>CM060247.1:15335342-15935342 GCA_030684275.1 Acipenser oxyrinchus oxyrinchus
ATTGAAAAATAATGAGATTTTTTTTCCTAGCGCCATTCAGGGATAACCAAATAGGAAGTAAAATATATACGTGTGTCGTCTGATCAAAGGTCAGTGTAATAAATAATTAATAAACGAATAAGCACAAAACAGATGTGATGCTAAAATCCGCTTCATTTTTGCGTTCGGAGAAACTTCGCGATTTCAAATTGTAAAGGAAATGGTCATTAATGTGTACAATAGAGTTTATTAATGTCAACCTATAACAACTATTTGGACGACATGCCTGGTGTTTCTCTAAGATCCTAAAATAGCTTCTACTTTTAACCCCTTATCGTTTAATGTAAATGGTTTTTATTTATTTATGTAGCTATATATTGTCATAATGTGTGTGTGTGTGTGTGCGCGTGTGTGCGCGTGTGTGTGTGTATATATATATATATAGATAGATAGATAGATAGATAGATAGATAGATAGATAGATAGATAGATAGATAGGTATAATTTTGTCTTGTACTGTTAAATGTGTTTTCATTTTTGATAACGGGTGTTCTTTGGAGTGTACGGAATCACATTGTCTTTTCTCATCGCCCATCCATCACCAGTTTGACAACGAGACAAGTTATTTCATAGTAAAAACATAAATAAACGACTGTACCACAAGTAATACTAATATGACGTTAACAGAAAGTAATCTTTTATTTGTCACTTGTCATAGCTATACAAATACATGTGCAGTCAGCAATTTCTCTGGTGTAGGCTTGAAGTATATTGTTTCAATCTGATTAAATCCTCACGGCCCTTGACACAGACCAATTGTGTGAAATATACCCCAGCTTATCGCTCTCACATCATATCAGAATAAAAGGCATTCAAGGCTGTCCCTTCTCCTGGCTCTTTGATATCTCTCTCTAGGCACAGTTCACGAAAATAATTTAGAATTGTATAAGATTGAAAATAAACGAACAATCAGAAAAGTTATGTTTATAACAGTTGCACTTTATATACCAGTATAGGGCAATCAATGGAAAAAATGATATATTCAAGAAGCGAATTCAGCTACACATTTGTATTAATGTTATCAATAACGATTTCAATTCTACAAAATCCCTCAAAATGGTTACAGTATGGATCCGATATAAGTTTTACAAAAATAATTCCAATAAATGATACAGAATATGTCTATAAATATAGTGTAAATGATTCATGTTGCTGCATATTTACCAAATTAAATAATAGTAATAATAATAATAAGAAGAATTAAGCAATACATATTTGTTTGTGTTATTTAGTTTGTGTGTGTGTGTATATATATATATATATATATATATATATATATATATATATATATATATATATATATATATATATATATATATATATATATATATATAAGAAGCTGTTAGATCATTCATGCATTTTTTTCTGTAAAATGTAAAATGAATGAACCAGGGTCTGTTCAATTGACTCAAACAGTAACAGCTTAATACCACTGCTGGCCTACTTGGCTACCCCTGGTTAAACACGGAAAAGCAAACATTTGAACACACGTAAGTCTGATCTCTTTGAAGACTATTATCGAAACAACGAAGATTATATTAAAATTGTACTATTATATTCGTATAGATTTTCTTTTGTCTTTAATTTGTAAATAATGCTTTTTTCAATTGAATTTGAGAGTCGTTGGCAATTTAATCAATTAAATGAAGCTACAGAAAAGATGCAGCTGAGTTCCAAATGCATCCAGATTCCAACCACGTCACCACCAGCATTTTATGTTATACATAGCCCCGCCAGTCTGGATATCACGTTGATAAACTGTACATTACACCAATTTTGAGTGCGGGTTTGGTAGGGGCGGCTAAAACATGCGCTATGATTAGATTGATAGTTTTATGCAACTCCACCCTCTGGGAGGAGGGTGATCAAACTGACCTCCGAGTCACACCACCGAGAAGAACAATTTATTTGCAATCGTTCTATTTTGCATAAATGCTCTACGTTATACGTGTTAATCTATACAGTTTGCATTCTCTCTCCCCCCTCCAATTGTCATTAGCCTGGGCGACTTTAAACCCAATACTACTCATCCATGATCACGTTATTAATGACATGCGAACCATTGCTTACAGCTCATTACACAAAAACAGCTTTTATTAAAATGAAATGTATTCCACTAGACCGGCTAATGAGATAGAGAGAAAGGAGATATTTAGATTTAGAAAAGAAAGGGAAGGCATTAGGTTATTTAATAAAACTATATGTTTAGGGTAGCTGTCAGATTAGGACCTAAATAAATGTTCAATGAGATAATTAATAAGAGCATAACAATATTAGCTGCAGCAAAAACATATTCTACAGACAAAAGTATAAGTACAATAAGTCATAGTCCTTCCTGAAATAAATTTAAATTGATTTTAGTTTTAAACCTGTGAATAAATTAACTTTATTATTATTATTATTATTATTATTATTATTATTATTATTATTATTATTATTATTATTATTATTATTAATAATTGTTTTATGCATGTATATCATTATAATTTCTTGCATTAGTATTTTGTTTAATTTCTTAATTAATTCATGCATTTATTTATTTATTGATTTTGCTGGCCTGAACCAACATATACTCTATATATACCCTCTATGAGGTGGATAGATAGATAGAATGCAGTGATGTTGTACTTTTTTCCTCCCTTGCATACATGATAATTGTACAGCTAAAGTAAAAGCAACTACTTTCATCCGTACTAAACATACTTTACATCAGTGGTGCACAACTCGGTCCTGGAGGGCCGGTGTCCCTGTGGGTTTTTATTCCAGCTGCACCCTCAAGTACTTCATTGGACCTTATTAGAAGCTTAATTGGTCCAATTGGTCCAATTAACTAATTTAGGGTGTGGTTTGAACAAAAACCAGGAGGGACACCGGCCCTCCATGACCACTGTTCATGAGGTCCTACTTACTCTTCCCTTTTAATCCAGGCCAATGTGTTATATTATGTGTACAATAGTTTATTACTACAATAGTTTTTTTTCACTTGAAGGAACGTAGCCTATTAACATTATTGGGGGCAAAGTAAGAATGTGTTTGTTTAAGAAGAAGAAACCATTTTAAAATTTTGAAATTTAAAAGTCCTATCCTGTGCAATTTGGAACATCTGTTATGGAATTGTTAGAATAAATTGCTGAAGTAGTTGAATGGGGGGGGGGTTGTATCGTGTATGTTTTTAGAAAGCCTACTTGATCTCTAAAAACCTGCTTACCTACTTGGCACGTTCATATTCATGACCTTTGCTGATTTTATGACAATAAAGAATATGTAAAAATAAAAAAAAATACAACAAACCAGGCAGGCTAAGCTAATGAAGTGATCACATAACATTATTTATGACATGTAAAATAAAATTATATTCTGAACAGTGGTGGATCTAAATACAGCTACCATAAAATGATTGTAGTAATATTATAAAGTGGGTCAGGACAGTGGGTTGCCCCTAAGAGAGAACACCAGCAAGATTGATACCAATAAAGAGTGATAGTATTGGGATCCCAAGTTTGCAATGCTGGAATCTTGAAATGGTTGGAATCCATAGGAAGGTTAACCAGTCATCTTTAACTGCACAGCATAAAGAGTAAGAGAAAAGATAAAGATATCCCCACGTGCATTATGTAAGAATGCATGTTTGTGGATTAGACTTAAGGTCCATTTCAATTCCAGCAGAAACATATATTATTATACAAATTAATATTAAGAAGCAACATGATGATTCCGTATTGGTGTTATTGCTTTTTGACAGATATGGTTAGTAGTGTTCGCAAAAACAAATATTAAAACAAACCATGAGAGGTCCATGTCTTGGTTATTAAATCCAAAATATTACTCCATGTTGAAAATAAATATTCCAGTATAGTCTTGACTGGCATGATAACAAAGTCACTCAGCATAAGGTTCATGGTTGTAATGTGCATTTACTATCATGGTTCATACTGCTTGTTTTGGGTTTTTTAAACAGCCTTTAATTTTCCATCTTTTACTCAGAAATGGTTTGGGCATTAGAGCAATTACTGCCAAATAATTCCAGACGGTTCTGAGACCAACACTTTCTTTGTGTGAAATGTCCAAAGGCAATTATTGGCATTACAGTTTCAGAGAGGCATTCCAACTCTCTGATGCAACAGTAGCCTTCTGTGACATATTAAATAAAGACATTTGCCCTCTAGGAGACTGCGACGAAGGCCTGAGAGCTGTAGTAAAAAAAACACAAGCGTCTTTGAAGAAAAAGCTTCTCTTCTTGCAAATCACAGAAGAACAGATCTGGCACCAGTTTAATCTTGAAAGTCTTGGCAGTCTGTAATCGGTTGTCTTCCTGAGCATTGAACAGTCTCTAATTTAAGTCCCAGTTGCTGTACAAGAGGTCTGTCACCTGTCTGCCACAACTGGCCTTAACAGTAACCGTCTAATGAGGTCAAAGCCTTAAATTATAAGTCTTTGAGTTCTACCCTGCGTAATGTTTTTTTTTTCCTTTTCATACACCCTTAACTTGAAAGATCTCAGTTGGAACAATATTACCAATGAACCAAACTATAGGGCATACTCAGATTACTGAGGAATTCCAGCTAATATAGCACTGTTGTTATAAACCCAATAATACTGTTCTCATTATATTTTTACTTACTTCCCCTGAGGGACATGGAAGCTTCTCTCTCTGAGTCATGTATTCTGTTTGCTTTATCAAACTTTACATTTTGTTCACTTTACGCAGGTCCTGAGACTTCTGTAACTATTTCTCAGTTGTAGTAACTCGAACTTCTGAAGAAACCATACCTTAACTTTCAATGTTATGCTCCTTATTTCATGTAGTGTATCACTAGTTTACCAATATGAAAATCAGAAAAGGCTTGCTATATCTATGTCTTTAAAAAGCTACCAGGCTTCATAATGTTTAAGAAGTACCATACAAATAACTTACAATCCCAACATGTGGTTTGTGGGTAACCTTCTCTCTACAGTAAATTAATTGGAAGACACTTGCTTTCCAAAATTATAATTGTGATAAATAAACTATCCTTCTTGGCCTTGGTGAGGTGCTTCCATATCGGAGGTAGAGCACATTGACTTGGTGTGGGGTGATTATTGCTCTTCAAGTATACCTGTTTTTTCAGTGACCTTTGCAGTAACCCATTTTTGGGGGTAAAATGAAGAACAAACATCCCACCTCGTCATTCTGCATTGGTAATAAATGGATAACATGTGGTGTACCACTACCACCAATTGTAGTTGGGTGCCTGATGTTTATTGTAAATATATTCTTGCTTATTAAAATCTTTGCCTTTCTTTTGAAGAGGGGGTGGGTATCTAGTCAGGGCTACCAGGATTTGTAAACAAACAGTCTCAGCAAGGCAATAAATGTCCCACCTTCAAGCACTGCAAACCAAAATCTGTGTCATTGGATCAAAGTGCATGAACAGCCTTGAAGGCTGATCTCTTGACAGAAGCTGGTTGCAGTCTAGTAGTATTATCCTATACTGAACTCCTGTTGGGTTTCCAAAGTCACTGTAACAATATCCACATATTTGTACTACGTTGAGACAGAAGATGGTGGAGTGACAGGGAAGGGTAGGTGCAGGGTATATACTAGGAGAATAAGGGTTGCTTTCACATGCCCCAATAACACAATTTTATAATGTAAATGTTCATATAATGATTTACAATTAGTCCTACCTTTCAGTTACAATGCTTTGAAATAATATATAAAGTTCAATCAATTTGATTCAAACTATTCAATGTTTTTTCTAATTTCAGTTTAATACCATTGTCATTCAACACACACTAAAAGGTTGAATGACTGCATTAGTAAGACAACCTTGTGTATAGGTTCGTTTTTTAATCTATTTTTTGCAGTTTTATGTCATTTTCATCCTAAGTCATTTGATCTAACCTTAACAACAACCTCATCCTTAACAAGCTGTATTTTTAGTTTGAATCCCCTCTTAGGGAAATAGCCATATTCCATTCAACGTGCCTATTAGAACCTATTACAAGTAAGAACACTCTTTCACGTGTGTTTTGAAATCCTACAGGTTTCATTGGCTTTCACTTTCTAACATACAGTTTTCTTTTCGTGCCACAAATTATAATATCCTTATTCATGTCGCATTCTGTCTCTATCTTTCTGTGTCACAGAGTTTACCCACAAAGAATGCACAAGACAGTTATTCGAATAATGAAAACAATAAATGAACAAATACAAAATCTGCAATCCAGAAATTGTGTTAAAATGTGTTACTGTGTGTTTAAAATTGCACATTTTAAAGAAGTTGAGTTCAGAGGTTATGAATAGGTCAAGTGTTATTAGTATTGGGTCAAATGTAAAGTTCTAATGTTGTAAGCCAACAATGTTTCCCCTTCTTAGACAACAGCGAGGTAGACCTTTTCAATGGCTGTTGCAGCGAGTCTACCTCCAACTGCCCA
The DNA here is from genome assembly GCA_030684275.1 of Acipenser oxyrinchus oxyrinchus. Lineage (NCBI taxonomy): Eukaryota > Metazoa > Chordata > Actinopteri > Acipenseriformes > Acipenseridae > Acipenser > Acipenser oxyrinchus. Next base: position 15,341,798 of record CM060247.1, read on the forward strand.
GTTCACTTGCCTGTTGTCAGAGCAGCAACTGTAGCATTTAACAAAAATGTAGTTCACTAATTGGAGCCACTGATAATGAGGAGACAGATTGTTAATGCTGAAATAAAAAGCATTAAAAAAAGCTAAGAGTAACTGTTGTTTATTTCATGTTATCCAACAGGTCAACATCAAAAGTAGTCAAGGAAACTACACTGAGAAATACTGCCATTTTATAAGAGAAAAATATTCAGAGTGCTTTTAGGTTGGATTTATATAGAGATGGATATAAAAAAATGCTTTTAGCATCAAATATTTAGTACATTTGCTACAGAAGACGACAACCCTGTTGAAATATCAATGAATGACTAGTTTACCCTTTCATATGGTATCGACCATAGTAGTTAAGAACTGGAATGTTTCTAGAGATTTATAAAAACTCAACATCTAACCAGCATTGCAAGCTCTTAAACTAGCAAAACCAATTTAATCTCTGACCAGCTTTGTACCAACACAGCAGGAAGGCTGGTATTTCATTTTTACAATACCGAATGCCAACTTTTCCCACAAACACAGTTTAGTTTGAGATGCTTGATTCCCCAGCAGAAATATAACCATGGCACGTGAAAATCAAGCAGCATTATGGTAAATCAAACAAAATATTGCTGCAACTTTAGGAAAAGAGAAAAATAACAAACAAATAAAAACGTTGTTGGCTCTGCCACAGAAGCGATTCAGCGCAATGGGAAAGCTATAACTCTGAGATGTTTTCCCCAGCAACTAGAATACCCAGGCTGTCCTCAGGGTGAAATCCATCAAGCAGCATGCTGCATTCTATCAAGTCTTGCTCAGGGAAAGGGTCAAGTGGTCCAAAGCCATGCTGTTTGAGCTCATCAGAGACATATTTAATTTAATTAAGGTTGTCAGCGCTATTGATTTTGGCAGTTTAAATTACCGCACTGTTATAGCTTCTGGATCAAGTGATCTGTGATGAGCCCTATCAGTACTGGCGCACATGGAGGAAGAAGTCCTTTGTCTCCCTTAAAACCTGACATATCCTGCCACAGGCCATAAGTTATTACTTTTATCCAGCCCTGCTCGCCTTCTGCTCCTCATAATTAATTTCTCATTAGACAGCTCTTTATTGTTTAATTTGTGCAGTTTATAATCAAATTGGGCAGATTAATTATGACTGAATGTAAGTCTAATGAAAAATAAAGGTTTTTAATAACTTACCCTTCAGTTACTTTAGATAAGATAAAATAAAAGACTTTAAGTGTTGTCAGCTTTTTGAGAAATAAATTGGACTGTTTAAAATGCAAGGACATTTAACAAACACTTAATAAACACTTATCACCTATATATTGTACTCCACAAACCTAATTACAAAAGTCTGTTTAACAAATTTTTCTGTTTATTTATGCGTTTCCTCAAGCTTTTCGTCTGTTTGTGATGGAGTTTATGAATTCATAAAAAAATCTTTTCTAGCAAAATACAAGATACAATATTGATTGTGCATGTTATAATGACCATGGCAGTGAGTTATGATTATACTGTATACACACTGTCCTACCAAATATAATTGTGTTGGTCAAGTACATTCAGTAGGTCCTTAACTGGACTAAGTATATGGACAGTCATGAAAGGTCCTGTGCTGTACAAACTAGTCCCAGACCCCTCTGGATCAATAGATAGGGGAATGTTGTCTTGACAACATTAGAACGTGTCAATATTAACTGACCGTGCAGGGTCATTTGAGGGAAACATGAAACATTTGCATATCTTTTGTTTTCCCCTGTTTCATTTGCAGGCAGCAACAGTCTTGAGAATACGGGAAACTGTACATTCAGGAACAGGAGCGTGCAGTTACTGGGTGCTCCCTAAACCTGTTATTGAGAATCTCTAAGAATTCATTATTATTATTTATTTATTTATTTATTTATTTATTTATTTCTTAGCAGACACCCTTATCCAGGGCGACTTACAATTGTTACAAGATATCACATTATTTTTACATACAATTACATTATTTTTTACATACAATTACCCATTTATACAGTTGGGTTTTTACTGGAGCAATCTAGGTAAAGTACCTTGCTCAAGGTTGCAGCAGCAGTGTCCCCCACCTGGGATTGAACCCACTACCCTCCTGTCAAGAGTCCCGAGCCCTAATCACTACTCCACACTGCTGCTCCTTTCATTGTGATGAAAAGAGGTATGCGTGACTAATTATATGATTAAATAAATAAATAAATAATAACATATATGTGCATTTTGTAAAGCAGAGGATTAGTGAAGCTTGGAAGACAGAAACCAGATTATTCCTCATGTAACATAAAACCCACATTTTGCTACATGATAATATTAGATTAAGGGGAAAATGATCAACAAGGTTTAAAAACTTTTTTTAATGAATTTGGTCAGTGAATAGAATTACACTACTTTAAGATGACATCATACTGATGTTAATACAAAGATAATTGCTGCTTTGGTACACCTTAGCAATTATCATGTCATACAACAAATATGTTTAATTATCCTTGAGAATATGAAGTAACCTAAAGAGTAGAATGACTGGAAATCTACAAATTAATTGCTTACAGACATTAGGAAACCCAAAATACATTTCCAAAAGAAAATATGATTGTTACACTGGTTTTGGGAGGATTCGGGTGCTGACACACCCCAACAAATTATAGAATTGTCTTGACAAATTAAAAATCTCCTAAATGCTGACAGGGCTTATTTAATGTAACTTGTTGTAAGCGATTCATCTTAATGACTCTGGAAACAGTCCTTGTTTACAGTGCTATAAAACCATTTACTTTGTTGTAAACAGTATGATGTAAACAGACAGGTAATCAGATTCTCATCAGTGCTTGTGTTGTGCATACGGAACAGTATTTTCAAAGTGTCTCTAATGGCCATGGCCTTTAAGATTCCTCTAGTCTTTAAAGCTGCATATAGTGTGAAAAGGTTTGTGTCTGCTATGATGGAATATAGTGCTGTTTATCAACAGGACATCGAGAATGGAAGCACATAATCCAACAATTTAATTCCTTTAATTCCAGGATCAATATCATATAAAGATACACACATTTTATGTCTATTACTTTTAATGAATTACATTTAAAGTTGCTACTCCTTATTTAAATTTGCCTAGCCTCTGTCCATTTTTTCTTTTTTTCTTTGTACAGCATCACTCAAATCATTCAATCTGGCCCTGGCACAGTCTGCACATGAAGTAATCGTGACTTTCCTGCGCCCACATACCAACATACATTTTAAATCACCAGTGCTACATAACCCACACTCTACAACATAACTCAAAATACACCCAGGGACGGGGGTTACCCCGTCACATATCTCCCCCCTTGTGCGTAGCACACATGACCTCAAAGGCCAACTCCCCCCTTAAAATCCCCAAAGTCTCACCTATAGTCCATGGGCCCACAGGCAGCCATGTCAGCAGCAATGCTGGCCTTGGTGATGGTGATGCTGACAGTGAGGCTCAGTCCTCCTCCAATGGCAATGCTTGCAGTGGAAAGGCTGGCAGCGGGGTGGCACACCTGGCAGCTGGAAATGCTGACAGTGAGGCTCAGTCCTCCTCCAGTGGCACTGCTTGCAGTGGAAAGGCTGACAGCGGGGTGGCACACTCCAGCAGCGGAAATGCTGACAGTGAGGCTCAGTCCTCCTCCAGTGGCACCGCTTGCAGTGGAAAGGCTGACAGCGGGGTGGCACACTCCAGCAGCGGAAATGATGACAGTGAGGCTGTCCTCCTCCAGTGGCACCGCTTTCAGTGGAAAGGCTGACAGCGGGGTGGCACACTATAGCAGAGGAAATGCTGACAGCTTACAGACTGGCTCCTCCAGCCGGGGAAATCCTGGCAGTGGCAATGCTGCCATTGGCAAAGTTGGCAGCGGCAATGGTGACAATGGCAATCCAGGCAGCAAAAATGCTGCCATTGGCAACGCTGGCAACGACAATGCTGACAGTGGTGCGGCACAGTCTGGAAGTGGCAGTGGCACTAGCAGCTGCAGCCTCAGTGTGGGATACTCCGGCAGTGGCAGAGGCGCTGGGCACTCCGGACGTGGCGGTGGCGCTGGCAGCGGTAATGCTGCCCTCAGTGCTGGACGCTCCAGCAGTGGTGAACTGGCCTCCCCAGGCGATCTTCCACTTAGCTTGTCTGCTTGGATTCTGATTGAAGTGGTGCAAAAATACTGGACGGTTTGAGCGTTCTTATGAATTGTTGGTGCATTGCTAAAAACTACTTTCATTAGACAATAAGGACCCTCTGAAGTCAGCGCCCAGAGTCACCTCTAAAAACAAAAGCTGCTTTATAGAAACAAACACAAAAACAATAAAACGGAGAACCTAAACTAAGAACTTTATGAACTGACAAACTCCCCAGGTCTAGTAAAATGTCTAATAAAATGTAGCCCATGGACCCTAAAACATAAGCCTTTTTTTGGTTCTGTAGTGTCTGGTACACATGCCATGTAAGCTCTTTACTAGGATACCATGAAAAGCACAGTATAAATGAATTATTATTGTTGGTCTGTGAGAAGAAGAAAGATAAATGTGTTGCATCAGAATGGTACTGGATTAAAGTGACAGGTGATAGAAGACCTCTGTTTAACTACAAATTTGGTACAGCATGGAAAGCTAATGCATTTGAACCCTGACATTGTTGAAACAGACTGTCTAGGGCCTCCATGCTTTGCCATTCTAGAGTGCATAACCTCCAAGTGTTAGATCTGACATATCTGTCTTTGACACAATTTTTACAAGAAATAGCCTACCTTTCAGAAGGCTAGGTTAAGCCTAACCCTAAACCTAACCTTTCAGAAGGCTATGTTAATTTTACATAAGCTAATTTATTATGAGTGTATATGACATGCACATATTAAACTATTTTTAAGTATATACGGTACACACTTACATACAGACACACAAACAGTTCCAAATTGCATGGATACTAGATTAGCTGTTGAGGATCTTTCAACCAATCAGAGTGTTTCACCTGCTTTATTTCACAACACCTCACAAAGAAACCCAGTTAATTTACTCAAAACTTACCATAATGAGTTATCAATATCACTACAGTTACTGTACCTACTCTAAAAAAACATACTTGAGGCACCTCTCAGAATTCTATTCAGTAAAAAGTCCATTGAAAACTGTGATATCAGCCACCTGCCTCAGCAACTTAACGGTATTCATGTCATCAACCTCTCTCCTCTTTTCAATGAAAATGTCAATGGATTAAATCAAGGTTGGTCACGAATAGAAAAGAATAGCTTTTTTAACATGTATATTAATAATAATGCAAAATTCTGTGCATGGGTTATATCGACTTTGCAATAATGCAAATGGGCAGCATGCATGAATGTGGGACCCTGCTAGAAATACTTTAACATAGCACTGCAAACCGATTACCAGCACGTTCTTACAGAGCCAGAGAGACTTTAATGTAGCCCTGTACAGATACAATCTTGGCAGCTGATTACATTTGCAGTTGAAACTGCCTTAACATTGATTTCTGTTTTACAGCAATTTAATTTTAACTGTATTTTGACTGTCATATAAAAATGCCCAGGAAATGGTATTTTGTACAATGGCATTTTGAATCCAAAATGGATACTGTTTGATCTTAATTACATGGTTCTTGAAGCAACAACAATTAACAGAGGCGCATTATGAACTCTGTGGCTTCTTCTAGTTACTGTGGGTGTCTGAGCCATAGCGTAACAATACAATGGTGCCACAAAGACTACGCAAACAGCATTTAATCAGAATGGGTCATTTTATTCAAATTCCAAGGTTCTCCTCTCAAAATCATTGATCTTCAAACATTTAGAAACTTTTTTTTTTTTTTTTAAATGCGGTCTAAAGAATAATATAAATAAAATGCTGTGTCTTTTGTTTTCAACCCATGAATTCCTAAGAGCAATTGCACAGTGTAATTGATTCATTAAATGTGGTCTAAATGCTTTTCTGTGGAATCTTTAGTAGTGTACTGTTATAGCAAAATCAATCAGTATTCTTTTGCCATGCTGAATTCTAGGTATGGTTTAATATTCCAGTAGGCCTATAGGATCCTGTTATTTATATTTTTTTTACTATTATATTTTTTTTTTCTTTTTGGAAAGGCATTTTATTATACTGTTAGGAAATGTACATGTAACTATTTTTAATGTCAATCTACAGTCACAGTACTTACCCCTTCCAACCATGTCTGCATATTTTATCTTTGGTGCAGCCTCTGAACATGACTTAGAAAAGTGGCAGTGCACCAGTAATTTCCTCTCTCTTGAATCAGTGAGTTTGTCACAGATTTTCCATTTACAGAAATTCCACCTGACTTGGTCTTACTCAGCCCCATAGATAAAATATACTGGTGACATTAAATATGCCAGATATCAATGAGTGCAAGACGAAAACCAAACATGGGGGTTCATAGCTAATGTAAGGAAAATAAAATACACTTTTTTGATAAATAGGCAAATTTACTTTTTACTTTTTTTACTTTTTTGAGTAAATAGTCACATTTCCTTTGCAGAAAAGCCCAGACAGCAAAAGAGAGAGTTGGACATCACAAAGCTGACAAAGTATTTATGTATTTATCCAAATTTTTACATTTCAGCTCCTAAAATGTTTACAATGGAATTTAAATGAGCTGATAACCCAAAGACTTATTTTTTATCTTTCCAAATGTCGTGTCCTTTACATCAACAAGATAAATCCTTGTTTGCTAAGCAATAACACTTTGGATGGTATGATTTGGGGAGTCAGGGACAGCTTACTTATATATTTTCATTTTGTGAATTGCTTCCTCAGAAAGGGAAATTCAATATTGCTTCTAAAGCTGAAAGCTGGATATATGTGATTTTTTAAAATTGTTTAAAGCTCTTTATTTATTTATTTTTAGCTTTTGCTTCTGGCAAGGTGCATTACTTAATATATGGAGACACAAAGCACCTTATAAGAAGAAGACATTAGTGCTAATCTCATCATTCTTTAAAGTAAGATTCCATGTTGAATATGTCATAATGGGAACAAATATCTCCTAAAAGCTAATTGCTGTCTCTTTCACTTAGGCATGGCTGCTTGTGGCACTGTAGGCTATTCATTTCAATTTTTTACAATAGTTTCTCTACACGTTTCAAAAGTTTTGCATCACCTACAATTTTAGGATTGGGACATAATTAAAATACAAAACACTATATGAACATAATTTAGATATTTTATTTAACATCCTGTAATCAAAGAAACTACAAAATGAGATTTCAAAAGTCTACCAGAAGCCATCTTAGTAGTACAGTATTTCAAGTATTTCATGTTAGATTTTGAAATGTCACATTTTTCAATTTTTGTCAGTTTTTCGTAAGTATCTGGAAAACTACAAAGCGGTATGCAATTCAATATGTTAGCGTTACATTATTCAGCAAGTTTCATTCGACTTTATAAAGCAGAATCAGTTAATTCTATAGGATGATGCAAAACTTTTGGCCATAGCTGTATATATATTTTTATAAAATGATAATGTGTTAAATATGCCAGTCTCTGAGTAATTATTAATGCAATAAAAAAATGTTGAATTATTTTTCTTTTGATTCAACATTTTCTTTATTTTTTTGAAATATTTTAATATGTATTTGCTTTTTCTCCAGATAAAAAGTGAATTGAATTGGGGCCAAACCCACTATTTCCCTCTGAATCTATATGTGAAACAAATATATGTGAATCAAGTTTAAAGTTTAAATTTCCTTCTTTGGTTTTTTATTATTATTAGTTTTGATTATTTATTTTTTTAATATATTTTTTCACCTGTAGTTTTTACAGTGCTTGTGTAACACGCAGCTGAATGTAAACAATAAAGATTATATTTGGGCTTTATCAAGTTATGTTATATTTCTCTTGTTTCCATTAACCCAACCAAGCCCTAACACTCATCCTAATTAACAGGTATTGACGGAAAACAGAGAAAATTACAGGCTACTGCCATGATAATTACTGTGTGATTCTGGTTATTATAAAGCATAACCCGCTGAACCTGTTTTACCATCTTGCGTTTAAAACAAATGATCTCAACCAACATCAAACAGAAGCTGACAGGCTCCAATTAGATTGCCTGCATGTTTGAAATGTGATGTCAATGGCTGTGAATATAATTTTAGGTTACAAAAAACAATTTCATGAAATCATTTTGTAGTAGTCATCAGCACCTTTTTGATATATACACAAACTATCACCCGAAAGCTAATGTGTGAAAGTGTCTGTCTCATACTTCCCAAGCCTGTTGATTTTGGCAAGAGTCTGTAGTCTGTTCTCTCTTTGTGAATATTAATGTTTGAACTTACTGTAGGCCCAAAAACTTCCCAATCTGTGATTGACAGAGCCAAGCACCCAATAAGGAACTCCTGTTGAGATACAAAATAAACCATAAGAACCATAAGAAATTCTATTTAACATTAGTGCACTGAAGAAGGTACTTGCAAAAATGATTTCATACTTGATCTTAGAATTCTGAGTATGCATTTTGAAGCTATTGATGAGATAAAAAAACTAAACATTAAACACTTTTTGGGACAATTATTTATTTATTTTATTTATTTATTGCATGTACACTACCGTTCAAAAGTTTGGGGTCACTTAGAAATTTCCTTGTTTTCGAAAGAAAAGCAAATTTTTTGTCCATTAAAATAACATCAAATTGATCAGAAATACAGTGTAGACATTGTTAATGTTGTAAATGACTATTGTAGCTGGAAACGGCTGATTTGTAATGGAATATCTACATAGGCGTTCAGAGGCCCATTATCAGCAACCATCAGTCCTGTGTTCCAATGGCACGTTGTGTTTGCTAATCCAAGTTTATCATTTTAAAAGGCTAATTGATCATTAGAAAACCCTTTTGCAATTATGTTAGCACAGCTGAAAACTGTTGTGCTGATTAAAGAAGCAATAAAACTGGCCTTCTTCAGACTAGTTGAGTATCTGGAGCATCAGCAATTGTGGGTTCGATTACAGGCTCAAAATGGCCAGAAACAAAGAACTTTCTTCTGAAACTCGTCAGTCTATTCTTGTTCTGAGAAATGAAGGCTATTCCATGCTAGAAATTGCCAAGAAACTGAAGATCTCGTACAACGCTGTGTACTATTCCCTTCACAGAACAGCGCAAACTGGCTCTAACCAGAATAGAAAGAGGAGTGGGAGGCCCCGGTGCACAACTGAGCAAGAGGACAAATACATTAGAGTGTCTAGTTTGAGAAACAGACGCCTCACAGGTCCTCAACTGGCAGCTTCATTAAATAGTACCCGCAAAACACCAGTCTCAACGTCAACAGTGAAGAGGCGACTCCGGGATGCTGGCCTTCTAGGCAGAGTTGCAAAGAAAAAGCCATATCTCAGACTGGCCAATAAAAGAAAAAGATTAAGATGGGCAAAAGAACACAGACACTGGACAGAGGAAGATTGGAAAAAAAGTGTTATGGACAGACGAATCTAAGTCTGAGGTGTTCGGATCACAAGGAAGAACATTCGTGAGACGCAGACCAAATGAAAAGATGCTGGAGGAGTGCTTGACGCCATCTGTCAAGCATGGTGGAGGCAATGTGATGGTCTGGGGGTGCTTTGGTGGTGGTAAAGTGGGAGATTTGTACAGGGTAAAAGGGATCTTGAAGAAGGAAGGCTATCACTCCATTTTGCAACGCCATGCCATACCCTGTGGACGGTGCTTGATTGGAGCCAATTTCCTCCTACAACAGGACAATGACTCAAAGCACAGCTCCAAACTATGCAACAACTATTTAGGGAAGAAGCAGTCAGCTGGTATTCTGTCTATAATGGAGTGGCCAGCGCAGTCACCGGATCTCAACCCTATTGAGCTGTTGTGGGAGCAGCTTGACCGTATGGTACGTAAGAAGTGCCCATCAAGCCAATCCACCTTGTGGGAGGTGCTTCAGGAAGCATGGGGTGAAATCTTTTCAGATTACCTCAACAAATTGACAACTAGAATGCCAAAGGTCTGCAAGGCTGTAATTGCTGCAAATGGAGGATTCTTTGACGAAAGCAAAGTTTGAAGGACACAATTATTATTTCAATTAAAAATCATTATTTCTAACCTTGTCAATGACTATATTTCCTATTCATTTTGCTATATTTCCTATTCAAACTCATTTCATGTATGTTTTCATGGAAAACAAGGAAATTTCTAAGTGACCCCAAACTTTTGAACGGTAGTGTATATAGTGCTTTTTATACAAAAGTATCACAAAGCACTGTACAGTATATAGCAGAAAAAAAACAACAAACCACAATACATTTGTATAGCATGTCACACATACAACTGCCACAGTCAGACCATTTAAATAACAGTATACACATAATAATACAAAAGCAGCAATTTTAAAGTTACATTAAAACCCACTAAGATAAGAAAGCCATTTTATAAAAGTGCATTTTTAGTCTTGAGTTGAAAACAGTAATGGTCCCAGCTTCCCTGACAAACGAAGGCAGAGCATTCCATAATTATTATTATTATTATTATTATTATTATTATTATTATTATTTATTTCTTAGCAGATGCCCTTATCCAGGGCGACTTACATTACTCCTCCACCCTCAGGCTCCTTTAACTACTTTATTTCCCCTCATATCCCAGCAGGGAGAGTGAAAAGTCAGTTCCATACAATTGCTGCTTTTAGTTTCCCCAACAATAGTAGATGAGGCTTGCTAATCAACACAGAATAAACTGTGATTACGTCTTTATTTGTCCGTAATGGGATTACCACGCTGATAAAAGGGACATCACACAAACTTACACGATTAAGGGTGGTGTCACTTACCCAGGAGGGTCAGGAAAATCCTCTTGTCCTTTAAGCTCAGTCCGAAATTCCCTAAAAACAGCCTGAAGGTAAGTCCCCTTGTGTGACCTGGGATCAGCTGACCACTCCCTGCTGTGGCTTGCTGACACTTCAGCCCTGCACCTGCTCACTGAACAGGAAAATACAATTAAACGCAGCTAAGGGAACAGTAGCTACTGGACTGTGGCTAACAAGCTTAAGACCTTTTATCTAATTGTTGCTATTTTTGTACCTTAATGGCAGGCCAACACGGGGCTGCAGTAATAAAAAGAGGGTTGTGCAAATCAGGCAGGGATTATCAAAGGGAATATGTTTCATAGGTCTCAAGCCATTCAGATCTTTTCAATGAGCCCCGAGGCAAGAAACTGTGCAGATTCACTTTGACAGGTACCCAGAAGAAATCCTTACTAAGCACTACAACATTCACAGCATACTTATTTCTAAACTTTTTAAATATTATTATGTATGGGTGTTCCTGAAATCTATGGCCAACTCTTTAAAGGAAAACAGACACTGACAGAAAAGCACTAGACGAGGAGCTTCACTTTCTTCAAAATGCAAATTGAATCACAATGTGAGTAGAAAGTGTCCAATTTTTAAAAATATGCTCCAGTACTTTATTATTTTTATCAGTATGATAATGAGTATGGAAAGATATAACCAACTCAGGACTGGCAATGATTAGCCCCGACATATCCTCTACGTGATTGTATGCTTATTAGAAGCCTATAATAAGCATTAGAACCAGCTATTTACCTACAATTGTCATCCACCACTTCTTATACTTTTACATAACTGCATTGCTGACAGATTTAGATTAACTCCCTTGTATATTGAGGTTAAGTAAGCATGTTGAAATCAGTTTATTTATCAAGAAAAATTCAAGCTTTTTATTATGTGGTTCCCTTCCCTCCCCACAAAATACCCCACAAAACACAGCCATGACTCAGTCTAGATGGCTGTTCCCATGATTCTGTTCTGCATTCTATGGGCTTACATTGCTGGCAGCGCCTATCTCCTCAGCAGGATCTCCTGACTTGAGTGGCTAACTCCCGTTCCCATAGCGATTTCCTTCAAGCCAAGCTGGATTTACCTACTTCCAAACAGATGGCTGGCCTGGACCAATGTACTTATCAAAATGTCCAGACAAAGTGAAACGCAGCTGGGGAGCCAATCCACAACCTCCACAATCCAACAGTATCCATGCTAACCACTGCACCATTTGGTTGGTGTTCATCCACATATGGTCATTCAAAATATGTGCAGCAAGAGACCTTTACAGCAGCTGAGATGGAGCTGTAACACGCTCACCCTCAGTCAACAGAGCACAGTCAAAATAGATCATTTAACTTCAGCCCTGACCACTGCAACCTTGGGTGAAGAAGATCAAGAAAATGGGTTTAATAAAATATTATGATTAATAATGTATTTAACAGATTTGTTCTGGAACAGTGTTTTTTCTTGGCATTCATAAATTCTGGATACCAATCTGCAACTTCATTAAACACATTATTTATTGAAAGCTCGGTAACGTTTCATAATAAATTGCATGAACATAACTACAGTATTTAATATGCATGTTAAGTGCTGTAGTTACCCAGTGTCTGCACAAAGATAGTGGTTTGTTTTTGATGTTGCTTCTGAATACTGATACTTTTTAACTCTGTATTCATCTCGCTGGTGTGTTCCTCCAGGGGTCAGTGGCGCCGAAGCATTTATAAAAGTGTGTGTGTGGGGGGGTCCGATAGTGAGAGTGTATCGGCAGGGGGGGAGGGGTTGCTATGATCCGCCCCCTCCGACTAATTTTCATACATTGAAATGAAATTATAGCTTTGCTGTATTAATTACCTTTTAAGCACGCCTATTGTTAAAAAAAACTTACAGACATACATTTTAAAAAGTAAAAAAGGCCCGGAACAGAAAGATAGTTTAACAGATGCTGATATATCAACGTAAGATGTAATAGGTTACTTGATGCAAGAGACCGAGCTTGTACTTGTATAAAGTTCAGTTAAAGGTTGCTTTTACAAAAGAAAAAATTGCCAAACCTTTTTTTCCCTATAATACAATAGACAACATTACTGGTTCGTCAGCATTCGTCAGGTTCGAGTGAAGCAGGACACAGGAGACAAGGTGGGATTGCAAATAATACCAGTTTATTGTTTGTTTGAAACCGATATAAACAACAAAAGGGTTTATGCTAAAATAAAAAGAAACTCAAAGTAACGTCTATTTATCTCACGCTCTCAAACACCCTTCCTTACTCTATCCCCAACTCTCACGCTCTCAAACACCCTTCCTTACTCTATCCCCAACTCTCACGCTCTCAAACACCCTTCCTTACTCTATCCCCAACTCTCACGCTCTCAAACACCCTTCCTTACTCTATCCCCAACTCTCACGCTCTCAAACACCCTTCCTTACTCTATCCCCATCTCTCACGCTCTCAAACACCCTTCCTTACTCTATCCCCAACTCTCACGCTCTCAAACACCCTTCCTTACTCTATCCCCAACTCTCACGCTCTCAAACACCCTTCCTTACTCTATCCCCAACTCTCACGCTCTCGTTCCCATTCTCCAGACTCTATCCCCAACTCTCACGCTCTCAAACACCCTTCCTTACTCTATCCTCAACTCTCACGCTCTCAAACACCCTTCCTTACTCTATCCCCAACTCTCACGCTCTCGTTCCCATTCTCCAGACTCTATCCCCAACTCTCACGCTCTCGTTCCCACTCTCCAGACTTGCCTCAGGATCCTCCCAACCACTTAACAATACAGGCCCCTTTCTCTCAGGATGTCTCTGTCCCTCACGATCTCTTAGCATCCCTGCAGGTTGAAGTCTTGGCGCGGTCTCCCACTGCAGGGGCTTGCACCTCCTATATAGCCTCGGTGGGGGTCCCGCCTACCACCCTGATCGACCAGTCAGATCCATTCCCTGCGACACTCCAGCTCCCGCCAATTCTGGAGAGTGGCGAGGACTGACTCTGGCTGATGCATCCACGGCAGCATGCAAGACCTACCCCCCCCCCCACACAGATGTGTTTGCCTTTTTTCTGTCCCATGAGATTCTGCTCGCTCTAAAGCAGCACAACGCATTTTTTGTTGGTTTGTATACTTTTTGCTGTTTAAAACATAGAGGCTCAAGAGCTTCTGTGTTGATTCTGTGTTTATTTTTTTATATATTAATCTCACATATCACACAGAGCTCTTTTTCATTTGCCATTTTTTGAAGCTGCCTCGCAAATTCTCGTGAGACGATAAATAAGTGCAAGGTATTTTTGTCATTTGTAGCGAATACATGTCAAAAAATATTCGTTCAAATATTCGGATATTTGTCCCAGCACCATATATATGGTTCCAAAACAGGTTAAAGTAAGCTCTCGGTTTGTTTGCATTCTTTTCAGGTAGTTTGATACAATTGCACTTCCTAGTTAATTTGCAGCCACCCTTATAAAAGTTTATCATGGTATTTTCGCATAATATTTTTGCAGCTTTACCATGCATTTATCTTTGTTATACTATGCATTTACCAAAGTTTACCATGTTTATTAATAATGTACTGTATTCCTGCATTGTGTTTGTGTACTGTGATTCCCGCTGTAATCATGTTCACCTCCCGCTCTGTATTTCTCACCGCTGGTTTGTTTACCTCTGTCTGTGTCTTTGTAATTCTAGCCTGCTGTGTGCGTTCTGTGTTTCCTCTGTGATTTGGCTGTTATCTGTCTGTCCTCATTGGCTGTTTGTCTGTGCCCATTGGTCCTAGTGTGCGGCTGAGGACCAATGGGATGTGTGTCAGCTCTACTACCCTGATCTGCATAAGGGGCAGAGCTGAAGGTATAAGAACGGGCTGGACCCAGCATTCTGTGTTACTGTTGTAATATTGTTGGGCGGAGTTCTGGACTGTTGAATAAAGAGCATGTGGCGGAGTGTCCCGCCCCTATTTATTATTATTTGTATTTGTTTGCGGCGCGGATAAAAGCACCGCGTCTTTTGTTATTGTTTTTTTATAGTTATATTTAAAAACCCCGTGAGGATGCATGACTGATCAGCTACTGATTATTTAACTAGCTGACAGTCATGCATCCTTACTAACGATGCAGACTCTGGCCGAGGGGTAATAAGATAATTAACAACTAGTTAACCCCTCGGCCAGAGTATAAGAACCAGCAGTTGTCCGTTCTGCGGGGGGAGTGTTGGAGTGTACAGAGTACGGGGAGTGGAGAGAGAGAACGAGAAATAACAACAATTGCTAAAACGTGCTGGATTAGCCAGCACGCCACTTACTTGTTTGTCTGTTTATTCGTTTGGCCCTCGTGCCCTTTGGTATCTGTTTTGTTTAAATCTTTTGTTTTGTTTGTTTATTAATAAATACGCTGAGTGCCGTTGCACTCAGCTTCACCCGCCCATCCATTGTTTTGGTTTCAGTTACTTCCTGGTCCGTGACGTCATCACACCTCACCACTGCGAGCCAGACTGTCACAGAGCATTACAAGAAAAGAACCGTCTTTCTCTTGTTCCCTTTCAAGTCGAAAATAACCATCAAGGATGGGATATTGCCGTCAGGCAGTAGCGATTGGCTGAGCTTTTATAGCAAAGCTGCCGATAGGCCTCTGCGCGAGCTGCCACGTAAGCCCGCCCCCTTGGGAGCTTACTATACGCAGGGCGCAGAGACTCACGTCCTCTTTTGTCTTCAGCATTGGTAGCGGTAGGTAATTAGAGCTTGTCGACTGTTTGTACTCATTAAGCTTAGGCTTGAGAAGCTGGTTTTTGCCCCTTCTCATTTCATTCTTTATTTCAGTTGTACTTATTATTATTTCGAATTTTCGGTTTATATAATTGTGTATATAATTTATATTACATTATATATTCCTTCACGCTTTTGCAGCGCACTTCTGTTATTCTCGTGGTCTCCGTCTTTCCTTTACTATAATTAAATTGTAATTGTTATCGTGTGTTTTTTGGGTTTTTGTATATATTTTATATTTGTTGTATATATATATATATATATATATATATATATATATATATATATATATATATATATTGTTAGGGCGCGTTGCGTTGGCCTTCGCCACGCGCCCATTGCAGCCTCGGTCTTGCCTGGCTAGACCGCGTGTGTAGAGCCTGCTCTGCAGCCTCTATATATTACTCCACTGCGGTGTGTTCCATCCCTACTGCGTGGTAGCTGTACGCTTACAGTCACTAAGCACCATACTGTTGCTGCAGCGTCCCACAAAAAAAAAAAAGTCCCTTTTTTCACCATTAGGAAGGCGACCACCAAAGCACATATTCCCTTAGCACCTAGGTAAGTATATCAGCATCAGACACTGTACCAGCACTAAGCGTCTCCGCTCTGCGGGTCAGCTGGCGCTCAGGCGTCTCGTGCTAGCGTCTCTACGCTTGGTACTCGCACTCAGCGTAGTGTCAGCGCCTCGGCGCTTGGTGCAGCGCTTCAGCGCTTGGTGCAGCGCTTCGCGCTTGGGACTCCGTGCTCTCGCTCGGCGCCGGTGCTTTCGATGCTCGGCGCCGGTGCTCGGCGCTCGGCGCTCGGTGCTTTCGGCGCTTCGGCGCTCGGTGCTTTCGGCGCTCGGTGCACGCACCTCGGCGCTCGGCGCTCGGCGCGTCGGCGCTCGGCGCTTCGGTGCACGCACCGCGACGCTCGGCAACCGGTGCTCGGCGCTCGGCGCCGCACCTCGGCGCTTCGACGCCGGCACTTCGGCGCTTCGGTCGCGTCGGCGCTCGGCGCTTCGGTCGCGTCGGCGCTCGGCGCTTCGGTGCGCGCACCTCGGCGCTCGGTGCACGCACCTCGGCGCTCGGCGCTCGGCGCCTCGGCGCTCGGCGCGCGACGCACCTCGGCGCTCGGCGCCGCGCGCGGCGCTCATTAACGTCGGCGCCTCGACGCTTCGGTGCACGCACCTCGGCGCTCGGTGCTTCGGCGCCTCGGCGCCGGTGCACGCACCTCGGCGCTTGACGCTTTGGCGTTCGGCGCGATCGGCGCCTTAACAACCATGTCGGGTTCCACCGTTGCGTCACCTGCCAGGCAAAATTGCCAGCGGCGATCCCCATGAGGACTGTGTGGCGTGCCTGGGGCCAGAGCACGCCGCATCCGCGTTGGCGGATAGGGCTTTTTGCCATCTTTGTGCTGGTTTCCAGACACGCACCCTCCGCCAAAGGGCGAAGAAAGCAGTGGGTGGGCACTCTCCTTCCTCTGGATCGTCCCACACCATTTCTGCCCCGCCGTCGTCTATGGCGACGCCGCCAGGGCGGCTGCAGCTCTCCAGGAGCCCGTCCTCCCAGCTGACGGCTGGTCAGAGGTCCCCCACCAGACGCGCTCGGGAACGCAGCCCCTCCCCTCGTAGGGTACGCCCCCGTCGGGAGTCTAGGTCACACTCCAGATCGCCTCGACGGAGAGCACGCTCTCGTTCCCCTCGTCGGGACAGGCGATACAGAGACAGGTCGGGGGTGGCGGAGCTAACCTCCAAAATGTCTCAATTTATGGAGGTTATGATGGGGCAGCAGTCCATCCTCATGTCCCTAGCAAATGTGGTGCCTCCAGTCCCAGAACAACCGACTGGGCCCATTGCTAGTCAGCCAGTGGCCCCTCCACAACCTGCACCGGTCGTCGCTCTTCCAGTGCAGTCTCAAGGAGAGTGGGATATCGATGCACTTTCTAGAGACGCATCTGACATCCTAGAGGGGGACAGTACAGAGGCTGAGGTAGCCTCCCAGCACTCTGAGCAAGACACCGAGCTCCACGTGCTAGATACTGATGACCCAACGTGGTCTGTGGTGGACAGAGCAACCCGCCACTTGGGCGTCGAGTGGCCTATGGCGGAACTACCTCGGCGCTCCTTGTTTGAGTCGCCTTCAGCCCAGCCCCATCAGTCCAGGATGCTTCCGGCATTCCCAGACTTTATTAAGGAGGTGCAGTCCACCTGGGGGCTCCGGCCTCTGCCCCTGCGACTTCGCAAGGCCTCGACCTTTAACATGCAGGGGCGAATGAGGCTGGGTTGGCGTCCTTCCCACCTGTGGGCCTTCGTTAGCCGTGTTGGTGAAGACGCCAACATTATCGGGGCTGACGAAAGATCCTGCATGCCCCAATAAGCAGTGCAGGACCACTGAGGTACACCTCAAAAGGGTGCGCTGCGACCACAGAGGCGGTCAAGCTCTCTAATGTGGCCAGCTTGCTGACGGTCTACCAGCGGCACTAATTAAAGACCTACCTGAGTGCCCTTCGCGGCCCTCAGAAGTAAGTTGGGGACCGTCAGTCAACTGCTGGTGAAGCTGGCCCAGCTCAACAGCGGGCTCAGGGCAGGAGCATCGCGTCTCTGGTGGTGGCCAGAAGGCAGCTCTGGCTCTCGCAGGCGAGAGTGCAGGAACCTGATAAGGCCCGTTGCTGGATGCCCCAATTACACGGGACACACATTTGGTCCAGCGGTGGAGGAGATGCTGCAGCAGCTCGCTAAAGCGCTGGAGGCGTCGCAGCAAATGGCGAAAATGTGGCCAAAACCGCCGTTCCAGCCGAGCGGCCTCAGGAACATCAGTGGCGCAGGTCACCACCGCAGCACCAGCCACGGCCAGGGGTACTAAGACCTCTCCCTCAAGCACAGCAGCAGCGGTCAACCTCCATTTTCAAGACCGCAGGCGGAGGGTGGCGCCCTAGAGGTGGTGGCAGGCCACGCCCTCGGGGCTCTGGCCAGGCCCCTCGCGAACGAGCCCAGCCTAAACAGCCCTGAGAACACCAGGCAGCTGTTAACCCGCCCTACACTGTCTCCCAGCTCCAGTTCTGGCAACAATGCACCAACGACATCTGGGTGCACAAAACTATATCCACGGGTACACCCTTCAGTTCCAGTTAAAACCTCCCCCTTCCGGGAGTGGTTGTAACTGCAGTGAAGGACTTCGGTTCAGTCCTCAGCTCTGAATGTGGAAATACAGGCATTGCTCAGCAAGCGTGCCATTCAACAAGTAGACCCTGCTCTGATCGACCAGGGGTTCTATTCCAAATACTTCCTGGTGCCCAAGAAGGACGGCGGGCTCCGTCCTATTTTAGATCTGCGGTACTGAACAAATACCTGCGGGTGTTATCATTCAGGATGCTTACGCACAGGCACATCATTCAGTCAGTCCGACACGGCGACTGGTTCACCACCGTGGACCTGACAGATGCGTACTTTCACGCTCCCATCTGCCCGGTCACAGGAAGTATCTGCGTTTAGCATTTCAGAGCAGGGTATACTGAGTTTTGTGTCCTTCCATTCGGCCTGTCACTAGCTCCTCGAACCTTTTCAAAATGTATGGATGCCATTCTAGCTCCCTTGCGGGCTCAAGGTGTCCGACTGCTGAATTATCTGGACGACTGGCTGCGTCTGCGCGCAGTCGAAGGAGCAGGTGGCACAGCACACAGTGATGGTTACAGACCATCTTCAGCGGCTAGGTCTGAAGATCAATTCAGAAAAGAGCAGCCTAGTGCCAAGCCAACAGACCGAATTCTTGGGTCTCCATCTGGACTCAGTGTCCATGGAAGCGACCCTGTCGACACAAAGAGTTGCCTCAATAGAGCGGTGTCTCTCCCTATTCAGGTTGAGATAAACAGTCAGCATGGAGCTGTGTCAGCGCATGCTGGGGTTGATGGCTGCCGCCTCACAAGCCCTTCCTTTGGGCTTACTACACCAGAGACCTCTGCAGGCCTGGTTCAATGCCTTCGCGTTGCATCCGCGGAGAGACAAACACTGCAGGCTACGGGTATCCCGAGCCTGCTGGGAAGCGCTACGCTGGTGGAAAGTTCCGTCAAACCTCCGCCAAGGCGTACGCTTGGGTCCCATTTTCAGAAGGCAGGTCATCACGACCGACGCTTCCAACCACGGTTGGGGAGCAGTCTGGAACGGGACAGGGACCCGTGGAGTGTGGTCAGGACCCTGGAGGTCAGCCCACATCAATGCTCTGGAGCTCAGAGCGGTGGACCTCGCCCTCCGGCACTTCTTGCCAGTGCTTCTAGGCAAGCATGTGTTAGTGCGGTCAGACAACACCACAGTTGTGGCGTATATCAACCGCCAGGGCGGCTTGCGGTCCCCCGGTCTTCACCGGATGGTAGCACGGATGTTGCTATGGGCACAACCGCGTTTAACCTCTCTGCGTGCGGTTCACCTACTGGGCAGAGTCAATTACGCAGCAGATCTCCTATGCAGAGGAGGCCCTCTTGCCGGCAAATGGCGTCTCCACCATCAAGTGGCAGAGCGCATCTGGGAATGGTTCGGCACAGCCCAGGTAGATCTCTTTGCTTCGCAAGAGACCACGCACTGCCCCCTATGGTTCTCAGTGAAGGATCTCGACAGCCCCCTAGGAGTCGATGCACTGGCTCACGAATGGCCGCCAGGGCTCCTATATGCGTTTCCACCGATTCCGATGCTCCCCGCCTTCTTAGAGAAGGTCAGGGTAGAGCAAGCGACAGTGATTCTAATCGCTCCTCGGTGGCCTCGGAGAATATGGTTCCCGAGCCTGGTGCAGTTGTTGCACGGTCGGCCGAGGGAGCTCCTCTGCGGCGGACCTGTTGTCCCAAGCCCAAGGAGGGCTATGGCACCCGAACCCCAAGCTCATGCAGCTATGGGCTTGGCCCTGAACGGGCGCCTGTCAGCCTTAGGGCTCTCGACGGCGGTGATTTCGACCATTCAGAGTGCTAGAGCACCCTCTACTAGGTCGCAGTATACGTACAAGTGGCAGTTGTTTCAAGGTTGGTGTCTGGCGGAAGGCCATGACCCAATATCCTGCCCTATGGCAGTGATATTACAGTTTCTACAGAAACTGTTAGATGAGGGAAATCTCCCTCTACACTTAAAGTGTACTTAGCCGCCATATCGGCTTGCCATGTAGCGTATTGACGGTTTATCACCAGGTTGCCATTTTCTGGCATCGCAGTTCCTGAAGGGCGCAA
Organism: Acipenser oxyrinchus oxyrinchus; assembly: GCA_030684275.1. NCBI lineage: Eukaryota > Metazoa > Chordata > Actinopteri > Acipenseriformes > Acipenseridae > Acipenser > Acipenser oxyrinchus. The sequence continues at coordinate 15,362,578 of CM060247.1, forward strand.
GACGTTTCGCGGCCTCCAAGGACGACCAGTTTACTGTCATGGAGCCTTGAAGTGGTGCTAGAAGCCCTTACCAAGGCACCGTTCGAGCCTCTCCACAGCGTGGACATGAAGCTTCGTGTCTATAAAAACTGAGTTTTGCTATCAGTAGTATCAGCAAAGCGCGTGGGCGAGTTACACGCACTTTCAGTGCATTCATCATGTACTCGTTTCGCAGGAGACGGTTCTAAGGTCTCCATGCGTCCAAATCCGGCCTTTTTACCCAAGGTCATCTCCCCGTTTCATATGAACCAACCAGTCGAGTTGATGGCGTTCCATCCTCCTCCTTTTTCTTCCCCAGAGGAAGAACGGTTACACATGCTCTGCCCTGTGCGGGCATTGAGATGTTATATTGACCATACAACGGCTGTGAGGCAAACTGAACAATTGTTCATATGCCATGGTTCTAGGACTTTGGGTCAGCCGTTGTCTAAACAACGCCTTTCCCACTGGATAGTGGATGCTATTAAATTAGCTTATGAATCGGCAGGCCTTCCGCCACCAGGGCAGTTGAAGGCGCATTCCACTAGGGGTATGGCGACATCCTGGGCCCTCTTTAGAGGGGTGCCGGTGTCTGACATTTGCGCTGCAGCCAGTTGGGCTACACCGCATACTTTCATGAGGTTTTACCGGTTGAATGTACTGGATTCCTCTGCTCCACTGTTTGGAGCATCTGTACTACACTCTATGATGCCTCAAGATGCGGACGTATAGAGTGGTTGACAGCATGGTGTTGACTATTCCACCTTAGGACAGGTGTCATTGCGAGCATAGACGCTGAGGCGCAGCTCCGCATTTGCGTAGATGTGTTGCCTACGCAGTTGCGTTATGACGTAAGTCTGTCCTACTGCCGAGAATCCTCCCTCGCGACGGCTTGGGTACACTGTTCCCATCCTTGATGGTTATTTTCGACTTGAAAGGGAATGATAGGTTGCGGATGCAACCCCGGTTCCCTGAAAGAGAAAATAACCATCAAGCCGCGTGGTCGCTCCAGAGGCCTTTTCGGCCTGAAGAGCAAAAGAGGACGTGAGTCTCTGCGCGCTGTGTATAGTAAGCTCCCAAGGGGGCGGGCCTACGTGGCAGCTCGCGCAGAGGCCTATCGGCAGCTTTGCTATAAAAGCTCAGCCAATCGCTACTGCCTGACGGCAATATCCCATCCTTGATGGTTATTTTCTCTTTCAGGGAACCGGGGTTGCATCCGCAACCTATCGTTTTCTGTCTCCTGCAAGAATGCAACAATATGCTTTACCATACATCGCTATGTTTTACAAGGCTTACCTATGCATTACCATGGTTTTATTACAGTTTGCTATACTTTTACTATGGTAAACTTGTGACATGCTTTGACTTCCTAAGGCATTAAACCTGCTGATGTGAAATGATTTAGGAAGTGAAAGTATATAACAAACTACCTTAAAGTATGTCATGCAAAAAGATTTTTCTTTACATGTTTTATTAAAATGGAAATAAAATGGGTGCTAGCATTTATTATTATTTGTTTTAATTACAGTGAATTAAGAACCTGTGTGAGATTTTGCCTGGTTAGGACAGAATTTCCCCCATGTCTCAGGTACAGTCTGAACAGCCTCCTGAGCTATGTGTGAGGACTAATGATGCCAGTAAAGATTAAGGGATTGGCTTTCGGGAGGAAACATAATGGGTCCCTTTATTGGAACTTTCTTTGTTTGTTAACTCAAATCCAAACAAACTGTGTTCTTTTCTTCCAATCCCCTATCATACACTACCCAGCGGTTTTAACTTTTAAAATGCTGACCTTTTATACGTTCCAAGTTCTACTGTACAGTATAATCACTCAATAAGTAATAAGGCTTGTATTACAGCAACAGTTAGTAGAGAAAATAGTAATTCTTTCAAAGTCATTTAAGAAGCCTTTAGTATGGATGTCGTAAAATTGAAGTAGGCCACTTGCATTAGTGTGGGTCCTGGAAACATTGTTGCATTAGTGGTAAGTGATATGACGGTTTTCACTGCCAAACCTCTCACTTTAATTAGCTTGATGAAAAGATGGCTTCTGAAATAATAGTTTTGGACAGTTTTGTTTTTCACCAACATGCCACAAATTAAAAAATACATCACTTAAATGTTAAATAGAGATCTTGGGCCAATTTGTGTCTGTTCGTCAGATGGGACTGCTTTAAGTTAGGTTTGTTTTATCTATGGTTATTTAATCCTTTGATGCTGATGGCTAGAGTGCTTATGCAGCAGTGATCCCTACAATTGACCATACCTAGCCATGGATAGCTAATGGCCCTGAGGCACAGCTAACCACACTTGAGTATTATTTTTTGCTAATTTCCTATGCTTTAATTTTAAATGATCTCATTAGGATTCGAGAGTAGGAATGGTGAATATTGAAATACTGGGTTACAAACCACTATTTCTTATCAATAAAACAAGTGTTGACCCTGAACAGGACAGACACATGCACTTTATGATACACTTCCTCCCTTTTATTTAAAATGTGTAACGATCATAATACAGTATTCCCTTGAGAAAGCAAATGAATGGACCATAAACAGAACATGTCCACTATCATAGGTAATAGACAGGTTAGTATGGTGGAAAGCGACGGGTGACAAATACTTTAATAACTGCACTAATTACAGATGTCACACAAGGAATAAAAAAAAGCAATGACCCAATGGTCCATTCTGTTGCTCCAACTTCCCTGAAGGACCTATTGATGATAATCATTAGGATAGGATCACGAGTAACCCACCCAGAACAAATTTAACACATTGGAGACAAATCCTGGCTGTACTATACCAAATAATTATGCTTCATAAAAGCACTGTACAAAAAATAGCCTTGCAAAGGAAGTTTATCTTTTTAAAACTGATTCTGTAGGTGATGTTAGAGTGCATACGATGGGTCCTGTGATAAGCCTTCTCCAATACCTGTCCTGTACAGTAATATTATTCTTAATTCCTATTTAGCACTATATGCCAACTGTCACACAGAGCTATTTTTGTCAAAAAACCTTGGTAAACATGGTAATCCAGTGAAACACAAAGGTGTCTAGTAAAGGTTTCAGAATCTAGCTTCTGAGGTTTTGACAGACATACAGTATATCCATATCAAGCATATCAGTTTTTTCTATGTGTTTCTCCAGGTTCAGATATCAAGTTTGATCACAGGAGAGTGCTACTGGACCTTTACGAGCATCCAGAGAAACAGAATACTGCTAATCCCGCAGATAGAATAGATTTAGCGCTACTCATAAAAACAAAGCAAATTGCGTAGTTCATGCCAAACCTTTTTAAGTCTTGTAATAGGGTGTTTAAATCATCATGACAAATACCAAAAGTTATTGAGAATGGTTCTCTGACCCATTATAGCTCACACAATAATCTGCAAGCAAGTAAGCCATCTCCATTTCGACTGGGTTACTTCCAATAACAACAATCTATTCACCAAGCAAGCACCACAAAAGAGACCATAATGTGATTATTAAATTAGCCCTCATAATGAGAAACATTTCCAAGCCCATACATTTGTAAATGTTTGCTTTCGGGAGATATTACTTCACATTAACCCTTAAGGATTTGTTGAAAGTGTATCATGAAAATTGTATTTTGTGATCTCTTTGTGATTGCCGCAAAGATACTTCTTTGTTTGCGGTCAAGAGAGGGAAAAAAAATGTGTTTTCTTTTCTGAAGAATGTTATTGACCGGCCACAAAAGTCTGGCCCTTAAATGATTGTTAAAATCAGGATGAGGAGTCTCTGAGTGGCTCACCAGGTAAAGGCACGAGCATGTGGTGTGCAGGGTAATTCATACAGTCAGAGGAATGCAGGTCAGTGACCTAGCTGTGTAAAGTTACAAATCTTTGCAGGTAATTTCACAGTGTCATTCATGTCTCTTTGAGTGTGTGCTTCTAAACATTATGTAAAATAAATCAAAAGCAATTTTAATTTCAGCCTTCTCTCTTTCTTCCTTCTTTATGTGGTGAAAGTTATATTACTGCCAAATAAATGTGCTGTTTCCTAGGAATGATACAGTTGGTCAGACCTTGAAGAATTCCCTTTATCATTTCTTTTTTGATATCCGTATCTGTTTGTTGCTTGTTGCTGGAATCTTTCTTGAGTTTTCTTCTTTCGTATTTGCTTGTTTTGAGTAGTGAGCAATGGCAGTAAAATCATTGAAATGCAACTTTTTTCAATCAAGAATAGAAGGAGGGATTTCTGATCGCCATACTAAACCATTGGTATGCCATTTATACATTACTCTTCAACAAGAATTGGGACACCTTATGTGTACTTTTAAACTCTTATTTTTTAAAAAAAATTCAGAATGTAATACTTAGAATTTAATAACATTTTCATGTATGTATCCTATGGTGTTTTGTTTTCTATGGTTCCCTAAAAATTCCTATACTAGTACATTTTAAATAAAGTGGCTAAACTATAATAGATGTATTATTGTTACTGAAAGGGTCAGAGGGATGGGTATCCTTTTAATGGTAAAATGAAAGTAAGAGAGCAGCTTTTCATAGAATTTTCTGCATAATATCCCAACCATCCTAGGCAATAAAACATTTGCATAATTAATTACAGTTCAGTATTTTATTATGCAACATGTGACTACATAAACCTGTAGAGAACTTTGTTAAAACAATTACATGAAGTTACAGTTTAACCTCTTCTAAGTAGACACTTTCTAATGGTATATGCATTACCTCAGAAAATGAAATACTTCCTTTTATGGTTCCACTAAAAATATATGCATGTATTTGCCATTTGTCTGTCTGTCTGTATGTATGTGTATGTATTTTATGTATATTTTATGTGTATTGTTTCCTTTCTTTCGGTAAATATTTACAGTCAAGACTGCAATATGCACAGTAACCAACTTTATATTGAAACGTATAAAATAATCCTGGTCAGGTTGCTTCAGAAACACAAAGCTTAACATAAACTTGTCCATTAGCATTATAACCTACTCTAAGAATTACCAGCGCTTATCAGATTTCATGGCAGGGTTGGTAATCTTCCTGTCTGCAAACAACATGAGTGCATGAGTTGTTCAGGGCAAAACATTTACTTAAAGAAAACTGCTTAGCAATGCATGGTTGTGAATATTAGCATAGCATCCCCCCAGGGTGACCAAAGCTGAGATAATTATAACCTTGCCCAGCAGTATGATCTATCTGATCTCTGGCTGTGGAGCTATTCACCCTGTTTTATTTCCGTGACATTCCCACTGCAAGAAGTTTTTTCTTGGGCTCCCCATGAAATAATGAGAGGAGACAAAGAACAGTGTGCATGCTGGGAGAGGGGAGCCTCTTTTGGAGCCAGTGCCATTTAACAATTATTTCACAGTGCCCCGCCCGGCAAAAATGAGATACTAGTGGGCTGTGGTATCAAAGTGATTACACTAAATCCCTTTCAAGCTGGGGACCAGTGCTGCGACTTGATATGATTTTTATCAGATGTTGAAATGCTACATTACCAAGTGAGCAGTAAATTATGTCTAAACCAATTATGCTGGACCCCAAGCTCCGTGGTGAAGGGGCTGAGCTGGACTGAAATAAGAGAAGGGGGAGGGGTTGCAGAAACTGTTGTGCCTCTTGATTAGAGAGTCTGAGGCTGCACCAAAGACTGGAGATAAGAGTGGGATTAGCTATCACAATAAAGTGTATTGTGGTGTTCACAAGGCAGGGAATTTGACTTGTGTCTTTCCTTAAATTTGACCTACGTCTAGCTTTCATGAACACTGCAACTTGAACTAATATCAGCACCTAATGAGCACCAGGTCTGCTGTAAGTCTTGTTTAGTTTTATTTCTAACTGATGTCAGGCTGTGAGAACAACGTAAACTACTGTACCAATCCCACAATGCACCCTACTGATTTTGACCCCATACAGTGTGTTATAAAGTCAATAATATATTACTATTAAAGGCATCCAATGTGAAGCACATATCACATTACAAACCATGATTATTCTCCAAACATTATGAATTAAAACAGGGAAAAGAATAACTTGGTAGGTACACCACTGAGGTATTGAGATCGATTTATAACTGTAAATAGGTAATTAGTTTAAAATCCAGGATAGCTAGAGGAATTGATCATTACACGAGCCTAATGTTGTCTAGCTATCTATCTCATTGTTGGTGCTGTCTGTCGCTGTGCATGTTGGAAGCCAGGGAGTGAGTGAGCTGTGTGCGTGAGTTGTGCACGGGGTCCCCCCCCTGTTTTATTTTTTTTCTCCTGCTTTCTTCTTTTTATTGATCTTACAGTATACCGGTGAATTGAGGGTTTTAATTGTGTAAAGCTGACTTTTGTCAGCAGACACGGTCATTATGGTCAAGTCTGGTGGCAGATCAGGCCAATCAAATGCTTTTGAAAACCTTACAAGGAATCATGGCATTAAGATCTTGGTAGATGCCACTGTGCCTGTGGAGAAATACATGTTGGAATTAGGAAAAATTGTGGGTTGTCCTAAGAATAAATCTGCCTCTCATATCAATAAGGCAGTGGTTGTTTTTCTGAGCGATGAGAAAGTGGTAGCTCAGAACATACAGCAGGGATTAGTAATAGACGGGTCTTTAATATCTGTTACACCTTTGGCTTTACCAGCTAGAAAAAAAAGAGGGAGCTGAGGCGTCACAGGCAGATCATGTCAGAAATCACAATGATACATGGCTGAAATCGTGGTGCACACAGGAAGGCTTCCCCTTTCTTGAACATTGGAGCACATTCTACAACAAGGGACTAACTATATAGGTGGGATGGACTGCACTTAAACAGAAAAGGAACCAATCTACTCGGAGAAAGGATCCTTGAGGAGGTTCAGAAGCATTTAAACTAGAAAGGAAGGGGGGAGAAAACAAAAAAACAGAAGGGAGACCACATCAAAACAAGGGCAACAACTTAGGTAAGACAACTATTAAATGTATTTATCTTAATGCTAGAAGTCTCGGAAACAAAATGTTAGAACTTGAAGCTACTGCACTAACAAGTAACTACGATGTGATAGGTGTTACAGAAACGTGGTTGTCTGAGAGTGATTGAGATGAATATAATATTAGTGGGTACACACTGTATAGGAAAGACAGGCAGGACAGAAGAGGCGGAGGGGTAGCGCTATACATAAGAAATAATCTTGAAGCCCGGGTGTTAAATCAGGACAAAGAAAACAATGCAGAATCAATATGGGTCAGAATAATGGACAAACTTCAAAGGGCATAATAATAGGAGCATGCTATAGACCACCAAATTCAGACGCTGAGCAAAATAATCTGTTATACAATGACATTCGAAATGCGTGTAGAAAAGGAGAAGCCATACTAATGGAGGATTTCAACTTCCCTCGTATAAAATGGGAGAACCCAGTGGGGAGTACGACGGATGAAATTGAAATGGTGGAAATGACAAATGACTGCTTCCTAACGCAATTTGTCAAGGCACCGACTAGAGGGGAGGCATGCCTTGATCTTTTCAAATAATGAAGACAGAATAACTAAAACAGAAGTCAGAGAGCCATTGGCAAACTCAGACCACAAGATCGTCTCATTTGAAGTATTTTTTAAAACCCCAAAAGTCATGACTAAAGCTAAGGTTTACAATTTTAGAAAAGCAAACTATGAAGCTATGAAACAGAGACTAACAGAAGTAGATTGGAGTAAAATAGAGAAAACATCCACAGAAAAAGGATGGCTGTTTTTTAAAAATGTAGTACTAGAGGCGCAAAACAATTACATCCCAAAAGTAGACAAATCTAAATCTAAAACAAAATGGCCAAAATGGTTTAATAGATCAATTTAAAAAATATTCAGCAAAAAAGGCACTTTACAGAGCTTTTAAAAGGGACCAAAAACAAAGTACACAGAAAGAGTACTTGGAACTGCAAACACAAGTCAAAAAGGAAGTTAGAAAGGCCAAGAGAGAGATAGAAATCAATATTGCTAAGGGGGCTAAAACCAATTCCAAAATGTTTTTCCAATATTATAAAAGCAAGAGTACATTCAAAGAGGAGGTTAAATGTCTAAGAGACACAAATAGCAAAATCATAGATGAAGAAAAAAAAATAGCAAATATATGAAATGATTACTTTTCACAGGTTTTTACAAAGGAGGACAGGGACAACATGCCCCACATGTCGACTTGTTCCTATCCAATTTTAAATAACTTTAGCATAACAGAGGCAGACGTGTTAAAGGGACTAGGCGCTCTTAAAATAAACAAATCCCCTGGGCCAGATGAGATCCTCCCAATAGTACTCAAAGAAATGAAAGAAGTTATTTACAAACCGCTAACCAAGATCATGCAACAGTCTCCTTACACAGGGGTTGTACCGACAGACTGGAAAATAGCAAACGTAATACAAATCCACAAAAAGGGAGACAAAACCAAACCAGGTAACTACAGACCAATAAGCCTGACTTCTATTATATGTAAACTTATGGAAACTATCATAAGATCTAAAATGGAAAATTACCTATATGGTAACAATATCCTGGGAGACAGTCAGCATGGTTTTAGGAAAGGGGGATCGTGTCTAACCTGCTTGACTTTTTTGAGGACGCAACATTGACAATGGATAATTGCAAAGCATACGACATGGTTTATTTAGATTTCCAGAAAGCTTTTGACAAAGTCCTGCATAAAAGATTAATTCTCAAACTGAACCCAGTAGGGATTCAAGGAAATGCATGCACATGGATTAGGGAGTGGTTAACATGTAGAAAACAGAAGTACTGATTAGAGGAGAAACCTCAAAATGGAGCGAGGTAACCAGTGGTGTACCACAGGGATCAGTATTAGGTCCTCTGCTATTCCTAATCTATATTAATGATTTAGATTCTGGTATAGTAAGCAAACTTGTTAAATTTGCAGCAGCAAAGGTCATTCAAAATGATCTAAACAGCATTCAGAACTGGGCAGACACACGGCAAATGACAGTTAATAGAGAAAAGTGTAAAGTATTGCATGCAGGCAATAAAAATGTGCATTATAAATATTATATGGGAGATAGTGAAATTGAAGAAGGGAACTATAGAAAATAGGAGGCACTTTTTTACACAGAGAATTGTGAGGGTCTGGAACCAACTCCCCAGTAATGTTGTTGAAGCTGACACCCTGGGATCCTTCAAGAAGCTGCTTGATGAGATTCTGGGATAAATAAGCTACTAACAACCAAACAAGCAAGATGGGCTGAATGGCCACCTCTCGTTTGTAAACTTTCTTATGTTCTTATGTTCTTATGTTCTTATTTGGGCTGTAAATCTCCTGAATTAAAGCATGCTGTCTTATTCAGGATACAGTTGTATATGCTTCTGAACATCTCCAATGATGAATTACATATTGCTTTCAGATTCAGGGTTGATGGCTGTCGTTATGTTGTGTTGGCTTCTTCGGAGCAAATTAAATGTTTTATTTGTGGCCGGGAGGGACATCAAACTAAAAACTGTAGAAAGGGTGATAGGAACACGGATGGTGAAGGAGAAGAGGAGGAGCAGTGAAAGGGAAGGGGCTGAAGAGTAGGCGAGCGGGCTGAGACAGCTGCAGGTGTCAGTGAGAGATCTGTAGACTCACAGATCAAGCCAAGCGTGTCATAGAGACGGTATTTCCGGCTGGGGCTGAGGGAACCTCTGTAGGAAGTGTGTGGGGCTAGGTGATTGTCAGTACTGGAAATCCATGGTGTGTTGCTGCACAAAGTGAGAGAGAATCGGGAGAGGATGTAGAAAATGTTAATGTAAACAATGACAATGCAGAGTTTAAATATCCAAAAAGAAAGAGACAGACGAAGGTTAAACAAACTGGGCCAGCGCAGCACATACTTGTCTCTGAAAATATTCGTTGGACAGAAGGCACAGAGCGATAGTTCTGTCAGAAGGGAGAATTCAACTCTTAAAAGTACAGCCGCCGCCACCTCTGAGAGTCAGAATGCTTGGGCGAGTGTGCTGGAGTGCAGTGGGGAAAGCGGTAGTGATGAGGGGGGCAGTGACACTGACTCCTCCGTGAGTTTAGAATTCTCTGATAGCAGCAGCTAAGAGGGGGATACAGCACTCAGAGCATTAGAGCAGATTAAAGGCAGACGGGGAATCAGTGTAAGTAAGCACTTCCCCGACCTCACACTGTTTGTCAGCCCAGCCCAGCAGGTTGCGAGACACGTTTAAGAGCTGGGCATTGAAAAGGAGTGAGACAGACTAAAGAATCTGATCAGTAAAGCTTGTGCTTTCCTTAAAAAAAAAAGATTGGGGGCTCCAAGTGGCGCATCCAGTAAAGGCACAGGTGCGTCGCCGGTTTGAGTCCAGGCTATTCCATTGCCGACCGTGCACAGGAGTTCCTATGGGGCGGTGCACAATTGGCCGAGTGCCACCCGGGGGGCGTGTTTAGGTCGGCCAGGGTGTCCTTGGCTCACCGCGCACCAGCGACCCCTGTAGTCTGGCAGTGCGCCTGCGGTCTTACCTGTAAGCTGCCTGGAGCTACGTTGTCCTCCGACGGTGTAGCTCTGAGGTGGCTGCATGGTGAGTCTGCAGTGTGAAAAGAAGCGGTCGGCTGACAGCACACGCTTCAGAGGACATTGTGTATTCGTCTTCACCGCTCCCGAGTCAGCGCAGGGGTAGTAGCGGTGAGCCGAGCTTAAAAAAAATAACTGGATATTCTAAATTGGGAGAAAATAAAAAAGAAATTATAATTGGCGACTATTAAATTTAAAAAAAAATTAATCTTTCATATGCCTTTCTTCCTTTTTCTGTTGGCCTGTTTCTTTTTTTTTCTACCCATCAGAATATCTCTCGCCCACACCATATGGCTAATTTTACATTAGGCACCCTGAATATAAACGGCTACAGAAACGCGGTTAGGAGAACGACTGTGTTTGATTATTTGTTGCAGAAGAATATTAAAGTAGCTTTCTTCCAGGAAAAGCACTCTGACAAAGGGAACAGGGCGGGCTGGTTTAATGAGTGGCAAGGGGAAGTAATTCTAAGCCATGGCACTAATTTTAGTGCTGGAGTAGCAATTTTATTTTCTAAAGATTTGAAACCTGATACTTTTAATGTTTGTGAAATAGCGAAAGAACTGGTCCAGTGGTTAAAGAAAAGGGCTTGTAACCAGGAGCTCCCTGGTTCAAATCCCACCTCAGCCACTGACTCATTGTGTGACCCTGAGCAAGTCACTTAACCTCCTTGTGCTCCATCTTTCGGGTGAGACGTAATTATAAGTGACTGCAGCTGAAGAATAGTTCACACACCCTAGTCTCTGCAAGTTGCCTTGGATAAAGGCGTCTGCTAAATAAGCAAATAATGAAAGACAAATGTTTTATTTATGAACATCAAATCAAACATTTGCATAGCAGAAACACCATATTTAAATGGAAAACAAAACATAAAATATCTTTTTTTCAATTGTATAAACATTTTATTTATTTGTAAAAAATCACAAAGGGTATTTTTTTCCAAAAATAGTGTATAATGCACTACTTCAAAACATAAATAACTATAATACAATAAACTATTTACATAACATATTTATTTAGCCTACATACCTGACAGCTTTCTAACCTGTACAGTCCACACACAATACATGCTTCTCCACTTTCCCTGGGCATTTACCACCCACTGCCCTTCACAACCGCCACAGAAATCCAAAGTTTTGTTGTCTTTGCATTTTGCAAACTGGCACTGTTTCCTCTTGCGTTTGGGTGCAGCAGCAGCAGCACTATCAGAAGAGGCACCTGTCGCTACTGCTACAAGTTAAAGGTTAAGGACATGAATTTGTAAGTTAAAGAGTATGACAAGCATTAATTTAGCCTGAGCCTTTTTTTTTGTTTGGTGGTTTGAATACTTTAAAGTTAGAAAGCAGTCACTTTTTATGATTGCATGTTTTGAAGTACAAATATTTTTCAGAAGCTGTGCAGTGTTATTTATTTTTAAAAAACTATTTTAAATCAATTTTTAAATCTTTAATGTCATTCCCGTAACAAGCTATCCTTACAGTAACTATAGTGTCATCACTGTAACAATGGTTATTTTAGCAAATAAAACTGCAGCTGCAGTACCAGGGGTGGGGTTTATACTGTCAAAGGGTTTAGAGATTCATGTCTTAAATAATAAAGAAGTTTGTTATGTTTTTTTCACTGCTAACTTGTTTTACAATAAAAAATATCTATACAAAACATGCAAAAACTACATTTATATTTAATTTTAATAGTCAATAAAAACAAAAAATCCAAGTTTTTCTTCTAAATATGAATTATTTTTTTGATTACATATTATAATATGTAATCAATATGGTGTGTATTTTTGTTTATACAAGATATTTTATTTGTGTTTCAGTAATGACAGATGCATAAGGGCAGCAGTGTGGAGTAGTGGTTAGGGCTCTGGACTCTTGACCGGAGGGCCGTGGGTTCAATCAAAGATGGGGGACACTGCTGCTGTACCCTTGAGCAAGGGTACTTTACCTAGATTGCTCCAGTAAAAACCCAACTGTAAGAATGGGTAATTGTGTGTAAAAAATAATGTAATTGTATGTAAAAAATAATGTGATATCTTGTAACAATTGTAAGTCGCCCTGGATAAGGGCGTCTGCTAAGAAAATAAATAATAATAAATTAAAAACCCCAAAATATATAAAAATACTAAAATTTCAGCTCAGCCAAGTAAAGATAAGATCTTGAATTACTTAATTCAGATTGTTTCAATGAAAAAAAAAATCATCAATTAAAAAAAATATTTGGAACTCCAATTTGTCCCATTCCTGTAGAATGACCCATATAAACAATACTGAAACATCAAATATGCCTTTTTTCAAAACATAATACACCATGTACACAATATATACACAAATAATACAGCACTATTCGTATTATAAAGATGACCTAAATTAACCCATATGAGAAGAACAGTTACTTACTTAAGCCTCTATCACAATGGCACGCCTACCCGGGTCACAGTCCCGTCTAGTGTGAAACCACGTACCTGGGTCATACCCTGTTTAACCCGGGTCCCAGCGACCCCCCTCAGGATGTGGGTTGACATGCTTTGACCCGGGTTGAGCGAGACAAAATCCATGATGGCTGTTTGTGAGCCGATGCAATAACAAACAGCCACGCCTTCGTGAAGGTTTCACTTCTGCAAGGAGCGTTTCTGTTTATTCTATTTAGCCATATTTTTGCTGCTTCCGGGGCATTGATACATGTATTGTGCACTTGTGTCTTTCACCCAGTTCAACCCTGCTTCATCAAAAGCAGTGTGAAACCGCCTACCCGACACGCATGCCACCAGGTCCTGACCCGGGTAGGTTCTGACCCAGGTAGAACATGCCAGTGTGAAAGGGGCTTTATATACACTATTGTTGACACTATTGTTGGCTCGACTTATTCAAAGATAATAAAGTTAGTGGCAAAACCATAATAACCATGTTAGCAGAAATAAACCAGAAGGAACAGTTCTTCACAGAAAGACATGTTATCATCGATATGCCAACAAATCACATTCTAGGCCTTTTATGTGCAAAACTGTGATGATGTTTGTAGCCTCATTGAAAGAAAGTAAAAGGTGTATTTGTATTGGTCTTGTTATAATGTCCAAAGCAAGCTTTCCTCCAATCTTTTTATGGAACAGTCTTTAAGAAAAATATGAAAAACATATATTAAAAGAAGTACACAAATAGCTTTTCTATTTCTATTTTGGAATCACATACAGTAGAACTGCTTTTTTGTATTTGCATTACTGTTTTACTCAGTTTTCTATCATCCTGAGAGGTTCTGGGTTCTGTTGCTCAAATATTTATTTTGTATAATTGTTCTTTAAATCTGCCTTTACTTGGCTTTGAGTTTCTCTTGAGAATCCTAAGTACTAGCATCTTTCCTCATTCCTTTCAATGTAACCATTCAAAGTAACTCGTGGTATAAAATAGAATTCCATTTGAAAAAAACTTCTCTGTTGAAGAAAAACTGAAAATCGGTGTTGTATTGTAGCCTCATTGCCAGTAAAAGTTGATGTTAATACTAAATCTAGCCCATACATAAAAAAAAAAATGCTTTTAAATGTCTAAGTGGCAATTGCCTATATCCTGCCCCCTGTGGTTACACCCCTGGTTTAGCCTCCACAGACCCTTACGGAAGCAGATTAAACAGTTTAAGATGAGGAAAGATTTAATAGGACCTAAGGGCTACTCTGAAGACATGGGCAAAGATGCTTTTGATTTGGAAATCGGACATTGGTCTCCCAGATGTGTAGTATCTCACAGGGAGGCTGGCCACAATAAAGCTAATTTGTTATCCCCTTTCCTTTTAACTTTTTGACCAAAAAAAAATACAGCTGGACACTTTGTATCCAAAATACTTAGAGGATATGGATAAATGTAAACTTGTCTCAATATATAACAGATACATGACTTGTCAATCATCAATTCTCTATACTAGGCACATCCAATATAATTGTTTGCATACATTTTGCTTGCTGACATTAACCCTATATACTACAGAGTCTTTCTAAATACACAAAATAATTATGGAATAGTGTGAATAACATGGCCTCCTTGAAGATGTTATGTTCTTTCATGATTGTTTAGTATTTTCAATTGCACTTTGGTCAACATCAATAGATGGAAGGATATACAATATGTTTTTAAGTTGTATGTCGTATATGCAAAAAAAGGAACAGCAAGGAGGAAATGGCTATTTTCCAGCAGTACCATCCCATAATAAACTGGTTGTTTCATTTGTGTGTCTGCAGGTTGTTAAGGCTTGTACCTTTTGTTTCATGTACAGTTGGTGAATGACTTACTGGTCAACAAATGATGCAGAAACACAACAAACGCACACAGATTGTGAATGTGGGATGTACGTACTAAATTGCTTTTGGAAAATGCACAATATGAAACCTTTGTCATACTCTATAATTAAATGTACATGCTTGCCATGTATTGCAACACAAAGTGAACTGTGACTCAGGATTGTTCTGGTATAATAAAACACTTGCAAAGGCCTCTGTAATTATGCCTATGGCATTTTCATGACAAACTATGTCTCAAAATAAAAAAAAAGGTTTTACCCCACCTACTTATTCTCCTTTTAACACACTCCCTCACTAACACACTAAGACACTGGCTATGTTACTTTCATTACACTGATGGGATACATGTGCTGGTTTTTATCTCTAACATTTTTTCAGTAATTTAGCACTTTAAAGTCTCAGCTTCCTGCCAATCTGCAGACAATTGTTTGCTGTAATGCTATCTGAAAAAACCTGATAAAATGCAGATGTGCCCATTTCTCTGAAATTTGTGGCTTGCACTAAGTGCTTTTTTATTTCTTTTTGCCATATACTCCCCTCCTGGCAAGTCTATTTCCATGCCTCACAGCCTCTAAGGAAGGGGTGCAATATACTGCAACATTGTTTTATTTTTTGAGAGGAAAATGCTCCTTTAATTTTATTTCATCATAGTTCTATTTTATAGAAAAGAGTATATATATATATATATATATATATATATATATATATATATATATATATATATATATATATATATATAACAATATTTTGTTCTCTTCATTTGCAGTCAGTGGGTAAATGTAAAACTCCCAGACATTGAACATGATAACAGTGCTGTATTTTCACGTATTCATTCATGGGTTTAAGATTGCATGAAACACCTATATAATGATGAATGCATTGTTTTTACTGGTGGACTGTATGTACAGTATTTATAATAGCAGGACGTTTTCAGTAAGATGTTGGTCATGCTCCACAGTGGCACTTTTTTATTAGTTTAATAACTGTAAAGAACTAGTTGATTAAAATAAATTATTATTTTGTGTTAATAGTAAGTTAATATAATTATTAACTTATTTATAAACCAATAAAAAGGTATGATAAAATACATTCTGATATCATTTGCTAAGCATCACTACAGTAACATTGTTAAAAGTGCCTTAAAAAAATCCATTGCTAAATATTAACTGATAACTTAAAATGTGTTAGTAAGCTAGTTGTTAATAGTTAATAAACTTTAAAAGTGTCCCTTAAATACAGAGTGACCAGCATGGCCATTTCGCTTCATAAAAAAAACAGAACTTTGAAAGCTATTCAATTATGGCAAACCAGAGAGTGTTCTGATCCCTTGAATGGTGAGTTGATTTTTTTCGTAAATAAAAGAAAGATGCTGACTGTAGAATAAAAAGACCAGTACAAAATGCTTTTTTAGTTTCTTCCTAATCAACATTCAAAGATGATCTGGTGAGTGTAGCAGCTGCAATAAAATTAAAAAAGTATGAAAAGCAGTTACTTAAATCCAGTAGCAAAGTTCTTGGTATGAGTGGTTATAAAACAAGGTGGGCTACATACAGTGTATCACAACCACTAAGACACAGAGTATGGAAGCCATATGAAAGGCCTTGTTTCAATCACAAGCCCAGTTTGTAGTTCCTGCTTTCAGGAGAGAGAGAAGGCGGTTCTGATGTTCCATAAATGCTTAGCGGTTTCATGCATAACTGGCAGCAATTTCCCACAATGTGTAAATTAGTCAATCCCAAAGTCAGTAAACTTTGCTTTGAAGTGGACATTAATGAAGTGCACCATTAGAGCCTAATGATTGTTCACATTTGTATTATAAGGGACCCTCTGGCTTTTGATGCCTTGGCTCTCTGATTATAAAAATGCCTGGGCTGCACTGCTCGTAAGAGAACCCAGACTTCTCTTTACCCCCTCTCTGTTTTAAAAAACTTTGAGGGAGAAAAAGTCTGACTTTTGCTGGCACTTCAAAGCCAGTCTCGAGTAAATTGCCATAGATTGCTTCATTCAAATGTGCTCCCTTGTGGATGACAGTGCATGGTGACAAAGTTCAACTGGCTACGGGAGAGGGACGAGATCAAAGGCAGACCACTGTAATAGTTTTGTTCCGTGAATAATTGCTTATTGTCAATGGCTTTTCAAGCCTTTACTGGCTCCAGTCTAATATTGGGATTCTCACCCAGCCAAAGCTTTTGCTTTGAGAATCTGTTTACTTGAGGGCTGTTTTGTTTTTTCGTATTTTTTATTTACTTCTTGTTATAGTTTTTTTTTTATTTCAATGCCATGTAAACATTGACCCAAACTTCCTGCTTGTCCCCTTTTCTGGTTCTAATCCAATAAATCGCTCTTTTTGTTTTCTTTGAAATGATTCTATAAGTCAAAAGGTTTGACTCTCTCTAAGGACAACAGCTTTTATAACTTATATCAAACAAACCAGCATGAAGAGATGACTCCTGTACTTTTTAATTAGGCAACAATGAGAAGCTGACATTTTTTTTAAAGATAGAAGTATCCCTTTTCCAGCTAGTGCAGTCTTAAAGGATAAAGACCATCGCAGATAAGCCTGAGAATGTCAGGGTGGAGGCGGTCAGACCATTGCAGATGGGCCTCAGAATGTCAGAGTGGAGGCGGTCAGACCATTGCAGATGGGCCTCAGAAAGTCAGGGTGGAGGAGGTCAGACCATTGCAGATGGGTCTCAGAATGTCAGGGTGGAAGGGGTCAGACCATTGCAGATGGGCCTCAGAATGTGAGGGTGGAGGCGGTCAGACCATTGCATATGGGCCTCAGAATGTCAGGGTAGAGGAGGTCAGACCATTGCAGATGGGCCTCAGAATGTCAGGGTGGAGGCGGTCAAACCATTGCAGATGGGCCTCAGAATGTCAGGGTGGAGACGGTCAGACCATTGCAGATGGGCCTCAGAATGTCAGGGTGGAGGCGGTCAGACCATTGTCACACAAACTGCCTTGACTTAGTCATTCACAGCCAGGGGCAGCCGACTAAGGAAGACACTCAGACATCCAGCATCGGCACTTGAACCCATTATCTATTATGCCTGGCCAGAACTCTTGAAACATAAGTGACCATATATACATAAATTATCAAGAAGATATTTAACATTTTTTTTATTATTATTATTTTCTTTATAAAGAGATCTATTTGGTCCACTCAGTCCCTTGTTTCTCCATAAAGTAGCTCCATTCAAAATAGCCTCTAAAAGGTTTTAGCTACTCAACATTAAATGAAAACAGACAGCCACCATTACTGTGAATTTTAGTGGCTGAACGTATAGGTCTTGTTTTAATTGAACTGACACGAAGCAGGCACTGGAAATGACAGAAAGTACTGCTTTATGCATGAGAGCATACGCAAGTTATTGTTTTCAGAGCAATAACTGGTTTGCATGCTAATGTTTATCAGTTACCCATGACCAGAATTTCTAATGGAAGAGTGAAAATATAACTTATTCCTTCAAAAGGAAAGAAAAATCTGCAATTGCTATAGAAAGGGGGCTTTACCTGCCAAGTAAAACATTAAGTTGAGAAGGAATCTGAAATACTGTAAACATTGTGTAACCTATTCCTCATAAAGGCCTAAGATCGTGGATGAAAAAGTGTACCATGACAGTTAAGCTTATGAAAGTAAGATTTTTGCTGTTTAATCATTTAATCAGATACAAGTTACTAATGTTAAAGATAAATAATAATAATAAAAAAATCTGTTTGAAGCATGCTTTACATAAAGACATATTTAATAACCCAGCAAGTGCTTAGCTATTGAGAATGTATTTAGACTGTTATAGTGGGATACATTAAAATCCAATGCAGCCCAGATTAAATGATGGTCACTCTCCTTTTATTGTTTAACAATGACAGTTGACAAATAAATTGTTTATGGTTACTATTTTTGATTCCCTGATGTAATATTTTTTAAGGCTGTCAAATACAGACCTGGCATTATTATCTTAGACTAACCTTGTCCTTATTAAAATGACCTGTTTGTATTCTTTGGGGCACAGCTTGGTAAACCCAGTTCTGCCTCATTGGACCTTTGTAGTTTTAAGTAGTTCCTGAAAACCTATTATAGGCCTCAGGGACCAATTAGAGGAAGCGGAAAACTCCTGCCTAGGTTTTTAACATGACATTTACAGGCAAGAACTCTGGACTTTTAAAAGCCCCCACCCCCAGGGCACGTCTCACATGTAGTAAGGTTTTTTTTTTTTATATATAACTTTTCTATCGTTGACTCATGGACCTGTCTTGGTTCTTCAGCCATCTAAATGATGTAGAGGTGACAGATACATCACACTGTAGAAGAGTAAACAGTTAGACTGTGGACACCTTCCCACCCCTCTCAGCATTGTTCCAGCAACAACTTAAGCTTGTATAGCATCTTTTCATGCTCAGCCAACCCAAGATGCTTCACAGACAAATGCAATTTCCATAGCCTGCGGAGCTATTAGAAATGAAGGAAAACAAGTAAATCTTTAGTTTTTTACTGGGAAAAGTTTCACACACAGAGAGGGTTCATAAAAAAGCTGAAAGAGGGTTACAAATTTCATGCATGGAAACCCGCATGGCATGGAAATCCACAACATATTACCTCAACTGACACCAAGGTTGGAAGGAGCACCACCCCCAAACAGAGTACTGTGTAAGTAATACAGAAATGTAATGTTTTAACATTTTATTTTAACTAAAGCATTTAAAGCTGATGCTGAAGGAAGCCTAAACTTGTTCACTCATAAGTCAAGTCAATTGAATAGCAAGGTAGGCTGCAAAGTTAAGTTTATTCCACTGAGAGATTACTTATCCATTAGCATGACTATTGTTTTCAATGCCTTTACTCAAACGTGTTATGAATATTCTACCTTAAACTCAGTGTTGTTTGTATTCTTAATTTACCGTTCATATGAGAGATTCTTAAAGACTAGTAGGTTTGGACCACATCATTCCCAGAAACATAACACAGCTGCGTCATATAATCTGTGTTTGTATTATACTAGTGTAAAGTGTTACAAATTTCAGTCTCCTTGTTACAGCTTTCTATTATACAATATTGCTGGTACATGTTCATGATGAATGAACATGATGTATAATGTTTGCAGTGATTTGTGCAATTATATTTTGAATATGTTATTGCAGAACATTATACATCTTGCAATCCAAGAGATGATATATTTTATGATTGAAAATCAAGTTATATATACCTCTGCTCTAGTGCCACCCACGCCTTTAAGTCTGTTGTAAAATAAACTAGTCAAGTAGTCAAACATTTGACCAGTGCTTTCATAAATGTGCATATTGTCGGCCTGTGCTTTCATCATTGGACTACTGTTTGTCTGCTTGACTTATCAGTAGACTGTACACTGAAACATCCTGAAGATGCATATTTCCTCTTCTATATCAAACATATAACAAACCATACACTATAAAGGTGGTAGGGTTGATTTGAGACAGCTTACAATTACCCCCTTCTCTTATGTGTGTACGATAAGCAGTCCAATTGAACCACTGCAACACATTATGGTGTTCCACATTTAAATGGCATGTGTGATGCGGATCAGTGACAATCAGTATGGCATTAGTATTAAATGTGTCTGTATAACTAGGGTTTAACAACCTTGCTGCAGTAAATTATGATGGAACACATCATTAGCTGCAGACTAGCATGTTCTCCCTCAATCAGACTAAAATACGCATAAACCCCAGTTGAGTAATTACAAATAATTAAATTAATTAGAGACAGTCTCGCGCCAGGCCTTGTGGCTAGACTGGTGTCAGCTACCCATAATATTTTAACAGTGAAATGCAAACACATTTTTTTTTTTTCTCTTTAAAAAGTGCCAATGATTGTTGCCTGGATGATGTTTCAACATTAATAACACAATGATTAAGGCCCTTCCTTCCTGCGGAAGAGGCCTGTAATTTAATTCCAATCAAAATGTATTTATAGTTGAAGGACTTAAAAGTGAGGCAGTTAAATTGTTTTTAAAGATAAATATCTGAAGCTGGTTGACATATGCAAGATAAAATGGTACATTGAACTCTTCCTGAGGGAGACGGGGAGAGATTGGTAGTGTGTTCAGCCACTTTCCAAGCAAAAGGGCTGTGAGATCCAAAGGGTCATAAATATCAAGAAACTCTGCTCCTTTTGAAGGTGTTGTCTTGTCTTTCCTTCTACAAGCTATTATGGTAAGTAAAGTAAGAAAAACACATGGTCACATGGTTTATAAGGCTGTAATGGTGTAAAATACACTACAAGCCGAAGGCTCCCATGCACACTGGGTGGAACATCACCTCCTATACAGTAATGTTTATAACATAAAGTAACAACCGCTTAAAAAAGAAAGATCTTGGATTATTTTAAGAACACAATACAGGCCAAATGCATCATTTCTAATTTTACCAGTATATTAAGGGGCCTGTAGCCTGTAATAGAATTGCGGAACTCAATTACCTTTTATTTGAGTGCTGCTTAAAACACAAAGTCACAACCCTCAAATAAGTATTGGGGTAGTGTATCATTTTGAAGAGCAAGCTACCCAGTGTTATTATTTTAAACTACTGTAGTCTGAAGTACAAAGTTTAAAACCAGCTTTCAGAATGGATGCTCATTAGTTGCAACTTCCTCCATCAGAGAGAGTTTAAGACATTTATTCAGTGTCTGTAATCCAAACAGGAACTGATGTAACAAGGCGCTGGCTGGGCGTGAACCGACGACTCCATGCATAGCAAGCGAGCATCTTAACCACAATGCAAAAGAGCTGGGCTTATGTGCAATTGTTGTTTGGAGACAGAATCCGCAATGGCAGTGTATCACACAACACTGCCCGTTACACTGGCAAGTCCCATTTCAAACTGGTTTAATCTTAGACTGATGTCAAAGCACTTACAACGATCCTAGAGGCAGGAAGGTAGCAAAATTGGAACTAGGGGAGATAGGGAGTGCTTTTATATATAATTCTTTTGATTTTATTTCCTGATTTTCACTTCCTTCGTTTCCATACAAATATTTCATATCTGGAGTGAATTGTGGAATTGTAGACCTGGGCAAGATTTATCCTCACATTAAACTCAACAAAATTCAGAGTGGTTAGCTCTTAAGGTGGGCTATGGAAAGGCCACATGTACGTGGTGAATCAATGGCATTTGCTAGTTTTGCAATATGTTTTTTGTCAGTTTACAGTCAGACTTGTGATACATCAGTAAAACTGTGGATGATGGTTGACATATATATATATATATATATATATATATATATATATATATATATATATATATATATATATATATTCAAAGATCAAAGCTCAGCATTGTAAAGTGTAGTGTGGGATGATTGACTGATTGGCCTAAGATCTCGCCTTCTGGACCGATCGGAGCAACCCTCGTTTGAGGTCGGGTGATGGAGGACCACCGACCCCCAGATGAGAGATACAGTTGCAAAGGCGGTGGGGAGGTGGAGGAGAAAGGCATGCAGAACAAATATTGGAAGGTGAGGCTGGACTATATAGGTTGAGGAACCAATGGGATTAGCATAGCGAGCTGAGCCTCTGCAATAATCTATTTTATATATAGTTTGCACAACACACTACTTGTAATTTTCCTTTGGTTTTTAATAATTACTTTAATGACATTTATCTTCCTAAATAAAATATATAAGTCAATTTGGGTGGGCTACAGAACTTTTTAATATCCTCTTTGCCATTTATCATATAAATCTAAAAATGTATTTTTTTTTTATGCCTGATCCGCCAATTTTTATATATATATATATATATATATATATATATATATATATATATATATATATATATATATATATATATATTTGTCTAAAGAAGGGGGGGTTTGTGCATGTATTTGATTTTACTCACTTTTGAAGGATTAAATAACTTTCAATCTGTGGGTATCTGGCAGTTCAAACCCAATCACTGTCAGTTTGAATTAAGGATTTATATTTTTGTGGCATTAGCACTTTCTACACACTATCCCTGATATTTTTTGTTTAATTCAAATCTTCAAATCGATTTTTTTATCCTTCTGTCCATGAAAAGTTTCATAGTTAAATTAACCACAACAAAAGCATGCCATCATTTTGCTCTAGACACTTTATTTTTTTTTATAAATAACTTTCTGCAGCAGTAGGTATTTACACTAAACTGTTTTTGCCTTAAAACAAGTATAGAGTAGGTGTACCCACTGAGTTTGGATGCTACCTTTTAAAAACTGACATTCCATTCTTACTGAGCTTATTAATGTAGCGTGATTAGCTAGCCTGGGAAAAGAATACATGGAGTGGTTATCAGATGCAGGTTTATTAGACTGAGACTTCCACCACAGGGAGTGGCTGCTGTATGGACTTGATAAACACTAAGATTTATAAGGTCAGCTTTTATGAGCCTTCGGATTCCTTGCACTGCATCATCATCATACAGTTATTAACAACCCCTCTACTACTGTCTCTCTGACTCAACCAGAGCTACAACAAGAGATATGTATTACATTTATCCATAGTAAATCTATGTACTGTTTGCTAAGTATACAGGGTGTTTATAGTCATCTGACCACTTTGCTGTGCTACTGTGGGGGTGTGACAGGATGGCTGCAGGGAGGAACTCAGACCAGAACTAGAAACACACAGAGCAGACAGAGACTTGGGGTTTTGGTGAAGCTGAGCGCGTGATCGCGCTCAGCATTTAATAAAAATAATAGAACACAAAAACAGGACCACGGCATTTGCGCCAAAATAAATAGACGAACAAAAAGCGGACTATCAATTAAACAAATGGTGGACGGACAGACACACAAACACGGTGAGTAAATAAATAAACAAGTATCGTGCTGGTCCTCCAGCACGCGATAGCAATTGTTTTAAATATTACTCTCCTTCTCTCTCTCCGTTCTCCACTCCACGAACACACCACCCGAGTGAGTGAAAATACAGCTTTTATGCAGTTGTACCGAGACTCGATTGCTAGTCAATCATTCAATTGGAATCTCGGTACAACTGCACGTGAATAATTAAAGTGCAATTCCCGTGCTCACATATTATTACTTTTTACTTGCACGTGATGTGATTTGTGCCCTCCTCGTGCCTAAATACAAATCTACAATTTAAACACATGTGAAACACAGACCCGCTTATATCCCGTGTACCAATGCCTATACACCAACATTTACACACAACACGTAACACAAAATACACACAGGGGGGGCACTTTGCCACAGGGGAAAAAAAATCAGTGCAGTTGGAGGCACACAATGATTAACAACAAGAGTTCTAGAATCATCAAATTGGATGCATGTACATATTTTGACAAATATGTTTCAGAGACGGGTTCCATCATTGAGATCACCAAAACAGAAGAATTGTGTCCGGGTACATTGACTATTGACTATTGACTATATACTATTTACACCGGGCAATATGGATCAAGGCCACGTTTACCTGATAGGTGATGTTTAAGGGCATTATTTAAATGGTACACCTCGAAGGCCAGTAGTCTTTGCTGTTTGGTTCAGGTGCTGGGAAATGTGGACTATGGACTGTCCAGGTAAGAACTGACTGGGTTTTATCAGGGTTTTATTAACTTTTGTTTTGTGTTACTATTTGTAGCTATTTATGAATCTGGTGGAATAAGAAAACATCAGCTGGAAATAATTGTCTAATGTTTATAATAATTTTGCATTTTCTTTGGCTTGTTTCAGGGTTCACAGAATTAAACATTCTCACTGGTGCACACTGGACTGCTTTACAGATAGCATCGCTTTTTAAGATGGCCTACTGAACCAACCTATAAGCAATAGCTTCTTAATAAAAAAAAAGCAGCTTTGAAGCATCTTAATTTCAGAAACAGGCTTGCATTAATATGCACAAAAATTACTTGTTAGTAAAAAAATATTTGTATTTACGTCAATTTCAAGCAGTGTTTCCTTGAGATGTAGTCATTTTTAGATGTTCACATTTTAGAGTACTATAGTCCTCTTCATTATGAATAAGGAACACTTGGTAACAAATTTCACAATGTTTCTAACGGATGTTTCGGATTAATTGAAAAAGTTTGGATGGGCTTTACACGCCATAAACTGTTTACAGTTACAAACTCATGGGAAGTCAAGTATTACATTGAATTTCTGCACTGGTACCCACAATTGTGGCTCAATGCAATCCACAATAATAAAAAAAAAGTCTTTCTAAACTTGTCATGATTCCCAAATGATTTTTTTTTTGTGGTTACAAGGACTAACCCTTTTTTGTGTAAACATGTGTGAACACAGGGAAAGCCCAGATGAACCTGATGTTTCTCATTGGGGTTAAATTTATTTAATTTGTAGAAGGGTACTTCTCTGTTCCTGTAAATTCTGAAGAGCATTATTAAGCATAACTTTCTACATAATTGATCCAGTGACTTTACAATAGAAACTTTTTAATTTATTTTTAATTTTTGCATTTTGTACTTATAACAGACTGGCACAACTACAGTACTGAATTTCACTATTCCAATCTCTCATTTCCACTCTTTTACAATCAAATGCACAAATGTAATTCATGTTTCACTATATAGCAATCAAAGAGGCATCCACCGCAGGATAATGTCCGCTTGTCTAAGGCTGAGAAGATCCATGAGGTTTTTATTATTGTGTAAGAAGAAGAATCCATGCTCAGGGCCATTGATGCAAGTTTGTCTGAGTGGGTTATTTGTTTTAGTTTTATACTGCTGAAATTATTGTCTTCTTTTAAAAATGTAGCTTTGCACTGGTTTTAAAATTTGACACTCCAGGCCAAATTTTGATAAACGGCACGCAAAGCATGGTACAATAATCACTTCAAAGGACAAAGTCTGATTACTCCTTTTTGAGCCCAATCAGCACCCCATAGTCAGACGTGAGCAGCCTGTGGGCCTCATTTACGAAAGGGCGCTAAATTTGGAGCACACACACACAGCACACACATAATTTTGATTAGGATAGCGAAGTGAAGGCTTGTTTAAACTATTTATTTTACTTTGTGTGAAATTTAAAATCAGTAGCAAAAAAGTAGTTGGAGATGTCAGGGAAGCGAAAGGTGGAGGCGGAACACAAGGCAATATGTCTGATTTGCAGTGCAACAGTTGCAGT
Organism: Acipenser oxyrinchus oxyrinchus; assembly: GCA_030684275.1. Classification (NCBI taxonomy): domain Eukaryota; kingdom Metazoa; phylum Chordata; class Actinopteri; order Acipenseriformes; family Acipenseridae; genus Acipenser; species Acipenser oxyrinchus. The sequence goes on from CM060247.1 coordinate 15,388,502, forward strand.
TATGAATGATTATAACATACAACGTCACTATGACACGCTGCACAAAGCAACGTATTTTGAGTTTACTGGAAATGAAAGAAGCTATGGAGTCTCAACTAAAGTTTTTTTTTTCTGAAAATGAAAAGAAAAAATGAAAGTGCTGTGGATTCCTTGAACAACACAACCCCAGGAAATGACTTTTTTTAACTTCAAGAAGCCGTGGAAAGTGCAGAAATACCTTGGAAGAAACTAGCTAGGATTACAACATATGACTGGACAAAAGAGTAGACTGACTAGCAGGGTGCAAAATTAAAGAAAGAAATGCAGAAGTACCCATTTTCTTACACTGGATTCTGCATTAACAGGCATTATGTTGAAAAGCTGCAGAATTTGAACACGTAATGTGCATTGTTATCAAGTGTGCCAGAAAAGAAGTGCCAAGTGTCCGGACAGAAGTCATAAAAAGGTACATTTCATAGTGGTACTGGACTATTTCACATTTTCACAGCTTGTCAGTATCTTTTTTTTTATTTTATTTTTTAGCGCTGTTAAAAACTTATATTTTGGAATATAAGTTATATATTGAGTATTATACATCTTTTTTTTCCTGTTTGGGATTTCCACTGAAATAAAATACACTTCTACTTCCCATTATATTGCATTTGTGATATTTGTGAGTTTTCTTGTTAGTGTTCTAGGAAAGCTGCTTCTAGTTATAGCTGCCTATTTCTGTACTATAAAATACATTAAGTAATATGCTGATTAATTGATTGAAACCGTGCCTGCATACTTATTGATGACTAAGAATCGTGCAGTGGGGGTAATGTTTTTTGAGTAGTATATTTGAGTATATTGGCCTACATTAACGGTAGCACCGAATGGTCGACTAGTCGACTAAATTTGAGTGTAGTCGACCTCAGCGCTGGTATTCGACTAACTAGAAATGTCACGTGACCATTCACACCATTTGCTAAAATGGCGGATGATACATCCAATATGAGTACTTCAGCATCAAAAGAAACGCAACAAACTAGTTTAGTGTGGAAGAACTTCAAAAAACAGGAAGACAAACGTGAAGTACAATGCACACTGTCAGAAAGTGCTAAAATACAACCAAACCACATCGCATATGCATGCGCACCTCAGAGGAAAACATCCATTAAACCTGTTGGGTGAAAGTCAAGCAATGTGTGGTACTGCAGTCAAGGCAAGTGATATGTTACCTGCTCCATTATCAGCAATTCATGGGCAGGGATTTCAGGATATTATCCATTTTTTTGAACCCGGGTACACAATTCCATCCCGTGCTAGCGTCTGGAAACAAATTCAATGCGAGTAAGACAACGTAAAAAGCCAGTTTGCCGCAGAACTTTTTTAGAATTTTTTAGAATTTCCTGACTATTTGCAGTGCCTTTTAAACCTGTTTTACTGTGAAAAAAATACTTTTAAACAGAGTGTCTAAAATAAACTGTGCGTGCTGAATAAATGGACCGCTAAGGGTTAAAGCAAACAAGCTTTACACATTAACAATTATGATTACAAGCATAGACAATAATGTACTTAACACAGATATTTTGGTCAAATGTTCATCTCCGCCATTTTGACACGCCCACAGAGTCAACTCCTGAGAGTGTTAGCAGCCAATCCATGTTGACCTGTCCTCGTGTGGACTACCACAATTTAGACTACCGGCCCTTTGGTGATGAGGCCCTTTGGGTGAGCTGGCGCTGAGTGCTGGTGCAGTAGGTTGGTGTCAGTGCTTATATAATGCCCTGGAGGTCGAGAGTTGTGTGCCTCAGACAATTGCTTACAAATGACTCTAAATCAAGTCAGCCGCGCCCTGCTGCAAGTTGGCAAATTGTTAAATTAATACAACTCGCTCACATTACAACATCAAACTGGCAATAACTAACTTTGCAAATTAAGACAAATCAATACTTATTTATATACTTACAGAGCATTCATAAAGGTATTGTTACTGTGTACTAGGCCTCAATTAGCTACTTTTACCATTTGCCCACCTGTCTCTGGTGCCCTCTAGAATTGTCGCTGGGCCTCCCCTTGATCTCCCTTGATAACACTACCACACTGGCTGCCCTTTCCTCTCTCTATATCCTCTCCCACTCTCCTCGCCCCTCTGCTTAGTCCCAGACCACCTTCCGGCACCTCCTCAAGACAGCACCTGTAAACCTCATAACTCTCGATTATACTGGACTACATGGCACCCAATTGTACCAGTACTTGCATCAGTTTGTACTTGCACTGAACTGCCGTATTCTACTACTGCTGTTAACTATAACTACTTCCTGTATCTTGTACTTGATTTTACTCTTATGGTATCCGTATTCTCGTTTTTTTGTAATTGCTCTAATTTGAAATCATTCTCATCCATTTATCATACTTACTACGTTCTCTTACTGGACTTTACTCGTATAAGCAAATATTTTTACTATCAGTTAACTGCTCTTAGTCACACTCGCTCTTAAATGTAATTTTTTGCTGTATTCTTTATTTTGCTCTTATTTGAATTTGATCTTATTTGCTACTGATTTTATTGCACTTGATAACTGCTCTTATCTGTAATATGATATTCTGTATTGTGATATTTTGTTATGTGATACTTTGTACTGTGATATTTTTTAACAATTGTAAGTTGCTCTGGATAAGTGCGTCTGCTAAATAATAATAATAATAATACTACTACTACTACTAATAATAATAATAATAATAATAATAATAATAATAATAATAATAATAATAATAATAATAATAATAATAATGTTGAATTTTTGTTGATTATTTCCTCTTTTTCCCATCTTCAATGTGGTTTTATTGCCTGTTTTCCATCTTCTAATTAGTGTTTGACAGGTGTTGATTGTAACACCTGGGCTGACAGGGACGTCTTACAGCTTGTCATGCATTGCACAATTTGCTTTGAAGCAGAAGGAACTGCTATTATTGATAAATAAGAGCATATGCTGTCATGTCTTTAACATTTCAGAACCACTGCTTTGACTCCCCCTGATAATTATGTACCAGTCAACATAGTGGAAATAAGAAACAAACACTTCTAGAAAATTTGCCTGAATAAGAAATGGGCCCTACAGACTGTATTTTGAAACACAACTATAAAATTCAACCCCCTCATTTGCAAGTTTTCATGAATATCAAACCATAACATAGATTTTACATTACATTTTATGAATAGGACAAAAACATTTTATTATTGGGCCTTCTAAAGTTCTAGGTTTAGTATTGTCTATTTACTGTAGTGGACAACTGCTGTTGTGTTTGGACACAGTATGCTTAGCCTGGGATGAGTCAGGCAATATAGTAAATGGTTACTTTGGGAGGTGTGAAGACCGTGCTGGTTATAACAAGAACTGCCACAGTTACACAACTAAATAACTAATGGTACTGTTCTTAATTCCATTGCAATTCAGCATGCAGTTAATAACATGTGAGTCTAAATACTAGCAGAAACGTGTTTTCTTGTTACACCTACTAAAGACACTGACACATGGGCACTTTGAGCCTGTCAGAAAAATTCAGTTTTGCTCATTCCATTCAAATCCAATGTGGCATTTCAATTATGCCAACCCCACAGACTCTAAATGTATATTGGCAGACAGTAGGTAGAAGTAAAGGTGCTTTTGTCACATGATTCTAATGGAATGAAAAAGACTGTTATGTGTCAGAACTTAGGATTCTGGAGAAAACATTGGAGCAACAGAACCCAGAACTACTCATGATTGCAGAGGGTTGCAAAAACCATCAAATATTAAGGAAAATGTGAAAAAAGCAATTTAAATTACTTTTGCAGATACTTACTTTTCAAGCATAAGGAATTAGGTATTAGGTATTAGGCTTGCTCAAAATTTCATTGTCCAGGAAAATTAATTCAGAATGACATCTGGCAGTTTGATAAAACGTATTTAGTTTCTCAGGGGCAATTCCAACATACACTCCCTAGACGCCATGGTTTATGGCTTAAATATGACTTACATGTGGATTCAGAACTGCAAATAAGAAACAGCAGCTCTTTGACTTGTACGCTAATGCGGCCCTTTCATCACCCAGTTACCCTTAAGCACCTCCTTTCCCATTATAATTTACTCTAAATACACACATTAGTCTCATCAATAAAAAATAATGTCTCTTTATAAAACAGAGGTCGACTTCCAATTTAGTAATGAATGCTGTGTTTCCTGAAGGCTTTATGAGTTGTTTTTAATCCCAAAGCACTTTTTTCGTTAACCACTAACATTTTTCAAATAACATACACATTTAAATAAAATCCTGTGCAACTGAAATCACCATTTTTGCAAAAATAAAATGGATAGTCAGACCGAGACTTCTTATACAAAATGAGAATGTGGGGTTTGAGTGTTCTTAGGTTCCATTGGTTATACAGTAAATACCAAGCTTCCAATTACCTATGGAAGACATGGGTAAAGGCTTTGAACCCATAAGCTACGTACACTAAACACTGACCCTGTTGATGCAATTAAACTGACCCTTCAAATATACCTCTGGTTATTTCGAGACTGTGAAAGCATATATTTTACACATACAGGTCGAAGGCTATATAAATAGAGCAGATCTGTTTAAAACACAGCCTGCAGGCTAAATGTGACCCTTAGATCCACTGCTGAAATTATTATTTTGCACTTTAGTTGGCCTCTATGGACAGACCACCATGAAAAAAAAAACATACCACATTTCTCCATGTATAGTACACATCAGTATACAGTCTATAAACAAGAAAAACTATATTACAGTCTTATTCACAAGACCTTTCTGTATGCATATTATATAATCTAATATTATATACATAGCATATAAATTATAGAGAAAATTGTATAAGGTGCTATACAGTACAAGCTGATATCCACTCCAGGTCAGGGCGGCTTCCTGACACTGTCAACACTCTCTTTATATGTATTACTCTTCATCTTCAATAGTTAAAGTGATTGGTGAGTATCCTGTTAGATTCTTGTTGAATATAGGGTTGTGTGTGGTTTCTATCTATTTATTGTTTGAATTGGCTTATATTATTGTGCACAATTAACTCATTAAAGAATAATAAGAGCATGTTATAGCTACAGGCCTGTGTTATACACAGGTGCATGTTATATGCATCAAATAGTGGATATATACAGAAGCAGTGTTAAAAGTTGACAGGGGTATTAGTTACGCCTTATTATAAGCTTGGGAGTCAGGTCTCCCACGTGGATTACGTGGATGAATCCAGTGAAGTCAATGTGTCTCAATGTTTTGTACAGCGTGTACACATTGCAAGGGTTCACTTTTTTAAACTTTTAAGTTGCATTCCCTGCCTCAAGAGGGCTTCCCATGTACCTGCATGGACCTCTCAGAACTACATTTCCCATCATCCTCCTGCTCACTGGTAAATCCATCTCAGTTACAGATGTGAGCAGGAGGATGATGGTGAATGTAGTTCTGAGAGGAACGCCCGAGCCTTTTAACTAATGGACATATTAACTAATGGGAGGAGAGTAATGTTAGTAATTACCCCTTTGTCCACTCACCCCCCCCCCCACACACACACACACATACATACATACATATATGAATACATACTGTATGCACAATAACACTCTCATCTTGTAGTTAATTGACTGTAGCAACATTGAGGCATCCAAATGAAAAATAGTGTCCATAATCTACAGGTAGTGACACCTGAAGAGGATATTGATGCTATTGTAAACCAGAAAATAGTTTTGATTTATAAAGTCATTTTTTAAATGTGATTTTAGGCTAGTTTGGTAATCGATCAATTTTGACTGCTTGAAATTTAAGTCACTGTTTAAAGTATGTTTTAATATTGTCAAGTTTTAGCAAAATCTGCTAGTTCTAGCAAAATCAGCTGGCACAAGTTTGAAGACAAGATAGCAGTTCAAATAAATGAATTGTCTCTTGACCATTTCACATGCATTTAAATCCAAACAGAATACAAAACTGTTTAGATGCCAGGAACAAAATAAAAAAAAAAGAAAGGAAACCAGCCTTTCCTTTGACTTCAACTACTGTACAATGTGCTGATAGCTGAAGTGAATAGTGAACTGACCCTGAAGCATTAACGAATGGATCTTGAAACTATTAACACATAAGATGTTCATTGTGTACCAATAGTTATCCCACGAATGAACTGGAGGAATAATAACCTCTGGAGATACATGGCGTCGAGGGGGTTGGTTAAGACAGGAACATGTGGGATAATTCTTGGTACACAATGAAGATTCCGCACATAACCTTTCTGTAGCATGATTGACACATTTTCCACACATTTAAAATGTAAAACATCACTTTAAGTAGATTTTTTAAATTGAGATATTCACCTTTCTTTGGATGGAGCGGATAAATACAAAGAATCCAGCATTCCCTCAGCAATGGATTTATGTGTGTTGTATTATGGAGCGCTCAATGGAGGGTAAAGGAAATTGTAAACTTTCCCTTTCTCTTTGATGCAGGTGGTGTGACTGGAGGATTGAATGTTATTCCTTTCATACTATAATAACACAATACATTTATTTTCTTTGTGTCACTAATGCACTTCCATAATTATCCTAAAAAAGGTCAGTAGCAGATTTTGCTGTTTGCTACCGAATTGCTGTTATTGTTATTTTGTTAATTGACTTCTATAATGATGTTTAAAAAAACCATAGTGTCTACGAACGATGAAACAAGATGAAATCATATGAGTTGTTATGGTTATTTTGTTACACTATGTACTTTCAAGAAAATACCAAGTTTTTTGCAATTTTCTTTTTAACAGTGGAATTTCTCAGTCATAGTTAACTATATATATATACAGTACTGTGCAAAAGTTTTAGGCAGGTGTGAAAAAATGCTGTAAAGTAAGAATGCTTTCAAAAATAGACATGTTAATAGTTTATATTTATCAATTAACAAAATGCAAAGTGAGTGAACAGAAGAAAAATCTACATCAAATCAATATTTGGTGTGACCACCCTTTGCCTTCAAAACAGCATCAATTCTTCTAGGTACACTTGCACACAGTTTTTGAAGGAACTCGGTAGGTAGGTTGGCCCAAACATCTTGGAGAACTAACCACAGTTCTTCTGTAGATTTAGGCAGCCTCAGTTGCTTCTCTCTCTTCATGTAATCCCAGACAGACTCGATGATGTTGAGATCAGGGCTCTGTGGGGGCCATACCATCACTTCCAGGACTCCTTGTTCTTCTTTACGCTGAAGATAGTTCTTAATGACTTTCGCTGTATGTTTGGGGTCGTTGTCATGCTGCAGAATAAATTTGGGGCCAATCAGATGCCTCCCTGATGGTATTGCATGATGGATAAGTATCTGCCTGTACTTCTCAGCATTGAGGAGACCATTAATTCTGACCAAATCCCCAACTCCATTTGCAGAAATGCAGCCCCAAACTTGCAAGGAACCTCCACCATGCTTCACTGTTGCCTGCAGACACTCATTCGTGTACCGCTCTCCAGCCCTTCGGCGAACAAACTGCCTTCTGCTACAGCCAAATATTTCAAATTTTGACTCATCAGTCCAGAGCACCTGCTGCCATTTTTCTGCACCCCAGTTCCTGTGTTTTCGTGCATAGTTGAGTCGCTTGGTCTTGTTTCCACGTCGGAGGTATGGCTTTTTGGCCGCAAGTCTTCCATGAAGGCCACTTCTGACCAGACTTCTCTGGACAGTAGATGGGTGTACCAGGGTCCCACTGTTTTCTGACAATTCTGAGCTGATGGCACTGCTGGACATCTTCCGATTGCGAAGGGAAGTAAGCATGGTGTGTCTTTCATCTGCTGCAGTAAGTTTCCTTGGCCGACCACTGCGTCTGCGGTCCTCAACGTTGCCCGTTTCTTTGTGCTTCTTCAAAAGAGCTTGGACAGCACATCTGGAAACCCCTGTCTGCCTTGAAATTTCTGCCTGGGAGAGACCTTGCTGATGCAGTATAACTACCTTGTGTCTTGTTGCTGTGCTCAGTCTTGCCATGGTGTATGACTTTTGACAGTAAACTGTCTTCAGCAACCTCACCTTGTTAGCTGAGTTTGGCTGTTCCTCACCCAGTTTTATTCCTCCTACACAGCTGTTTCTGTTTCAGTTAATGATTGTGTTTCAACCTACATATTGAATTGATGATCATTAGCACCTGTTTGGTATAATTGTTTAATCATACACCTGACTATATGCCTACAAAATCCCTGACTTTGTGCAAGTGTACCTAGAAGAATTGATGCTGTTTTGAAGGCAAAGGGTGGTCACACCAAATATGGATTTGATTTAGATTTTTCTTCTGTTCACTCACTTTGCATTTAGTTAATTGATAAATATAATCTATTAACATGTCTATTTTTGAAAGCATTCTTACTTTACAGCATTTTTCACACCTGCCTAAAACTTTTGCACAGTACTGTATATATATATATATATATATATATATATATATATATATATATATATATATATATATATATATATGACATTGATTTAACCACTAATTTAAAAATATATATATATATATATATATATATATATATATATATATATATATATATATATATATATATATATATATATATATATATATATATATATATATATATATATATATAGTAACACTGGTACAGTCCCCGATTTACAAAATCTTATTGTTTCAAAAGGGATGAAATTACTGGTACACACTTAAAATGGTCACTTCTGTAAATAGTATTCCTTTAATTTGTTATACAATTAAGTATCCTTGGCATATACTATTTAAAAGTTGCCTGTAATTCAAGTCAGCTTCAGTCAGCACATCTGAAAGATTTTCATAGCTGCTTCTGTTTCCGTGACTGCACTACAGGTGAATGTAATGATAACCATTGATAAATGGTTGATCCCTCCAAAACAAATGCAGAATAGTCAATCAAACCAGTGCTGTCCTGGCTGCCTATGGTGGTAGTTCATTCTATTGCAAACCCTTTACATACATACTTACATACAAGACATAGAAATCATAATTTCTTGGTTGTGTCTGAAAAATGTTTTGATGCTGACATCATAATATCTATGAACAAGGTGCTTGAATCTCAGGTGACTAAGACTCTGAATATATAGATGCATTTAATCCTACTCTAACGTATAACTCATTTTCCTGTGAGCTCAGGACAACATGAAACACAATTAAAATATTGTTGTGATTAAATAATGTTTTCCATTACCTCCATATTTCTGAGCTGTTATTATTCAATTATGTAACACAACTTATTTTGGCATCCCTAGTCGTTCCATGATCATACCGAAAAAGCCTCAATTATGTCATAGTTAGAAAGTTAGTTTCTTTTTACAAAATACTTTCCTTTTAGTATCCTAATTAGACAAATATTTGTTATGTTTGCTGTTTATCCTGTTAGCATGTCCAAATATTCCACTATGACTTTTTCATTGTCATTGCTGAAATATGTTAAATATTGCAGTATGTTTGCCTGCACCACAATAAAGTCTACCCTGATAAACTCACAACGTTATTTAAAATGTTTTTTTTTCATTGTTTATTGATAAATTATTCAAAAAAATCTGTGCCCTGGTCTAATTATTTTGTCTTCATGTAAGTCTTCAAATCACATGCATTATGTTCCATGTTAAATCCCTTTATGAACCTCAACCCATTTTGACCTAAATGAGTTTCCATAATGGCAAGTAAATAAGATCTGACCTCAAGGCTTGGCCAGCACGTTCATATATTACTGTAATACTGTAATCCCCTAATGGTTCATCAGCTCATGAATATCCTTCTTGGTTATCCTTGCCTTTTTCTTGCTTTCTTTTGTATCCCCCACCTCTGCTACAAAGGGACAAGCAACATACTGTGAATGTCAACTGTTTGGATACACATAACTTACTGCGACTGCCAATGACATCTCTATCCAAATCGTTAAGCCTCTGTGAAGGATTTAGAGCATTTAAAGGAAGGGTGGTCAACTTAATTGAGCTGAAAGGCTAGAGCAGCAGTGGACAGGTAATTGTATGTGATTCTACAGCCTCAGATAGTTTGGTATTGGGTATATTATTGACACTAATGGATGAGTCCCTGTTTGGGCACTAAAAATAATAAAGTCAGGTGTTATATCAATAGTAAACCCTCCTCATGACATTGATTTAACCACTAATTTAAAAATATTACAACCAACAGCAGTCTGGATTTCTGAATGTGGTGTTTCGTAAGCTTCAACAACAATTCATATATACTGTATATATATATTGTAGAACTTAAAAAGAAACTTAAGAGAAACTTTTCAACAAGAAGTCTTTGTCAATCTCTTTCTGTACTTTAACAAAATACTCTAATCTGCATACACAACTATAATATAGCCAGCATGGATATTTAACTTCAAATAAGTCGTTCTATTTATCTAGGCACTTATCGTTAATAATGTTACGCTGCAAAATTGTTGAAACAAGGCACATTTGCACATCTGCACATGCTACGGCCTGACCTATATTATATTTTACTGACAGCACAATTATGACACATGGGAATGGAAGCACCACACTGCAAATTTGTCTTCATCAAGTATATTGCCACAGACACCTTGTAGAAATGCTATCCCTTGTTCTGAGAGTTTCTTTTAAGCTCTTCCTGCAATTATTTTTCAAAGACGATAAACTACCTTGGTATCTTTGTGTTGAAGCAATAATTGTGTATAATGGTTTCATTCTTGGCTCCTCCAGTGGTAGAAAATAAGCTCAAGGCTCTGGTAACAATGTAAAGTTAAGAAAATATTTCTGGTACCTAAAGGGAAGATTGTGATTGTTCATGTTATGGCAGGGCAGAGCCCTGAATGTAAATAAAGTGTTGGGGTTATGTGTAGGGCTTCTGATTTTCGGTTTTAACCGATAAAACACCCCAGATACAAAAAAAAATGAAATTGGTGGATAGCCAATAATCACCGGAAAATGGGTAAAGGCAATGGTTAATAAATTCATGTTGCCTTTACCCTTTTCCCATTAAAAAATAAAACCTACTACAAAAATAATAATAAATACATTTCCTAGTGCTGCTGGGCAATGTCCCGCCTTCCTGAGTTGTATCTATCATTGATTAGTTCTGAATACTCTAAACCCGCCCCAAGTACTGAGTGACAGCACATTCCTACATTTCTATTGGACACTCCACTTGCAAGATTTAAAACGAGATTACAATCAGGAATGGAGGCTTGTTAGCAGGATTTAAAGCTGTATTACAGTTAAAATACAGAGGATTTAAAACAGAATTGTGGTGAAATGTAAAAAAATGCCTACACACAAAAACCCCAGAAGAATGTGCCCGTGACCATAGGGGTTTCGTTTTGGAAGACAGCAAAGGAAAGAAGGTACAACTTAAGTGTGCAAGTACTGTTGAGTTACTATACATATTTTGACAGAGAAAAAAAACGCTAAAGCATTTTGGAAAGTAACTGAAAAAACATATACAGTATATCAAAAACGAAAGCCCTGAAAAAAAGCGATTTACATAAAACTCGAAAATAGCAAAAAATAAGCACCGAAAAATGAAATTAATAAAAACTGAAAAACAGAAGCCCGAGTTATGTGTTTTGGTGGTGGTTGGCAGGGATGGGGTTAATTCCTATCCCTGCCAAATACATGTGAAAATGTGAGTTTTGTGGTTGTTTTAAGAACATAAGAAGAACATAAGAAAGTTTACAAACGAGAGGAGGCAGACTCTCACAATTCTCTGTGTAAAAAAGTACCTCCTATTTTCTGTTCTGAATGCCCCTTTATCTAATCTCCATTTGTGACCCCTGGTCCTTGTTTCTTTTTTCAGGTCGAAAAAGTCCCCTGGGTCGACATTGTTAATACCTTTTAGAATTTTGAATGCTTGAATCAGATCGCCGCGTAGTCTGTTTTGTTCAAGACTGAATAGATTAAATTCTTTAAGCCTGTCTGAATATGACATGCCTTTTAAACCCAGAATAATTCTGGTCGCTCTTCTTTGCACTCTTTCTAGAGCAGCAATATCCTTTTTGTAACGAGGTGACCAGAACTGAACACAATATTCTAGATGAGGTCTTACTAATGCATTGTACAGTTTTAACATGACTTCCCTTGATTTAAATTCAACACTTTTCACTATATATCCAAGCATCTTGTTGGCTTTTTCTCTAGCTTCCCCACATTGTCTAGATGAAGACATTTCTGAGTCAACATAAACTCCAAGGTCTTTTTCATAGATTCCTTCTTCAATTTCAGTATCTCCCATATGATATTTATAATGCACATTCTTATTGCCTGTGTGCAGTACTTTACACTTTTCTCTATTAAATGTAATTTGCCATGTGTCTGCCCAGTTCTGAATGCTGTCTAGATCATTTTGAATGACCTTTGCTGCTGCAACAGTGTTTGCCACTCCTCCTATTTTTGTGTCGTCTGCAAATTTAACAAGTTTGCTTACTATACCAGAATCTAAATCATTAATATAGATTAGGAATAGCAGAGGACCTAATACTGATCCCTGTGGTACTCCACTGGTTACCTCGCTCCATTTTGAGGTTTCTCCTCTAATCAGTACTTTCTGTTTTCTGCATGTTAACCACTCCCTAATCCATGTGCATGCATTTCCTTGAATCCCTACTGCGTTCAGTTTGAGGATTAATCTTTTATGCGGGACTTTGTCAAAAGCTTTTTGAAAATCTAAATAAACCATGTCATATGCTTTGCAGTTATCCATTGTCGATGTTGCATCCTCAAAAAAGTCAAGCAGGTTAGTTAGATACGATCTCCCTTTCATAAAACCATGCTGACTGTCTCCGAGGATACTGTTACTATATAGATAATTTTCCATTTTGGATCTTATTATAGTTTCCTTAATTTTACATATATTAGAAGTCAGGCTTATTGGTCTGTAGATACCTCGTTTGGCTTTGTCTCCCTTTTTGCAATTCTCCAGTCTGTCGGTACAACCCCTGTGTCAAGAGACTGTTGCAGGATCTTGGTTGGCGGTTTGTAAATAACTTCTTTCATTTTTTTGAGTACTATTGGGAGCGTAGGAACCCCATCAATACTTTAAGTTGTGCATTTATTTACATTGTGGTACTTTATGGTGTGTAAAGGCTCCTGCAGCAGCGGCACCAAGGTTATATATACTGGAAGTGCTGGTGCGTGGGGGGCAGTCCACAGGATCGAATGTGTATTTCACGAGACACCGTATCTATGCGGGCAGCTAGCTAAAATACATTAAGGCTCAAGTTTAATAATAAATACTGACCTCCAGTTTGGACACTCGGATAATCATCTTCTATGCAAGGATGCCTGTGCTGCTACGGAACCCCAGCCTTTGTCCCAGTACAGTAACCACTGGTGAGTCTGTGTTGCTTTAGGAGTGAATTCTGATGGGCTAGCAAGACTCTTACCATCTTGTGTAACTGAACCTGCATTTGGTTATTGGGACAGTTTGCCTACAGGTGTTAAAACTAATTATGAGGAATCAAAGAAGAGGTTACAGACTGTGTTTAATCAAGATCAGTACTTCCAGATGTTTCGTGTGTGCTTATCTACTAGGCTGAGGAAAGGGGGAATCACCAAAAGTTTATGCAGCGGTGTGAACGTGTGGGTTGCAGTGCGTAGTGAAAGGGGTGATGTAGGTGCTCCAGACAAAGACAAACACAACGTTCACGGTACAAGTTACTTTTATTCTTGACCCGGATTTAAATAATAAAGCTGGCTCTACCCATCAATGGGTATTGCCAGCGCCCAAACGAGGGGTTGCAGTCCCGAAATAATAAATCCAAACACAGACAAGAAACACAGACACGAAACACAGACACGTCTCCGGACAGTGAGTGCTCGAGTGCAGGTGCGGTGCTGGATACAACGATGCCGGTTCAGTGCAGGTGCGGTGAAGTCTGGGTGAATCGCTGGCCTCGGCTGCAGCTCCCAGATCCGTGCTTAACTAGTCTGCCAAAGACAAAACACACACGGTTGCACAAACAAACAAAACACTTAATTCTCCTCCCAAAACAGTCCTCGTTTCCTCCCATCAACCACAACAAAGGAACCGATTATGGCGTCACGTCCCCTAAAGTACCCTCAGCCCCGCCCCTCCGATAGCTAGTTCAATCACGTCTCCTCCAATTCATGAATGAAACTTCGCTTACCGTACTAGGGCGGGGACTCCTGGTACCGTGGCGCCATCCCTTTCCTGAATGGCGGCTTCCGACTGCCCCGGAATGAACTGCCAAAACATTCAGTACGGGCACGCAATTCCTGCTGTACAGTGCTCTCACAGGTCGAGAGGGAGATTGTTGATTCAGATTCATTCGCTCTTTGTCACATATCCCACCGCTCAGAGTGGAGCCGAAGGAACACTCGGCTGAATCTACCTTGCCCATTACACCCTCCCGGAAAAGTAATCCGCATTTTGATGATCTCTCCTGCACGGTGTGTCATGAAATACATGAAGGGTTGCAGCGCCAGATACCACCGAGTTATCCGGCGTTGCTATCCTTCATCGTGCTTAACCATCTGAGTGGGGCGTGGTCAGTGACAAGATTGAATGAATGACCCAATAGGTAATAGCGTAAGGTCTGAGTGGCCCATTTAATGGCCAGACATTCCTTTTCTATGACGGAGTAGTTGCGCTCCCGAGGGAGCATTTTTTTGCTTATATACAGGATAGGGTGTTCTACTCCATCAACCCGCTGGGACAAGACCGCCCCAGACCAACATCCGAAGCGTCGGTGTGGAGGAGGAATTCCTTATCAAAATCTGGTGTGATTAGGGCGGGGCTTGGCAGAGTCGTTGCTTAATGGTATCAAAGGCCCCTGACATTCTCCTGTCCATTTAATTAAATTTGGTGCGCTCTTTTAGTGAGGTTCACTAGAGGGTTTACCACTGTGGCGTACTCGGGATGAATCGACGGTAATAACCAGCCAACCCCAAGAGAGACCTCACCTGGGACTTGGTTTTGGGATTGCCGCGTCCATCAAAGCCTGGACTTTGGTGGCGACGGGTTTCACCTGCCCATGTCCCATAATGAATCCTAAATATTGGGTTTCTTCTTTGGCAAATGCACATTTACCCAAGTTGGCTGTCAGCGGGCTACCCTCAGAGACTGCAAGGCGGCTGCGACCCTAGCCAAATGCTCCCGCCAGGTGGAGCTGTAAATCACCACATCATCAATATACGCTGCTGCATATTCACGATGTGGGCGTAAAACCTGGTCCATTAGTCTCTGAAAGGCAGCGGCGCCCCATGTAGCCCAAACGGCATGGTTGTGAAATGAAACAGACCATCAGGGGTAGAAAATGCAGTTTTCTCACATGATCTGCGGGTTAAGGGGATCTGCCAGTATCCCTTCGTCAGGTCCAAAGTCGAAATGAACCTCGCCGTTCCCAGTCTGTCGAGAAGCTCGTCGACCCGAGGCATGGGATATGCATCGAACTTGGCAATAGCGTTTACCTTGCGGAAATCAACGCAGAAGCGGTTGGTGCCGTCCTTTTTGGCCACTATCACAATTGGACTGCACCACTCGCTCCTGGAAGGCTCAATCACCCCAAGTTCAAGCATCGCCCGCACCTCTTTGCGAACGCCACCTCGTCGACTTTCCGGGATCCGGTAGGGTCTCTCTCGCACTGTGACACCTGGGGGAGAGATAATGTCATATTCAACGAGATTAGTCCTGCCGGGCACATCAGAAAAAACATCCCTGAACTCCTCAATTAACCTGCGCAGATCTCTCTGCTGATCTGGGAGTAACTGTTCCCCCATCGGAATGTTCTGTATGCTAGAAGCCTCTATACAGGGTCCAAAATCATCCTCTACCTCGCCTGGGGCTATAAATAAGGCTTCCCTTGCCTGCCAGGGCTTTAATAAATTGACATGGTAAATTTCCCGTTCGTTGCGGTGATCGGGCTGCCGAATTTCATAATTCACTTTCCCTATAGCACGAATCACCTCATATGGCCCCTGCCATTTAGCATATAGCTTGGATTCCGACGTGGGAAGAAGCAGCATTACCTTGTCTCCTGGCCGAAAGGTCCGAATCCGTGCATTTTGGTTGTAATGCTGCTGTTGCCGGTGCTGAGCCGATTTTAGATTGTCTTGGGCCAAACGACCGACCAAATCCAGGCGATCACGGAGTAGGAGCACATGCTGCACTACGTTTTTGAACGAGCCTTTGTGTTCTTCCCACCCCTCTCTCAACAGATCGAGGATGCCGCGAGGCTGTCGGCCGTACAAGAGCTCAAAGGGGGAGAACCCTGTCGAACTCTGCGCCACCTCTCTCACTGCAAAAAGGAGGTAGGGGAGAAGCGATGCCCAATGTTTCTGCTCCTGATTCACAAACCGTCTCAGCATCTGCTTTAATGTTTGGTTAAAACGTTCCACCAAACCGTCCGACTGTGGATGATAAACAGATGTCCGGATGGGACGTATTTTTAGTATCTTATACACCTGCTGTAGCGTTTGAGACAGAAAGTTAGTTCCATGATCAGTCAGTATCTCTTTGGGGATCCCTACTCTCGACATAATCTGCACTAGTTCTTTGGCTATTGCAGCGGCACTAGTGGACCTCAAAGGAACTGCCTCCGGGTATCGCGTTGCATAATCCACCACTACTAATATGTGCATATACCCGGAGTCAGAAGGTAGCAAAGGGCCCACTATGTCCATTGCAATGCGCTCAAAGGGAGTGGAAATTATTGGCAGTGGGACCAAAGGGGCGGGGCGCACTCAACCCGGCGCTACTCGCTGGCAGTCTGGGCATGTGGCTACATATTTCGACACTTCGCTATGAAGCCCTACCCAATAAAATCGAGCCAATATGCGTTCCCTTGTCTTGTCGGCTCCTAAGTGTCCTGCAAAGGGGATGTCATGCGCCAGCCTCATGACCTCAGGCCGACAGGACGGAGGAACCATCAATTGTGTTACAGGCTGTCCTGTGCCCGGGGCAGGGTTTACCCTATACAGTAATTGCCCCTTGATAATGAAGTGCGGATATACCAGCGCCCCAGCGCCTTCAACATCCTTACCTTCAATAGACCGGACCTGTCCCCAAGCGTGCACCAGTGTGGGGTCGTTTTTCTGGTCCCACACTAGGTCCGCGCTTGAGCCCCACATGTCCGGTACATTGAGAGGGGCTGGAGTAACATCTGCCCTGGATGGCCCAGTAACCCCGCCCTCTCGGTCACACTGCGTACCGACTCCCTTTGAGTGGCGTTTGATACCATCCGCGCTCTCTCCCACCAGTCCCCAGCCTCGTTTCAGAGACGCCCCTTCCCATTTTTCGATCCGTCTCTCTTTCTTTGTTTTCCTAGGACGGAAAAGGGAAGAGAACAGGTCAGCTTGCAGGGGAAAAATCTCACCAATCGTTTCCCCTGCTCTGTCTGCCACGGTTACGTGTGCGGTCGGGACTGCCTTTTGGATTAATTGCCGATACTGTGGCCAGTCCCGGCCCAGAATTACGGGTGCGGCAGCCTTTCCACCACCCCAACTGTGAGGTGGCGTTGTGTCTGACCTACCGACACGTATGCTTTTAGGGTGGGATATGTCGCCGTGTCTCCATGGATGCAGGAGATCGCCACCTTGCCTTGTGGCTGCCACGACATACCGCCTAAGAGAGACGTTTGAATTAAGGTCTGTGCACACCCTGAGTCCACTAAAGCCTGGGTACTCACATTACCAACCACCACATCAATAATACAAGGCCCCTCCCGACCATTTCCCGTTCCTTACCTGCTTCAGATGCCAGATAGCATGTCGCCACGTTGCACTCCATTGCTGAGGGGCACATGCGGGCGATGTGTCCTGGTTCATGGCACCTAAAACAGATGATACTAGGGGCAGAAGGCACTGGGGTTAACGATCTGTCCCGCTGCTGATAAGGCAGCGGGTCGGGGGTAGCAAATCTACCCCAGCTGGGGGCCAACCGCTGCCTCCATGGTGAGGAGGTGGGTCGGCCCATTGGGATCGGTGGTTTGGCCAGTCGGGGTCCCAGGGGAGGAGGAGATGTTGGTGGTACTGCGGGCGCTGCTCCTCGGCTGGTGAGAGGAAGAAGAGGGGTCAGTAGTCCGGTTTTGATGGAGACCCAGGAGTCCTCAAAGTCCTCCGCCAGTTTGACGGCGGCCTCCAGGGTGTCGGGGTTGTGACGCCGTATCCAGTCCTGTGTCTCCGTGCCGACCACATGGCAGAACTGCTCCAGGACTATTGCCTCGCCCATCTGTGCACCGGTCTTTTGTGCAGGGCTAAGCCAGTGCACCATGTGGTCACACAGTTTCTGGGCGACCACCCTGGGACGGGTCTCCCGTGGTCTCCGGTATTCCCGGAAACGCAGCCGATGGGTTTCCCCGTGATGTTGAGGCGCTGGAGGATGCCCCGCTTGACTAGGTCGTACTGGCTAGCCTCCTCGTCAGTCATGGCTTGGTATGCTGCCTGAGCCTCCCCACTCAGACAGGGACCCAATTGACTAGCCCAGTACTCCTTTGGCCATTGCGCAGTGGTGGCCAACCGCTCAAAGGCAACCAAGTGCGCCTCAGGGTCATCCTCTGCTGTCATCTTCTGCGCCCGTGCTTTAGGGGCGCCATCACGGGTACCGTTGGTGCCTGGCGTGCGTCCCGAGCCCGACCCTCTCTATCAGCGCCGTGAATCTCTCCTCTCGTCGTCTCTCCTCCGTCTCCCGTCTCTGTTCCAGCGCTTGCAACAGCGCAGTAAGCGTGGCAACGTCCATCTCCCGTACTGACACCACGTGTGAACGTGTGGGTTGCAGTGCGAGTGAAAGGGTGATGTAGGTGCTCCAGACAAAGACAAACACAACGCTCACGGTACAAGTTACTTTTATTCTTGACCCGATTTAAATAATAAAGCTGGCTCTACCCATCAATGGGTATTGCCAGCGCCAAACGAGGGGTTGCAGTCCCGAAATAATAAATCCAAACACAGACAAGAAACACAGACACGAAACACAGACACGTCTCCGGACAGTGAGTGCTCGAGTGCAGGTGCGGTGCTGGATACAACGATGCCGGTTCAGTGCAGGTGCGGTGAAGTCTGGGTGAATCGCTGGCCTCCGGCTGCAGCTCCCAGATCCGTGCTTAACTAGTCTGCCAAAGACAAAACACACACGGTTGCACAAACAAACAAAACACTTAATTCTCCTCCCAAAACAGTCCTCGTTTCCTCCCATCAACCACAACAAAGGAACCGATTATGGCGTCACGTCCCCTAAAGTACCCTCAGCCCCGCCCCTCCGATAGCTAGTTCAATCACGTCTCCTCCAATTCATGAATGAAACTTCGCTTACCGTACTAGGGCGGGGACTCCTGGTACCGTGGCGCCATCCCTTTCCTGAATGGCGGCTTCCGACTGCCCCCGGAATGAACTGCCGAAACATTCAGTACGGGGCACGCAATTCCTGCTGTACAGTGCTCTCACAAGTCGAGAGGGAGATTGTTGATTCAGATTCATTCGCTCTTTGTCACAAGCGGATATTTCCAGACTAGTTCGCCAAGCTTTGCCTGCTTATAATGATGTAGCTCATCAGGATGAAATATTTAGACATTTTATTGCAGGACTTGATCCTACCTTGTGCTTTAAAGTTCAAGAATTCGGAGCTGAAACTACTGAGGAAGCACTGCGTGTTGTAAACCACTATGAGAGAGCACAGCAAATGGCAACTCTGACATCAACCTCAGTGGATGTTACTCCAGCTGTTTCATTGACCCTCCCACAACCACCACTGTGACCTCACCTGCTACTGTTTGTGTGCAGGGCGTACATGATACTTCAGATACTTCAACAGTGTTTAAAGAAGTTCAAAGGCTTGCCGACCAGGTGGCGTTGCTCCAAACAGAAGTGGGAAAGATTGGCTGTCAGACTCAGACAAGATCAGCTGTTAGCCGCCATGGTAATCAAACTGTAGATAACATGGAAGATAGAGGGGTCCGTAAGCGACATGATAGTGGCTCTTCTCACTACCAATCCAACAGTTCTGAGCACAATGGTTACCACCAGGTTACCACCATCTCTTGTAGGAATGATGACCAGTCTTATCAAGATGGCTGCTGGTCCAGGCCAAAGACCAAGCCCAAATGACATGCTCTCCAGCTTACGCACTCCCTACCAAGAAGAAACAGGCCGTACTGCATACAGGAGTCCAAGCAGGAGGACTGCTCGACAGTGGCACGATTCTCGCTCTCCCAACCATGATATGTATCTTAGAAGCCCCAGTCCGTACCCGAGGGGGCCAGGCAACCAGCGATCCAACAGTGAAGACAGAGAGACATCTTCTGGGAGGCGTGATAGATCCATTTCACCTCACTTTTGATGAGATTCTAAGCCACAGGTCTTTTTTGCTTACTCACCCCTATGGGGAAACTACTGAAGGCTGAAGAGACGGGCCCCTCCTTGGCCGTGGGACCTGCGGTGGCTCCAGGTGTTGCTATGGATGCTTCTGTAAACCCAATTAAAGCTGTTACTTCTACTACACCTGAAGAGCTGGGACCAATTGAATATTTACCCACACCACATGTATAGGTGTGTATAGAGAGAAGAGAAGCAAGTGCATTACTTGACACTGGATCACACATCTCTCTCATTAATGAACTGTTTAGACAAGAGATACCCGCACTCTGTGACAGAGTGTTGCAAAAGACTTACATACTTGCCCAGTCAGTTACTGGAGATCAACTTGATGTCCTTGGATTAATCAGTTTGTCTATCTGCCTAGGAAGTGCGGGAGTTACTCATGATTGTTCATAATATGCGAAGCAACCGTCCTGTGATCCTTGGATGGGATTTCATTCTACGCTATAGATGTGCTTTCAATGCTCAGGCAGGTCGACTACAAATTCAGAATGAGATTGTACCCCTCCAGCAGAATATCCAGCTTATACCTGCTTGCTGCAACATCACTGTAAATATATCAATTGTAATACCTGCATTAACTGAGCTTGTATGTTTTGTGTTTGTTTAAATCTTTTGTTTTTGATTTATTATTTAATAAAAGAAGCTGAACGCCGTAGCTTATGTTCATATTTTCACCGTTTTGTGGCCAATTTTGTGCACAAAGCTGAATCTCTATTCCGGTTGACACAGAAGAATACACCATTCCACTGGTCGGCTGAACAGGAGGATGCATTCCAGTACTTCAAACAAGTCCTCACCAACCCACCTGTCATGGCATTCCCAGACTTCAGTCTCACTTTCATTCTCTATACTGATGCCTCGAGCAGTGCAATAGCTGCTGTCCTTTCCCAACACCAACAGAGCCAGGAAAGAGTTATTGCTTATGCAAGCCACATGTTTACCAAGGCTGAAAAGAGATGGTCAACTTACGATCGTGAATTATGGGCTATTGTATGGGCTGTACGCCATTTTAAACACTACCTAAGGGGGAGCCTGTCAAATCATTACTGACCACAAACCGCTCGTTGGCTTGACCAGGATACCTATCGAGAATGACACCATAGGCAGACGTGCTAGATGGGCCTTAGAGCAGGACTTGTTTAAGTGGAGGATACAGCACCGTAAAGGAGAGAGTCATGGCAACGCAGACTCGTTGTCCAGAAGACTGCCAGATACAGCTTCCACTCTTCATGACGTCTCCCCAATAACTGTATGTGTCTCCAAGACTGAAAGTACCCCCGAACCCACTTCTAGGGGACAAAAGACAGTGGAAGTTGGCTCCACTGAACTTTTAATGGGATGACCCTGATATCGGCCTGATTTAGAGATGGAAACGCAAAAAGTATCGCCCACCTTACAAGACGATGCAGCTTAAAGCTAGTGCTTTAAAATGACTATGGGAATTATATCCAGTCCTAGTAGTTCACAATGGCATCTTGTACCTCTAAAGACAAGGGAAGGCTGGTAGGGGCACCATACTGCAAGTAGTTATTCCCACAAGCCAGAGAGCAAAGATGCTCCAATACCTACATGGCCATCCCACAGTTGGACACCTAGGAGTTCATCGTACCTTAAGCAGAGCTCAAGATGTGTGCTACTGGCCAGGGATGATAAGGGACATTGTACCACGCTGCCGAACATGCTTACCCTGTCAAGCTAGGGCCAAGCCTAACCCACACATGAGGGCTCCCATGCAGAGTATCAGAACCACCAAGCCTTTTCCGATGATTGCAGCTGATCTTACCGAGTTATCTCTCTCTACAAAAAGCAATAGATATGTGCTTGTCATACAAAACTATTGCACAAACTTTGTTAATTTGTATGCTTTGCCTAATCAAAAAGCTGTCACAGTTGCTCATTGCCTGTTTGAAAAATACATACATGAACATGGTCTACCAGAAACCATCCATACATACCAGGGCCGCCAGTTTGAGTCCGATGTCTTCCAACAACTGTTAGCTAATGCACATCAAAAAATCCAGGACCTCCTCATATCAACCGCAGGGAGATGGTATGGTGGAAAGATTTAACAGAACCTTGAAGGATCAATTGGCTAAGAAGTTCATTGAGAGTGGAATAGAATGGGACGAACATCTGAGCTCTGTACAGCTAGCCTACAATAAGAGCACCCACAATAGCACTGGCTATACCCCATTCTTCTTGTGCCATGGTAGAGAGGCTCATCTGCCAATGCATCTCATCATGGATTATACAGGAGGCCCATTAATAGCCACTACTGGCACCCCCGCAGCATTCATCACGGGACTGTGGAAAAGATTGACAGCTGCCTACAGAAAGTCCGCAAGGGAAATGGATGAAAGCCAAAAGAAACAGGAGGAGATCTATGACCGAAGATTCAGGTCGCAGGAATTCAAGCCTGGTGATCTTGTTTGGGTTTCTGATCTGGCCCATAGCCGAGACAAACTTGCACCCAGATGGGGTGGCCCATATCGGGTCATTAAGCAGATGCATAGCCAGGACCATGAGTTCAGTGTTCTATATGAAATTGAGGACCCCACTGGCTGCAACATAGTTCCAAGTTCCAGACCATGCTCCATTGATAACGAGGGTGCCACAGCCTCAAGATTGATGTTACAGACCAGCTCGGGTCTGTCCCATGATGTTTCTGCAGAATTGCGACATGTCATGAACTGTAATTTACAGAGTTCCCAGGCAAATAGTCAGGTTCAGATGACCAGTAGAGGGCGAATAGTTAAAAAACCAGCAGGAATTAAGCTCTATGTTTAATTTAGTTACATGTTACTGGAATATTGTGTATGTATAGTTAATCTTGTTAAACAATTGCCTGTAATTCAATGTTTGGAAATCAGCGGCTCTCATTTAATATTTGTCTTATTTAACTAATTATCTAGATGACGAGGACGTAACCTGTGGGGTGGGGGAGTAATGTAGGAACCCCAGCAATACTTTAAGTTGCGCATTTATTTATATTGTCATACTTTATGGTGGGTAAGGGCTCCTGTAGCAGTGGCACCAAGGTTATATATACTGGACGTGCTGGGCGTGGGGGGCAGTCCACAGGATCGAATGTGTATTTCACAAGACACCGTATCTATGTGGGCAGCTAGCTAAAATACATTAAGGCTCAAGTTTAATAATAAATACTGACCTCCAGTTTGGACACTCGGATAATCATCTTCTACGCAAGGATGCCTGTGCTGCTACGGAACCCCAACCTTTGTCCCAGTACAGTAACTGCTGGTGAGCCTGTGTTGCTTTAGGAGTGAATTCTGATGGGCTAGCAAGACTCTTACCATCTTGTGTAAGTTAACCTGCATTTGGTTATTGGGACAGTTTGCCTACAGGTGTTAAAACTAATTATGAGGAATCAAAGAAGAGGTTACAGACTGTGTTTAATCAAGATCAGTACTTCCAGATGTTTCATGTGTGCTTATCTACTAGGCTGAGGAAAGGGGGAATCACCAAAAGTTTATGCAGCGGATATTTCCAGACTAGTTCGCCAAGCTTTGCCTGCTTATAATGATGTAGCTCAGCAGGATGAAATATTTAGACGTTTTATTGCAGGACTTGATTCTACCTTGTGCTTTAAAGTCCAGAGAATCTAATGAGTACTTCACTAGACACCGTATCTATACGAGCAGCTAGCTAAAATACATTAAGCCTCAAGTTCAATAATAAATACTGACCTCCGGTTTGGACACTTGGATAATCATCTTCTACATAAGGGTGCCTGTGCTGCTACGGAACCCCAGCCTTTATCCCAGTACACTGTAACTGCTGGTGAGTCTGAACTGTTTGAAGTGAGCTATTCAAAAGAGCCCGAAAGACGGCCAAGGAATAAAACCCATAAAAGAGATACTTCAGTCGTGTAGTGTGTTATTGGACAGATACACCTTAGCCCACACAGCTTCGGTAACGCTACAGGAGGATTTGTTTATTTTAAGAGCTCCTAGTCCCTTTAACACTTGTGCCTCTGTTATACTAAAGTTATTTAAAACTGGATAGAAACAGGTCGACATGTGGGGCATGTTGCCTGTAAGCTCCTTTGTAAAAACTTGTGAAAAGTAATCATTTAATATATTTGCTATTTTTTTCTCTTCATCTATGATTTTGCCATTTGTATCTCTCAGAGATTTTACCTCCTCTTTGAATGTTCTCTTGCTGTTATAATAGTTTTCTTACACAGCCACAGGTATAATGGTTTAATTGTTGTATTGTTTTAGTGAGCCAGGATCAGAATCACCTGGCACTAGTTTAATTAAGGACACCTGCCTGTAATTAGCAGGCAGGTATTTAAGCAGGTCAAAATGTTTGGTCAGGGGCTGTGTTAGGGCTAAGACCTGTGAGGAGACCCTGTGAGGAGACCCTGTGAGGAGACCTGAGAGGAAACCCTGTGAGGAGACCCTGTGAGGAGACCAGAGAGGAAATCCTGTGAGGAGACCCTGTGAGACCTGAGAGGAGACCTGAGAGGAGACCCTGTGAGGAGACCTGAGAGGAGACCCTGTGAGAAGACCCTGTGAGGAGACCTGAGAGGAGACCCTGTGAGGAGACCCTGTGAGGAGACCTGAGAGGAGATCTGTGAGGAGACCCTGTGAGGAAACCCCGTGGGGAGACCCTGAGAGGAGACACTGTGTTTATACTTGAAGAGTATACGTTTTGTGACTGGTAAACAGCTTAGCTGTCCAGTTTAGTTAAAGAAAACTAAAAGTTTAGTTTAGCGCTCCTGAAAGGAGTTAGGCTTTTTTGTTTGTTAATTTTGTTTGTGTGCACTTGAATAAATATACAGCCACCGCCCTATTTTATTTAATTTCTGTGTTTCTATTTACACAAAAAGACAAGTGGAAAAGGACCTGCAAGTGACAAACTAACCCCGGTTTGTCACAGTGTGTAAGCATTTTGCTGCTTTGTCCATCAAACATATTATTGTACTTTTAGATGTTTATAACTTCAAACACCAATTTAATGCTATTTCCTTAATTGTTATCTCTTTCTGCCTTTGTGCAATTAATGTGCCCAGGCACTACTGTCTTTGAGTCCCTCATTTCAGGGGAGACATTTCAACTCAATTTAGTTCTGTTTGTGAGGAGACCTGAGAGGAGACCCTGTGAGGAGACCTCGATTTAGTTCTGTTTGTAAGGTTTTTGCAATGGAGATGTCTCAGGATTTTAGCAGTACAGGTGGATTTTGCTAAAAGCCAGCCGTGGAGAAAATAAATTAATACCATCCAGCACTCTAAATAAATTGTTTAAGAACTAAACATAAATCTTATGTAAAAGACTCAACACATTTTAGTATTTATATACTTTGCACTGTAAGTTTGGTAACACTTGTGGGGTTATTTTTGCTTCTAAATTATAGTTTAAACCATTTAAACAAACGTTAACACATGTTTATAATCTGTTCCTTAAAATATGTGTGTAATTTTTAAACATGAAACCATATAGTGAGTAACAGACAACAATCAAAATGAATTACAAGTGATTGAATCCCTAAAAATACAACCAAAGTGTTAAAACGGGCTATGGGCCATGGTTACAACCACCACCACCCCCGCTCCCCCAACCGCACTTAAAAAAAAAAGGAAATAACATTTAAATAAATACAATTCTAAATCAAAAAACAATGTATTACTTATGAGACCCTAAGTACAATGTCTGAATTATGTGTTTCTTTATCTGGTAAATAGTTTGGAGACTTAATATTGAAAACAATCAATAAAATATCAGGCATGTATAAGCTGTTGTTGGATGCCATATCTCTAGTTAATACTACATTACCTTTACCTGAATTTCAAAGTGTCTGTTAGAACATACCTCATTAATTAAACCACGAATATGACATTCATGTGAACAGCAATACATTTTAAATATGTGGGACTGCATAGCCCCCCCCCCCCCGAGAAAGATTTGTCATAATTCATTTCACATTGCTCACTAAATTAGAGAATCGTGCAATGTGGTTGCATTGAAGTCACATAGTGGCAGTATTACTATGTGCTAATGAGGATCATCTGTAGCTCAATGTTCAGCTGTCTAGAATTTCACACCCTGGGGAAAATTGACATGTGTCCATCTTTCCCTTAGTGACAGTGACAGAGTAGTTTATCCATAACAGGCAATATTTCTGGAGTTTATTTATGTGTTATTGTGCTTTGGAACCTAATATAATTCTAAACTGGAGTAAAATATTGTAAAAGTATGAAATTTAAAAAAAAGCAGTCCAATCTTGCAGTACTGGCAGATTGAAGTACCTCTCTCTTATTATGAAGCCTGTGCCTGAGGAAATCACCATGCTTACTGATAACATATTCAATAAAAATATCATGCAGACAGACCTGCTACTTTAGACTGTATTTCTGTATGATTTAATGGCTTCCATAACCATATCTATTCACTACAACAAAGTGAGTCAAGGGAGGATTTTGTATGGATTATATGCTGACTTTTATAATTTTTAACATATGCACATGTTTAGTCGGTTTTTGTTTGCCCATCTTGAAGCATTATGAAATTTATGTAGTTTAAAAATCCTGCAGTTCAGAAAAAGGATTTTATCCTTTCCAATCAAGGTGACTCAGACTCATCATGACTTTAAATCCCTTTGATGAACATATTTAGTTGTCCTTACAAATCAGAAATAACTTGAAAATGGTCCAGTATTGTTGGTTACTGAAGACAGTTAAAGAATAGCTTCTCAAGAAGGCCTGAAACATTTGCACAATAGAAGTTGTATTATTGTTTTCCTGGGAATATTCCTTTTAATTCCCAGGCTCTTTCCAATAATATAGCTAAGCCTAACATTGTCTTATAGACAGTTACTGAGGCTAATGAAGAAATGTAGTCAATAAAAGAAAGCATAAATTTATCGGTTTTGAATGAACATCTTCAAAACAAGCCTTTTTCAGAATAGAATACAATGATGCTAACTGTATAAATTTGGCAATAAACAACACAGAACAATATTTTACCCTTTCTTGCAACTAAAATAGGGCCCAGTGTGTTTTAATGTAAATAATATGCAAAAAAAGAAAGAACATAGTTAAGAGATTTAAGTCAGAAGGATAATTCTCAGAAGCAACAGAGATGACAATGTAATCTTTGTTTATTCAATCTCTTCAAGTTCAGTATTTATTCAGAGCACTTGAATGATACTTGGCTAATAAATGTTTGAATTAGCACATTTTTATTTTTGTTGAATACTAACTGATTCATTGTAGTCACTCCTGCTATTTTAAACAAACTACCAGTACTGTAAGCAAATCGAGGTAATTTGTGATAGCAACCAAAAGCTTGACCCTTTTTGGAATGTATATCCCAAGCACGTTTGTGAGCTACTGGAGACTGCAAACCCACCAACAAACTCTTGTACAGCTCTCCCACATGCATGCTGTGTCCAGCTAGAATAAAACAATGTTATTTGTTACTGACTTGGTATAATGTTTAGTCTAAGCCCCAGTGTACCTTAAGGGTCCTTTATTATTTAGTGCACTTAAGATTCAAAGGTTGTTATTATGTTCAAAATGAGCAGGCTGTTTTCATAATGCCTGTTTTATTTGCTGGTCCATTTCATCAGCAAATGATATGTACTTTAGCTATATCTTCTGAATGACCTGTTTAACTTGAGTTTGGTAATGTTGAACCTCAATAACCAATCAGGTAACCTGAGGTATATCGTAAGTTATCAAGTATAAATACAGGCTACTCACAAAGCCACTACTGATTTTCAATAATAAGCAGTGAACATTGGCTACGCAAAGGTCAAAAATTAGAGGTTTATAAAAATAATGTGATTAACTCTTGGCTAAAATAATTACAGAATTATTTAAACACTTTTTTTTTAAGTCAAGAAAAAAACATTGCCCTTCATTTTACTAAACCATTTAATCGTGATATTGTGGTGTAAATATAAAACACAAAAGCTGCTTATGGCCAGAATTAAAATGTCTAGACATTGATAGTGTGATGGAGAAGCACCAAACCATTTAATTGAACCCCAAAACCAAAACTACCAGTCTTATTTTTTAACAATTGCACAATCCCATCTACTGACCAAGACTGACAAGAATACAAAAAAAAACAAAAAAAAACTGTAGGAAGCAATTCCAGTTTGCAGTTATATACAGTATGTTGGACAAAACAAAAAAAACAAACAAAAATGCACTAATAGTCAGACCTAAGTTAGGAATTGAATAATTTGTAAATGGCTTTTATAGCTTTACAAAAGAGTGCATTTACATGTGTGGGGATGTAGCTTATATCTGCTGCTGTCCCCTTCCAGGGTACTTTAGTACATGTATGTCTCATGGAAGAATAAAAGTATTTGTTTGTAAATTGCTCTTTATAAGAAGTGTTATAATTAACAACAGCTTTAAGTTGGGTTTTGTGTGATAGGTGTAATGCAGAAATGTAGATTATTATTTTTATTTATTTTTTTTGTTTATTATTATTATTTTTGTTGTTGTTGTTAAACCACGGTGTGCTGTCTTCTTAAAAGTTAATGCAAATAAAAGAATGCCACAATAACTGTTGAACATGTCGAGTCATACTGTAAGTACATGTACCTTTTAAGGGACGCCTTTATGACCTTTAAATCTATTTTCATTGTTTTTATTAGACATTCAAAATGAAGTTGTTACATGGTGTGATTAAAACATAAATAAACAAGAATGTGTATTGAAGCTGGAAACAGTGAAGAGGGGTGACTGTTTCTCTTAAATCTTCTAATGCAGGTGCTACTTCACCCAGGGCGACTCTGCAAGAGTGGTGCCTGTGTGTCTCACCTTCAGGTTGGTCCGGGATCCTGTGTGTCACCTTCAGGTTTGTCTGCGATCAGACAAATCTATTCAGCCTCTTACTTTTGGCCGAACAGCCCAGTCCTGGGGCAGTTTTGGAAACAAAACAACTACATCTTCCCTTTTGTATTGAGTTTTTTTTTTTTTTTACTATACTTTAAGTACTTTTTTTTTAATGTCTCTCAGATGCTTGGAAATATATCAGGCACTGCAATGTAGTGGTTTGTGTACAATTTTGTTTAAATGTAAATTCAGGTTCCATATTTGTGTAATTTTAAATGTCATGACATCCAGAAATGTTTTCAACAATAAAATTCAGACCTACAAATGAACATTTGTGCAACTATACATTTATAAATTATATTCATATTCAAATATTATTTCATATTTGGCTCAATTTTTTTTTTTTTTTAAAGAGCTATAACTATATTAAATGGGTTACTACAAAGAATAGCCAGTTAAATATATAGATAGACTATGATGCTGTGGATACAATCCAGATTCATTTAATCAAGTTAAACTTTTACAGCCTTTATCTTAACCTTAACTCCCTTGCTAATAAAGTTTAATTAATCCAACACTCACTTCAAGCATGATCAGACATTCTAAAAAAAATCCTAAAATAAAGGTGAAATATTTGTTGCAATAAATGTTGTGTGTGTGTGTGTGTGTATATATATATATATATATATATATATATATATATATATATATATATATATATATATATATATATATACACACACACTGTCCTTTTTAATTAGGTTATAATTTGTCATTGTTAAATGAACGTTTTGCTTTTTTTGTCAAGTGAATGAACTTACCTTGAAAAGCATTTCTTTATTATTATTGAAATCTGATATTAAGCCAAGTAATGTAGTTATTTGTTTGTACATAAATCAATTAAACAAACTTTATTTGGAAGACAAGAGTCTTTGAAATTCAAATGAAGATCTATTTGGTGAGAATCTGATAAGTTGTAAGCCCTGTTCATAAACATGTAATTATTACAAACCTAGCCATTGTGTGCTTTTAAATATAAATTGTGATCATGAGGTTAGCAGCAATTCAAACCCTAGGCGTTAAAGAACTACGTGACCCCTATAAGATTACACTATTTTAACAGTAATCCTTAAAACTGAAAATAATGCAAACATATCCCACTGTTTTAAATATCCTGACAATATTTATTTTAACTATTTTTTTGCTCCCTTTTCTTGCCTAGTATATAAAGTTTGGTCTTTTTGTATTTGTATATAAATGTTTTACCACAAAATGATAAAGCAGCCAAGGAATGCAAACTGTCAGCATCTTACTTCCTCTTCCAGATCTAACTGCTCTGCGGGACGCAACTTTCAATTTTCGAGTCAGTGAGGAGCTATTTTGAATCTGGACAAATCTTTTTTTTTTTCTTTCATCTTCTGCTTAAATACGTTAGTCCCTTTTTAATTTCTTCTGACTTTGTATGGTTTGAACGAGGCCCAAAATAGAAAGACCACCCAGAACGCTACAAGGAGAAACTCGCTATAGACAACTTATTGTGTTACACTTTTAAATCTAAATAAACCACAGCCTCATATTTACTGGATACATGATATTCCATACATGTTAATAAATCTCTCTGTGTGGGGGAGCTGAATAGTGATAAGTATCAGCAAAAGGAAAAAAAAACACAAATATTGATAATAAAAATATAGAACAAAGCTCACGAGGAACAGAGATGAAAAAGCATTGTGTAAATAGTAATTCATAAAAAAAATCATACATTGTACTGGCATTTGTCAGTATAATGTCAATCGCACCACTTGGATGTTTTCAGATTACTTAAGAACAAACATATTTGAAGGTTGAACAGTTACTTCAATAGAACACAAAATAAGAACATTTAATTAGGTATACTATTTATGATATCTCTTCCAGTCTCCAGGTTTGGTTTAAAGAAGACTATAAAATAAAATATGCATTGTGGCTGGTGTAAATATTTAGAAGATGCACTTTAAAAAAAATAAAATAAAATAAAATAAAAAAATCACAGGCACCCACTACAATTAGCTTAATGCAGAGTTATGAGCAGACTTTTTTGTTCTGGGAAACTTCTCCCTCTAGTGTATTCTGAAAGTATTACACATTTGAACAAAAGACCCTTTCAATGACTGCCTGGACACATCCTAGTTTTTCCACAGCAGTCTGTGCTGACTGCAGTGAACACCCATTTTTAAAAAGATGTGGTTTCTGCTATAGGACTAAAATGGATATTAACAAATTAACAAATGTTTTGAAGACTTTGAAAAAGATGCTATTACACGTCTGCTTTGTAAATAGTATGTTTTTACAGATAACCCCTTTAAATCGTCTTATATTGAAGGGGATTCATGTCAAACCTTTCTTAAAACTGATCATTTTTAGAGAGCTGATGGTTTAGGATTAGGACTGTGGTTTAAAGAAAAATGACTTTGTCTTACAACTTTTTTGGTCTTTTGAATAGTAACTCAATTATGCCTCTTGGGTGTATATTATATTGGTATTAAAACAGCACATAATCTGGTAAATTCAAATATAGAAAACAGCACTTTATCTACAAAAATATCTAGCCCACATGAGAGAAATAAATCACATGTTAAAAGAAAAACTTCTGTTGTCATATTATACGTTGATTATGTGAAAATATTTCAACATATTTGCCACTTGAAATTCTCCATTCTGAATACTCTCTTAGGGCACTATTCAAAAGATGAGATCCTCAAGTTACTTAGAATCTGAATTCCTTTAGGAACATCTTCAGGCACTCATTGTTGCTTAACACACTTCCCTTTTTGAGGATTTTGTCTTTTGTAATGGACCTTACCTTGAATGGTCTTGCAGTTCATTCTGCAAAGCAAAATACAATGCAGAGAACATTCACCAAATAAACTAAATGAACTCCATGTGGGGCAAACTGCAAAGTGGAATAGTCTTTGTCCCTCTTGAATAAATTCTTTCTTAAGCCATGAAATATGTCTGTGAACACCACTCCAAAACACTGTGAATCTCCTCTCTCTTCAGCCCCACAGTGGTAAATACACAACAAAAGTTGCTAAATTGATTTCCTCTGAGTGTTTTTGACGGTTTCAAAATGTACCAAAATATGTTTTCCATATATAAATATATTGCCCTTTTTAAACCCCCCTTAAACATCATTACAGTAATCATTATGAGTTATAGGGGTGCAGCTAGTTGTACATTCCTTAAAATCGATAGAAAATATGCAAAGAATGGCTAATTATGATTAAAATACTCAAATTCTCAAAAACTCATTTTGCAGCTTATTCAAAATAATGAGAGCTACATTTATAAAGTTTATGCAAAGAAAACATTTATTATGCCCCAGATTAACATTCTGATTTGATTGTTTGTTGTTTTAATTTGTATGTCTTCCCTTAAGTAAACCAAGTTATGCAAATTTTGCAATGGAGCAAAACCATAGTAAATCTATCCAAAAGTATTTTAAAGGCTCTAGTGTATTTTTTTAAGAGGGTGTTTATTTAACCCAAGTGACATGCACTACTCAGTGGTGTTTGAGTGTCAGTCCATTCAACAGAGCAAATTGCTTTTTAAAGAAAGGTGCCATAACTCGGTTCATAGCAGGAGTGCTGTGCCCTGTCCCAATGGCACTCTGTTCGGTAGGGTTAGAGGGAGAGTTGATAAAGTGGGTTATTACAGAGTATTTCAAGGTTCAGTATCAGTGAGATTAAATGAAAACCAGGCCGAGTACAATAAGAACTTCTTTAAATACAGAGATCAAAAACTGGTGGGATGTACATATCAGGATAGACTGTGGTCAGACTGTAGGAAGTGTACATAATTAAAATAATACATATTTTTCTTTAAGGGGGCCGTGTTTAAGTAACAGGAAACCTCATCACAGGCCTTGTATTACACACCTTGGGGTAAATTCAAATTATATGAAGCACATGGAGTAAAATAAAATAGAACATTGTCATGTTGCGATTCTGAGATCAGTTATCTTGGGATTTCAACAGAATAGTTTAATCTGGGATCTTCATTGATTTGAAGTATTTAAATGTACTCTTAATTTCTGACCAGCTGCATTAAACTGTCCCTGAAAGTATGGGTGGAGGTAAATAATGCTCACACAAGTTGTATAGCAACCATATTATGATCTACCTTCTCTAGATAATTTTCCAACAAGGACCTAGAGCGTATGTTTAATAGCATATTCATAAATTGTAGGCCTTATTAATATTCAAGCAATTACAATTGAATTTTTTTTTGGATTGCATTACATATTTTTGATATGTAAATAAACTATTAAAGCTATTTTGAGTTGTTCATGCATACATGCCAGAGCATATTTCAGTTTTGTTTGCAATGTAAGTTATCCCCAGGTAATGCTTTGATGTGGTAATATTTGATGTGGTGGCTTTAAAACATGAAAAGATATATATACAAAGTACAAAGAGATTGAAACAAACAACCATTTACCAGTTCCATAAAAGTCATCACCGATAAAAACAAACTTGTAATGTTTCCACAGTTTGGCAATTGACACAAGTTTAAAGCAAACCATATACATATACTCTGACAATTGATAAACTATACTACAAAACTACATGCACACAATTATTCAAAAATATTGAAAAAAACAAAATGTCTGTTCTACATTATATATGAAAAACCAAGCCCAAAACACTGTAAATATAAGTATAACCCTAACTCCTATTTCTCTTTCTGTATAGCCCTCAAAACAAATTCTTGTAATGGGTTATATAAAACTTTAAAAAGCCCTGAATTGCATAGATCCAGGAGTTGTTTAAAAGATTGCTTTTGGTCACAGCCTACATCTAAACACAGATGTTTTAGAGCATTTAAGCATTAAATATGCAAAGTATATATACACATCTTATTAAATATATATATATATGTATTAAAGTGCTCAATGTTAATTATTTTCCCAAAGTCTGCAACCCATTGGTCTGTATAATGTTAATGCTGGAAAACATTGTGGTTTTATCTGGTCTTTAAAAAAAGAGTGACAATGGAAAACATCCTTATTAAGCAATATAATTGATGGTGATGGTAGCCGTGGCCAATATGGCAAGGACCCAAAATGGGTCAATTAACAAAATAAAGCATGGCACAGCTTTGGGGCACAATTGATGCAGAACACATTTCAGAAAAACTAGAGGCAAGAAAAATGATCGGTTAGTGATCCAGAGCAGGCCACAATTGAGTAGATTATTAAACCTACCTGCTTTGTCATTCAGAAGAAAAAAAACTGGGAGAGAAGATTGAAGCCCACATTGCCCCTGGATTCTAAATGATTCGGCTATAGGGAGTTCTAACAGAGCAGCTTCTTGATCCCAGCAAACTCCATACCCACGCAATCACTTTTTGATCGCTTTATTAAGGTATTGTGATAGGGTACAATATCTCAAAGAATTGTCACCATAAAGAAAGCAAATGGCACCTTTTGTTTAGGGGCGAGGAGGTGTTTTACAGGAGAAAGTATGATATGCTGTACAATAATGATTTGAAACAAACAATTGTAGGAGTAAGGGAGGGTATGCCAGGGTATGCCAGCCTAAACATAGTTGAAAATTGCATATACAATACTGGTAACATTGAAAGTTTTTGTCCATAACGCCAAATATAAGCATCATCAACCAATTACCAATTTACAGAAAAAATATGTTTTTTTTTAAAGCAGGTGATTAAACATACTTTAGAATTCTTTTTTTTTTTACACAATGAGGCAACATTATTAATATTAATTTCATTTACTAATCACTGAGCTTGTGACACTGTTGAATAATGGTTCTAAACACCCTGGATGAACAGAATTATATCATCTCTTTCTTAATTATAATTACATTCTTCCTGAGGTTGTGAAGAATTAAACAATAATGGTTAAAGTGAGTAATGGATGGAGTAAACATAGATGTCAGGTATATTATTTAGATAGCACATTATGACTTCATCTTTACAGTCTTTAGATAAACTACAATGCTTTCTTATGCCCTAAAATAGAAATGCAAACTGTGATTCAACCAAGTCTACACACAGACTGATTTAAAGAGTATCCTAAGGTTTGAACTGGCACTGTGACGACATTTTGCAGAGTTTTAAAAGTGAAATATTTGATGAGTAATCCATTATGTTCTTTGAGCAGTTGTCTCATAGATTCACATGTTTAGTGACTATCACCACGATTGTTTTTCAAGCTGAGGTCTAACTAGGTGTACAGGTGTTTCTGGATGTATTATCAATTTCCTAAATACCAAAGTTGCAAACTGTGAAACTACTTCCAACCGCAATATTTCAATAGTTAACGTGTGTGTTTGAAGGCTCAAACAACACAGATACAATAGAGATGCTAAATGGGAACTCCCACAGATGACTTCAAACCAAATATATTTTCTTTCAACAGGTTGAAACAGGAGGAGTGCACTGTCTGTTTTAAATAAACTTATGTGTTTTAACAGTAACAACACCAAAAATATGGTTTTTGATTCCATTAGTTTAGGTGTGGGATAGCTTGATGGGTTTTCATATACTTTCTGACTTGAGGTAGAATACATAGCTACTTCTATTACTTACTTCTGTATGATTTTCCTTTCTGGATCCAGGTATTTATACAATATTTAATATAACCAGCAGTTTGAATCTTCAGTATAAAGAAAGCAAATCTTTCAACAGTAATTTTCAAAAATATAAAGGCTTTTATGAAAAAAGACAACAAGCCAATACACTTAAATAATGAATTAACATGGTGACATTTTATGTAATGTATAGATACATTAATTTTATATGATAAATATAACTGAAGAACCAGAACACTCTCAGCACAATGAAAGGGGGAACGATAATGTTAGTACAGCTAAGATAATGGATTTTAAAGCATTGGTTTAATAACAATTTATTCAACAACTTTGTGGGATCAAATTTACTGTGGGGTTCACTTTTTTTATTGTGGATTCTTTGGACTCTTGCAATCCTTCTCTAAAGTGTCCCTGCTTTATTTATGTTTTGATAATGTTTTCTTTTGCACTTATATAGACGGCTTAAGCTTTGCATCGATCCACCTCCAGAGCTTGCAATACGTTTCATTCTGTTAAGTCTCAACATGTTCCGAATGCAATGTCTTCTCTGCATCAGCATTCAAATGATTTTCACCCAATCTCTGACTGCCCTGGATACATAACTCCTTTTTAACGATCGTCAGGACAGTGATATTAGGCTGAGACTGACAGGTCTAAGTGGTCAGCAGTCTGGCGCCCGACAAGCTGCAGGTTCTGTAGGAATAAATCATGCCTGCCACTGTGGAATTCATAGCTAATAATCACCTGTATGCCACCCTCCTGAGTCCTATACATTCACTGTCCCTACAGCTGTCGACCACTTCACCATAGGACATTTACTTATGATGTAGGTGTCTTAACAGTGCACTGGAAAAATAAATGCTCATGATTTCTAGTTTCTCAGAAATATCTAGATATGGTTTTGAATATTGAAATAGAAGATCTTAATTATTATCTTTTTTTTTTACTTGTTGAAGAATTTGAAGTGGATATTTTAAAATAACACCTGTAGTATGTGTTAAAAATATTAGCGTTGTACAAAAACCTTAACAACTTAAATACTTTTATTGAGTATTTTCAAGGAACATCATTTTATGGCATTGATATCAACCATTTGTAATTATATTTACATTCAGAAACTTGTTCAATTTGACTTGGAATGACAGGTTAACAAAATATGTTATTATTATTATTATTATTATTATTATTATTATTATTATTATTAATAATAATAATAATAATAATAATAATAATAATAATAATAATAATAATAATAATAATAATAAATCAGTACATTTACCAGATATTTATTTTGCTTCAAGGATCAGCAGCCTTAGTAACTGGAAAGGTAGAAAGGTACAGAAAAGTCTAGTTATAAAATAAAGTTCACTTAACCCCCCATCCACTTATTCTTAAAGAATGATTGTTATGCTTAGTTGTTAACCTAAGATATAGGTACATTTCTTACACTAGGCTTATACTGATGCACAAAAGAAATGCAACACTCAGGTTTAATGGATTTAATCAAATATTTTAAACATAGATATCAAACAAAATGTGAACAAAAATACAAATCAAAGAATCAGTATGAAAACATGACACTCTGTCAAAATGAAAACATTACAAAGTCAGTATCGGGTATGACCTCCCTGAGAATTAACACAATCTTGGCAGCGTTGATGCATAGACCTGATCAGCCTCTGGATAGGCTGCTGTGGGATGTTCCACCACTCTTCCTGTGCAGATGCAGCCAGCTGGCGAAGGTTGGATGCATTGGTGGATGGCACTGGCGATTTGGTGCCACAGATGTTCTATTGGACTCAGGTCAGGAGAAAAAGCTGGCCACGGCAAGACTTCAACATTGTTTTCTTGAAGTCGTGCAATTGTAATCTTAGCACTGTGTGGTCTTGCATTGTCCTGCTGGAAAATCGACACTTTCGGATTGGCTTGCAGGAACAGAGAAACTGTTGCCTCAAGAACTTTGTCCATGTATCCCTGAGCAGTAAGGTTGCTCTCAATCTGAACCAAAGGTGTTCTTGTGTTAAAAGAGTTCCCTTTCAATTCGAAGACGACCAACAACCATACTTTTGGGATATGCCTGCCACTAGTCAGGTATTCACTGAGCATTTTATGTTAGAGCTGCCGATAGGCCCCTCTGTGGAATGACGTCCTCGGTCCCACCCATCCAGACATTAAATAGTCACTCTGCAGAGACCTCACTCTTTTTTGCTTCTCACAACCAGGTAAGTTGTGAGGCAACTGTAGTCTGCTTTCACTAACCTTGCAGCTTGCTGCCTGTGTTTTCTTTTATTCTCTGCTTCGAGCAGCTTTCAAAAAAATAGAATCAGAGAGAGACCCTATCCTCCAACGAGACCCAGCTCTGCTGCATCCGCTTTGGAGTCGAGGACTCAGGGCTACCTTGGCGCACTCACTCGCTGTGCTTGGCCTAGTCTGCCCTTAGAGGTTGCTGATTACTATTGAAATACTGCTTCCCAGAAAAAAAAAGAAAAAAACCCCCTTACACTCCAGCTTGCTGTTGAGTGTCTGTGTGCTTTACTGCATTGCAGTTTAGAAAAAGAAAAAAAACAAGCGTGTGCTTTCTTTGGTATTACCTGGTCCTACTGTTGAGTAAACCCAAAGCCCAGTCGAACCACTCACCCATAAAAGTGGTGCGTAGGTATAAAAAAAGTAGTTTTATTCTTTCTTTCTCTGTCTTCTGTCTTCTTTTTTCCACGTCTGACTGTGCTACGCGCTGCACCGGCTGTGCCTGCACTCTACCTAGACTCTATTATACAGTGCTCCACCCCGCTGTAAGCTACGCACTGCGCCGGCTGTGCCTGCACTCTACCCAGATGCTATTATACAGTGCTCCACCCCGCTGTAAGCTTCACGCTGCGCCAGCTGTGCCTGCACTCTACCCAGATGCTATTATACAGTGCTCCACCCCGCTGTAAGCTTCACGCTGCGCTGGCTGTGCCTGCACTCTACCCAGATGCTATTATACAGTGCTCCACCCCGCTGTAAGCTACGCGCTGCGTCGGCTGTGCCTGCACTCTACCCAGACGCTATTATACAGTGCTCCACCCCGCTGTAAGCTACGCGCTGCACCGGCTGTGCCTGCACTCTACCCAGATGCTATTATACAGTGCTCCACCCCGCTGTAAGCTACGCGCTGCACCGGCTGTGCCTGCACTCTACCCAGATGCTATTATACAGTGCTCCACCCCGCTGCGCCGGCTGTGCCTGCACTCTACCCAGATGCTATTATACAGTGCTCCACTCCGCTGTAAGCTTCACGCTGCACCGGCTGTGCCTGCACTCTACCCAGATGCTATTATACAGTGCTCCACCCCGCTGTAAGCTACGCACTGCACCGGCTGTGCCTGCACTCTACCCAGATGCTATTATACAGTGCTCCACCCCGCTGCGCCAGCTGTGCCTGCACTCTACCCAGATGCTATTATACAGTGCTCCACTCCGTTGTAAGCTTCATGCTGCGCCAGCTGTGCCTGCACTCTACCTAGACGCTATTATACAGTGCTCCACCCCGCTGTAAGCTACGCGCTGCACCAGCTGTGCCTGCACTCTACCTAGACGCTATTATACAGTGCTCCACTCTGCTGTAAGCTTCTCGCTACACCGGTTGTGTGACACCACGGACTGTACTGTCGTCGTAGGCTACAACCGTCGTAGGCTACGTGCTGCTTCGGTTGTGTGATTCCTTAGCCACAGACCAGACACATAGCATTGCTGGATTCCCTTGGTACTTGGTACTTGGTGCTTCGGCGTCCCAGTGTCTCTGCCACGACGCCGTTGATACCGTTGGGTCCTCGGTGCCTCAGAGCCTTGGTACATCGGTACTTCGCCGCCTCTGTACCCTATAGCCTCGACGCCTTGGTGATCTAGCGCTCCCCTGCATAGGTGGCTTCGTGCCCCAGTGCCCATAAGCCTCGAAGCCTCGGTGCCTTGTGCCCTTGGTGATCCAGCGCTTACCTGCATCGGTGGCCTCGATACCATCAATGCCCTAGGTACCTCAGTACCCCAGAGCCTCGATGCCTCAGTGCATCGACGCCCTTGGTACTTAAGTGCCCCTGGCATTGGTATCATCGATACCTTGGTGCTCTCAGTGCCCTGGTGCCCTATAGCCTCATTGACTAGGTGCTTCAGCGCCATTGGTGCTACAGAGCCTAGACGATTTAGACACTACATAACCCCTTCCCCCACCTTCCTTCAAGCCCGTTGCAGAGTATACCCTGCGCACAGGCTCCAGCTCGCACCCGCTCAAGCTCTCCAAGGAGCAGCAAGCGGTCGAGGTATTCAAAGCAGGCTAAAAATATTTCAGACCTGAAGAGCCAGATGGCCCAGGTTCCGGAGTATCTGGTCAGGCAGCAGGCTATTAACCCTGCCCCAGCTCCAGCTCAGCCGCCGGCACTGGTCCCAGCTCTGCTTCTGGCACTTCCTGCGGAACCAAGCCTTGCCAACACAGGAGGTCTTTTGACGGCTTACCTGAATGGCATGCTGCAGTCTGTTGAGCTACCCGAATCGCTAGCTTCAGAGCTACGTCTGGTCTTGGGTATGCTACTATAGATATCCGGCCTCCAAGGGCAAGCCCTAGGGAGAAGCCTGGCAAGCCTGGTGGTGGCACGCAGACAGCCGTGGCTGTCTCAGGCGAGGGTCCCTGATGTGGACAAGTCCGCCTTACTGGATGCACCTATCTCCCCTGGCCATACTTTCGGGCCAATAATTACTGCAATGCTCTCATAAGGAGAGAGAGGCGTCTCGGCAAGTGTCTGCAATGCTCCTCTCCCATGTCCCGATACGAGACAGGGGAAAGCGCTGGCATCTGGCAGTTACTAAGGCCTGCACTGGTGGAGGCAAGCCTCTTATCTGAGCAAGGGGTAAGGATGGGAGTGATACACAATCATCAAGCGGTGATGACAGACAAGTCCAACTGTGGTTGGGGGGCGGTCTGGGCAGGCAGAGGAGTCTGCGGACCCTGGTCGGACTGCTGGGCATCCCTGCACATAAATAAGAACATAAGAACATAAGAAACTTTACAAACAAGAGGAGGCCATTCGGCCCATCTTGCTCGTTTGGTCGTTAGTAGCTTATTGATCCCAGAATTATCAAAAAGTCCCTTGGGTCGACATTCTCAATACCTTTTAGAATTTTGAATGCTTGAATCAGATCGCTGCATAGTCTTCTTTGTTCAAGACTGAATAGATTAAATTATTTTACCCTGTTTGCATATGACATGCCTTTTAAACCCAGAATAATTCTGGTCGCTCTTCTTTGCACTCTTTCTAGAGCAGCAATGTCCTTTTTGTAGCGAGGTGACCAGAACTGAACACAATATTCTAGATGAGGTCTTACTAATGCATTGTAAAGTTTTAACATTACTTCCCTTGATTTAAAATCAACACTTCTCACAATATATCCAAGCATCTTGTTGGCCTTTTTTATAGCTTCCCCACATTGTCTAGATGAAGACATTTCTGAGTCAACATAAACTCCTAGGTCTTTTTCATAGATTCCTTCTTCAATTTCAGTATCTCCCATATGGTGTTTATAATGCACATTTGTATTGCCTGCATGCAGTACCTTACACTTTTCTCTATTAAATGTCATTTGCAATGTGTCTGCCCAGTTCTGAATGCTGTCTAGATCATTTTGAATGACCTTTGCTGCTGCAACAGTGTTTGCCACTCCTCCTATTTTTGTGTCGTCTGCAAATTTAACAAGTTTGCTTACTATACCAGAATCTAAATCATTAATGTAGATTAGGAATAGCAGAGGACCTAATATTGATCCCTGTGGCACACCACTGGTTACCTCGCTCCATTTTGAGGTTTCTCCTCTAATCAGTACTTTCTGTTTTCTACATGTTAACCACTCCCTAATCCATGTGCATGCATTTCCTTGAATCCCTACTACGTTCAGTTTGAGAATTAATCTTTTATGAGTGACTTTGTCGAAAGCTTTCTGGAAATCTAAATAAACCATGTCATATGCTTTGCAATTCTCCATTGTCGATGTTGCATCCTCAAAAAAATCAAGCAGGTTAGTTAGACACGATCTCCCTTTCCTAAAACCATGCTGACTGTCTCCCAGGATACTGTTACCATATAGGTAATTTTCCATTTGCTATCTTGTTGTAGTTTCCATAAGTTTACATATAATAGAAGTTAGGCTTATTGGTCTGTAGTTACCTGGTTTGGTTTTGTTTCCCTTTTTGTGGATCGGTATTACGTTTGCAATTCTCCAGTACA
The DNA here is from genome assembly GCA_030684275.1 of Acipenser oxyrinchus oxyrinchus. Lineage (NCBI taxonomy): Eukaryota > Metazoa > Chordata > Actinopteri > Acipenseriformes > Acipenseridae > Acipenser > Acipenser oxyrinchus. The sequence goes on from CM060247.1 coordinate 15,430,486, forward strand.
ACCCTTGTGTCAAGAGACTGTTGTATGATCTTGGTTAGTGGTTTGTAAATAACTTCTTTCATTTCTTTGAGTACTATTGGGAGGATCTCATCCGGCCCAGGGGATTTGTTTATTTTAAGAGTTCCTAGTCCCTTTTGCCTGTGTTATGCTAAAGTTATTTAAAACAGGATAGGAACAGGTTGACATGTGGGGCATGTTGTCCGTATCATCCTTTGTAAAAACTTGTGAAAAGTAATAATTTAATAGATTTGCTATTTTTTTTCTTCGTTTGTGATTTTGCTATTTGTATCTCTTAGACATTTAACCTCCTCTTTGAATGTTCTCTTGCTGTTATAATATTGGAAAAACTTCTTGGAATTGGTTTTAGCACCCTCAGCAATGTTCATTTCTATCTCTCTCTTGGCCTTTCTAACTTCTTTTTTGACTTGCATTTGCAGTTCCAAGTACTCTTTCTGTGTATTTTGTTTTTGGTCCCTTTTAAATGCTCTGTAAAGTGCTTTTTTCACTGAATATTTTTTTTAATTGATCTATTAAACCATGTTGGCCATTTTGTTTTAGATTTAGATCTTTCTACTTTTGGGATGTAATTGTTTTGCGCCTCTAATACTAAATTTAAAAAAAACAGCCATCCTTTTTCTGTGGATGTTTTCTCTATTTTACTCCAATCTAGTTATGTTAGTCTCTGTTTCATATCTTCATAGTTTGCCTTTCTAAAATTGTAAACCTTAGCTTTAGTCATTACTTTTTGGATTTTAAAAATCACTTAAAATGAGACCATGTTGTGGTCTGAGTTTGCCAATGGTTTTCTGACCTCTGTTTTAGTTATTCTGTCTAAGTTATTTGAAAAGCCTCCCCTCTTGACAAATTACATTAGGAAGCAGTCATTTGTCATTTCCACCATTTCAATTTCGTTCGTCGTGCTCCCCACTGTGTTTTCCCATTTTATATGGAGGAAGTTGAAACCCCCCATTAATATGGCTTCTCCTTTGCTACATGCATTTCTAATGTCATTGTATAACAGATTATTTTGCTTGCTGTCTGAATTTGGTGGTCTGTAGCATGCTCCTGTTATTATGTCCTTTGAATTTTTGTCCATTATTCTGACCCATATTGATTTGGCGTTGTTTTCTTTGTCCAGATTTAACACCTGGACTATTTCTCATGTATAGCGCTACCCCTCCGCCTCTTCTCTCCTGCCTGTCTTTCCTATACAGTGTATACCCACTAATATTATATTCGTCTCCATCACTCTCAGACAACCAAGTTTCTGTAACACCTATCACATCGTAGTTACTTTTTAATGCAGTAGCTTCAAGTTCTAACATTTTGTTTCTGATTCTTCTAGCATTTCGATAAATACATTAAATGGCTGTCTTGCCTGAGTTGTTGCCCTTGTTTTGATGTGGTCTCATTTCTGTTTTTTTGTTGATTTCTCCCCCCTTCCTTTTTAGTTTAAATGCTTCTGAACCTCCTCAAGGATCCTTTCTCCGAGTAGATTGGTATTAAAATGGTATTGATTTACCTAGTCTATTTAGTGCTTTTTGACAAGCTTCTAAAGTTTCTTTACGAGGGACACTTGGATACAAGGATTTTACATCCATGCAAAATAAAATTGTATTCTCTGGAAGGTTGTGCTTTAGTGATTCAAGTCTTTTAAAAAAAAAAGTGCTGTATCCTTAACATAGCTTGGTAATTTCTCAACGTTTGACCTAAGTTGTTTTTCTGCTATTTCAGCTATTATGTGTGTTGGATTATCAATCATGCTGACTATCATTCACATAGGGTGATTTTATTTGTGCATTTTAAGATTTCCTCTTGGTAGACCTGTTCTTGCATTATGTGGCTGCATGTATTTTTTAAATTATTTTGATATAATGCCTTTATTGCATAGTCTCTCTGCAATTTCCTTAACCTCTTTTACCGATTTATTGATCTTATTGCTTTTATCTTCTTCATATGTATCTGTATTATTTAATTCATATTCTACAGATTTCATATAGATTTCATATAATTCTACAGATTTCATTTGTGTTCATTATCACTATTCCCAAACCTTTATCTGCTGGTCTACTTATATCATCATCATTTAACAACTCAGTCATAGCTTGTTCTTCAATATTGGTTAAATTAAGTTTACATTTTTTCTTTAGTCTACTATTATTTCTTGTTTAACTGTTTCAATATACACATCTAACCATTTATCTCTTCCATCCGGAGGAGTCCATGTGCTTGTACTATTAACCTTAATCCCATGCTCATAATTACCCTCTGAATCTGAGATATTTTCATTGAAAAAATATTCTGCTAATCTCATGCGTCTCTCTCAATCCTTTAATTTGGTGAGTGTAAACTTAAGTCCTTTACTCAATACTGCTTTTTGGGATGTGAAAGTTTTACTTGATAAATTAAATACTATGTCTTCTGTCTTATCTTTAGTGTAATTGGTACCATTTCCATTTTTGGGTCTCCTATCTTTCTGTTTTGAATTCTCTATTTTGCATTTTATTATTTACTTTAAACTGGTTTATTTTTTTACTGTTTTAGATTTATTTTGATTATCTTTCTTAATTATGCCACAGTATTCAGATTTTCTTCTGGTTTCATTGTGTTTAAATACAATAACTGAGAAATGGTTATTGTTGTATAAAAGATTAATTGGATCGTTCTTATTTTTAATAGTTTCTATTGTGCCTACATATTTAAAACAATCTTTATTCTTTACTATATGTATATGTGTTTGGGCCTATTTAGGAAGTCTACAGAACTTCTGCCTCTGTAGCCCAAGAATCTATACTCCCATCACTTAATTTTATTTTTTCAATATGGATCACTGAGTCAATGTACATTTTATATTGTTTTATATATTGCAGGTTTGGTTGCAAAAGTCCAGGTGGTTAGGAAATTGCAAGTTAAGGTAACCACTCAACCTTAACTCTGCACCCTTATGTGTATGTTTCCCATCACACTTGATATCACATATGACATCATCAATGACATCGGCAATGACATCACTAAGCACATGAAAAATTCTCCCCATAAACTGGCCATACTGACATAACACTGGGAAATCATAGTCCTTGTGATTGGTAACATGTTCAGTAATGTTACCAATACTAAAAGAAAAATAGACAATTATATTACAAACATTGCTAGGAGTCTTTTTAGTATTACTCCATTTTAAACATAACCTTGAAAAAGATCTTCTTAAAATGTTAAGGATCTTTTCTTTGTAAACTTCTGCAAACTTAGACTGTAAGAAGCCATGTAATGTGTACAAAGCTTTTACAATTGGTTATGGTTATGGTTATGCTGCATTTGCATGCTTTACTTCAGTTTGCATAATCTCTTTGATCATGTTATAAAGCCATAATCATGTTCTGGATTGTATGTAAATTTGCAACAGATAAATATTTATGTCAAAAGCACAAAACAGGATTTGAAATGTGTGTGTGCTCTTGTGGGGTAACTGTAAAAAGTATGTATGGGGTAAACAACATCCCTAGCAAGATTGTGTTTGATGCTGTGCCAGAAATGTAATAACATTCAAAGAGACTTAAACATGAAAAGAGATCTCTTCATTGCAATAGTTTTAACTGATATAGAAATACTCCACATCTGTAGCTTATACACTTGAAAGTTGTTCTACACATGGCATGAACATTGAAATTAAAGAAAGTTTAATATCAAAAGGTGGAACCTATTGCCATTGCAAATTTATTTGGTTATACAGAAACCCGTTCACTGGTAAAATGTACAGTTGTCACTACACTTAAATATTAAAATGTTGATTTGTGATTGTATTTGGCTACTGAATACCATAGAAACCTAAACCCTTATACATCAATATATTTCTCAGTATTAGTATGTGATAATAAGGACCAGATGGTAATTCGCAATTTAACTCATGTAACATTTGAGGTATTTATTTGAGTGTTTTTAAGTTTACTGCTAAAACATGGACTAACTATATAGGTGGGACGGACTGCACTTTAACAAAAAGGGAACCAATCTACTCAGGGAAAGGATCCTTGAGGAGGTTCAGGAGGAGGTTTAAACTAGAAAGGAAGGGGGGAGAAAACAAAAAAAACAGAAGGGAGACCACATCAAAACAAGGGCAACAACTCCGTTAAGACAGCCATTAAATGTATTTATCTAAATGCTAGAAGTCTCAGAAACAAAATGTTAGAAAGTATACAGAAAGAGTACATGGAACTGCAAACAGAAGTCAAAAAGGAAGTTAGAAAGGCCAAGAGAGAGATAGAAATGAACATTGCTAAGGAGGCTAAAACCAATTCAAAAATGTTTTTCCAATATTATAACAGCAAGAGAACATTCAAAGAGGAGGTTAAAAGTCTAAGAGATACAAATGGCAAAATCATAGACGAAGAAAAAAAATAGCAAATAGGATGATATTGACAACATGCCCCACATGTTGACCTGTTCCTATCCAGTTTTAAATAACTTTAGCATAACAGAGGCAGAAGTGTTAAAGGGACTAGGAGCTCTTAAAATAAACAAATCCCCTGGGCTGGATGAGTTCCTCCCAATAGTACTCAAAGAAATGAAAGAAGTTATTTACAAACCACTAACCAAGGTCATGCAACAGTCTCTTGACACAGGGGTTGTACCGACAGACTGGAAAATTGCAAACGTAATACAGATCCACAAAAAGGGAGACAAAACCGAACCAGGTAACTACGGACCAATAAACCTGACTTCTATTATATGTAAACTTATGGAAACTATAATAAGATTTAAAATGGAAAATTACCTACTGTATATGGTAACAATATCCTGGGAGACAGTCAGCATGGTTTTAGGAAAGGGAGATCGTATCTAACTAACCTGCTTGATTTTTTTGAGGATGCAACATCGACAATGGATAATTGCAAATCATATGACATGTTTTATTTAGATTTCCAGAAGGTTTTGAAAAAGTCCTGCATAAAAGATTAATTCTCAAACTGAACGTTAGTAGGGATTCAAGGAAATGCATGCACATGGATTAGGGAGTGGTTAACATGTAGAAAACAGAAAGTACTGATTAGAGGAGAAACCTCAAAATGGAGCGAGGTAACCAGTGGTGTACCACAGGGATCAGTATTAGGTCCTCTGCTATTCCTAATCTACATTAATGATTTAGATTCTGGTATAGTAAGCAAACTTGTTAAATTTGCAGACAACACAAAAATAGGAGGAGTGGCAAACACTGTTGCAGCAGCAAAGGTCATTCAAAATGATCTAGACAGCATTCAGAACTGAGCAGACACATGGCAAATGACATTTAATAGAGAAAAGTGTAAGGTACTGCACGCAGGCAATAAAAATGTGCATTATAAATATCATATGGGAGATACTGAAATTGAAGAAGGGATCTATGAAAAAGAAATAACCTAGGAGTTTATGTTGACTCAGAAATGTCTTCATCTAGACAATGTGGGGCAGCTATAAAAAAAGGCCAGCAAGATGCTTGGATATATTGTGAAAAGTGTTGCATTTAAAAGAAGGGAAGTAATGTTAAAACTTTACAATGCATTAATAAGACCTCATCTAGAATATTGTGTTCAGCTCTGGTCACCTCGTTACAAAAAGGATATTGCTGCTGTAGAAAGAGTGCAAAGAAGAGCGACCAGAATAATCCCGGGTTTAAAAGGCATGTTGTATGCAGACAGGCTAAAAGAATTGAATCTATTTAGTCTTGAACATGATTTCCATTACATGAGAGTAGATGTTAAAACTTCATGCTGATTTGAACTTGGCTCTCGCCAAGATAAGCACCAACTAAGACGTAGCTTCACAGTAAACTAATGTGATCCATATGTGTCTCCATCCATTTGCGCTTCCTTCCATATGATGATGTAGATATCCTTCTGTCTGGTGTTGATGGCTGAAGTGTAATGCTGGCTCCAGGGATCAGCTTATTTTGCCTCCCTAGCGCATCAGCACACACAACGGCTGCGATGCTGGCTCCGGGGATCAACCACAGTACGGTCTCCCCAGCGCATCAGCATGACAACCGTCTGGATTGAGCTAAGTAGGGTACATCTCTGGGGTCTTCAAGTGGGCACCTTCCATCCTCGGTGTTTCGTCGACTAGCCCACGACACCTCAGGAGGGCTCGACGGTGATTCTGGCGTCCCAGCATCACCCCCCTCCGTCCCCCACTCAACTCAGCCCAGCTTACTTACCTTTCTATTGTGCTTGAGATCCCCAGCCAGAATCTTTCCGTCTCAACCACAGCCAGTTGCTGCTCCTCTCTGCTGCTTCAGATAAGTTCTTCACTGTGCGACACAACTCTTGGCCATTGAATCCGACATCTCTGAGAAACCGGGTTGTAGAGTGTGCCACAAATCCTCGACATCCCACTTCCACTGGGTAAACCCAGACTCTCCATCCTCGCTGTTCCGCTTCAGTGGCTAGTTGAGCATACCGCAGTTTCTTCCTCTCATACGCCTCATCTACAGCATCCTCCCATGGCACTGTTAACTCTACCAGGTGAACAAGGCGTGCTGATCCAGACCACAAGACAATATCTGGTCGAAGGTTTGTGGTGGCAATCTCAGGTGGAAAAATAAGCCGTTGACCAACATCTGCCAGCATTTTCCAGTCTCTAGCAGCTTCCAGTTGTCCTGGGCGAGGATTGGTTTTAACACCTTTTCTTGGTGGTTGCTCTCCTGGGCGGAGGAATGTTGTCTTTTGTGTGTAATGTTTTGATGGAACAGGTGGCAACTTATTGGTCATGTTACGCTTGTCTTCCAATGCTAAGGCCAAACATCGCAGCACCTGGTCATGGCGCCAAGTAAACCGTCCTTAGCTAAGAGCCCCTTACATCCTGTCAAAATGTGCCTTAATGTTGCAGGTGATGAACACAAAGGACATGAGGGATCCTCTCCTACCCAGAGGTTTAGGTTCTGTGGTGATGGGAGAACATCATATGTTGACCTTATAAGGAAACTGATCCTGCTGTGTTCCATTGACCATAGGTCTTGCCAGCCAATCTTGCGTTGTTCCACACTCTCCCATCTCATCCATTCTCCCTGCTTGCCCTGGGAAATGGCCTTTATACACCTCATCCTCTCCTCCTGCTTTTGCACCTCGTTGACTACAAGCTTCCTCCGTTCGCTGGGGCTGCCTTGTTCCATGTAGGAGGAGCTGAACTGAGACCAAGACCCCTCTTCCATGCTGAACTTGCCCCATGATATCACCAATTCGAAGGGCAGCCTTTGCATCCTCCACAGCTTTCTTTGCCCACTTTCTTCCAGTTTTCAACACAGGTGCTGCCTCCCTTACGCATTTGTCGCGTGACTCTACTAATGTCATTTCCAGTCGGACCTTGGCGCACTTAAACTCCTCGGTTAGAGCGGAGACAGGTAGCTGCAGTATTCCTTTACCATAAAGTCCCACTCTGCTGAGGCAGCGTGGAACTCCCAACCATTTCCTGATGTGTGAACTGATCAAAGCTTCCAGCTTCTCTACTGTTGTCAAAGAAACCTCGTACACAGTCAGTGGCCACAGCAACCTTGGCAGTAGGCCAAACTGAAAGCACCAGAGTTTTAATTTGCCTGGTAAAGCGCTGCTGTCTATGCTCTTCAACCCTTCCACAGCTTGTTGTCTAACTTCTCCCACACGAACTGTGTCCTTTAGATCCCCGTCGTACCATCTCCCAAGGCTCTTCACTGGCTTCTCAGACACTGTTGGTATTGCCTCACCATTAATGAAGAACGTTTTATCTACTACTTTACCTTTAATTATAGAGATGCTCCTTGATTTAGTGGGCTTGAATTGCATTCGTGCCCATTCAATGTTATTGGTTAATTTGCCCAATAACCGATTAGTGCAGGCTACTGTTGTAGTCATGGTTGTCATGTCATCCATGTATGCTCGAATTGGTGGTAGTCAGATTCCAGAAGCCAAGCTCTCCTCCCACTACCCATTTTGATGCCCTAATGATTACTTCCATTGCCATGGTAAAAGCCAGTGGAGAAATGGTGCATCCTGCCATTATTCCAACTTCTAGGCATTGCCATGTAGTGCTGAATTCTGAAGTTGAAAAACTAAATTGCAAATCTCCAAAGTAGGCTTTCACTAGATTCACTAGATTTTTCACTAGAAGACTACGCAGTGATCTGATTCAAGCATTCAAAATTCTAAAAGGTATTGACAATGTCGACCCAAGGGACTTTTTGACCTGAAAAAAGAAACAAGGACTAGGGGTCACAAATGGAGATTAGATAAAGGGGCATTTAGAACAGAAAATAGGAGGCACTTTTTTACACAGAGAATTGTGAGAGTCTGGAACCAACTCCCCAGTAATGTTGTTGAAGCTGACACCCTGGGATCCTTCAAGAAGCTGCTTGATGAGATTCTGGGATTAATAAGCTACTAAGAACTAAATGAGCAAGATGGGCTGAATGGCCTCCTCTGGTTTGTAAACTTTCTTATGTTCTTATGTAACATAATATCAAAGTGTAGTTAAGCGTAGAGAAAGCACTGTAATCACAATCAAGCATGGTAATAGTAAAATTACTGCGTGCAAGGGTTTTATGTCCTGTCTGTATGGATGGGCATGGGGCAGATATAGAAACTGGGGACCTGGACTAAATTAGATGTGTTTTAATGATTACCCTCTCATGTGATACCCATATATTCAACTGTGATCCCTATTCCCAAAGCATTAATTTTCAAAGGCAAAATGCTAAGGAATTATAAACAACAGTATAAAATAAAACAGTTTTTTGAACATTAAAATGTAACGTATTCATAAAAACAGGCCTTTAAATAACATTAGTTAAAAGCTGTTCTTCGTATTCCATAATACTGCGGTTTGCCACTATCCTTCACTCCTTCTTGAAAACCCTGTGGCAGAATTTCTCACTTTCTCATTTTTCTTCAAGCAACACGTAAAAATGAATTCAGACCTCTTGATAGTACACTCATAAACACTGTACTTTAAATCAACAAAGTGTGTAAAGAAAAATAAATTGGTGTGGATGGAAGGAATTGAAATTTGCCAGCAGCACATAAAGAATGTTGTTTACTTGGAGCCCTGTTTCCCAAAAGTATCATTCAGGATTGAGCTCTTTAAACCAAAGCAGTCCTTAGGTGTACCATACGTACAGGACCACTTCTGCTAGAGCTTCTGCTAGCGTCAAGCCCCAGGGCAGCCAGGAATGGTACTGCATCATAACTTTATCCGCAGAGCTACATGCTCAGAATCAGCTGAGCTAGTAATCACAACTTGTTGTTTGTCTGGTTAAGGGTTAGCAATGTCTGACCACAAGGCCTAGGAAACTGAGCATGGCTTGAGGGTTAAGACTTATTAAGACTTGTGCACTGGCCATTTTCAGCAACAAATGTGTCAATTATTGTTGAGAAGTACCATTACATAAAATGCAGATCTTGTTGTGAACTCATATTGCCACATTTAAGTATGGAGTCTAAACCACATCACTTTCAATGGAGTCTAATTAGTTGAGTACTTAAACCATTACTAAACTTCAAATTCTGTTTAGAACTCTAAGTACTGTGTCATTTGTTGAGTTGATTCTCTACGATATTATCAGAATAATTCTGCCAAATTTATAACACATCAAAGTGAAAATGCAATCTTTCTTTTAACTATACCAAATGGCATACTTAAAAATAAAATGTAAGAACATAACTTACCTTTCTTTCAAATACATGCATGCTCAAGTAAAAGAATATTGTTATCACATCTCTGGTCAAATGAAATTAATTTGAATCTATGCAGATTGTTATGTGTTATGCATTTTTCCATGTATTTTTGTCATTATTATTTGATGCGTTGGTCTGTTATTACTGCTTGTAAATATCATGTCAAGTCAGGGAGTGATTTTCTAGACTCCAATCCTTCTTTAGAAGTATTTCATGATTCAATGATTCAAAAACACTTTCACAAAAAAAAAGAAAAAGCATCAATTTAAATAAGGAATGGGTTGACATTTAGTTAATAGGGCCCTGTGTGTGAAACATACCCTAATCCCACCTTTGAATTCAGAGGCTAGGCAGGGATGTATCAGATCAGTGATTGGATGGGAGACCTCCAAAGAACCCCAGCTGTGCTGAAGGAAGTGATATCGACGGCTCAAAGAGAATTCCACCTTCTGGGCTTCAACTTCACTAAATCCCCAGCATGCACTGAGGGGATACTGTGATCTGGACCCCTCCCTCTCTTATTCCCAGCACATCTCCACTCTGGCACGCACTTGCCGATTCTTCCTGAGCAACATCCGAAGAATTTGACCCTTCCTCACCAACTACGCCACCCAGCTCCTGGTCCAGGCCTTGGTACTCTCCCGTCTAGACTACTGCAACTCCCTCCTGGCTGGCCTCCCTGTGTCCGCCACCCGTCCGCTCCAGCTCATCCAGAACTCCACTGCTCGCCTGGTGTTCTCTCTGCCTCGCTTCTCCCACGCAACTCCACTACTCCGCTCACTCCACTGGCTCCTGATCACCGCTCGCATCCAGTTCAAGACTTGTACTAGCCTACAAATGCCTTGACCAGACTGCACCCAGCTACCTCCAGACCCTCATCTCTCCCTACACCCCCACTCGACCTCTACGCTCCGCCTGCACTAGAAGACTGGCTCTACCTCCTTTATGCTCCCCTGCCTCCAGAGCCCGCTCCTTCTCCACCCTTGCCCCGCAGTGATGGAATGACCTTCCTACAGATGTCAGGACTGCCCAGTCCCTGACCACATTCCGGCGCCTCCTCAAGACTCACCTCTTCAGAAAGCACCTGTAGAACTCCTCTGTTCTTCCCCTGGGACACTTATCACCATTCCTTAAATGCGCTTTACTTGCTCTTATCTGCCCCCTATTTTACTGCATTTAATCCTGTACTTTAGAGTACTGTAATCTGCCTAGTGTTATTTAATCTGTAGTATTTTGTATTTAATTATATCCTGATGTAACTATCACTGACACTGTTATCTGCTGTATTATTGAATCGTATTTTGTCACACTTGTACTTGCTTGAACCAAAGTCATTGTATTTATCTTGCTCTTAATTGTATTATTACTTGTACTGTGATTTCTTGAAATGTATTTGTTTACGACTGTAAATCGCCCTGGATAAGGGCGTCTGCTAAGAAATAAATAATAATAATAATAATCTCGGTGGTGCCATCACTCTAATGAGACATAACATGAAGGATCACTTTCCCACCCACCCCTCGTCCATAAATGAAGCAAAATATCTATTTTTAAAACAAGGGACTCCATTTCTTGCTTTGTTTGTAACCCTACCAAATTTCATATTCACCATCAACCTTTATTTATTCAGCACAAGAACCTTTTAGATCTCATTTACTACCTGGCAAAAGTATTTGTATTGTTATTGGATCTATTATATATTTTGTGTATTTAGATCAACCAAAAATAGAATTACAAATGCATGCAATATATTACTGAGGTGTGATTTTAGAAGATCAAAAGATAAGACAATAACAAAGGCATAATACATTGATATATCATGAATGTATATAATATTAGGAAATCCACATGCAAATTCCAGTTTCAGACTATTAATAATACTTATTTCCATATTTGTTAATTACTAAAATGTAATTTGTTAATTGCTTGCCTTAACATTACCTCTAATTACACCCTGACTTAGTTATTTTCCCCCCTCAGTTTATAGGAGAATGTTAATTTTCACTTGCCATAATAACCCTACAATTAGACTGATTTACTGTCATTATATTTTACTTCTGAGTTATAAATACCTCCTTCAAATGTTACAAGAAATGACCACCAGTGGTGTTGAGTTGTGAAGTTGTGATTTATATGGTATACTGTGACAAAAATATAATGAATCTTGGTTGTAAATCACCTTCCCGACCTGTGAGGGCGCTAATCAGTGAGGGCTGGCCTGACAGTTCTTTCCCCGGGTCGGGAAGTCGGTCATTCTGGAAGAAGGTGAGACTCCATTGCAAGAAGGTATTGACCCAGAAGGAAAACAATGTAGCAGCCGCAGATTGTAAAGGCAGCTGCATTAGTTTACCAAGGGGTCATGCGTGACAGCATATAAGGGGGACGGAGAATCGTAATCAGTTCCTTCGCTTGATTTGTGGTTTTTAAACATGTTAACCTATTATGTGTGGTTTGGGGGGGTGTAGCTAGGCCCCCTGCGCCCTATCATCTTCTTCTATCAATTAAATCAATTAAGTTTGTCGGGTCTCCTCAGCGACGGAAACCCCCTTCTATAATGTTGGGCTTTGAAGAGGCGGAACATCCCGCTCTATATGTTCTAACATCTACTAACTTTGTTTTCTTTCCAGTTCGCGAGCCTCTTCGTATGTCAGGTAACCTCAAAGACGGTGCCCCTCTTTGTATGTCGGGTCACATCAACGATGGTGGCCCCCCTCCTGTTTGTCGGGTCTCCTCAGCGACGGAACCCTCCTACTGTATATGTTGGGCCATTGAAGAGGCGGAACGGCTTTTACGTGTTAATATTACCAATCAATGTGTTTTCCTTCTGGTTCGTGAGCTTCTTCGTGTGTCGGGTCATCTCAGGGACGGTGACCACCTTCCTATTTGTCAGGTCTCCTCAATGAAGGAACCTCCCTTTATATGCGTAGGGCCTTCGAAGGACGGAGCCTCTCTCTTTATATGTTCTATTTGTTACTAACGTTATGTCCTAAACATTGCAGCAGGTGGCCTAGCTCCACCCCATGAACTAGAAGGACGGTGAGAGACCTCAAAGGACTGTAACAGTATCATGAGTGTTCTTTGTTTGTTTGTTCTGTCTGTTAGTAATTGTCTTGTTTGTGAATCACCAGACAGCTAACATGATTCCAGAGCTGTCGCCTTGGGCCAGCACAAAGCCGGAACAGCACTTCACCACTGTCACGAAATAAACTGTATCACCCACCATGAGCACTACAGCGCGCACCCAGGACTGGTGACCGTGTTAGTATATTGTGGGACGGATATTAGTGTTAATAATTTAGGACTGCAACCCTGTTGTTATTTACTCCATGCACTACACATTGTTGTGTATTGCCGGGGATTATTATTTGGTCACCAGACCCAGTTAAAAATAAAAACTGATCCACACCGGATTATAAACCTCTGCGTGTTTCATTACGGCACTGTATTACCCCTGCACCTGCATGTACCACTTACCACTTTGCACATATGCACATGTGTTTTTATTAATATACTGTATACTATACTTATAAAGGAAAATGAAAAAGATAATGATCATTCGGTCATATGTTATTCCTGACTAATCTGAACTTATTTTTAGACAATATATTGTATTCTTGAACCCTCTTTAATTTTATAGGGAACGTGTTTTTTTTTATTTATTTATTATTTTTTTCTATTACAAAACACAAACCATCCCAGCTTTAAAATAACAATAAAAAATAATGTAATATTAGACTATTAAATTATTTTTTGACCTGTGAAATACTGACCTGGACATTACAGCTGGGACAGATTCTCACTTTTTGTTATTCATAAAAAGTTTGAGTTTTTAAGACCGTTTCTTTACTCCATTTTGTCTACTGTAAAAAAAGAAAATGTGTACATATTAAAACAATTTAAACCAGTTTACAAAAAGCATTGAATTATTCATGTTTGACCAACATGACTTTCTCTTGAGTGGTGCTTTTGTTTTCTTGTTTATTTTTAATGCAATGTGTTATGGTGGCCTGACCCAGGTTAATACCTCACAGTCCTCTTCCCCCTCGAAATAGCCTGTTTTACTTTCAGGTTTTTTTTTTCAAACAGTGTGGTTTTTCACCAGGGAGATCAAAAGGGATTTTTTTTATCAGTATCTGTCTCCCTTTAGAGTATTTGAACCAGGCTCCTAACAACTGCTGCATAGCAGCCAGAAAGCCAAACGGAGGCACCAATAACATAAAGGGCACAGAAAGAAGTCCTTATGTCTGTGTTGTAATATTCAAATTATGGCTAGGGATTATTGGCTGTGTGGGCAACTACATAGGCTTTGAAGACAAGTCAGATGAGCACAGAGTCTGGGGGTCCTTTGATAGCCTGTGAGTCCAGCCTGTATGCCTCAGGGTCATAGATCTTTGTAGACCCCTTTAACTTAAATTGGAAGCATCCTGATATCCTGGAGGAACCAGTTCTAGAAAACAAGCAGCCTCCACGATTACAAATGAATGTTTTAGAGATTCCATATGGCAACTGGCACCAGACAAAAGGATGTCAGGAAGGTTAATTAATTGGGACACATTCCTGTAATGGCTCACACCATGTTATTACTGTTAAAATAGTGTGCTGTCTGTTATTATACCTCAGTTTCATGGTATTTTTGGGATATTATTACAGCATCCTTCTCATGTTTAAATGCTGCCATTGACAATTATGCATCATGAAGTGATGCAAATAAAAACCTCTGCACAACAAACTTTCTGTTAAGAAATAATCATTGCAGGCTTTCAAGTTTGAATTTGAAAGGAAATGCGTACCTTGATGCCAGAGTGATTATTTAAAATATGCTCACGTTGATCACAAAATGTCTTAATTGTGGGTGAAATATTTCCTCTCTACTTTTCATCGAATGACATTCTTAAAGTCACCTTGCATTGAGCCAAAGAATATATATATATATATATATATATATATATATATATATATATATATATATATATATATATATATATATACTGTTGTTGTTTGATTCAGTATGTTTGGATATACAAGCTATGAGACTAATATGCTCTTGTATTGTAGAAAAATTGTTGCATGCAATTCCATGTGTGTACAAAAGTATTGGCACCTATACATAATATAATATAATTCAAGAAAACATGTTAAATTCAAGCATTTAGTGAAAATTAGCTACTAATTAATACGACAAAGACCAAAATACACCATTTTGTTAATTTTGGTAGTTTAACAAACCATTTTTATAAAAATAAAAAAGGCACTTAAGCAATTTAAAATATTTGTCCATGACTAGAGTATTGGCACCTTTATATTATATATATTAATTGATTGAAAGTCCTTACACAGTAATTAAGCTGCATTATAAAGTCAATAGCCAGAAAAATAGGTCATTATTTACAACATGCTTGAAAGACATCCAAAGAAAATTATAGGAGAATCGTCCGTGCAGCTAAAAACAATCCAAGATTAAAATCCATGATTAAAATCCAAGGTCTTAAAGAAAGATCTAGAAGCATCAGGCATTGTAGTGCACAACAGATCTGTGTAAAGGCACATGAACACAGATGGGCTGTATTAACGAAGACCTCACTGCAAACCACTTTTAAAGAAAATTCATAAAACAAAACGTTTAAAATTTGCCAAGAAATATGAACAGGAATCGGAAGCATTCTTCAACAAAATACTCTGGTCCAAGGAGACTATAATATAAAAAAGGAAGGTCTTCAATGAAGAAAACCTTGTACCTACAGTTAAACATTCAGGTGGTATGATCATGATAAGGGGGTGTTTTAGCAGTTCAGGGACTGGAGACATTCATGTGATTGAAGATGGAATGAATGTAGCCATGTATCAAAACATTTTACAAAGTGCTCGTAGGCAGATTGGCACACAGTTTATCTTCTAACACGACAACGACCCAAAGCCGATGGATAAGTCAACATATGGCTAAAGCCTTGTTTCCACTGAGGGCTGGGGATGGCCCGAGCCATGGATGCTGCAATTGAAAAAAGTTTCGTCGCTATTTTTATTTTCATGCTATACACGAGTGTCAGCATTTTCAAGACCTAATTTTCCAAACCAAAAAGAAGATGGATTGAAAGTGAATCTGATAACTCTGCATCAGAAGATAGCGATGATGATTTCATTCACCGCTGCAAAGCCTGTGTGGTAAGTGTATTTTATTTATTTTGCTTTCAGTTTGTGTCTTCGCTTTAACATTTAAAGCCCAAAAAATGAATACTGCTAAACGTAAAACAACAATGCGGTGTTAACAAATGCCGTAAACTGTGCTGATAAATGAGTCTAAGTAACTTGCCACCACAAGTTTGTTCGATGGCAGCCATTGTAAAGGGTTAAATGTTTTTCAGTTCCCCTGTCAGCTTCCTATACAAGCACACGCTTCCCTGCTATGTGATGATGTAGTTCCTTTGTCGGCAGTCTGGCTACATCGGGTACGATAAAGCAAAGCAGGCCAGAAAAAACGGCCATGGCCGACCAGGGCTGTTGTGACCAGCAGTGGAAACACCCCTTTTACGGCCATGGTAGTGGAAACGCGGCATAACTGTATTCAGATCCTATATACAGCAGTCTCCGACTAAGAGAACATCCGTAAAGCAAGCAAAGTGTTCTCTTAGCCGTGTTCTTTAAGATGGAGTTGACCACCAGACATATGAAATGAATAGAATAAGTAAGAGAAAAGCAAAAGGCAAGTGTATGTAAATAAACCATAATAAAGTAATAGACAAACTAATGTTAATAAACTGTCAAACGAAATTAAACAGACAGTTTAGGTAGTGGGAATTTGGGGAGTGCTTATAGCAGAACTATAGGAAAATAAAACATCTGATGGAAACAAAAAATACTGGACTGTTTTGTAAAACTGAATTCAGAAAGGCATTCCATTTAAAATTTAACTTATAGAAAATCAACCAATCACTAACGGATTCGTCAAAACTGGAGTACATTTGATCTTCTGTACAGAACATGCAGCAAATTCTAGAGTTTAAAAACACTTTTTTTTATTTCCCCAAGTACAGTTTTTGTGATTTGTAATAAGGTAATACAACAGTGTCTCTGCTATAAGAGACTCAATTTCACATAGTTTGAGCTGCCAGAACCAAGCTACACAACATACCTTATACAATAAGAGACACCTACAACTAAAATGGTTTCTACAGTATCTACCAACAAGCGCTGGGACTTTCTCAACTGTAGATTTTCTTTTTTTATTTTCACTCAGTGTGATTGCTGTAACTGTTGTGGTACTTTGTTCCTGTGCATCACTCACAGATTGCATTCATTGGGATAATTAGCTGTAATGAAGCTAAATCTCTTGTATCTGGTGTGTTACATCACAAGGACATTCTTAAAGACCTTAAACAAATTTCAATTGTTATGAAGGAAATAAGCCAATAATGATTATAGCTCAGGTTCACCAGTTTTTGTTACATAACAGACCTATTTTAGGCACCACTGTGATGCAGTTTACAAGGGCACACATAAATGTTGCTATATGTCAACTTAATTTGTAGGTTCCTTTATGGTTGAATTTTGTTTTATTTTTCCATTTAAAAAGAAAAAAATACTGTATTAATGTAACAAAAAGGCACCCTTTTGTTGTTATATTAATAACATGCATCTTTTCCTTTGCTTACATTTTAGTTTTTCTATAGCGGATTTTGCAGGTTATATTAGTATCCTTCTGAACCCGCAGGCAGTAGCAAGAGGAGAAACAACTAATTACTGAATGACTGAATGACAAGAAGGCTACAGAGTGGGAGGAATGTACCTTTCTCTACAAGCAGAGCTAATGCCAAGCCAAATGGTGTTGCTAGGATTTCATGGGTTTGAGGTAGGTGCAACAACCAGCAACTTTCACCTGCCTGGCAACATTATGTTCTATTATTATTGTACAAATGAATAAGAATGTGTAAACTGTATGGCAATAGTTTTGCATGCTAATGTATTTATTACATTTGCTCAGTGGGATCAGTCCACTGAAATGACCATCACCTTTGCAAAGATGAGAGCAGACAGGTTACATACTGTATAATACTTCATACATGCAAACACAACAATGAACGGCTGATGATCAAATGACTTGCCTTTCATACATTTAAGGAGTTTTTTTTAAAACACTCTAGGCAATAGGAACAAAGACTAATGAACCAAAGCGGAAAATATATCATTGTTCTATGCGTTTATGCCATTTGAGCTATATCCTTTTGAACTGCACACTTAAAAGGCAATTATGGAGAGTTGTCTATATTGTGATCATGTTTTTTATAAATTCAATTAATCTTTTCTGAAGAAGCCCTGTGGCTGAAAATGAACATCTGTAAATAAGCAATAATCTAGGCAAAGACAGTAATAGAGAAGTATGCAAAAAACACAAAATAGGAGGCTGTGTGGCCCAGTGGTTAAAGAAACAGGCTTGTAACCAGGAGGACCTAGGTTCAAATCCCACCTCAGCCACTGACTCATTGTGTGACCCTGAGCAAGTCACTTAACCTCCTTGTGCTCCGTCTTTCGGGTGAGACGTAGTTGTAAGTGACTCACACCCTAGCCTGTAAGTCACCTTGGATAAAGGCGTCAGCTAAATAAACAAATAATAAATAAAAATAAATTGCATATTCTGAAAATGTAGCTCTGAAAAATGACTTAAACAATGGAAAAAATATATGCCTAAACCCTATATATATGTGTATGTATATATATACAGTCAAAAGTTTACATACCCCAATGGAAATTTATAATTTCTAGACATTTCTCTAAGAAAAATCTTTTGTAGCAAAAGTTTTGCTTTTGTGGATGAGCATCAAAGGGTATGAATACTTTTGAATTAACATTTTCGGACTTTGCAAAAAAATTGCTGAAACAAATAGTTGTAGACATCTGTTTCTTCTAACTTTTTTCCAGTATAAAAGGGTTAGGCATAGTGTCACACAGTGACATTGGCCTCCTTGTAAAGCCCCAGTTGAGCACTGTTCGGTGCACTCGGTGCTTGGTGCTCAGTGCACCTGCTGCGCACAGTACTCGATGCATTCGGTGCACACGGTGCTCAGTGAGCACGGTGCTTCAGTGCCTCGGAGCGCATAGCGCCTCGGTGCTCGGTGCACCCGGTGCGCACAGTACTCGATGCATTCGGTGCACACGGTGCTCAGTGAGCACGGTGCTTCAGTGCCTCGGAGCGCATAGAGCCTCGGTGCTCGGTGCACCCGGTGCGCACAGTACTCAATGCATTCGGTGCTCACGGTGCTCAATGAGCACGGTGCTTCAGTGCCTCGGAGCGCATAGCGCCTCGGTGCTCGGTGCACCCGGTGCGCACAGTACTCAATGCATTCGGTGCACACGGTGCTCAGTGAGCACGGTGCTCAGTGAGCACGGTGCTTCGGTGCCTCGGTGCACATAGCGCCTTGGTGCTCGGTGCACCTGGTGCACACAGTACTCGATGCATTCGGTGCACACGGTGTTCAGTGAGCACGGTGCTTCGGTGCCTCGGTGCTCCATGTAACCGGTGCGCACAGTACTCGATGCATTCGGTGCACATGGTGCTCAGTGATCACAGTGCTTCGGTGCCTCCGTGCGCATAGTGCCTCGGTGCTTGGTGTAACCGGTGCACACAGTACTCGGTGCACACGTTGCTTCGGTGCCTCGGTGCGCATAACGACTTGTTGATCAAGAGTTCTCCTGCATCGGTGGCCTCGGTACCTTCGATGCCCCAATGAACTCTGCCTGTATACAGTGCTCCACTCCACTGTAGGCTACACGCTGCCCCAGTTGTGTGACTGCACGCAGTCCAGGCTAGACACCCTTGTCGAGTTTTCTGGAGTTCCCCTGCAATTTTATTGCTGGAAGCTGGCTTGCCACTTCCCTGGAATCAGAAACTCAGCTTCTGTGAACTCAGCTATAAACGCTGCACAACTGTGCTGCGTTTAATCTTTTACTTTTCAACAGCTTAAATCGCTTAAATCTAGCAATTATACATTCCCTGGTCTTCTCCACACCCAAATTCCCTCATAACACATGCCCATGTGCCAGGTCCAATACAATTCTTCTAAATTGTTGCGGTACCAGTAACTGTTCTATAACGGCTATCCCTTTCTTCTCTAGACGGTACAACAAGTCATTGTTTAGTTCAAAATATGGATATGACAACGGTGCATCTGGATTGACTGGAGTTCCGTTTGTAACTTGAACCTGTTCTCTAGCCGATTTTAAAGTGAGGTCACATGGCTGTGCAGCCCCAAAATTATCCTGACTCCCCCCAAGTCTGATTGTTCCACCTCCCCTGAAGTACCTGATGTGTCGGGATTGTCTCATCCCCAAACATTACACCCACTGATCCTTCAATAGTTACTTCAAAATCGGTACAAGGAAATAAGGTATCTAGCTCTGTCTTTGTCAGTCTAGTGTCTGCTACAGAATTTTTGGGGGCAGGGCCCAGTGTGCCTTGTTTTTCCCACAGCTCCAAAAGATTGTGGACGTCTCGTCCCAGTATTACTTGATACAGTAAAGTGGGGTCCATGCTGACACATCAGTTCACAGCTCCAACCAGGGTTTTTAGATTCACATTGGCTGTGACGTATTGGCACGTGTCTCAGTGTATACAGGTAATACTGATCGACTGAGACTGTTTCAATTTGTTTGGTTCTACCAAATGCACAGTGACCAAAGTTATCATGCTACCCGAATCTAACAGAGCATTATAAATAATAATAATCTATGATAATGTTTTTGTTCTTAAATAAATTAAATTAACATTTTATCTCACCTGCACCAA
This sequence comes from Acipenser oxyrinchus oxyrinchus, assembly GCA_030684275.1. NCBI lineage: Eukaryota > Metazoa > Chordata > Actinopteri > Acipenseriformes > Acipenseridae > Acipenser > Acipenser oxyrinchus. The sequence continues at coordinate 15,450,934 of CM060247.1, forward strand.
ATGGCTTACAATGAGCACTGAGAGAAACTGAATTCAATTTAACGATACAGGCCAACGCCTTTGGCATGCCTGCTCTTCTCAGAGGGGTCCTGCCCCATGCTGAAGCAGTCAGGTCCTTGAGGCGACTACTTGTCCACTCCATCAACTGCTGACATGGGATCATTAACCTAAACAAAGCAAAGGAGCTCTCATCTCTTTTGATGGACTTCCAAATCATTTTCCTGTGATGATGACAGGATCTATTTAGGTCACACTGCTCTGATAACAGTTGGTTTAATATATTTCACTGGTTAAAACACAAAATAAAATCTGTGTTGTCACCTTGGACTTAAAAGGGCCTGAACTTTAAAAGGGAGTTTTTAAAACCTGAGAGTGGAGATTATTATTATTATTTTTTTTTTTAGTACAGCAGTATAACCAGTAATCCACTGTAGTACCATGATATGAGTACCAGTTTGCTATTGTATCAGAATCACTGTACATTATTTGTTCCAAATCCATTGTGTTTAAATGTGAGTTCTGCTGTGGTGTGCTCATGGGTCTACCAGGGTTACTGGCACGTTAATAGAGAAAATAACTTTCAAGACAACAGAAAGAACATACTTTACTGTACAAAAAGTTTACAGATACCTTACCTTTTTCAGCATAGTTGCTGACTTACATCCATTGTGGGATTTTTTGCATGCTTACCTAAGGATTTAAAAATATCCATGCAGTTAAGGGTGGAGTATCACGCAATGGTGTATAGAAATAGAGCTAGATAGCAAAAAATGCCACTGTCATTAAGTCTCAAATAAGGAGGGCTTCTCACAATGGCTATTTCTCTTGCTTGGATACTTTCCCAGGCATGTTTAGTTGAAGGGTTAATTACGCAATTTAACGTTGTCGATTATCCCTCATTATTTCTTAACAGTATTCTGTTTACATGAAAGGCCCCGCAGGAGCCACGTGACGTTACCTCAGACAGAACTTGACATGACTTGCACTGTCAGAGCCCAGTCAATAGGACTGAATGTCGCCATCATAAAAAGCCTGATAATTTTCTGGTTCTAAATGAGAAGCCTTGATGTGAGATTGTGGTGGGGGTGGAGGTACACTGAGGTTTACAGAGGACTAGTGGTACACCAATACTGATGTTCCAAAAAAACATATTTTTTAAGAATGAAGATGTATTGTGTTTTTTTAAATCCCCTTAATTTCCTTCAGTGCCCTTTCAACTGGGTTTGTGTTTATTTAACCCTTTTTTCATCTGAAAAGATACAATGTTATAAAACTTACCTGTTCTCCATGCTGGTCCATGGACTGATGGTTCATGGTTCTATTGGTTCTATTAAATCGGTCCAGATGATTGTTGTTTAGATCAGTTGAAGAGAAAAGGTTCTGCTTATTACAAGGACAAGAAATAGCAAATTACATAAACTCACATTCAAGATATAAATGACAGTGTTACAAGACCTTGTAGTAGTAGTAGTCGTAGTCGTAGTAGTAGTAATAATAATAATAATAATAATAATAATAATAATAATAATAATAATAATACATAGACTCCTATCCTAAATTATTAACCAACTGAAAGAATGAAAAAGCCCAAATCCTGTAGCTACTGGCAGGAAATTGGTTTACCAAACAAGGGGGGAGGGAAGCTTTACTTACAGTAAATACATGGGCTTGGAAGTCACAAATATTACTTAGACTCTTGGGTGCAATAACAACCTGCATTTGGTTAATATTCATTGCAGATATACAGTAAGTTGAAGTAATTACTATAGGCAATGCAAACCGTAGACATGTGCTTTGGGATGCGTATCAGCAATAAAGCAAGCCACTGATGCATATTTTATGAAGAGGACAGTAGAATTTTATAACTGCTGATGGTCCTACTGTAACTGCTTTCCCAGGCTGTTACGGTTACTGGTTAACATTTCCACCCACTTGAAGATGGGCTGAAGGGTTAATTAGACCATTTAACACTCATAACAATCTCTTATTACAGCACAGTATTCAGTTTAGATGAAAAGCCCTGCAGGTTACTCTGTCACAGATATACGCAATACTGCCCAAGCTGTCATCATAAAACAGTCAGCACATCATTAGAATTGCTCTTTGAAGGATAGTTAGGCCCTTGTGTTTTTTATATCTTAATGCTTGTTTTTACAAGACCCCGGGCCCTTTTGGTAACATTTAGCAGAGTATTTTCCCAAAGGAAGACTCTGGGGACTTTTGCACTTGAATGAATGGGGAGTAAAGGCTACTGGGGCATTTAGATGGGCAACCTTGAAACACAAACATAATTATTATGTTAATTTTATGGACAGCTGTAATTAAGAATGACTTCAGTTCAGTGCTAGTAATGTGGGACATTATAAATCTTCATTAATGTACTAGAAGGTCAACTTTCAGTGACCCAGTGGCTTGTACTTTCTGTATGTACTACTATCTTTTAATGGGTTTTTTTCCTGCCCTAGCAGTGTAATTCTGTTTTGAGATCCCAATTATGTTGATCACTGAGGTGGATTACTCAGCTCCAATTCAACACTGTTTCAGTTTCTATTGCGTAATTACGTCATTTCTTTCACAATATTTATGTAATCGTTAAGATAACCATTTTTTTAAAATTTGTTTTACTTGCTAAACATCGGCCAAAAGGCAGGATTTTTAATTATGTTTACTAGGTCCTGACAATAGTCAAATCTTATTTAATTAGTTTAATGTATTTTATTTTTTACTCTTTTTCTCAATCATACATACATACACGCACACATGTATACATACATACAATGAAGTATTTTCCTTCTTTCTTTCATTAATTTCATTGGTTCTCTACAGTCATATGGAACTGTACTCTGAATTCTATTGTTCAAGTAAGAGTATTTTAGGTCTGACTCATATCATGAGTTTTGTTTGTAGTACAAACTAGAGGTTAATTTATGGACTCCTTAGGATAACCATGTGTTGTTTCTTAGGCTAAACAAGGTGCAGAAACAAAAAAAGGTGCACATTTTATTAGAATTGGCAGTATGTGGAAAGTCCTGAATGACAGTATTAAACAATAAATACAAGTCATAAAGTGGAGTATATGCTTAGGAATTGTTTATATAGCACAGGGTGCTATTATGTGGCTCTAAATAGACTTATATTGGTGTGGCAAAGTAGTCTGCAGTGCGCAGGTGTAGAGGTGATGTCATGCGTAAAGAGATGACAAACAACAAAGTTCACGGTCCAAACAATTCTTTATTTGTTTTACTTGTAATCGAGGTTGTGTTGGTGACTGCAACTAATAATCCCAGGCAATACACAGCAATGTGTAATGCAGTTTAAACCATGGGTTACACAGTATAAACACACACACACACACAACACAAACACGATCACAAGTCCAGAGTGAGTGCTAACATGCAAGTGGTGAAATACAGTTTATTAGTGAACAGTAGTGCAGTGTTGTCCGGGTTAGTGCTGGCCTTTAGCGACAGCTCCCGGTACGTGTTAGACGTCTAACAAGAACAAACGAGTACAATTTGAAACGACAAAACAAACAAACACTAAACACTCACGGTTGTTTTATTACACTCCTTCAGCGGTTCTCTCGCAATCATAACAAAGGAGCAGTTCGCTCAGTCACATCCTCTTTTCTACCTTCAGCCATCCCCCCTCCAATCCGCAATTGCCACATCGCTTCCCATCTGGGGCGATGACTTGGTGTACGGTGGCTCCGTCCCCTTTCAAGATGGCTGACTTCCACCTTTCCCTGGAATGAATTGTCAGAGCATCCAGTCCGGGGCACACTGTTCCCTTTACACAGCGCCCTCACAGGTCGGGAGGGAGATTTATAACCAAGATTCATTCTTTCTCTGTCACAATTGATCAGCAAGGGATATAAATAGGAACATAAACACATCCTCATTTTACCAATTGATTTGAATGGATTGACAGCACTGATGACTGAAGCTTTGTTTCTCTGAGAGTCAGGTGCAGTCTGCTCTCGTTCATGTATCTGGAGGAAGTGTCTTTGGGTTAATTCCAACTTGGAACACTTACAATTGTGCCACAAAATCCACCCTGTACTATATTTTTTAAAAAATGCTTATATTTTAAAACTAAAAACAAACATAAAAAAGTACCAAAAACAGGTTTCTGTCATGTACCAACATTTTCTTTTACTAAAAACATAACTGATAAGTTAAATATCCCATTTATTAAAAATAATGTCCCAAACTTTGCAAAAGCTTTAACCTGGCCAAGTGTACTGATGTGGTTTTGCAGTGGGCATAAGTTTCCACAAGAGACACTAAAGGTCAAACCATTGATATAATTAGTGTAATAAGCCATCTATATTTTCTATGTTTCTTTTTGTTTTTTATACCATAATGTGGATATATAAAATATGAGCAATGTATATAAGGTGGTGGAAGGTAATAATAAATAAAAAAAGAAGAGTTCCTGTTGACTATGGTACTGTAGGAATCCAAGGGGGGGTTCTGGGAAAAAAAAAAAAGGTTGTCTGTATGATACTGACCCCTGCAGGGTAAAGGAGGTAACACACAATAATTCACCCTGTGTAACACCCTTTTGTGGTGTGGTTAAGTGCTGGATTGAGTTTGTACCCTGCCTCTATCTGTGCATCAATGACTGAGGACTGAGGACTGAACACTAGCCCACCCAGTTCAATAACTTTCTATAATAGAATATAACGCGGGGTAAAGTTTGGTAAAATGTGATAAAGCATAAAATGATCTGAAATGTCATTTAAACAGCATACAGGCAACCTTGAAGTCAAAAATACCTTCATTTATAGCAGAACATTAGTCTTCATTTTGAAGGAAGAATAGGTATACATTGATATTTAGGGAAACATACACAAACCTTTAACTCAGGCTTTATTTAAAAAAAACATACAGTACTGTGCAAAAGTTTTAGGCAGGTGTGAAAAAATGCTGTAAAGTAAGAATGCTTTCAAAAATAGACATGTTAATAGATTATATTTATCAATTAACTAAATGCAAAGTGAGTGAACAGAAGAAAAATCTAAATCAAATCCATATTTGGTGTGACCACACTTTGCCTTCAAAACAGCATCAAGCATCAATTCTTCTAGGTACACTTGCACACAGTTTTTGAAGGAACTCGGCAGGTAGGTTGGCCCAAACATCTTGGAGAACTAACCACAGTTCTTCTGTGGATTTAGGCAGCCTCAGTTGCTTCTCTCTCTTCATGTAATCCCAGACAGACTCGATGATGTTGAGATCAGGGCTCTGTGGGGGCCATACCATCACTTCCAGGACTCCTTGTTCTTCTTTATGCTGAAGATAGTTCTTAATGACTTTCGCTGTATGTTTGGGGTCATTGTCATGCTGCAGAATAAATTTGGGGCCAATCAGATGCCTCCCTGATGGTATTGCATGATGGATAAGTATCTGCCTATACTTCTCAGCATTGAGGAGACCATTAATTCTGACCAAATCCCCAACTCCATTTGCAGAAATGCAGCCCCAAACTTACAAGGAACCTCCACCATGCTTCACTGTTGCCTGCAGACACTCATTCGTTATGCGCTCTCCAGCCCTTCGGTGAACAAACTGCCTTCTGCTACAGCCAAATATTTCAAATTTTGACTCATCAGTCCAGAGCACCTGCTGCCATTTTTCTGCACCCCAGTTCCTGTGTTTTCGTGCATAGTTGAGTCGCTTGGCCTTGTTTCCATGTTGGAGGTATGGCTTTTTGGCCGCAAGTCTTCCACGAAGGCCACTTCTGACCAGACTTCTCCGGACAGTAGATGGGTGTACCAGGGTCCCACTGTTTTCTGCCAGTTCTGAGCTGATGGCACTGCTGGACATCTTCCGATTGCGAAGGGAAGTAAGCAGGATGTGTCTTTCATCTGCTGCGGTAAGTTTCCTTGGCCAACCACTGCGTCTACGGTCCTCAACGTTGCCTATTTCTTTGTGCTTCTTCAAAAGAGCTTGGACAGCACATCTGGAAAACCCTGTCTGCCTTGAAATTTCTGCCTGGGAGAGACCTTGCTGATGCAGTATAACTACCTTGTGTCTTGTTGCTGTGCTCAGTCTTGCCATGGTGTATGACTTTTGACAGTAAACTGTCTTCAGCAACCTCACCTTGTTAGCTGAGTTTGGCTGTTCCTCACCCAGTTTTATTCCTTCTACACAGCTGTTTCTGTTTCAGTTAATGATTGTGTTTCAACCTACATATTGAATTGATGATCATTAGCACCTGTTTGGTATAATTGTTTAATCATACACCTGACTATATGTCTACAAAATCCCTGACTTTGTGCAAGTGTACCTAGAAGAATTGATGCTGTTTTGAAGGCAAAGGGTGGTCACACCAAATATGGATCTGATTTAGATTTTTCTTCTGTTCACTCACTTTGCATTTAGTTAATTGATAAATATAATCTATTAACATGTCTATTTTTGAAAGCATTCTTACTTTACAGCATTTTTTCACACCTGCCTAAAACTTTTGCACAGTACTGTATGTTTAAAAAAACATTCTTTAAATATGTCACACATTAAATAATACAGTAAACTAAAACAACAATGATATCTTTGTCATGAATCTACCAGATTTCAGAACATAACAATGAAGTAAACGCTGAGCTTTTGGTGAAAGCAGAAAAAAGCGTAGGTCTGTGCTATGGTGTGGTAGTTTACTTTTAAAACAAGACCTGCAATTTTCATTAAACACTTATTTTAAATACCACTAAAGAGATTCATAAAAGTTTCTACTACTGTTTCATTCTTAAACTCCATTTCCATTTGAACTCTGCTTGCCACTACTTGCAGCAGTATCAGGCTATTAATATAATTAAAATGCATTTTCCCATTCCCTAAATCCACAGTGTGTACATGTACAAGTGTGCACATGTACAGCAGTGTGGAGTAGTGGTTAGGGCTCTGGACTCTTGACCGGAGGGTTGTTGGTTCAATCCCAGGTGGGGGACACTGCTGCTGTACCCTTGAGCAAGGTACTTTACCTAGATTGCTCCAGTAAAAACCTAACTGTATAAATGGGTAATTGTATGTAAAGATAATGTGATATCTTGTAACAATTGTAAGTCGCCCTGGGTAAGGGCGTCTGCTAAGAAATAAATAATAATAATAAGGTACATACTAAATAAAAATAGTATTGCTGTGTGTCTTATTTTTAATATGTGCTTATAAACAGCTTCTCACTTATAAACTAACATTCACTACAACTAGTATTTAATTTTCACTCCATTCCTATACTCTGTAGCTTCGTAGGAAGTAAACATCAACTTCCAGTCTGAACTGATTTCACAGCTATTTTAGGTAACAGTTGAAAGTAAACATTGAAGTAAGTGTGTGTGTGTGTGTTTATCATGAGTTGCACTGGTCATGATAGGAAAGGTGCAGTGAACACATCAAAAGAATCCTTTAAGATAATCTAATTGGCAATTGTGTGTGCAAACAAAATGACTCTGAATCAAGCCCTGTCAGTACTGAATAATTTCAGTTTCTTTCCCCAATTCTTATCTTCTGTTTGTTTTTTCTTATCTTGTTCTTCAGCTGCTTAGTAGAGAGAATCAACAGATCTCACAATGAGATGCCAGTGGTGCCGATGAGTTTGTTAGGATAGGAAGCAAGAACACAGACAAATGCTGAACAAACTCAAGCAGCTATTGCTGCACTTTCAAACAAGCAGTGGCATCATGTTTTGTCATTCATAATATCATTTTAGGCAACAAAAATTCTGCTCTGTGTGCGTACAAAATATTGTTGCCGTGAAAACAAATAAGAAATCATGGGTGACATTCCTTTTCTCTAGTTTCTGTAGACTTTAGTAGAAGCATACATCATTGCTTTCTAACAATGTACTGTGGAGCAAAAGCTGTCATCACTTTGCAGCTTATTGTTCACCCTTTCTGGCAGCATAAGCGTACAGTAATAATGTGACTGACTTTACAAAAAAGGGAATCACTGGCTGTTATATACTACCCTGAGAGCACAACTGAAATGTAAGCGCGGGGGTCCCCGAGTGGCTCACCTGGTAAAAGCACAGCCCTGTGGTGTACAGGGTGTCATACACTGTAGGTTTGCGTCCTGGCTGTGTGAAATCTCTGGTCTTCACTGGGGATTCCGAAGGGAGTGTCGCATTGCCTCTGGCGCTCTGTGGGTTAGGGGGGCAAAACCTGCAGGGGCTGTTTCTCCTCATAACTCTATAGTGCACCCGGCTGGCCAGCCCCCTGGTGAACTCAAAGCGAACACCTGCAGGGCTGGCCTTTGTCCTCCAGATGCCAGTAGCTCACTGACATCCGCTCTCGAGTTCCTCCAGTTCTCTTGAGCTGTGTGGGGAATTGCTTTGGTGAGGGGGGAAGATTATTGGACATCCTGAATTGGGTACACAAAATGTAAATTTTAATTACTTAAATATGTAAAAATAAACAATGTAAATACAGTGGTTTTAGTAAGTCAGTGTTTTGTTAATGTATGTTCTGTGACAACATAAAAAGTGTGATTTTATTGCATATTACATACAAATGAGATGCCAGCGTGCACTTGTAAAGACAAAGGAGTAGCATGTTTTACTGTCATTACAGGCGTTTTAAAGGTTATGGCAGGTTTATATTCCAGAGTATTTTATACTGCACAACACTTGTATACATTCTGTGATCTACATCATTTCTGAGATTTTAAAAGTTTAAAAGATGTTGCTCACAAGTAAAAAAAAAAAAATTAAATGACAGGACCCATTTCATCTCCTCTTACAAATTACATAGTTATTTTATGTTTAACTGGTCAAAAGAGCTTCATTACTTTGTTCCAATTGGAATATTCTCCCATTGTGCTTGTCAAACCATAAACAGAACCTGTATTGACTGTCAGTTAATTACACACCGTTTTACTTCAGTGTTTAACAGTCAAAAGGGCTGGTAGGCTGCAATCATATCATCTCAATCACTGTCTCCTTTAACAAAAGAAACAATAAAGATGAGTCACTTAATGTCACCAAGTGTCTGATACTCAAAGCCACCCATTCCTAATTGTCTTTAGAGATGGCTGATAATACAAACTTTGAAGTGAAAATAAGCCTAATGAGTGTCCTTGCTGGGAAGGGAGGGAGGGGAGATCATGTGTCACAACGGTTTGCAGATGCTTACGGGCAAACAAAGCAGTTTTTCCCCTCAGAGCTCACAGGACCATGGAAAGTCTAGTGCTCAGAGCCCAGAACAAAGGCAGAGACTGGCTCCCAGCAGGAGAGCACGGCCTGCTGGTTGGGGTTGACTTCATCCATCTTCCGATCTGTCTTTAATCAACCCAGGCCACGCAAGGCCTTGGGGCCTTGTCTATTAACATTTCATTCTCAGGAATGATTTTATGATGTTTCTTCCTGAAAGCACAAAGTCATTTGGGCTGACAAAAGTTTTAAAACTGTTGGCATAAAACAACTTCCTCTATACCAAAACAGCAATAATATTTGTTAATATAATGCATTTTTGAATTGTAGTCTTACCTTCGACACAAGGCTAGCTTCTTCGTGTAATGTAACAGGTGAATTAACAAGCTCTTTTTTGAGCATCCTGTTGATTTCAACTATTGGAATATTTCAGTCTCTGTAATTAGTAAGGAAAAAACTTTGAATATGCCCTTTTGTGACTTCCAGTTCCAGACAAACCACTTTATTTATTTATTTATTCAACTATGTATGTATTTATAAAAGGTAGTCATGGAGATACTGTCTGTTTGCCTTCAGGCAGCAACATTAACATTAACAGTCACTCCATATAAGATGAAATTAAACACAAAGCTTCTTTTGTTCCTCAGAATAGGTAGTTGGTGGTTAACTAATTAGGATGCTTTGAACAGGTCAAACTCAGGCAAACTAATGTACCTTGGTCCAGTGTAACAGAATTATGTAAAAACCAAAGAGATACATTTGTGAGGAATGTTTTGGTCTGGCTCATGAATGTAAAATGCTGTTGTTTAATATACGCGGTGAGGTGATTTTGGCAAGGCTTTAAATACTGTAGTAGGCAGATTCACAAGAATATTCAAACAGATTATATATTTCATATGAATTGTCAGATAAAACTCAATTAAAGTAAACACATTAATTACATAGAATATGTCTGACATTCATGTAATTATCACCACATTTTATTTTGTGTACTTAAAAAAAAAATTTTGGTTGGTTTATCAATTTGCAACCAGTGCCTGAAGTTTTCCAGGACGACTCTGGATACCCTGGAAGCAGGGCTGGATTAACCTATATGCAAATTACGCTATAGCTTAGGCCCACCAGCATGCAAGGTTAGCGTTTGTTTGGGACATTTTACAAAAACTGCATGTTGGCGGCCGGGCCAATACACACAGGAATCTTGCTTTCGGTTCATTTTTTTTTAATTTTACAATGGCTAGGCATTCCTTCTCGATTACAGCATGCCTGGTCTCCGAGTCTCTCATGTAAGCACCTTCCTGCTAATGTACAATACCAAATGTTCCACGCCCTCTACCTACTGGGAGAGAACCGTCCCTAGTCCTACGACAGAGGCATCAGTCTGCGGGATAAATTCCTTTTTAAAATACTGGAGTGCCGTTCCTGTGGTCACACGGCATAATTCTTTTAGTTTATTAGTTATAGTGTGCATGATAAAGTGACTGTACATTTATGAATCATGTTCAATTTACACATTCATTTCTTTAATTTTAGGGGCAAATTTAAAAACCCATCCTGTCTCAAATGTGCACAGTATGCCTCTTTACATTTTAGAACCTTTCTCTTTCAATTTAAAAAAAAAAGGCAGGTATTGTAATATTAAACTTGTACAATGGGGAGGAGGGCAGGAGGCAGCTGGCAAGAAAGGCTTAAGTCCATAGCTTTTTTTCTCTCCCTTTCTCTTAATTTTTTATAGCTAAAGTTTAACAGAAAGTTTAAAGCAAAAAGGAAGTAAAGGACAGTCAGAAATGTTATTCACTTTTTTTGTTATGTAATGCTACTACTGGTCTGAAGGGATCTATGAACAGGTTTGGGGAAAAAAACATATAGTTTAACAAGCCTCATACCTTGAATATGACTTGGCATAGGTCCCCAAACGCAGAGCCGGATTAACCAATATGGCAATAACGCCCTTTGCCATAATATGTATGAAATCGCTTTTTGTTTTTTTGCAAATAGTCAATTATCAAAGTCTCTACATACAATGCTTGAAAAATGAGAATATATAACAAAGACAATAAACAAGTGACATAAATAATATAAATCAACACAAAATCTGCAAAATATCTTGGTTACAGTAGGTATTACCCAGGAGCCTACAAATAAATAAAATTACACAATGTACAAAACGACATAATTAAGATTATGCACAAATTATTTAAGAGAGACAGTTTTCAACCAAGATGGCCTCTGACAGACCATTCTTCACTGTGTCTGTAAAAAGCTTGTTCCATTTGATCTCTAAGAGGAGTCATTTTTGTGACTGCAGCCTCCAAGGGGGAAGGGTTCATTTTGTGTTTCTGGTTGTGCACGTTTTTCTGTGTGTTGATTGTTTCATTGTTTTCGCATCAACAGGGGCCCCTTCTTCAAAGAGTTTCCTAACATCCCTTAAACAAAATTTATAACTGTTTCATTTTAAATAACAATGATCAGTCACATATGCGATATTAGCACCATAATAAGTGCAGTAGATTAAGAACTATTGTTTTGTTTAAAGTAATTGCCTGGAAAGCAATTAGTGTTAAAAAAAAATTAGGAGAATTAAGTTCTTCTGATCAGGCTGATCACAGAGTCGCTGAGGGTAAACAGCAGAAATTGTGTGGTATTTCAGAAAAAAAGAACCAACAAATGAAAAGAGAAGCTACCACATGTTTGCTATCAGACTCTCCAGTTCCAGCCAAAAGTAGTACTGCTGATATCAAAAATGTGGTTCGTGTTTCAGAATCCCACTTTTAAATTGTTTATTCTATTTTATAGCCATGCACTCTGTCATATTTTGTTTAAAGTTTTATTATAGAAATCTGTCATTTTAAACAGTTTGCGGCAGTCAGGCAATCATAAGCTGGTGCAGTCCACACTGCTGGTGGACTGCTGGTGCAGACACATGATGCATGTTATAGACCTTCTTCAAAGTTATCAGTAGAAGGGTGTGGCGGAGTGTCCCGCCCCTATTTATTATTATTTATATTATTGTTTGCGGCGCGGATAACAGCGCCGCGTATTTCTTATTGTTTGTATATTTAAAAACCCTGTGAGGATGCGTGGCTGATCAGCTACTGATTATTTAACTAGCTGACAGTCACGCATCCTTACCAAGGATGAGAGGGATATCGTGGACGCCCTCCCTGCTGTGATCAACCTCCTGTGGGCGAGAGATGGGGAGCGCTGGGAGGCCTGGAAACAGAAACACCACCCAGCATCCCGCCCAGACATCGCAGCCATAGTGCTCAACTACCTGGCTGCAAATATGGGAGGGGCCCTGCTGCTGTGTCCCGCGCCAGAGGGAGAGGAGCCCTCGCCACTGTTTCCAACGCCAGAGGGAGAGCAGCCATTGCTGCCGTCTCCAACGCCAGAGGGAGAGGAGCCATTGCTGCCGTCTCCAACGCCAGAGGGAGAGGAGCCATTGCTGCCGTTTCCAACGCCAGAGGGAGAGGAGCCATTGCTGCCGTCTCCAACGCCAGAGGGTGAGGAGCCCTCGCCACTGTTTCCAGCATTAGGAGCAGAGCAGCAGGAGCTGCCTCTGTCTCCACCACCACCAGGAGCAGAGCAGCAGGAGCTGTCTGTCTCCACCACCACCAGGGGCAGAGCAGCAGGAGCTGCCTCTGCCTCCGCCACCTCCACCAGCAGAGGGTGAATACCTGCTGGTTCCGCCTCAACCGCTGTGGGAGGACTGCTTGCCGCTCCCAGCTCCACCAGCAGAGGGTGAATGCCTGCTGGTTCCGCCTCAGCCGCCGTTAGAGGACTGCTTGTCCCTCCCACCTCCACCAGCAGAGGGTGAATACCTGCTGGTTCCATCTCCATCTCCACCAGCAGAGGGTGAATACCTGCTGGTTCCACATCCACCGTCATGGGAAGGATTGCTCCTGCCCTGCCTCGCACCGCCCAAGGATGCCTGCCTCGCACCGCCCAAGGATGCCTGCCTCGCACCGCCCAAGGATGCCTGCCTCGCACCGCCTAGGGCTGCCTGTTGCTCCGCATCGCCTGGGGCTGCCTGTTGCTCTGCATCGCCTGGGGCTTCCTGTTGCTCCACATAGCCTGGAGAGCCACCAGTTATAAGTGCAGGGAGAAGTGGAGCTCCCGCTGCCGCCTCCATGCCCAGGGGCTCCCCTCCCGAGTTCGCCTCCGGAGGGTCCGGTTTTGCCTGGGGTCGCTACCAGTCCTACCATGCGGCAGGAAACACTGTGCCTGGAACCCCATGAAGGGGAGCTGCCAGCCACGAAGAAGGGGGGCGAGGTCAGGAGACCAGCTCCCCAGCCGCACTTTCGGCAGGAAATACTGTGGCTGGAGCCCCATGAAGGGCAGCTGCCAGCCATGAAGAAGGGGGTCAGGAGACCAGTTTCCCCTCAGCAATTTTGCTGCAGGAGAACGGGTGGCCGGAGCCCCACGGAGGGGAGCTGCCGGCCATGAAGAAGGGGGGGGGGAGGTCAGGAGACCAGCTCCTCCCGCAGCAATTTCGCTGCAGGAGAAAGGCTGGCCGGAGCCCCACGGAGGGGAGCTGCCGGCCATGAAGAAGGGGGGGCAGGTCTGGGCAATTTCCTTGGCCGGAGCGTGGTTCACCGGGACGCTACAGTTGTTTGGGTGGGAGGAGGACATCCCACCGTGGCCGCCACCTTTGGCCCGTTGCTGCCCCTGTTCCTGGGCCGGGACTGCTAGCCGGGACTTTGGGGACTAAGGGGGGAGGTGGCCGAAAAGGCCATGTGTGCTGCGCACAAGGGGGGGCATGTGTGGCGGAGTGTCCCGCCCCTATTTATTATTATTTATATTATTGTTTGCGGCGCGGATAACAGCGCCACGTATTTCTTATTGTTTGTATATTTAAAAACCCTGTGAGGATGCGTGGCTGATCAGCTACTGATTATTTAACTAGCTGACAGTCACGCATCCATACCAAATGCGTGCAGACTGTTTCACCCGCCCATCCACTGTTTTGGTTCAGTTACTTCCTGGTCCGTGACGTCACCACACCTCACCACTGCAAGCCATCCTGCCACAAAGGGTTAAATTACATTTCACTGGCTATCATCACTACCTATACGTAGCATGACCATTACCGAAATGTCCATACATGAACATTACCAAACTGACCCTACATGAACATTACCAAACTGACCATACATCTACTGCCTAGCATCTTTTTTGTTATTACTCATTTGGAAGAAAAGATGTTTTATTTCATTTTAACACCTTCCTTTTAGAGTATACTAACACAGTGGGCCATGGCACACTACTGGGGATGATGTCTCAGCAAAATACAGTTAAATACAGTATGTGTGACAGCATAAAGAAAAGGGCTTCCTTATTTTTTAATAAACATTTTACATAGGCTTTGGTGTTTATAATTCAACAAAAGTATCCCCTTTGTGCTCTTCTAATTGCTATGTTGGTCTCAAATATGAAACCTGTGCCACAGCAAACATGCATTTTCATTTTAATAAAATTATATCTGGTATTATACTAGGTTACCGTGGTCATTTTGTCTGGATAGTGAAATTGTCCCACCTTTTTTTCTGTCATTAACCAGTCAGGTGATTTCCCTAAAGACTGACATTCTTTTTAGGGAGTTACATACTCTGACCCAGAACACATTGCTTGGGTGGAATGTCCTATGGAATTAAACAGTAAAGCCCTGGACACACTGCGATGCAATTTTACAGGATCGCACACCTGTCAGCTTGAAATTTTGTATTGAAAATACAAAATCGGGAGTCGGGGGGTGGTGGTGCAATTCGTGATACCTTTTTTACTGTGTCCCCTGTAGAGCGGTGTCAGCGGCAGCAGGGTGGGTGAGGGGCTGCAGGTGCATGGCTAAGTAGGCTACTGTATGTGAACTTGCCTCGCGCACTGAATGCATGACTGCCACAGGGCTCCCCTGGGTCCTAAACCCTGCTAGGTACAGACGGGGACAGGGATTGAAGTAACCACACACCGGCCATGACTTTTGCAGACATTAAAGGTTTGCTGACATATGGGGGTTTAACAGTAGAGTTTTGAGCAAAATACGGGTGAAAATCTGTCTGAGAGAATATATGTATGCTTCCAGTCATATGTGGTTTTTACGATCACGTTGTCTCCTAGCCAAAATTGTCATTGATTTGCCCCATTGCCGCTGTACTTAATGCATCCAGGGCAGGTCAAACATCAGAAAAAAAATCACAAATTTTGCATCCCTTCCTGCATTTTCAATTGGGCAGTGTGTGATGTCCGCTCACAAAGATTTTTTTGTGACGTGACCTCTTCCATTGAGATGCGATGGTCACATCGGGTAGTGTGTTCCAGGCTTAACTGAAGCAAACTGAAAACTTTATTTAACCTAGTATAGTAATAGATAATATTTTTTTTTTTTCAAATGAAAATATGTGTTTGCTATAGCATGCCTCTTTTCCCCAACTGCAGATTTGAGACCTATATATTCGACAATGGATAAGATTCTTTAAATTATGTTGTTAGTTATGACTGCTTCAAGTGTTAATGTTTCTAAATGTATTTATTTATGTATGTATTTATTTTATTTTATTACATAGTGGCTTGCTGTGCCTAATGGGGATCAACATTTCCTTGGGCAAAAAAGTGTGGGAATCTCTGTATAAACAGATATTGCTGCCAGAGAGGTTTTAGCTTCAGAAACACTGTCTAAGGAAATATTGGGTTAGGACAAGGGTGTCAAAATCCAGTCCTCGAGGGCCGCAGGGTCTTCTGGTTTTAATTCCAACTTAAGCTCTCAATTAACACGATTGATTTAATTATTTGTTCAATTTGACATATTTAATATTTTTCAAGGTCTTTTACAGTTGATGGTTTTAAAAATGCACTTGATTCAAGGTACACTACCTATGAAACATTGAGGCCTGAAGAGAAGTGTTAAATGTGTCCAGTTAATCAAATAATTAGACCAATTAGAGCTCGGGTGGAACGAAAGCCAGAAGATACTGCGGACCTCCAGGAACTCAGTTTGACACCCCTGGGTTAGGACAATATTTAAATAGATTTAAGAGAAGGACACATTTTGGCGGGAATGAGAGGAAATAATGTGCAATGCATAAAAACACAATACAGGAATCAGATAATTCTCCAAACCAGAACGAATGTCTTAAATAACCTTAATGCATGTGCCCTAGGGCAGGGGTAGGTAACCTTGACTCTTCCATTCCATTCCACTGCAGGACTTTGTTCCAACCAGACACTTCATTATTCATTAACCCTACCTCTGCCCTAGGGGAATGCAAATACCTTCAATATTCTAAGGCAGAAGAAGACATGTGTATTGACTGAACTACTTGCCAAGTAGATGTTTTAGAAATGTGTATGATTAGTAGAATTAGAAGTAGAATGCTTCGTGTTCAAACCAATTTTATGGACTGTCAATATTGAATGAATATTAAATGTTTAGAAAATATCTGTCACATTTTGTTTACTTACTTTACCAGTTTGCTACTCAAGAAAAGTAATGCCAAATCCTTATGACATGAGCTATAATGAGACCTTACCGTGACTGGAAATGTGAAGATATCTTCTGGATTTAGCTAGGGGATTAAAATTGATACTCATTTTGAACAAGCGGTGTTATGGGAAACTTAAACTTCCAACGGCATAGAGAAGACTCAGTCCCCTGTAATAAAGCAATGCAAATGTTGTCATTGGGCCTGAGTGTTTTTTTCAATGCCCCATCATATACCGTCGTGCCTCTCAATGTATCAATCCGCCTGGGAACAGCAATGCCAAATCTAGGGAAGATAGTAAGTTTAACTCTTATACAGTAAACATTTAAAACACATTTAAGAAAAACAAATTTTATAGAATTGGTTACCCTAAAACTTTAAATAAACGCCCCGGTGTTTATTTACAATATTTGCCAGTAGCCCTGGCACCTATTGGAGACCGGCGACTATTTGAGACTCTGCGTTTATTATGTAAGATCACTAACATCTGCAAATACTTCAGATGCAATCATGAAAAAGCTGCCTGCGCACAACCTTATGGAAATGACATAAGTAAATTACAACATGCCAGCAATGTCATTAAAGGTTGTGTCAGTGGGTAACAGTTTGTATTGTAATAATAAGAAAAACAGTAAAATCCACTAAGACAGCCCTTTAAATATCGGAACACAAGTGTGTATTAAGGTAGGCTTGCAGCACAATAAAAAATAAAAAAAAAACAACATGCTTTTAAAATTAATAAAAGCAGTAAGTATCATCTTTATTAACACATATTATATTTATTGTTCACCCTCAAAACGTGTACATTGGTAAGCATGGACAATCGATGAAAAATTAACCGGCAACAAATCTTCATTGCAAAACAACTGCATGAAATACTGTGTGAATACGAAAAATAAGTTCATACTGTTGGCCCACAACACACTCAAAAATGCTTCACACTTTTAAAAGATTAACAATAAAATCAATACCAGTACCAGTTTTATCACAGAATCAAAGCAAAAGTGACTAATTAGTTTTTATAACGTGATGTGACAGAAATACAATGATTCTTGGTCGTAAATCACCCTTCCGACTTGTGAGGGCGCTAAGCAGCGAGAACAGAGTTCCTTGGACAGGCTGGTCCGACAGTTCTTTCCCAGGGTTCAAGGGAAGTTGGCCAGCCTGGAAGGGGGCGAGACTCCGTTGCAATAACGCATTGACCCGGAAGGGAAACGACGTGGCAGCCGCAGATTGAAGAGGCGGTTGCACTCGTTTACCAAGGGGTCATGTGTGACGGCATAAAGGGTGACGGAGAATTGGAATCTGTTCCTTCGTTTTGGTTTGAGATTTAAACCTGTAAGGACCGAGAGACCCTGTGAGAGATAACATTTGGTGAGTGTTTTGTTTGTTTGTCTGTAATTGTCTTGTTTTGTAAATTACTAGATGGCTGACATGATTCCGGAGCTGTCGTCAAGGGCCAGCACAAAGAAGGAACAGCACTGAACGATTGTCACTAATAAACTGTATCACCCACCACGAGCACTACTCCACACACCCAGGACTGGTGACCATGTTGGTATTATTGTAGGGCTGATATTTATGTTTATTGTTTGGGACTGCAACCCATTGTTATTTACGCCGTGCAATACACATTGTTGTGTATTGCCGGGATCTTATTATTTGGGCACCAGACCTGGATACAATAAAATTCCTTTCCAACTGGATTATAACTCTCTTTGTCTGTTTTATCACACACTGCATCACTCCTGCACCTGTACCCACTTAATCACTTTGCCACATGTGTACATTGATAAATAAGAACGCTGGAAAAGGAGAAAAATACAAATATTCATTGCAAGACTCAATGCATGAAATACTGTTAATACAAAAAACACATACAAATACACTAAAAGGCAACCCTGTTAATATCAGTAAATAATTTTGTATTTTACTTACTTTCAACATGCTCAAAAAAGCTTCACAACTGGTTTTAAAATGAATAACGTCACACAAAAAAACGGTATGCATTACGTGTACCTTAAAATAAGTTAAATTCAGTTTTCTTATCATTCGTTCTGAGCCTCAGGGTCTTGTCACCTCGAAAAACAAATTGGTAAGCTTGCTGTACAGCCATGTGTGTGTATTGACTGGAACATTCAGTATCAATCAATCAATCAGTCTTTATTTTATATAGTGCCTTTCATAGTGGACCACCATCACAAAGCGCTTTACAAGATGCAGTAACAACAAGAAAATCCATAATACTTTAAATACAGAGACATGCATAATACATGATATACAGTAAAAAAAACAATGAATAAAACAATAGTGAAAAATGCATAATACATTAAGTACAGTGGAAAGTGCATAATACATGATAGTAACATAATACATGAAATAGTACATTAAATCCAGTGGAAAAGTATGACGCGCATTATATTATTATTATTCATAACCCAGCATTTAAGAGAGACCCGGCATCTATTTACCATATTTCCCAGAAGCCCTTGCATTTATTAGAGACCCGTCGAGTTTTGGAGACCTGCGATTATTTGAAGTTTTTACGGTATATACTTGTATGCTATAGGAATATGTATGTGCGTGTGTGTGGACATGCAAGTTACTCCAGTATGTACTGACAAGCTGTGCATAAACTGATCACTTTAAGCAAAATAATTGCAACAGATGTACAGGATGCTGCTGGAATATCCAGTTTAAATAGTTTCTTAACCTAATCTTATGAATTGTTAATTTAACTACACGTTTCCCTTTCGATAAACTTAAGGCCAATAAAATATACACATTTCAATTTCTTCAACCTTAATGTTAATCAATGAAACCCAAGCTAACATAGCAAAAAGCCTGTTAAACTCATTTTTGCTCAACCAGAAATTTAAAGTAAAATATTCTCCTTACCACATATTTCCAAACCAGATTTAAACCCTGTTCCATACAGTGGAAGCCCAGGCACAACCACATGGGTAGTATAGGGGGCTGAAAGCAAAAATGAAACAGCAAGCTAAAGCTTAAAGATATGAGTGTGACCACGTAGTGGTTAAATGTATGTGTAGTGTTAATATATTGGAAGTGAGGCTTGGCAGACATAATGCATCCAAAACCAGCAGCTTCCCAGGCATTTATATTCAACTTTGGAGTCATAATATGGCATTTACAGAAGCGGTTTTAAGGAAGGGTTATGTTTGCAAGAGGGAAATAAAGGCCTGCTATCTATTTGCATTGTAAGTGATATAAAATTGCTGGTTGTGTTTTAGTTGACAATTATTAATTATTATTATTATTATTATTATTATTATTATTATTATTATTATTAGGTGAGTAAATCAGTGTACAGAGCTAATAATGCATGGATTGGAAGTCAAAACTGCGCTAGCTTTTTCTCTGAGTATTTAAAAAACATTTGGGCTGAATTAAATGAAGCACTATAGTTGGCACCAGTCATAGTACAAAGCAGACCACCACTGCACACAGAGAGCTGCCATGTGTGTGCATTTTTAACTTATTGAATAGATTTGTTCCAATCAAAGACCACTTAACAACTGGCCACATATACATTAAAAATGTAAGCTGTGTGAATTTAAATTAAAGATGCGGAAAGTTTGAAAATGTGGCGCCTACATTTTTCATTTGGGCATGCAGACAAGATCCTTTCAAGCACTGAGTTGACGTGCATTTTTGCACCAAATCCCCCGATATTTATTAGCAACAGACACGTCACAACAACACAGTCTGTGTAAGAAAGCTCGCCAAAACAAAAGTCTAGCATCAAAACAAAAGAGCGCTTTTGCCCTTAAAGTCAACGTGTTTTCATGTCTTGAGGTCATGACTTTACTTAAAGCAAAATACCACGTCTCAGCAGCGCTACATTTATTGCTAAACAGTAGTCAAACATTCAGATGGTTTTGTTGGCCTTGTAGTTAAATGTAGAAAGCTACTTCAAATGAGAGATATCTCCTAAAGCAAACCCCTCTGGCTATCACGGGTTACAAAATAAATCAGATCATTCTATTGGGCTGATCAGTAACAAGGTAAATATGAGAGATCCACCACAATATTTGTCCTACTACACATTTAATTGAAATATGTGTAAACCTTGAGAAACCTTTAAGGCCACCTCACAAGTAGGTCATTTTTTACAGTCCTAGTTTGCTACTATTGACTGTAATGTAAAGTCACCTTCAGTATCTGGAGACCCAAACATATCAAACTTCTCTATAAAGACCAACAAGCTGCAAACTATCAACTCGGAAACCCTTTGATTAAGATCAAATAAGCTAAGACATTAAATTGGAACAGTTTGCATGAAAGAAAACAACTACAATAAATACAATGGCTAAACTGTTTAATAAAGTTCAATAAGCTGTCTAAACTTAGAACTTTTAAATTAATCAAAATCATATGGAATACATCTATTAGAATAACTTTTATGTACCTCCTGTAGTATGGCCACTCCCTTTTAGGGCAATGTTTTGTTGATCCCTAGACTGGCCTCAGCTGAGAGGTTGTACTGTATAAGACAAATGTTTTCATTGTTGTTAAGTAAGAACAGTATAATAAGGCATTTTTGTTGTATTGAGGTGTACTGAATAGTTGGCATTGATAAGCAAGACTTCAGATCTCATCAAAGCAAATCTGAGCTGTCCAGGCTGTCTCTGGTGGCTCGACAGCAGAAGGTATTTCCAAGTTTCAGATGACATGAAAAAAATGTATAGCTCAGTAACTGGCAAGGCAGGTAAAGGGAAGAGCCCAAATCAGATCTATCATGCAACAGAATGACATTTCTGAGAATCTATAAGACAGCTTGCAATTGGTGGTCCTATAACATAATTTCATGTGGATTCTCAAGGCTCTTTCGTCTGTTAATTCCTTTGTTTCAGCAATGTCTAATAAAGGCGGGGTTAAGGAGAGTCAATCCTGCTCAAGCCAATGCAGCTGCAATTCCAAATCCAAAGCAGCCCTAATTTTAGTTTGGGCTTACTTTCAAACTGTGAAGCCCTTTAATATATGATAGTAGGTATTAGGTGGCTTGTATCAGATGAAAATGACATCACATTAATATTAGTCTAGGCAAGTTTTCGACCGATGTTGGCGATTCTTTCCCAGCAAGCCCTCTGGCTAAGGTTGCATTAATTTGTTTACAAAACCGAAAGGAAGGATGCTGCTGCTTTGCTTCTAATAATCCTAACAATTCTTTGGGGCTTTTTGTTACTAAAAAAACAATATGAGAATATTAAAAGCACAGAGAAACATGCTCGCCCCAGCGATGGATTACATGTCTACGGCCACTCATCACTTGATATATTACCCTATTAAGTGTGGTTCGGGGGGGCGGAAGCCCACCGAACCAGGAATTTATGTTGACTCAGAAATGTCTTCAATGTGGGCAAGCTATAAAAAATGCCAACAAGATGCTTGGATATATTGTGAGAAGTGTTGAATTTAAATCAAGGGAAGTAATGTTAAAACTTTACAATGCATTAGTAAGACCTCACCAAGAATATTGTGTTCAGTTCTGGTCACCTTGTTACAAATAGGATATTGCTGCTCTAGAAAGAGTGCAAAGAAGAGCAACCAGAATTATCCCAGGTTTAAAAGGCATGTTGTATGTAGACAGGCTAAAAGAATTGAATGTATTCAGTCTTGAACAAAGAAGACTACGCGGTGATCTGATTCAAGCATTCAAAATCCTAAAAGGTATAGACAATGTCGACCCAGGGGACTTTTTTGACCTGAAAAAAGAAACAAGGACCAGGGGTCACAAATGGAGATTAGATAAAGGGGCATTCAGAACAGAAAATAGGAGGCACTTTTTTACACAGAGAATTGTGAGGGTCTGGAACCAACTCCCCAGTAATGTTGTTGAAGCTGACACCCTGGGATCCTTCAAGAAGCTGCTTGATGAGATTCTGGGATCAATAAGCTACTAACAACCAAACGAGCAAGATGGGCTGAATGGTCCCCTCTCGTTTGTAAACTTTCTTATGTTCTTATCAATCAAATCTACTTCTGATTTAAACCATTAGTCACCACAGTTTCGTTTTGGTTGAGAACCTGGATAGCAAGCCCTCCAGCAATTTCTTTCAGAGTAAAGAATTTATCAAGTATGGAGTACTTACATCTCTTCCTCGGATTCAGAGGTTTTCGAAGATTAACTTCTTGTTTGTATCGGAACATTCTCTGACAACTTCAACCCATGGTATGGGCAGCCCACCATTCTATCCTCTATCAGGCGTCTCCGTAACATCTGAAGAGTGCCTCCTGAGCAGGACAGTATACCACTACCCACCATCTAAGGAGTCAATCCCGGTCGATCTAAGCGGCTCCGGGCCCAGTATACACCACCAGAGCGACTGTACTTTAAGGACTGGACTCTCAACAAACTCATTTTCTATTGTAATTCCATCTCAGCAGAACCAATTTTCCACCCAAGAAAACTCCCCAGCTGCAATTGGCTGTTCAGCGGCCCTGGTCAGACAGCAGGCAGTCTGTCTCAGACCAAGCTACTCCAGTAACCAGCACATCAGGCCAGCAGGCAGCCGCTCCAGTCAACGAAACTCAGCAGGAACACTCTCGGATTTTTAATGAAATAAAAGTATTCATGCAACCATTCGCGGATACCTTATCTTCAGTCAATACCAAACTCAGCAACTTGGATAAAAGGGTGTCCAACATCGAGCAAGAGAAGCAAGATTCTGCAGTTACTGTATTTTTTTCCATTCCTGCACTAAACTCAGCCGCCTCTGTAGCAGCTACAGTCACTCCCAGTTTGATACCTACCCCGGTCCCTACGGTCGAGCCTCTGATCTACAACCTTTTACCTTCCACAGCATATGGTTCCGCCGCCTCAACCACTGCCTGTCGTCACTCAATATCCCTATAGTTTCGGCGAAGCATAATTGAAGTTAAGGACATTAATCTGGTTTCTCTATTAATGGCTACATCTGAATTAGAGTGGTGGATTGCTGTGATTTATCAGACTGAAATCCAGAGACCCCAGATTACTGAAAAATCTAACTCTGGGGGAATTCGTCCTTGCCTTCGCTATATACAGAGTTGTGCTATGTTCAGTATACCCAAACCGCAGACAAGAACTGGATTCTTACGAATTCTACATAGTGGCGCTAACCGTCAGATAGGTGCTACATAGTGGAGCTATCTGTTTTTCGATTACGACAAATTATTTTCAGCAAAAGTATCAGCTATTTTGGCATCACATAACCACATCATCGACTGGGCACAACCTGATTTCGACCTACTCAACAGGATTGTCAGTCAGAGCCAATGCATACAGGGTCTGCGGTTCCACCGGCCATTCAACCTCTCTCTGCCCAAAAGCTGCCATAGCTTCAACCTACTCCAGATAAGCAGTCTTCATCACTCCTCCCCGTTTCTCTAACAGATTCTCAAGCCCTAACTCCATCCATTCTTCAGCCCCACCTGAGCAATCTACAAGAGAAGACAAATTCGGGTGAAGAATCAGATTTGCAGGAGGAAGGCAAATCTGTAATAATTTCAACTCCAGTATATGCTCTTTCAGACAGTGCAAAAACATCCATATGTGCAGTTTCTGTGGGGATGCCCATTCCAAAGACATCTGCTCACTAGCTCCAAAATATCACCACTCCCATAAATATTTCCATTTTAAAACAAAAACTTCTGAATCATCCAGACAAGATCTTTGTTAATTATTCAATCGATGGACTAGAGAAAGTTTTTTCAACTGGACACAGTCAAATCCCTCCCTCTTCCTTCCAAAGCAAAAACCTCCATTCTGCTATTCAAGAACCCAAGACAGTACAGTCTCTTATCCAAAAAGAGATTAAAAAAAAGGATTTATGGTTGGCTCGTTTTCAGTTCCCCCGTTTCCAAGCTACAGGATTAACACTGTCGGCATCACCACTCAGAAAATGTCAGGAAAAAAGTATCTCATCATAGACTTGTCAGCACCATGGGGATCAAGCACCAGTAGCATCAACTCGCCCATTCCTCACGATCAATTTTCTCTACAATACATTACTATCTCAGACACAATTCACTCAATTAAATTAGCAGGTCATGGTTCCTGGTTAGCAAAAGCAGATATACCAGACACATTTAAAGTAATGCCAATCCATCCTTCTTTCTATCACCTGTTCAGGACATGCTGGGAAGGTACATTTTATTTTTCTACAAAGTTCACTTTTGGCTGCCGCAGCAGCCCAAAAATATTTGATACTCTTTCAGAAGCTTTATGCTGGATACTTCTCAATTCATATCATGTTCCATTTTTGTTCCACCGACTCGATGACTTTCTCTGGATCTCTCCTCCCTCAGACATTAAAATGTGGTCTGCTCTTATACAGCATTGGAACAGCCTGTCTATGTTTTATGATGATTTAATTTCAGCACCTCACGACCAGGCTTTATTTACAGACGCTTCATTTAAAGGATTTGGAGGTCTTTTAAACAATCAATGATTTTCTAGTGCATGGCCCACCCCATCTAAAATCCACAGCTCTTCTTGAAATTTGCCCAATAGTCATGGCAGCACACCTATAGGGTCATCTTTGGTCAAAATAGTCAATACTATTCTTTTGTGAAAACAAATCTACAGTTCATATTATCAATAAAGGCCATTCCAGTTCCCCTCTTATTATGCAATTGCTGCGGCGATTAATATGGATTTCAGTATCAAATAATTTTCTAATCCAAGCCCTCCATCTACTGGGCATTTTCAATAATGCAGCTGACACTCTTTCTGTTTACAGATTTCCAGATTCCACCATCTGGTTCCTACAGCTCTGCTAACTCCAGCACTGACCCCCCAGTTCAACCAGATCATTTTCAAGTGAACCCAACTATCAGTGGACTACTCAATGCAGAGCAAGCATAAATGGCTGCAGCACTTGCCCATTCCACTAGATCCTCTTATTCCACTGGCTGGACCACCTATTTGACTTTCTGCTCCCAAAGCAGGATTAATCTGACCCCATTCAACCAGAACTGGATAACGGCTTTTATAGTGCCCACAAAGGACTCTTTACATCTTGCACCAGCTACAATCAAATCCTATCTGTCAGGAATACAATACCAATTTTGCTTGAATTCTATTACCTCTCCAACTCTCCTATCAATACCAGCTGTCCGTCTCCTCCTGCGTGGAGGTTTTTTAAGATGCTCAGAATAAGCAGTTCTTTCTATTGACAGCTTTCCTATGCTGAGCATTCTCTGCAGTGATCTCACACTCATCTTAGATTCCCACTGTGCAATTCCAAAATGGATCAGCTTCGATAAGGTCAATTTATTCAGCTATCAAAAATTGACTCTCCTCTATGCCCATATGCTTCCATGCAGAAATATATTGCAGAATGCAAATCTATTTCAAATTCTGACCCTCTCTTCATCGATTCAAACCGGATGGTTATATCCAGACATTTGTTCACATCTCATCTGTCCACATTGGTTTCCAGAGCAGGACTTCCCCCGCAATTCTATACTCCCCATTCATTCAGAATTAGGTCAGTCACATCAGCAGAAAGAGCAAAGATTAACCAGCATCTAATTAAAAATATGGGGCGCTGGACCTCGTCAGCAGTTGAATCATACATAAGTACTTCACCATCTGAGATATCTTCTGCACAGCAGTCTATTGCTAGTATGTCCGGAGTGGGGACAGCCCTCTCGCTGGGACAGGCAAAGGTTTCCCCCTAAAAAGAAAGGTTTTTTTTTTTCTTTTTCACTGAGCGGAGGGTCTTCACAAGTTAGTAGGGAGCCAGTTACTCTCTTTGTGTTAAACGATTTCTTTCTTTTTGTTTGTATATGCATTGGTGGTTCTTTTTGTTTGTCTGCACTCGTAGGAATCTTTAGCGAGGTGCTGGGGGTCCATCCTTTGGGGGGTTAGTGAGTTGCACTTCCCCCACCTTTGTGCAAGCTACACTTCCTTTACCTACACAAGGGAGGTTCTCTCAGTGAGTTAGAGGGGACCCCCGGCGAAACCCAACCTTTTAGCATCTCATGGACTATTGCTCCCCGTGCAATCCGAGGATCTAAGCTTATTCTAGCTAACCTCGCAGAAGGAGCTCTTCCTTCGTAACACAAGGCAATCTTCTCATTTCACCCAAACAAAAAACAACATATTTCAACAGAACTAACTGGACTTTAGTAAGTCGATATAATCAGTAAAATTTGTGGATTATAAAGAAATTCCTAAATATATTTACAAAACATAGTGATACAAGATACAGCTGTACCGTTGGTCTATTCCTATACCGTTGGTCTAGCCCTATACTCAAATACAAACAAAACACAAATAAATTCCCTTTATTTTCTAAGTTGTTTTAAATATTTTCTCAGAAGAACCAGTTCTATGTTCCATATTTTGATTCCTGAGTAAAAAATGAAAGATAGACCAACGCTATTTGGACTTTTTTGTTTCTCTCGCATCCAAGTTTTAGAATTCTTTTTACACCCATGTCTTGTATTTAATGTATTAGGAATTGTTTTTCACTGTATTTAATGTATTATGCATTGCTTTTCACTGTATGTCATGTATTATGCATGTTTCACAGTATTTAATGTATTATGCAGTGTTTTATATTACTGTATCTTGTAAAGCACTTTGTGATGGTGGTCCACTATGAAATATGCTATATAAAATAAAGATTGATTGATTGAAATTCAGACCTTTTGTGAACAGGCCCAAGTTTATCCATTGATATGTTGAGGAAAGTCATAATTTTGAATTGCTAAGAAGACTTCAAAGCCGAACGAAGCAGCCAAATGTTATTCTGAAGGAATGCAAGGGGACATCAAGCACAAAATACATGTAATTTTCTTTATTGTTTAATTTTATATACAATCTTGTTTCAGCATAGTTGGCAATTGCCATACCATTTTCTGGCCCATCTCAGTTAGTTTCAAGTTTTCAAAAATTTGACTTCAATTGAAAGAACACAGAGTCAAGACTTTTTGACATTGGTTTGGCATGATAATTACACAAAGTGCAGAGTATAATTTTCTTTTTTTTGCTTTTGAAAACAAGTGTTAAATTGTCAGTCTTCTAGACCAGGGCTTCAACTGGTGGCCCATGGGCCATGTCCGGCCCGCAAGGGACAACCAAGTGGACCGTCAACAAAAATTATAAAAATTAACTAAAATAAATATGTAACAGAAAAAATGCAAAGAAAACAAGAAAACAGTAACATCGTAAATCAATTTGTGATTAAGATGTGTGTCTTATTTTTGTATCCGGCAAAGCAGTGTGTGCATCACACCACCCCTTTCCAGTCACTAATCCACTAAGTGCGACTCACGCATGCCAGTTCCATTGAGTTCCGCTTTGCATACTCTGTCTAATTTTACTTTTTTTCTTGTGTTGCTATTGAAAGTTTTGTTTTCTGTCTTATTTTGAAAGAGATATAAACATCTCTCTACTATAGCTAGTAAGAAACTTGATGGTGAAAATATATTGTGTTGCTAAACACGATATAGTAAAATACTTCTGGCCCGCCTACCCCCTTAAAAAACTAGTTGAAGAGCCTTGCTCTAGACTAAGCTGTCCACTGAACAAAACAGTGGGACAGATGTACAAATATGTAACTTCAAACAACTGCACTGGAAATACTGACATTAGCGTAAGTCCCTCCAAATGTTTTTTTTTTTTTTAATTGCTTTTTATATATTCGTCTTACTATTTGATGCTGTTTGCATCATTCTGAGTGGTTATGGATTATGTAGCAAGAAGAACAGACCATCGCTGGACCAAGGAGATACTAGACTGGATCCCAAGAGATATAAAGCGACCAAGGAGAAGACCTCCAGGAAGATGGCAAGATGAAATTAGGAAACATATATTTACATGCATGCTAATATTCTATTAGTATTCACAATACTCAGTATTAGAAATACATATTCCACCCATGTATATAGCATATTTTGAATAAGGTAAGCTGTATTGCAAAGAAAATAGTTTGAATATTAGTGTAATATTAGTTCATATTCACAGTGTATTCCAAATACTTAACTTTTCTCTCTCTTGCACGTGTGAGACAATCCTCTCTGTAGTTAGGGATTTAGAAAACCTGTGACTGGCATTTGTTAACATGGCTCCATACTATTAATGGTTTAGTCCCATATAAATAAAATACATGTGGGGCACACAGCATGTGAGTGTCACCAGTAGAGGGTAGAATGTAGTATGTGAGCACATAAATACATCGCCCAGCATGAGCAGTTCAGAACCTTACAATCCGGACTGTAATTTAAGGAACTATAAAAAAGTTTATAGCAGCTACTAGATATTATATTTTTCCTTGGTTATAGTTTATATTGTAAAAGAAACATTTATGTTGGGCCTAAAGTTTGTTAATTCATTACCAATAAACAACCTGGATATGACAGGTTCATGCTGCAGTACTAAACCGAAACACAAAGCATATACAAAGATTACTGCAGCAGAATTTTAAACCCCCTTCTAACATTACAACTGTTAAAAATTTAAGCAATTTATTGCAAAGAATAAAGTGTTTACTTATAAATAAGGATCCAACATCAAATCCAACACTCCTGAGTATTCTGGATGTTTCTGTCTACATATAAATGGAGAATAATAGTGTGATATTAAATACTATATATTGTACATGTAAACAGATTATCCAGAATAATTTGGAATACTCATATTTGTAATACTGACTTTAAAATGAGTCATGAGTCTGGGTAAAGTGTAAAAGCCACAAACATTCCAAGTCCCTGATTTTTTTTTTTTCACACAGTGGTGGGAAGTGACATCTGTATAATAACAGACACAAAACAGATGTGCTACAGTGGCCCAAATCACATAAACATTAAACACGGGAAAAGACACACCTGTTTCTTCTAGAACAATATGACAGGAGCAACTCTGCAGGACACTCTATTTCATTGGTCAGTCATGTAAATTCAGAAAAACAGTCGTAGGCCTTCCAGTGGTACAGTATATTGACACCTCCCACCCTACCATCAAACGAGACTAATATACATTACAAAGTCCCTGTGACAAGCAGGCTGTAGTGGTGATGTCAGACCTAGAAGAAACACACAGTACTGTGAAGTGAAATGTGAATTAGCTGTTCTTGGCGTTTAATAATGACCAAAATAAAGGTTTTAAACAAAAAACAACACACAGCACTTTGGGCCAAAATAAATAGATGAACAAAACGACAAAACAGTAAACAGGCAAACAAACACGGTGAGTCAAAGAAACTTTTCTTTTCTTGTCTTTTCTTTTCTTTACTTTTTCTCCTTCCTCACATCTGTTCTCCACTCACCGAACACCCAACCCCAAGTGAGTGCTTTGTGCATCTATATATACTGTTGTGCTGGGATTCAATTACTAACTAATTATTCACTTGAATCCCAGCACATGAACTAATTCTGTGCAACCCTGTGCTCACATATTATTACATACTTTAAATGCACGTGAAGTGAAGTGCAATCCCCGTGCCTAAATACAAGTAAACATTTTAAAAAACTTGTGCTGCACACACCCATTTATATCCCATGCAGCAATATCTATACACCAACATTAACACACCACACGCAACATATAACACAGAAATGCACACAGGGGTGGGGCACAGTCCCATACTGGTTACAATGCTTTAATCCCCTCTGACAAATATCATGGAATGTGCCAAGGTTTTTCTCCCCACATACTATGTGGAAAACATGGTCTCAAAATGTGAACCTTGTAGGAAGGCCACCTATTGATACCTACAACTCAAAATGTCTTGGTGTTCAGTTAACTAATTATACATTGGATCCATGTCATTGTCTAATGGAGAGGTTCTGAGCAGTCAAATTAACAAAATCTCCTAGCTTTGTTGTGTAAAATAGCAACTCAACGTTGTGGGGCTAAAACACCCCTCATGTAAAACCCCATAATCTAGTCCAGTAAAAATATGTTTTATAAATGTGAAAGTGAAAACATGCTGAAACACTGGAAACACAAAGTCTATAATTGCAAAATTAGGACAGTTGTTTAGTCATTTTTAACATAAATATCAGTCGTGTCTGGGGGTTAAATACTCTATCTTCCTATCCTATGGCGTTGCTGGCCAATCACTAGCATTCAGTTGGTTTAGACGATTCCTTAGCAACTACCAAATAAAACTGCAATGGTTGCTGGTTGCAATGAAGGATGTTGTCTCAGTTTGGTCTGCTCAGCCAAACTGTCAGTTTTTCCATTACTTCTCATTTTGTATTTTATTTTTGGTTTTTGCAACCAACAGTCATGTTTAGAAGAGGCTTTCAGAAAGCAGTACTTGAGTTATTTCACAGGATTTTTTGACAATGTAATTTTTTATGTCAAATATCTGTTTACATGTACTGGTCATACAGTAAACAGAGGCTTACTTGTTGACATATCATTTGCCACATGTAGGCATGCATTTAATTACTTGTCTGTGTTAACTTTTTTGTTTGCTGTCATCTGGGTCTTATACTGTTATTTCAAACAGTATGCCATGTTTCATAATTTCAAAGTGTATTTTCCAGTTTAATTTGGAAATATGAATACAAATGTGTCGATAATTAACTTTTACGAGCCATTGTGTCAAAATGTTAACCAAACAACCCTAACATCAAAATGTCCATAAGCAGATATATGTATTATTCACCAAACTGAGAACTGTTTCTAAGGATAGCAGTATTGAGTAATGTATTTAATATCCAGATAAACTGACAATGTAGCATTTTGTTTAAAAGTATGAAAAAATAAATGTGTTCTGAGTTGAGATATATGAGTATATAATGTGAAGAAAAAACAACAATGACTCTTTATACAGAAGAACTATGTTTCCAAAATAATCAAGCTGGCCCCATCTGTGTCTTGTTTTTTGTATATTTTATATTATATTTTGTGCATTGTGTATTAAAACAAAAATAACAATAATCCACAAAAGAAAAGACTTTGCTATATTTTGATGTTGTCACTGTACTGTATCGAAGATGCCTGTGCTGGAAATGCATGGAGGATAGAAATGACATATAGCTCCAGGTTTTGCCAAAAGATTCACTCGGCAGCCAGGCAATCAATTAACATTATGTGACATTACATTTAGGTGCCTGTGAATATTATATCCATATCCATTCTATGGGTTTTCATGTCTGGGTTAATTCAGACTGCAAAATTTGTTACAGGTTAGAGAGGTGATTTGTAGTTTATTTTTTGATTTTTGAGAATAGACAAGATATACCCAGCTCTAGCCGAATCACATTGTGTAACACATCTTTAGTAAATGTTGTTCATTTTGTAGTAATGTGCATAATGTTTGTAACCTTCTGCTTGGAAGACACTGGAACTTGTAAAGAGGTATCGCAATGTGTCTATCACAGAGTAAAATTGTACACAGTATATTGGAAACAGTAAATTTCATGCTACAAACTAGTTCCCATAGTATACAACGGTATACTATGGGAACTAGTGTGCAATGTAGCTTAGGATTGCTGTGCTGAACCATACCCTTATATAAAAGTAATATAAAACAGTTTTCCCTTCAAACCCTCAAAATGAATTTTACTGGAACAGTCCAACAATATCATGGCTTGCATTGCATGCCAAATATCAGGAATAACAGTAGCACACTTTTTTTGTAAGGCAGGCAGTTTTTCCAAGTTTTTTTTTCTTCTTTAGTATCTAATGTTAGCTTACTTTATACAGTGAACATTCAAACTTTTTTTTGTTGTTAATTTTGATGTCAAGTCTTTCCAGACATGAATACAAAATATACCGTATAGCAGGTGATAACCTACAGTGACAGTCTTCTGGTAATTAAAAGTGCCCATGGTTTAGGAACAACATAAGCTTGTTGTTCTGGTTAAAAGGGGGAAAGTGGTGATTCAAAATGATATGCAGACATAGACATGAAGCTTTTCCATTTACAATAAAGTATATGAGAGTACAGTGGACAGACTGGACTAATACTGGCCTAGGATTGATCCCCAGATTTCAAGTGAGTTTTGTTTAGCAGACTGGCCATCTACTGGAGATCTGAAAAGGAAATAGCCACAAGTACCAAGTGTTTGGTCCCATAGAAACGTCTGATGAGCCCCTAAGCTAGCCATAGATATGATACTTGATTAGATAGTGTAGTCTAGGCAGCATTCATTATGATCAAACTAAAGCGACATGGGAAGTGGGGATTAACCACTGTTTGTAAAAAAAAAAAGTAATAAAAAACATGTTTTTCCTGTAGAGTCTAGTACCTGTCTGGCACCACAGTGATTATTGAAATGATCCTGAAAGTGCTCTGACCTAGGGATGACACCATTTAGGTACACTAAATAGGGATGCACACAGATGTTTAGATGCCCACAGATTAAGACTTGAGTTTAGGTCTCACAAATGCCCCGCACACAGCATTGTCTGCCTGCTTGTCTGGCACAAAACTGTCTGCAGCCAATGTCATGGGAAAACTAATACCTAATCCTGCCATCTACCACAGCAAGAAGTGCTGACACCCAACTAGACACTGGGCTCGTTTTCAAGCCCCACATTTGAACAGTGGTACAGAATGCCTGAAGACCTTTTTTTTTTTTAAATTTATTTTACTGGCCCATTATGTACCTGGTGAAGTAAATACAATTGTAAATTATGAAATTAATTTCCATATAGCAGGCTACTGAAGAGAAAGTGGGTGTTTAACATGTTACCAAAATATGGGCTTCATAGTTTGTCATGTTAACAATACATTTGCCAAACAGCAATATTCTGTGAAGATTTCAGAGGTTACTTTTGGTTCACAGAAAGGATTATCAGGCACTTCGATTTAAACATAACACAAAATTAAACATGTCCCAAGATAGTTTCATAGAAAACCAACTCCTACAGGAAGATCAGGCCTTGTGATGTTAAAGTCTAGAAGAGAAAATGTAAATATGTCTAAATTTAACTTATTTCCCTTAAAAACAGCGGCAATAAAGGAAGCCCCAATCATAAATTACAGATGTTTACACCTGAATTACCTCAAAAAGCATTCAATTGCGTTATTCGCAGACAGCTTGTAGGGTCGTCTGAGGATATAATTGCCCTGCGACTCCTTGGTTGTCAAAAGCTATCATCATCATAGATTGCTACCACAAACTTGTGAGCACTGTAACTTGTCAATTAATAAAACAGACTTTTATGGTTTAAAGTGATGTAAGAGTGATATGCACTAACTGTACTCCTTGGGTGCTGAAACTGCAGAAAACAGTACAGATGAGAAGGGTGCAGTTATGGAAACCAGACAAGGGTTTCAAACGTAGCACCGACAAAGGAAATGATAAAACCACACTTCAAACTGCCACAAATAACAGGCTGTTATGCTCAATATAAATGACACTATAAAATATAGGTATGGTTCCAAGGAACTTCATACTTACAGCTTCATAAGAAGTATTATTATGTATAAATGACTATATAGGTCTAGACAGGACATTATTGTTGTATTTATGTTGGCAGAAGTAAACTGGGTTTTTAATCAAATGATCATTTTCAAACAATACTTTTTTTTAACATATGCACAAAATAAGTGTCACATAGAAAGATAGCTTTTATAATATGTATTCCTTGTGGAGTATAGCAGTTATAAATAAGATTGGTAATCCACGCATATTTAAAAACTCAATTTGAATATGTCAGAATAGCTACTGCACAGAATATAAAGGTGGACTTGTAATTTGAAGGAGTCAGCTTTCATTACAAGAGAAATACTTCATTTTTTTTTTTTAAAGGCACATAGAACAGTCGCGTTTTTAAATGGGGTATATAAAACATGTCTATGCAGCACTTTCCAGCACTATCAATCAAAGTCACAGGTAGGATTCTATTAAATAAATAGTTTGTACAGAGAATAAACATGATTAAAATGTTGCTGAGAGCTGACAGTTTCCTGATGAAGTCCATTTGACACGGACCAAAACATGAACAGCTCTTGAAGTCTTCTGCATGTTTATACTCTACTTATTAAAAGGGAAAAAAAAGAATATTGGACGTAGACCTTTTAGCTTAAAACAGCACTCCACTTGTAACACAGAACAGAGCTCCCTAATAGTTAAGCAATAATTATTTTTGTCTCAATGTACAAGTAAAAAATATTATAGCTATCTGGGTCATTCCAAGGAAAAATCGCCCAATTTCTAAATTATGGGTTGCAGATTGACTTCAGATGGAAGAAAAGTTTATTTCTAATGTGTTAAATGGTTGGCACCTCATTACTCCAGTGTGGGAGCTAGCACATTTAAGAATGCCAACAGAAGAATGTGGCATTTCATTTTCAATTGCATTACACTTAAATGTACAGTGAGATATCTAGTTTTAAAGTGTATGTATAAATACCAAATATGAATACATATAGTTGCATTTATACATATCAACAATTATTAGAATGGCAGAAGCAATTCAATGGACTATAGCTGCAGCCACCACAAGTTCTGAGCTAAATCTTTACATCTCTTTTTTACAGGACAAAGTGCAGCAGTAGCGAAAATTTACTACAAGATTTGTGTTCAAAATAAAGTTATTTTATTTTATGTAATAGACCAAACATATCTAGCTAGTTTGCAAATAGATGGAAAGGGGAAAAAAAGCATTTTCATAGGTCATTTTCCATCAGTTTACATTATATTTAGGTTCTGTATTTCAGCTAACTTTACAGGCAATTTAGTTTGTTTATATGTCCTTTTTCCTGCCTGTCAGTTAGTTACTGGTTGTTGAACAAAACAAGTAGTATTCTGTTGGATTCCTGCCACAGGAGTGTGTTGCTTAGCAGATTTCTAAGGTGGCTCATTGAGGACATGAAAAAAAAAATGGTTAAGATAATAAGCTAAATTATCTCAGGATCGAAACATTTAAAACAGTTCTGTATTTCATTCACAATATAATTGATCTCAGGTTTATCTTGCAATCTTGACACGTCAAAATCCTGAAATAATGTGATTTCGACATAACAATCCCCCCCAATGTACCAGTGAATCACCAAGTCACTCAGTCCACCTATTTTTGTAACTTACAACTGGAAATGGTAACCAAACACGTTTCAGCTGAGCTTTCTGTCATAAAACAGGGATTTCTATCAGCATTAAGGTTTATGAGGGTTGACAAAAAACAAAAAATATCATATATTGATGCAATTAAGGACAAACAAATGTAATTGTAAAAAAATAAATAAATAAAAACAAACATTTTGGCCAATTCCAAAAACGGTAATGGTTGTTGGCCTGTTTTGGTTTGGGTCAATTCCTTTTTTTCAATAACAATTCATTTTCTAATTCCCATTCCCTTTTAATCAATTCCAATTCCAGGGCCTTCAAATTAATCTCTTTGATGGACTTGCAATTGGAATTGGTGGAATGGATTAAAAGGGAAAGGGAGTTGGAATTGATTTTAAAAAGGAATTGGAAATGGAATTGGAATTGAAATAAAAGGAATTAACCCCAACCCTGCCATCTATAAACAGAGAAATTCAGGGTCCAAATCCGAGTGGTGGCTGTACAAAAGCAATGGCAATGCTTAATTGTGATAAAAAGATAAATGAGGGGAAACTAAATGCTGACCAACAATAAGTTATACACAACATATACAGCTATGGCCAAATATTTAGCATCACCCAATAGAATTAACTAATTTTGCATCATAGTCAAGTGAAACCTGCTGAATAATGTTACGTTAACATATTGAATTACATACCGCTCTGTAGTTTTCCATATACTTAACAAAACACTTTAAAAAATGTGACATGAACTACTGTACTACTATTATGGCTTCTGGCATACTTTTGCGATATCATTTTGTAGTTTCTTTGATTACCTGATATTGAATAAAATACCTAAATTATGTTCCTATAGTTTAAAAAAAAAATGATGTGATGCTAATCTTTTAGCCATACTGCAGACCGTTGGTAAAACAAAACGTAACAAATCTTTAGCAGCACGGCCAAAAAATTGCTAATTTGCTCACATCATCATACCATATTTTTGTATTTTTTTTTTGAAAAAAAGAGCAAGAATCAGATGTGTTTCATTTGTATCCATTTTATTCAACATCAAAAGTGCAAACAGTGTATGACGTCATAGTAGATTGCTGGCAATGTGAGGTGTATTATAGCAGATTAAAATATGGGGCTACATTTTATCCTGAGGTCAAACTTTTTTTAAAATTTAAAATAAAGACCACTATGAATATAGTCTCCCTGTCTTGCCATTTTTCAATTATAAAAATACCATTGAAGCCACCTTTACTCAGAGCTCATGTGCTCAAGGTTATGGTTTGGTTTGAACTTATGTAAATCTAAATGAATATTCACTTCATCATAATGGAATGATAGGAAGACTCCCATGTGACTCACCACTCTAGGCTGCGTAGGTTCATGTTATTACCACAACAGACAGAACAGCAATATACTTAACGAAATACTAACAATTTAAAATTTGACATTTCGAAATCTAATATGAATAGGGCTGCTAGTTTTTCGGGTTTTATTTTTGATCACGTGATGTCCCTTTAAACATATTTTGAGCAGATTAGCTTTCTTAATCAAACACTAATTACCAAAGGAAGCTGTTTCCTTTTATCCTCATATCTTGATGGCTTCCAGTAGACTCTTACAATATCATTTTGTAGTTTCTTTGATTACATGATGTTAAATAAAATATCTAAATTATGTTTATATACAGTATATACACTACCGGTCAAAAGTTTTAGAACACCTCCATTTTTCCAGTTTTTATTGAAATTTACGCAGTTTAGTGTCTCAATGTACTCTGAAATTAAAGCATAGAACAAATAAACAATTGGAGATAAAAAAAGAAATCATGGAATCGTTTTGCTTAACAAAATTTAATCTAAATTTTTGACTCATCAAAGTAGCCACCTTTTGCAGATATAACAGCCGAACACACCCCTGGCATTCTTTCTACAATGGAAATCAAATATTGTTCGGAAAGTTCCCACAAATGTGTTGCACTTGTAGGTTGCTTTGCTTTCACCCTTCTGTCCAGTTCATCCCAAACCAGCTCGATGGGGTTTAAGTCTGGAGACTGTGCTGGCCATTCCAAGATTTGAAGCCTACCGCCTTGTTCTTTTCTTCTAAGGTAGTTCTGACATAGCCTGGAGGTATGTTTTGGGTCATTATCTTGCTGTAGGATGAACCCCTGACCAACTAGGCGTATACCAGAGGGTATTGCATGGCGCTGCAAAATGCTGTGGTAGCCGTTTTGGTTCAGGGTGCCACTCACTCTGTGCAAGTCGCCGACTCTGGATCCAGCAAAGAGCCCCAGACCATCACGCTTCCTCCTCCATGTTTGACAGTTGGTGTCACACACGAGGAACCATCCTTTAGCCTACTCAACGGCGTACAAAAACCCTGCGTGATGAACTGAAGATTTCAAATTTTGATTCATTGGTCCATAAGACCTTCTTCCAGTCTTCAGTAGTCCACTGGCGGTGCTTCATGGCCCAGGCAAGCCTCTTTTTCTTATTTTGCCATCTTAGCAATGGCTTTCTTAATGCCACTCGACCTGTCAAACCTGCAGCTTGATGTCTTCTCTTCACAGTTGAAACTGAGACTTGCTTACTTCGACCAGTGTTAAGCTGTGCTTGAAGCTGTTGTCCTGTGAGCCGCCTATCACGCAAGCTGTTGACTCTCAGAAACTTGTCTTCTGATTCTGTTGTGGCTTTGGGTCTGCCAGACCTCTTCCTGTCAGAGTTTCCTCCAGTTTCCAAGTGCTTTTTGATGGTGTAGGAAACTGTACTCACTGACACCTTGGCTTTCTTTGTAATTTCTCTAACGGAAAGACCTACACTTTTAAGGGTTATAATGGTCTGTCTGTCTTTCTTTGTTAATTGCCTTTTTCTCGCCATTATGACAGCAATATACTACTTCCTGCAGTACAATACTGTCCAAATAATGCTTAAGAGGGTGTAGTAACACAGTCTGTTCCAACACTGCTTTTATACAGACAGAGGATTTGTAAGTAATCAACAAAAGTTGGGACACCTGTAGGAATTGTTAGCATCAACTTTCAAGGCTTAATTTACTTCCATTGCTGGAGAACAGCTGTAAGTTGTTAACCCATTACTTGTTCCCTGAAAAAGGCCTTTTGTATAACTCTGAAATGTACATTATTTTTCAGTTTTGGTAACCTAAACTTTTTTTTTTTAACCTCTGGCAGTTTACCGCTTACCTTTGTACCATTTCAGGTTATTCACTGGACTTGAACTGCTTAAATTTCAATAAAAACTGGAAAAATGGGGTGTTCTAAAACTTGTGACGGTAGTGTATATATATATATATATATATATATATATATATATATATATATATATATATATATATATATATTTTTTCTTTTAATTATGTCTCCATCCTAAAATTCTAGGTGATGCTAAACTTTTGGCTGATTATACAGTCGTATAAATTGAATGTATGCTACTGTATAATCAATGTGTATAACAGATAATTGCAAAATTTAACTGAAGAGGTCACACTTGTAGCTATGGCCTGAAGTGTGATCGTTGAAGGGATGAATCACGGCTCTACCACTGTATCATGTTTCATGTCAAGACCTCGATTTCTAGCATATAATAAACTTGTCAGGTCAAAGGCCATTCTCAAAGACAAGATTGGTTACACTCCTTTAGGGCACAGAAACCCACAGAAGAACCAACTGCTTATTGTTTTTTGTGTGTTAATTAGTGATGTAATGAAAGATTTAATGTGGTGAAAATGACCCGTTCATTAAAAGGATCTGAAGTGAATGTTTTCAGAGGAAGTTAGCAGACAAGTCCATTCCTGCACTTGTTCATTACAGCTCCACACTGTACTTTGTGATCACTTGTTAATGACAGTGCTGTTTAGGTGACACGGGCTAATTAAGACACCCCCACTTCACTTAACGCTGTTAACACAGTAGCTTACAGAACTACTTACAGTGCCTTTAGCCCTGGAATATAAGCAAGCTTCCATTAAATATTTGGAAAGTCACACACCAATGTAGTTTACCAGGCTGCACAGAGCAGCCTAAAATCGGGGCATTTGGAGTTCTTGTTTTCCCCCCACATGACAATTAAGATGGGGTAAAACAATCAGAAAAGAGTTGGCATTATAGTTATTAAGTAGCCACATTCATCGGTGTAGGAACAGATTTGATTTGTGGAATTAGGCTAAGTACGGACTTAACCCTTTGTTGCATTTTATCCAGTGTACTCCACACTGCTCTATTTATTGCATGAATTGTTTGTTTTTTTCCCCCAAATGTATTTTCCTGGAAAAATAATTATACTACAGTAGACTGATGTGTACTAGATATTGCTATAATATAACAAGTGCTTTCATTTTTACAGTATGCCTTACAAAACAGCAGTGAAATGGGGCTCCACCACCACCACATTCTCACACATTTCAACAAAATATTTATAAACTATGTGTATTTTCAAGATTAATAAAGAGCTATGTATAAAATTAATCAGGATATTCTTTATCTTTAAATAAACATTTTGTCAAAGTAGTAGGTTAGTGTACAGAGAGAAAAATATATATATATATATATATATATATATATATATATATATATATATATATATATATATATATAAAAATATACATGAAAAATGTAATTTCACAGTGCCATAGTTAATGACAACACCAACCAATCCTGTGGCATGAAACATGTGTGACTTGCAGCTGTCGACAGCTCTAGCTTTCGCTCAGCAGTGGTTGATGTTGTGGCCCTGATTTTTTCAGTACTGTATTTCCTCAATTTTTATAACAGCTCACTCAAAGAAGTGGCATAAACTATGGCTGTTAATTGAGCTATCAGTAAAGTAGATCCAAATGACTTACTTCCACTGGATTAATTAAAGTATGACCTACAGATGAATTCACACACTAGCCCATGCAGTATATATATATATATATATATATATATATATATATATATATATATATATATATATATATATATATACACACACACACACACACACACACACACACACACACACACACACACACACACACACACACACACACACACACACAGACAGACAGTTGTAGTCAGAAGTTTACATACCCCAATGGAAATTTATAATTTCTAGAAATTTCTCGAAAACAAAGAATTATAGGAAAAATCTTTTGTAGCAAAAGTTTTGTTTGTGAACGATGAAAAAAAGTTACAAGAAATAGATTAGCAATTTTTAGCAAAACTTCAAAAATGGTAATTCAAAAGTAAAGTATTCATACCCGTTGATGCTATGATAGCATTGTCTACAAGGTGCTAGAAATTTCAATATGATAATGCAGAACCTAAATTCTAGAAAATGTTGGATTGTAGGTGAACATTCTTAAGAGTATAAAAGGGTTAGGCATAGGTTGATTGCTGTCATTACCAATAAGTCAATATGGGAAAAAGTAAAGAGATATCTGAAGACCTTAGGCAGAAAATTATTTATAGTCATAAAGTTGGAGAAGGATACAAGATGATTTCCAAGCATTTCAGTATCCCAATTTCAAGTATAGTTTCTATTATTAAGAAGTACAAGACTCATAGTACTGTCACAAAGCTCCCTCGGTCTGGAAGAAGGTTCTTTCACCAAGAACAAGTAAAAGAATTGTGAGAAAGGTTAATAACAAATCAGAGATTGACTGCCAAACAGTCAAAG
Source organism: Acipenser oxyrinchus oxyrinchus (assembly GCA_030684275.1). Lineage (NCBI taxonomy): Eukaryota > Metazoa > Chordata > Actinopteri > Acipenseriformes > Acipenseridae > Acipenser > Acipenser oxyrinchus. The sequence continues at coordinate 15,492,214 of CM060247.1, forward strand.
TGAATTGGCTGCAAGTGAGACTGGGGTTTCCATTTCAACCATAGGTTGAGTATTGCATGGTGAAGGTCTCAATGGTCGCAGGCCAAGGAAAAAGCCGCTCTTAGGAAAACATCACAAGGACAATCGCTTAAAGTTTGCAAAATGGCATTTGAATGATGGATATGCGTTCTGGTCAAAGGTTTTGTGGAGTGATGAAACAAAAATCAAGCTATTTGGTCATGCTGATAGTCGTTAAGTTTGGAGAAAGTCTGGTGAGGCGTACAAAGAAAAGAACCATACCTACTGTCAAGCATGGAGGTGGTAATATACTTCTATGGGGCTGTTTTTCCTCTAATGGCACAGGAAATTTAGTTCCAATACATGATAATATGGATTCCATAGCACACCAAAAGATATTGGCCAACCATCTGAAACCCTCCATTACAAGACTTGGTTTAAAGTGCAACTGAACGCTCCAACACAATAACGGTCCAAAGCACACATCAAAATCTACTTCAGAATGCTTAAAGAAGAATAAAATCAAGGTTCTGGAATGGTCTAGTCAAAGTCCCGATCTAAATCTGATTGAGAATCTTTGGTATTGAAGAAGGCTGAATGAATTTGAATGCACTAGAACAATTTTGTGTTGGAAGAATGGTCAAAAATCACTAAAAAATCATGCTAAAAGCTCATTGACAAATATCCTAATCATTTAAAAGAGGTTATTATTGCTAAAGGTGCCTCAACTAGCTATTTATTTATTAGTTTTGCAAAAAAAAATTTGCTGAAATAAATAATTATACACATCTATTTCTTGTAATTTTGTTTCCTCATCCAGAAAAGCAAAACTTTTGCTACAAAAGATTTTTCCTATAATTCTTGTTTTCGATTAGTTGACTACAACTGTATATATATGTTACACTTAGTCAGGATTCGGTCAATGACCGACAAAAATAACCATTTCGCGATTTGAGTACTCACAAATTTTCAAAGAACAAAATGAAAGGTTATTTCGGTGTTTGAGCAAATTATTTTGCTCAACTGGTGAAATAGAAAATATCAAATAATCAGGACTTACAGAAAAAACGAGGGATCATATGCCCCACGTTAACATGGTGCCTCACTGCAACGCAGGGCTCACACAAACATGGTGCCTCACTGCAACGCAGGGCTCACACAAACATGGTGCCTCACTGCAACCAGGGCTCACACAAACATGGTGCCTCACTGCAACCAGGGCTCACACAAACATGGTGCCTCACTGCAACGCAGGGCTCACACAAACATGGTGCCTCACTGCAACCAAGGCTCACACAAACATGGTGCCTCACTGCAACCAAGGCTCACACAAACATGGTGCCTCACTGCAACGCAGGGCTCACACAAACATGGCGCCTCACTGCAACGCAGGGCTCACACAAACATGGTGCCTCACTGCAACGCAGGGCTCGCACAAACATGGTGCCTCACTGCACGCAGGGCTCACACAAACATGGCGCCTCACTGCAACGCAGGGCTCACACAAACATGGCGCCTCACTGCAACGCAGGGCTCGCACAAACATGGCGCCTCACTGCAACGCAGGGCTCGCACAAACATGGCGCCTCACTGCAACGCAGGGCTCACACAAACATGGCGCCTCACTGCAACGCAGGGCTCGCACAAACATGGCGCCTCACTGCAACGCAGGGCTCGCACAAACATGGCGCCTCACTGCAACGCAGGGCTCGCACAAACATGGCGCCTCACTGCAACGCAGGGCTCGCACAAACATGGCGCCTCACTGCAACGCAGGGCTCACACAAACATGGCGCCTCACTGCAACGCAGGGCTCACACAAACATGGCGCCTCACTGCAGCGCAGGGCTCGCACAAACATGGCGCCTCACTGCAACGCAGGGCTCGCACAAACATGGCGCCTCACTGCAACGCAGGGCTCGCACAAACATGGCGCCTCACTGCAACGCAGGGCTCGCACAAACATGGCGCCTCACTGCAACGCAGGGCTCACACAAACATGGCACCTCACTGCAACGCAGGGCTCACACAAACATGGCGCCTCACTGCAACGCAGGGCTCACACAAACATGGCGCCTCACTGCAACGCAGGGCTCGCACAAACATGGCGCCTCACTGCAACGCAGGGCTCACACAAACATGGCGCCGCTCAGGCACCACACTGATCTAACAAACCAAACCGGTAAGTATTTTCTTTTCATATTTATTTTAGTTTTACTTTTACACAATTCTGGTTGCTGAATAACTAACTAACTACCTATCGCTCTGAGAATGTGCACCTTCTCTGGGAGATACGCACTGAGCATATAGCAATGCTTTTAATTCACTTTTTGTTTCTGTTCTTTGTTTTACCCCATTCTGGCTTCCACCTGCGGCACCAACCCCTCCACACCACAGGTAAGTACAGTATTTTTTATATAAATATACTTGGTGTTATCGCTAGTTTAAAACAATACATGTGCATTTAAATAAATACATGAAATAGTAATATAGCGATATTGTTGTTGTTATTGCATTCTTAATAAGAATACAAACAGTCCCAGTATAATCAATGACTCGGCTTATGCACGGTAGTAAATTAGTAGTTTATTTTTATAAGGGATCGGGCGTGGACCATCACATTTCCCTCTCCCTAAATTTTCTTGTGTTCTTCTGGAATACGAAAAAGAAAGTCTGCAGTCTTGTTTTGTAATCCAGCCCTATACTTGATCTCAAAAGAGAACGGTCGCATAGTCAAATACCACCTGGTGATCCTTGCGTTATAGTCTTTCATTTTTCCCAGCCATTGCAAGGATCGATGGTCAGTTTAAAGTGAATGTTCTGCCCAATAGGTAATATCTGAGTGAGTCCAACACCCACTGAATGGCCAAACATTCTTTCTCTATAGTCGAATAGTTAACTTCCCGAGCAAACAACTTCCTGTTGATATACAGCATAGGTTTTCTGGCTCTCCTTGCAACAATGCTGCTCCCAATCCGACTCCAGATGCATCCATAAGCAACACAAATGGCTGATCAAAATCTGGGCTATGAAGCACAGGATCCTGACACAAATCTTGTTATAAGTGGTTAAAAGCGTCTTCACAAGGTGTTGTCCATCTCACCTTGTTGGGGCTGGCCTTTTTTGTAAGCTCAGTCAAAACTGCTGGTTTACTTGGAGAGTCAGGGATAAAAGTTGGTACCAGTCAATCAAGCCAAGAAAGACCGCACCTGCTTCTTAGTTGCTCGTGTAGGACACTGAATAACTGCTTCCACTTTCTCCACCTAATAGCCCAAGTACTTGGTCTCCTGTTTCACTAAAGCACATTTCTGAGGGTTAACTGACAACCCTACTTGTTGTAATCTCTGAATGACCCACTTCAAGCAGCCTAGGTGATCTTCCCAGCTCTGGCTATATATCACAATGTCATCCAGGTAAGCCGCTGCAAAGTTCTCGGCTCCCCTTAGCACTAGATTCATTAGCCTTTGGAAAGTAGCAGGAGCTCCTTGTAATCCAAAAGCATCACAGTGAATTGAAAATGTCCATAGGGTGCCCGGAAAGCTGTAATTTCCTTTGATTCAGGTGCCAACGGTACCTGCCAGAGTACTTAGGTACTGCGCCTTTCCCAGCTTTTTCACCATCTCATCGATCCGGGGCATCGTGTATGGATCAAACTTGGAAATTAAGTTGATCTTCTGAAGTCGATACAGAACCTCAAACTGTCATCTTTTTTTGGAACCAGCACTATGGGACTGCTCCACTCGCTGTTAGATTTTCCGATCACCCCCAAAGATATAATTAACTCCACCTCAGCTTTCAGTTCTGATAGCAATTGTTCTGTAACTCGGTAGGGCCACTGATGAATCAGACTATTCTCCTCTAGCTGGATTTGATGGTGCAGCAGGTAATTCTCCTGAAACACTTCAGGACAGAGACAAGTCACTATCTCCCCTTGTTGTTCTTGTGTCAAATGACTTAAGTCCCAACTCCCTGTCTGACCTGTTTGAGGGAAGTATGGTCCCTTTCTCCTCAACTACTCTGATGCACATCTCATGGCTCACTTCCTTGTGTCTTGGATACCACTCTTTTAGCAGGTTTATATGGAACACCTGCCTTGATTTCCTGCAGTCTGGCATTGAAATCTCATAAGTCATTGGGCTTTTCTGCCCCATCACTTCAAATGGACCTTGCCACATGGCTAAAAGCTTACTCTCTTTAGCTGGTAATAATAGTAAAACTTTCTGTCCTGGATTAAAAGAACAAGATTGTGCTTTCTTGTCATACCGGGTTTTCTGGTTGCATAATCACAGACAACCAGTATAAAGCGGTTACCTGATCTACTTTTTTCAAAGGGTCCTACCACGACCATAGCTATCCTCTCAAATAGAAAAAGGCCAGCAAGATGCTTGGATATATTGTGAGAAGTGTTGAATTTAAATCAAGGGAAGTAATGTTAAAACTTTACAATGCATTAGTAAGACCTCACCTAGAATATTGTGTTCAGTTCTGGTCACCTCGTTACAAAAAGGATATTGCTGCTCTAGAAAGAGTGCAAAGCAGAGCAACCAGAATTATCCCGGGTTTCAAAGGCATGTCGTATGCAGACAGGCTAAAAGAATTTGATCTATTCAGTCTTGAACAAAGAAGACTACGCAGTGATCTGATTCAAACATTCAAAATCCTAAAAGGTATAGACAATCAGTACGTTTACATGACAAAGCGTTTTCCGAAAACTGATTTTCTTAAAACGTCACTTTTCTGTGTTTACATGATTAACGATAGAAAGTCTAATTAGAATTCAACTGTATACATGGATTGAAGTTTTCGGAAAACACAGGATATTTTCGCATGCAAAGTACTGTAGTACCCTAAGTACGATTTGAACAGACCGGACATTTTTTCTGCTATAGAACGGAGACCAATCCAATAACAAGTGCTTTATCGAAGTGTCAGGTCTTAAATTCAAAGATTACTATATGATACCTCTTTTCAGATTCCCCACAATGTGCAGTCAGTCTTTCCAACAGCTCATCCTGTTCTATATTACCAGTGTCTTTTGCAGACATTATTTTAAATTATCACGTAATTTTAAAGCTGGAAAACATGTGCTGCTTCAGTTTGCGCTATTAAATACATACGGTCAAATATTACTTGATCCCTAACATTATTATTTATTTATTTATTTATTTATTTATTTATTTATTAGCAGACGCCCTTATCCAGGGCGACTTACAGTCGTAAACAAAAATGCATTTCAAGAAACACAGTACAAGTATTAATACAATTACGAGCAAGATAAAAGACTTCGTTTCTAGCAAGTACAGGTATATGACAAAATACGATTCAATAACGGAGCAAATGGATCCATGCAGACTGACTAGATATTATTATTATTTTCTCTGTTTTCTAAAACCACATGCAGGAAGGAAGGTCAAAGTTTGCACATGTGCAGTACGCTGTCAGAATAAGTTTTCCGAAAAGTGTGTTTACATGATATACATTTGGTTCGTTTTCGGAATTGAATCGGAAATTTCAAGGTGCTGTTATTGGAATTAGTTTTCCAAAAAATATCGGAATTCTTATGCTCATGTAAACGCACTGAATGTCGACCCAGGGGACATTTTTTACCTGAAAAAAGAAACAAGGACCAGGGGTCACAAATGGAGATTAGATAAAGGGGCATTCAGAACAGAAAATGGGAGGCACTTTTTTACACAGAGAATTGTGAGGGTCTGGAACCAACTCCCCAGTAATGTTGTTGAAGCCGACACCCTGGGATCCTTCAAGAAGCTGCTTGATGAGATTCTGGAATCAATAAGCTACTAACAACCAAACGAGCAAGATAGGCTGAATGGCCTCCTCTCGTTTGTAAACTTTCTTATGTTCTTATGTTCTTAAATGGTATGTCAGTTATTGGTAGGGATATCCTACCTTCCCCCCTACACAGGCTAATTGACACTCAGGGCATGATTTAATAGTCACTCACTTCAGCATATAGACCAGGCCAATAAAACCTAGCTGAAATTCAAGCAAGCGTTTTATGCTTTCCCAAATGACCGGCCCATGGCACAGTATGTCCAATATCTAGCCTTTTCCTCCTTAGCACTTGGGTTATCACTAGCTGTGCTCCTTCCTTTGTCTTCGTACCCAAAGGCCACCAGACAACACATACTGGCAGGCAAAGATTTGCACTTTTACATAAGCATATCTGTCTAAATTATTATATACATCTTGTATTTTTTATTTATAACTATGTATTTTCATCTTTTTTGCAAATACATTTCAAGGACCCAATTCATTGTGGCCCACATGTTTTTTTTCATTTTATTCTTATTATAAATTAATAAACCATTGAAAGCATTAGAAGTGTTATTCATTCTTTTCTTTATTTATATTATACTTCACCCCCAGAAGAAAGTTTGCTTTAATTTACAGCAATATAATAAAATAAAAAAAATAAAATACATTTGCTTATTTTTTCATTCATTTAACAGAAATATAACATGTATTTGGGCCAGTATAAAACTTAAGCAAATCTTTCCTGAATCAATGTATCACGAACTTGGTGCCCTGAAATATTTTGAGGCACTTGTTCTGCTTGTTCAGGCTGATCATCTTGTTCAGGTTAATCATCTTTTGCATCTTCAATTGGTGTATTGCTCTGCTGGGCAATATTATGAAGTACACATACAGATATTACGATCTTCACACAATTTTTTATGTGAATATTGAAGAGCACCCCCAGATATGTGGAGTGCTCTAAAGCATTTTTAGGGATCCTATGCACCTTTCAATTACCTGTCTAGTTCTTGCGTGGTTAGCAGCCTCTGCTCTCCATGTTGGTGTGTGTATGGGTGTTAGGAGAAATGGAAGAAGGAGATATCCACTGTCCCCCAACAGCCAGCCACCATGGAAGCCACCCTCCTCTCCAATGTCTTTAACACCACAATTTGCCCAGATACCTGCATCATGTGTGGAGCCTGGACGCTTTGCCACCACATTTGTAATTAGGAGTCTGTGGTCGCATATTTTATTTGAAACCTTCATAATGGTATTTGGTGTCACTCTGTACCCTTATTTTAATATGTGTACCATCTACTGGCCCAACAACATTGGGAAAACTAACCACTGATGGAGAAAAGGCCTTCCTTGATGGATTGTAGCTCTGGTACAGTTGGCCACTTAATGTACTGTGAAGCGTGGTTTTTAAGGGCAGTGGTTACATTTTCAATACAGAGGCACACTGATGCCTTCCTCATCGCCGGTGTGTCACCCAATACATTTTGAAATGAACTGCTGGCAAGCAATCAAAGTAACTAATACCTGTACCTCTGCAGACAGGGCATGATGTCTGTTCGCCTGCTCGCAAACAGATCAAAAAAGTTAAAAAGCTGATGGATATCCTCCCTCTTCAGTGGTACTCAAGTATAATTTCTTGATCAGAAAGCATGTCAAAGATGCTGCGCACACATCTTCTATTTTTAAAAATGTAGCACTACAGGCGCAAAAACAATTACATCCTAAAAGTAGACAGATCTAAATCTAAAACAAAATGGCCAAAACGGTTTAATCGATCAATAAAAAAATAAAAAAAATTCAGCGAAAAAAGGCACTTTACAGAGCGTTTAAAAGGGACCAAAAACAAAGCACACAGAAAGAGTACTTGGAACTGCAAACACAAGTCAAAAAGGAAGTTAGAAAGGCCAAGAGAGAGATAGAAATGAACATTGCTAAGGGGGGCTAAAACCAATTCCAAAAAGTTTTTCCAATATTATAACAGCAAAAGAACATTCAAGGAGGAAGTTAAATGTCTAAGAGACATAAATGGCAAAATCATAGACAAAGAAAAAAAAATAGCAAATATATTAAATGATTACTTTTTCACAGGTTTTTACAAAGGAGGACACGGACAACATGCCCCACATGTCGACCTGTTCCTATCCAGTTTTAAATAACTTTAGCATAACAGAGGCAGAGGGACTAGGAGCTCTTAAAATAAACAAATCCCCTGGGCCGGATGAGATCCTCCCAATAGTACTCAAAGAAATAAAAGAAGTTATTTACAAACCGCTAACCAAGATCATGCAAGTTTCCTGACACAGGGGTTGTACCGACAGACTGGAAAATTGCAAATGTTATACCGATCCACAAAAAGGGAGACAAAACCGAACCAGGTAACTACAGACCAATAAGCCTGACTTCTATTATATGTAAACTTATGGAAACTATAATAAGATCTAAAATGGAAAATTACCTATATGGTAACAATATCCTGGGAGACAGTCAGCATGGTTTTAGGAAAGGGAGATCGTGTCTAACAAACCTGCTTGATTTTTTTGAGGATGCAACAAGCAGACGGGAAGGAGCCACCCTCTGCCTTGCTCTCTTTCTACAGGTGTCCCCGAAGGCTTAGTCCTGGGACCCCTCCTGTTTTCTCTTTACACTCGCTCCCTGGGTCCCCTTATATCCTCCTGTATCACTACCTGTCTTTCGGCTATCTCCTCCTGGATGCACTCGCATCATCTCAAACTCAACCTCTCCAAATCAGACCTCCTTTTCTCCCCTCCCTCTCCTCCTCCACCCTTGCTCCTCAGTGGTGGAACGACCTACACATGGATATCAGGACTGCTCAGTCCCTGACCACCTTTCACTGCCTCCACAAGACACACCTGTTCAGACAGCATCTGTAAACCTCACAACTCTCAACTACTGGACTATATGGCACCCAATTGTATCAGTAGATGCATAATCTTGTGCTTGCACTTAACTGCTCCACACTTTGCTGTATTCTACTAATCATAATTATATTTTCTGTATCTTGTACTTGTTTTTACTCTTAAAGGTAACTCTACTCATGTTTTTTGTAATTGCTCTTATTTGAAATCGTTCTTATCCATTTATTGCACTTACTACTTGCTCTTAATGGAATTTACTCTTATAACCAAATATTTTTTAAGTTGAAGTGCTCTTAGTCGTAATCGCTCTCAATCGTAACTATTTACTGCATTTTTTATTTTCTTTCATTTGAATTTGCTCTTACTACTGATTTTATTTTATAACTGCTTCTGTAATGTGATATTTTGTATTGTGATATTTTGTAACAACTGTAAGTCACCCTGGATAAGGGCGTCTGCTAAAAAATAAATAATTATGAATACATCTTAGGTTAGGGAACAAAATGTTTTCAGACAGAAAAAACAAACAAACAAACAAAACCTTTCGAAAATCCTCTAAAATAAAAAAATTACTTTTAAAAAAATCTGTGCCCATTTCTTACCTCCAGATTGCCCTGAGCAGAAACGCAAAACCTCTAGGTCTGGAGGGGAAAACCTCTGACCTCTGATCTATCACAGTGGAAATCCACGCAATCGAAATCGCGCATGTGTACTACAATGTGGACGTGATGCGCTACTAAACAAAAATTAAATAATTATACACAGTGGTTTAGAAAATGTACCCCCGGTTGAAAACCCCTGCTTTAAACTGACTGCGTCAGCACTCGTCAAATAAAATAACTGATCCTGAGTCGAAGTGCTAATACACACACAGAGCAGCCGGATAGGATCAACTTTCTTCTGTCAAAGACTATGTGGAGGGATGCGCAATGAATTACTGTATATTACAACTGTTTTTATTTATTTAGAGATTAAATAAATCAAACGCCTGTGGGGGAAAAAAAATATATGTATCTTAACATATGACACACACACTACACCCTGTTCCAGCTTACAATTCTCTGATACTGTTGTGTGGTTTACCCACGTGTATTACTTATTCGTCGCGGTTGGATGATGTAATCAGTTGGCGACATGTCCATATTGACAGCAAGCAGAAGGCTATTTTTCTACATTGGTTTTTAACATCTTGGAAATATTGGTGTGAACATGGTTGTTGATATTACTTTATTGTTCAAAGCCAGCGTAAAGACTGTAAAAACAAGAAACAAAGCAATCGGGGCTTGCTTCGATTCAGCAAAAGACGACATTACAGAAAAGCACACCAAAGAGTGATTTCTCCAGCAGAGCTAAGGAAGTGGTGAGTAGTGCTGGACTCTGTATATTAACATTACTAGTACTGTACAAGCTCGCCTAATCAAAATACGATATTCTACATGCGATCTACATACAACTAAAACCCCAGCTAATATTGTTTTTAAAGGGATTTAGTATATGATAAGTAGTACTAGTATAGCAGACTGAGGGCTCGGGTTTAATTCATTGTAATGTACTGTAAATTAGCAACAGCTGAGCGCTAATGCATATCTTTAAAATAAACACAATTAAACTGTTGTACGGTAGCTGTCACATCTGCTTACAGTTAGTTTAATATTATGAAACTGCGTTTCTGCATTCGCCATGTTGGCGCCAGCTTCTCCATAGTTATCATTCTCACGTCTTTTTGGAGCCACAATGACGTCAGTTTCACGCACCAGCAACCATATGAGAACAATCGGAATGATGGCTTTTTTTCAATGTCATGTATCGATTTAAAGGTCTTGCGAGCACGCCGTTCCTCGTCCTTGTGTATTTAAAGTTTGTTTATGTGTAATAAACAAGAGTTTAAAAACATTTATATTCTCAACATATTCCCAAAAGTTCTTAATTGTTTTGCATTTGAAAATCTTGCTCCCAAATGGGGGATACCAGAAACATAGGAATGGAATGGGAAGAGAAAACCAAGTACACTTGCCAGGTCATACAAAACATACAAATGAAACTACCCAAAACGAAAAATATAAGACTTTATTGTTTTTTAAAAAAACGTTTTCAATGAAAGCTGAGAAAATGATATGACATTTACTGGGTTACAGCCAAACTGCGAGTGAAACGGACCTACAGTGAGAAAGTACCAAGAACCAGTAGTCTATATTATAAGTGTGATATACCATACAGACAGTCTCAAGTACTCCAGATTATAATACTCAACAAATATGCAAAACTGTAAAGTGTGGCTTTTGCCTCCATTACTATTTCCCCTTTGCTGAAAATACATCCCCAGCAGTGGACATTGAGAGAGTTACAGCTACTGTAGCTTTGCAACAGAAACAACTCTGTACATCTAGGAGGATACTGTTGTCTTGAGTGAGCTAGAACATTCAGTATGTTACAATGAAATGTTAACATTTGTAGCATAGTCATTACTAGGGGTGCACGATAATACCGATATACCAGTATATTGCGATATTTATCAGGTTATACAATAACCGGTATTTGAACAACAATACCTGTATTTTGGTTAAACTGATTCAGGGAAATGTCGGTTGTTATCTCGCAAGATAATCACTTCCCATGAGAACTTGTAATCCGAGCTGTGCGAACACAAAGAAACTATGGTAAAAGCACACAGAGATTTTGAGCTGCTTAAATTCTGCAAAGCAAAGTCACATATGTGGGATCATTTTCTAATAAAACAATCTAAAAAGGATGGCTGCGTGTGGTCCAGTGGTTAAAGAAAAGGACTTGTAACCAGGAGGTCCCTGGTTCAAATCCCACCTAAGCCACTGACTCATTGTGTGACCCTGAGCAAGTCACTTAACCTCCTTGTGCTCCGTCTTTCGGGTGAGACGTAATTGTAAGTGACTCTGCAGCTGAAGCATAGTTCACACACCCTAGTCTCTGTAAGTCGCCTTGGATAAAGGCGTCTGCTAAATAGACAAATAATAATAATAATAATCAAACATTGCGGTATGTTGTTTATGCAAGGCTGAAGTAAAATATGCTGGTGGTACCAACACCCTTATATACTGCGGTGTAGTCCTACATCTAATTACCAGAACGCCAATTAAAATATTTCTAAAACAAATTATATGAATTAATGTTTTATTTGTACATTGAACTTGAGGTAACATCTAATAGGTAATGCATGCGTCTCGCATGTGACTTTTAGGCTGCTCCCCCAGACAAATTTGGTTTTCCAGATAAATTTGGCTTGTTTTGAAAGCATCTAGCGGGTAAATGTTGTCTTTGGTGGTTTGGTTATTTTTGTCATGCATGTTTTGTTCTGTTCATTTTGATTATGAGGTCATCACTAGGGCAGAACTTCAGTCACCACGATGCCCTGTATAGTATATCACGTCCTCTCCCCATCCCTGTATTTTTTCTGGGGATATGCATCCAATAAAATGACAAATTACACAAACACTCAGTTATTTTTTATTCATCACCAATGTAAGAACTGTATCAGTGCAATTTTAATTGTGTTTAGATTTATTTTTTTTAGATATATTTTTAAAGACTATCTGCCGTCTGTTCTGGACAATGTAATTTTACACTATATTCTGAATATCTTTTTTTCTCTGGACTTGCCTCATTAGATCTCATCAGATAAAAAAAAGCAGCGGTTCTGGTACTGTAATTTGTGAGAAAAAAAACAAGCAAACCAGATATATAAATAAATAGCTTATAACATTACTTACAAGGTCAGTCATTAATTCCAAACTCTGGGTCTCTACACTGACCGATATATAAAGCAGCTTTAAACCCGGCTTTATGGCCACAGTCGTAGGATGCACTTTTGAAAAACATGTTTAATATAAAATTAAAATAAATATATGATTTTTAATAATTAAAAAATGACATTTCAAATCAATGATTTTAGAGAATTTTAAATGGCTTTCAAACCAGCACTGTTTTTTCTATTTTTCAGATTGGGAGCACATGCACATACTTCAGAGGATCCAACAAAAATGAGTTACTCGGCATTTCATATGAGAGTTTAATGTGTCCAATTTCATTCTAATACTTTAAAATGACAAAAAGCCCAGTTTATATATACAGATTTATTTTGGTTGCAAAAAACCTACCCATCTATAAGTTATTCTGAGCAGATAGTTTGCAGTGACTACTGCAGAATGTAGTGTCTAGTTGCTGATATTACTAAGTGCCTTTTTATTAAATTAGAATAAATCAAAATATGTAGGCTTTTATTTACATTGTTTGTCATTAATTATTAATGAAAACATTACATCTATTTTGAAATGTTATAGTTCAGCTTGTGTTGCAAAGAAAAGCTACTAAAAAAAAACACATTTTGATTTTATTTTAATTTACAATGTTCCTAGTTTGTTTCTATTAAATTGTGCCAGTTTGTACCCCTTTTTCTGAAAGCACGTTGATTAAAACGTTTTAGAAAGTTTTTTTTTTTTTTTATTTGTCATATTTTTTCATGCATTTCTAGCGTCATCATTGCTGTCAATGTATCAGACACTTGTGGTTATAAAAAACGAACAAAGTAACATACAGATTTTTTTAAACCGAAAAATCCAAAATCAGGAAAAAATAAATCCTGAAAATTCAAAATAATAAAACGGATTTCATAGGGCCGTACAATACCCACCCCTAGTCATTACAATGTCTTCTTGTGATACACATGCAAATACCAGTCAGGTTGGCCACCTTCGCAGTACAGTACTATTTGACATCATGGATTGGCTTGCGATGCTCATTAGCCTTGGATAGGATATCCATACATGCATGACAATGTATCTATGTTAGAGGTGGCTAAAGGTTGTCAGTGCTTGTCAACTGTATGCAAAGTATGTGCTATAAGTGTGATAAATTGCTCCAGCATATTGTTTTGAAAAATAGTTAATTCCTTTTTCATATGCCCTTGATATCATATAATCTAAAATCCTCCATATTAGTCCACCGTATGTTCCATGTCACATGTCATTAAGATCAGAATTTTGCCTTATAATATGTGAGTAGATATTAAAAGATAATTGTTTAATGAATGCAATTGGGGAACAATTATCTTAAAGTAATTGTAGCTTATACATAGGGCATCTGATTTTCAGGTTTTACTCGGTTTAACCCGATTTCTCCCCCTGAATGCTTTTTTCTGCATTCGGGTTAAACCTGAAAACTCCCTGAGTAGGCACATGCTGTATATGAATAAACGCACGTGCAGTTGTCTGTGACTCAAATACAACAGAGCAGAACTGGCGTCAATGACGTAAGCTGATTTACCTGTTCGAAAAGTGTGGCTTCTTAGTGTCATATATATGTTTTTAGATTTTTCAAAATTACAGCAATGTAGCTTTAAGGTTTTTACTTTTTTTTTTTTTTTGCACACTTTTCTCCCAGTTATTTGTTTTATGAGTGTGTGTGTGTAAGCCAAGAGCATTTAGATGTAACAGTCGATCGTTTCTCTTTGTAAAACAGCATGGAGTAAAGTTGTTTAGTTTTCCTGTATGTTCTGTGTGCAATTATACTTGCAACTCCACAAAATAAAACTTAATTGGAACGGAGAAATGCCTCCATATACAGTGTGTGTATGTGTGTGTGTGTGTGTGTGTGTGTGTGTGTGTGTGTGTGTGTGAGAGAGGAGAGAGACAGATGTTGTCAAAAGTCTGCATACCCCAATGTTGTGGAAATATACATATGTTGGGGATTTAAATTGTTGACGACAACTGTGTTGTCAACACTTTCTGCTTAAGCATGTGTTTATTTCTTTCTAAATAAAACCTGATTTCTACCCGAATATTTATTCTTTCTTAATTATGTTTTTAAAAAATCCACCCGATTTCACCCGATTTTTTTCATTAAATAATTCTACCCGATTTTTAAAAAAGCATTCACCTGAATTTGGAAAACAATTTCACCTGAAAATCAGACACCCTACGTATACAGTATATTGTATAGTATTGGGGGTGCAGTGACGATACCGATAGCCGATGGTTATCTAGCGATTTCAGCCTATACTGACAGGATTCTGATAATAACACAGTGTAGGTAAGCGATTGTAAACTACTAGAACAAGACACAGGACCTATATTTCAATTGTTTTTATAATGATATATGCCAAAAAAGTAAGAGATATTGTTTACTTGTATTTATGACAAATGAACAGGTATTGTTTATTTGTTGCATTGACTTCAGAAAATAAATACAAAGAAGAACATAGTATTATATTGTGTGCTTGTTTTACAACAGTTACACAAAAAATAATATTTTGCATTCTGCATCTAGTAAAACACTCAGTAGAAAAATATATATAATGTGACAAACATTTATAGCCACTTACTGTCAAACATTGCGTATTATAACTTCGGCCTATCCTGTACAGTAAAAAAGAAATGTAGCCTTCGCAATGTCAACTACAACAATGTTCGTTACATTCTTATTGTGAGCATACACTGCTTAAAAATGCAGCACAACTTAAATTGTTCACTTAAATTCAGTCAAACTTGAATTTGTTACTTAACAAAAGACGGCACAGTAATCAATTCCTGCTTCAAAATGCAGTTGAATACACCTGCAGCCAATGCAGATTAAGCAAGATAAACACAAATTACAAAAAGGTAATTTTGAAGTACATTGTATAATAATAATAATAATAATAATAATAATAGTAATAATAATAACTTAAACCATCAATGTTATTTAGGCTTCAAATTCTATTTTTTTTATTTTTATAAAAGCATCAGAATAATATTCTGCTCACAGTTCATCGTTGTTAATGTAGCATCAAGTCTGTTCTGCAGCACACAACTCACTATCCTATTGTCTTCAGATATTAAAAAAAATATCCAAACACCGTTCTTTTGAGTCTTATTTACTGCAGGATGATCACACGTTACACAGCACTGGGAAAGTGAGTGTCTCAGTGTTCTTGCATCATTAGTAAGCGTGCCTGACCAAACACTATATTCTGTTCTGGAAGAAATTCAACCATGAATATCAGTGTGCATTATCGGCTAAAATAACAAAAACTGCCGATAGCAGATTGTGTTTTTTTCCCTTCTATCAGTGCCATGTCGATAGGCTACTGATTATCGGTGCACCCTTATATGGTACAATAGTTAAGTTTATACATTAGTTAGGTTAATACAATAGTTAAGTTAATACATTTTCACTGCCGTGCATTCATTCATATTGGTTTCAAATGTGTAGTGTTGAAAGAAACAAGTGTTTTCAATTTAAGCATGATATCTGGTTACTACTAGATTTAAAACAAAACAAAAAAATCTCTGTTTGCAAGCGATGCTTTTAGACTGTTTTGCACTTCCTGTGTCCATTCATCTGCAGGGTGAAATTGTCCCCACGCCTTCACTGGCTTGTTTCCTGTCAATAACCAATCAGCTGCTTCCCCTGTTGACCGACATGCTTTCATCCAGTAACATGCTTTGACCCAGAATACATTGCTGAGGTGAAATAACCCAGGAAGTGCAAGTGCAAACAGATGAGAATAAGGCATATAAACTTAGCACTTCCTTTAATCTAAGGTATTACCAAATATGTTTTAAAATGAAAATGTACTATAACGTGTTTTTTTTTTTCAGAACTGAATATTTGAGAACTATTTCGCTAATGAAAGTGCAAAACAGATCAAATGTATTCAATTATTTTGTTAGCTATGTTTACTTTAGATAGAATACAGTTGCACAAGTGGGCTTACATATGATTTGCTACACATACAAAATAAGAA
This sequence comes from Acipenser oxyrinchus oxyrinchus, assembly GCA_030684275.1. Taxonomy (NCBI): domain Eukaryota; kingdom Metazoa; phylum Chordata; class Actinopteri; order Acipenseriformes; family Acipenseridae; genus Acipenser; species Acipenser oxyrinchus. The sequence continues at coordinate 15,508,618 of CM060247.1, forward strand.
TCTTAATTTTATATATAATTTCTTCAAATATTCTGTCCCCTTTGTAGTTCCATTAAAGGTGATTTTCATTGTAAATATTTCTTTTTTGGCTGTGACTTGTAAGACAAATCTCATTTTTTTTTGACAATTTTCCTATTAAATAAAACAGAAAATAAAATCAATATTAATATTCCCCGTACTGGAACCAAAAGCTCTTGTGAAAATCTTGGTTTGGCTGTAGATGCTACATTTTGTCATGTTTCATAAAAATCATGGTTCATGGGCCTACCACAACCCACCACCCCTGAACAGATACTGCAGGGGCCTTACGTTTGCTAAAGTGTCTACGTTACTAGTAACCTGAGTGTTTAGACAAACATTTATTGGAATACACAAACATACCTGCCCAGCCTGCCTCTTTGAAGTTATTAAACCAGTTAAACCAAGCCATATGTACCGCTACTCCACAGATACATGAATGGAACAGTCTGGCTCTCAGAAGTGACATGATTTCTTGCTTTACAGCATGCAAGATCAGAGATGTAAGAGTCTGCACATCATCAGCATTAAACAGAATGAGCATTGTGAAACCACTGCAGTGTACTGTAGTTCATTTTCAAGTTACTTGATTTGTTGATTCGGAAGAACCATATGTGCGTAGGGCATTTTATATTTTCAGCAAATAATGAAATATGATGTATTGTTTACACATTCTCAGGGACAACAAGCAACATAAATGTAATTTGTGTCATGAAGACACATTTGAATCTAGGCCTCCAGATGTGAAAGGTTTGAGAAACACTCCTCGCAATAGGCCTGTGAAAAACCAGAAACTCTACATCTAGTTCTCACAATTTATATTGTGTTTAGCTGCAGTATACTATTATTAGTCTCTTTCCTCAAAGTTTGAAGTGAAATATTCCAAAACACATTCTGTAAACATTTTAAGTAATTTAAAATGACACCAGTTAAGTCATTTGTGTGTTTCTTTACATGTCTTCACAGCCTAACCTATAATTTCTCAGTTCTTATAACTGTTGTTCATAATTTTTAAGCTCTTGTAAAAGAATGCCCATATTGTGCACCATATGTATGCGTCTATATAAGCCCAAAAATAATTTAAATACAGATTAAATTAGATACTATTGACAGTACTTTTGCATTATGTGTAATTTTAAAACAATGCATACAGTATTTTTATTTCGTCAGCTGTGGTATATTGTACTATAGATACTCCTGGGAAAGTGGTACTGACCAAAAACTCCAAATAAGTTTTACACGCATTCCTTAGGAGCATGATTATTGTTAGCATTACGATTTGACAGTGAACGTATCTGTAACATTTTCATTGAGTCTGCATGCATTCTTTGTTATTGTACTTTATAACCATGTGTATGTCTAATTGTTTAGAAGCAGTGTTTGCTTAAATTACATGAGATGATTTTATTAAATACTCAACTGGGCAAAAAAAGAAGAATGCTGGAATTATGTGTTGTCAACATGTAAAAGCTTCAGTTTATTCTACTACGACTACTAGACATTTATCCAATCACTAAACGTTGTGACAGCCACGTACTTGGTCGATCGCGTGTGCTCGTCACGTGGGGAACTTTCTCCTGTTCGGCAAGGATAGTAATGATACAGAACCAAGGTTACTGATTTGAAACGGCCGTACCTGCTCTTTTATTGAGAGTATTGTTATTTCAGGTATTATCGTGATGTTCGTCACAATGCAAATAATAATACACATAAACAAACAACAAAACAGCACATATCTCCCTTCGGAGAGCTTATTTTGACCAGAATCGTTTTCCCTATCTCACCCATTGGGTAGCTAAGCTACTTACCAGTTTTTAAACTCTTTTACTGATACTCTCTTTATTTTTCCAACTCACCTTCACCCTCCATGACTAACCGCCAACACCATTAGCCTCCCCAAGATCGACCCCAAACAAAATAATCGATTTCCTTTTATTGTTAACCAGCACAGCCACTTATAAAACTAACACCTGTTAATCACTTGAATTAAAACCCCTAGCGTTCTTGGCACTTGTAGTTTAGTTGGTGGCAGCCATTTTTGAAGGCCCTATTAACTACAACCCGCATTGTTTCCAGTGCCCCGGTCTTGTATACCGTAGTATGCTAGGGCCCACATATTTACAATTCGTGACCAGACCATGTCTATGGTCACAACGTTTAAACTAAACTCAGTGATATCAGTTACTAAGTGAATTAAGAACTAAGTATGCTTTTAATTATTCACAGCTCTTTTAAAAGGGAAGACACAGCTATCCCAGACACAGATACAAACATATTCTCCTGCTTCCGAGCTCTAATATAGCTTCAGCAGTCAGTATTTTTTCATCAGCACCTCTAGTTGAGGTTACTGTATAACAGTGCTCAACCAGCTGCTCCAACAGCCTACCACCCTGACTGGGCTTCCTGGAGCCTTTTTATATCCAACCTGCCTACATGAATCAACCAAATTGTTTAATTGATTGGATAACTAATTAGGGTTCCAATTTCCTTCATTCCAGCTACATTCTCACATGAGCCAATTACTTTAAGACAATTGCCATGCAGGGATAGGTTTTTTTTTTAAGCCTAGCCGAGCCAAACCATAACACACGCACACACACACACACATATATATATAGATCAGTGCTTGGAAATTCTGGCCTGTGATTGGTTAAAACCTCATCATAGAGCAAAAATAGATTGAACTATTGCCCTAACATCCTCACACCACCGGGCAATAGTCTCCCACTGACATTTGATTGGGTCACATCACTGTCCTTTTTAAAGGAACACCCTCCACCTCTACTCCTTCACTCCTTCGGGAAGACTATTGTTACTCTCCAGTCCATAAATAAATATATATATATATATATATATATATATATATATATATATATATATATATATATATATATATATATATTATATTCTACAGGGTGATCCATCTACAGCACCTATTTTTAAAAATCCTCCACTAATGTCCAATTGAAGAGACAAGAATCTAAAAGAATACGTGGTCCACAGTGAAATTCACTCTTCTGCAGAACCTTTAAAAGGCTCAGTCCCATGTAACAGACCACAATGTACGACATGCAAATATATTAACTCCCAAACTGAGATCAGAGGCCCTAAATCATGACTCCACATCCACCAGCCCTGTACATGTACTTCTAAAGGAGTAGTGTACTGCATCAGTTGCACAAAATGCAACCAATTATACATTAGGGAAACTAAAAGACGTTTAGCAGATCGGTTTGTGGAACATTTACAAAGCATTCGAATCAACACCTTGACATTTCCAGTAGCCCGACACTTCAACAGCAATAATCACAGTGCTGAATACATCACCATCTGTGGAATCAGTCAGTGTTTTGGTACAAATTATACTCGGAAGCAAAGAGAACGTGAGCTTATCTTCAAACTTGGAACTTTGGAGCCTCTTGGAATGAACATTCCATTCTGACATCGTCTTAACATCATCCTCAGAATTTTTGAAAATCAACAAGTTTACTGCACTGTGTGACTTTTCTTTCTACACAGCTGAAGAAGGGCTTTTGCCTGAAACGTCCTGAAATAAATAATTTTTTTTAATCATTTATACTTTTTGTGTACATTATTTTTATTTTATTTTTTAAATAGTCTTTCTTCTTATCAACCTATATATAATGTATGTGTGTGTGTGTGTGTGGAAAAGTGGAGTTTGCTTGCCACGTTTGGGACGTGTTGTCATCGTCTTCAATCTAGACTCAGAAAAGACTCCAAACAGTGTGGTTTGAACAGGGCGGTGTCTGTGTTTTTATTCCTTTATAGACACAAACAAAATAAACAAAACCTAACTCCTCTTCAGCACACTGACTACACTTTGGATTTAGCCTATAATCTATTAATCGGATGGCTAAACCGTTTACCGATTGAACACACATTGTAATTACAATACAAAATGTACCCACACCCACAAACAATGATCCTCACTCACTTGATTTGTCTTCAGACTACATATTATTTGCATTATTAAAGTCACAGGACACCTCACCCTGTCACAAGCTTCTCTTCGAAAGTTTAACACATTTTTTAGCATGTGTTTGTTATAATTTATTTTACAACTCGACTTAAAGACAAAGAACATTTGTAGACTAAGTTTGTTTTATATGGTACCTGTTAGTCTATTTTTTTGCACCCTACTCAGGGCTCAAAGTTTGCCAAAGTCCTTAGGAGCATCAGGCTCCTAGACTTCAAAATTTGGTAGCCAATTAAAAATGTAGGGGCCAAGTGAAATATTGTTAGTTCTATAACTCCAGCTATTTAATAATATATTTTTCTCTGGTATTAAAAGAAACAGATACAATGAATGTACTTAAATAAAATGTACTAACTCTTTAACAACCAGATATTTATCTCTGATTAGATAGAATGCTATATGTGCAATAGATTAAGAATCTATATTAAGCATACAGTTGATTAGACAATAATACATTAACATTATTGCACATCCCTTGACCTTGTCTTCAAGGTACCCCTGCACATAATATAGCTTGATGCTAAATGCTACTCTTGAATCTGCTCATCCTCCCATAGTACCATACACCATTCCTCGGATGTGGGCCAACTTATGTACTTATGAGTTTTTCAATCAGAGTTTTTCAACCACAGTTTTACATCTGGTTCAGGGTGAAAAGCCTCCACGGGAGGACCTTGAGCTGCAATTCGAATCAGATTCGATGTAGTATTGGTGCTCAAACAACAACACACATCTGCTTTTATTCGATTCATAGCACTGAAGGCTCACTCACACAAGAAGTTAAAACTCACCTTTTTTGATCTTCCTTTAATACTTTGTTTTGAGATGATGCAAGGTGCTCCGTGTGTTATAATAGCAGCAAATTGTCCCGCGTAATTTATGAGCTCGTCTGACATGAGGTACCCACCTAGTTCTCTTCACCCGTGTATGAATATGCACAGCCTGAACACCAAGTTATGTAGCCACTGACTTCAACTCTCTGCAGCTCTTGCAAGAAAAGTGATATGTCTTGGATATCAAGTCTATCATTTCAATAACAATTGTAGCAAGACAAAAAAATGTTAAGCTTTCGGATACTGCCAATTCAAGCCTGTGGGACTGTAACAGGGCAAGGAGCCCTGTACATGGATTTGTTTATTTATTTTTAAAACGGGGTCTCCCTCTCCACCCCTGTGCAGTTTATTATTTTGTATTTGTTTTGTTGTATTGTTATGATTTATTTTATGTATTTTATGACGGCGAAGCGCCGCTGGTTTTGTTTTTATTTTAAAACGTGTTCTGGCAGAGGCGAGATTGGCGAGATGGTCACCTGCATAAAAGCCTGCAGCTCTCTGCACTCAAGGTGGGTGTTCAGAGGAGGAACGAGAGCGAGCGGAGCAAGACAGAAAATTAACAAAACGTATAGGATCAGTGAAGGCTACTGCCCAGCCTGATCGTATTCATTTGAGATTTTGTTTTTGTTTAACTCTTTTATTTTGCTCTGTGAACAAGTTTTTTGTGTTTAAATATTTTATTTATTTTGTATTTAAATAAACTGCGCACGCCGCGTTTGTTTTGAAACTGCAGTACTACCTGGTGTCAGTTTGTCTTTTCCTGCTTCTGGCCTGACGTCACCACTCGTCCACCCTGTTACAGGGACATACACCAGAAATCCATTATGTGACTGTCTTTCTCTTTGAATTTAGCTTGTACACCTGCTTTCGATCCCTTGTTAACAGACACGCTATCAGCAGAGAATGCCACAAATTTTTTTTCCATCAAGTTAATAGTACCTTTGCCCAGCGACAAAAATGTCTCTTCTATGGAGCTAAAAAAAAAAAAATCCTATCCGCATTTGCTTGTATTATAGCTTGTTTACAGTTTGGCCATCGGCATTAACAGATCTTGCACAGACCACTTCATTCGTAATGCCCTCATCCATGACCCCATTAGCCGGTACAGATAAGTAACGTTGTTTCAAAATTATTTCTTCACTGTGTTTCCAGTAATTCTGCTGATGTTGAAATAAACTACAGATTTCACGTAAGACATGTAGTTCATGCAAATAGGTACCCTGTTTTTCTTCTGAGTTTTCAGCCATGGTACAAATTTAGTAAATGCCTCATTTTTGGCTGTTATGTAGGCTTTTAGGTCAGCAAGTGCTCTGTCATCAATTGTGTTGGCAGCTTTCTCGACTGCTTTTATTATAGACCTTGCTGTTTCCATGTAAAAAAAAAAAATCAACAGCAACTCTGTGCTTATTGCTGTTATGTTTGTCAAGAATATCTTTTTAAACGTAGTGCAGCCGGTAAGCATATCAGATTTACCAGAGGTCTTTTCACCAGTGGATATGCACAGGTTACATAGGAGAAGAGGGCCATCGGATCGTTCCTCATTTTTCAGCTAATATTTGTATTTTTCAGATTGTTGGAGCTTTAGTGCATTGCTTTTTTGGATTCGGTTGACTTAGTGGTGCATTTTCGCTCTCTGTGTCATTTGATCTTAAAAAAAAAAAAAAATAACATAAATTCGTTTTGACGCTATTTTCGCCGGTTCTGTTTAAACAACCCGCAGCCCTGGTCACATGATGTGTACTCAGTTTTGGAGGCTCACATGATGAAACAGACACATGGCGACGAGAACGTGATATAGAAAGTGCTGTTAGTGTTTTGCAGCAGCACTATGTACAAGAGGAGTCTTTTTCCACGGCAAAAATACATTTTAATTGTGTATCAACCTCCACACCCCTCAAAGTAGCCGATGGCGAGCGCAAATCAACATATGATCACAGAGACAAAGATAGCTTGCAAATTTGAGCCCTGTTACTGTATGTATAATATAATATACAGTACTGTGCAAAAGTTTTAGGCAGGTGTGAAAAAATGCTGTAAAGTAAGAATGCTTTCAAAAATAGGCATGTTAATAGATTATATTTATCAATTAACTAAATGCAAAGTGAGTGAACAGAAGAAAAATCTAAATCAAATCCATATTTGGTGTGACAACCCTTTGCCTTCAAAACAGCATCAATTCTTCTAGGTACACTTGCACAAAGTCAGGGATTTTGTAGGCATATAGTCAGGTGTATGATTAAACAATTATACCAAACAGGTGCTAATGATCATCAATTCAATATGTAGGTTGAAACACAATCATTAACTGAAACAGAAACAGCTGTGTAGGAGGAATAAAACTGGGTGAGGAACAGCCAAACTCAGCTAACAAGGTGAGGTTGCTGAAGACAGTTTACTGTCAAAAGTCATACACCATGGCAAGACTGAGCACAGCAACAAGACACAAGGTAGTTATACTGCATCAGCAAGGTCTCTCCCAGGCAGAAATTTCAAGGCAGACAGGGGTTTCCAGAGGTGCTGTCCAAGCTCTTTTGAAGAAGCACAAAGAAACGGGCAACGTTGAGGACCGTGAGACGCGGTGGTCGGCCAAGGAAACTTACTGCAGCAGATGAAAGACACATCATGCTTACTTCCCTTCGCAATCGGAAGATGTCCAGCAGTGCCATCAGCTCAGAACTGGCAGAAAACAGTGGGACCCTGGTACACCCATCTACTGTCCGGAGAAGTCTGGTCAGAAGTGGCCTTCATGGAAGACTTGCGGCCAAAAAGCCATACCTCCGGCGTGGAAACAAGGCCAAGCGACTCAACTATGCACGAAAACACAGGAACTGGGGTGCACAAAAATGGCAGCAGGTGCTCTGGACTGATGAGTCAAAATTTGAAATATTTGGCTGTAGCAGAAGGCAGTTTGTTAGCGAAGGGCTGGAGAGCGTACACGAATGAGTGTCTGCAGGCAACAGTGAAGCATGGTGGAGGTTCCTTGCAAGTTTGGGGCTGCATTTCTGCAAATGGAGTTGGGGATTTGTTCAGAATTAATGGTCTACTCAATGCTGAGAAGTACAGGCAGATACTTATCCTTCATGCAATACCATCAGGGAGGCATCAGATTGGCCCCAAATTTATTCTGCAGCATGACAACGACCCCAAACATACAGCGAAAGTCATTAAGAACTATCTTCAGCGTAAAGAAGAACAAGGAGTCCTGGAAGTGATGGTATGGCCCCCACAGAGCCCTGATCTCAACATCATCGAGTCTGTCTGGGATTACATGAAGTAAGAGAAGCAACTGAGGCTGCCTAAATCCACAGAAGAACTGTGGTTAGTTCTCCAAGATGTTTGGGCCAACCTACCTGCCGAGTTCCTTCAAAAACTGTGTGCAAGTGTACCTTGAAGAATTGATGCTTGATGCTGTTTTGAAGGCAAAGGGTGGTCACACCAAATATGGATTTGATTTAGATTTTTCTTCTGTTCACTCACTTTGCATTTAGTTAATTGATAAATATAATCTATTAACATGTCTATTTTTGAAAGCATTCTTACTTTACAGCATTTTTTCACACCTGCCTAAAACTTTTGCACAGTACTGTATATTTGAACAACTACACAAACAGTGAGGGCCCTGCATTTTTATCATTGTATTTTTAAACAATTTATAGATATTTGAATGGTTCCAGTTACAGTCAAGTGCCTGCATGTAAATTGCACTGATCCCCAAATAAGTACAACTAACAACAATTTCAGAGAAACCCTAAGAAGTGCACATCTTGTAAAAGCTTGTATTGGATAGTGTCACAGTTTTGTAAAACCCATATTTTCCATATTTGAGTTAACCCTTTGAGCTTAGCAGAAAAACAGAGGAGAGAAAAAAAACGTGTATTAAATCTTTAATAAAAAACACATTTGAGTTTTTCCCTCTTGTATGACTGTGTAATGTTGTTAACTGGCTCCGATCCTGGAGTCCGTGCTGTGGTTTAAACTCTCATATTCCTGTGGTTTGTGAATGTACAGTACTCACTTCACACCATACTCTTAAGTAAATCCTTAATAACACAATTCTAAAATAGTCAATTTCACATAAAAGAGAAACACATTATGGTGATAAAAAACCTTTTAACCATTCGTGGAAAACAAATATTGTTAAATGAAAATAAAAACCGTGTCTAACAGTCTTGATGCTGACTTTTGGAAATATAACCACTTTGTGGTATTCCATGTACCCAACGTCCTGCAGACAGTAGATATTGTTTGAAATTGCTTAAGAACTGGAACTTGAAATTGTGAGATTGGAATGTCCTGCAGACAATTATGTTGCGGTTAGATTTTTAAAAAAAAAAATCCTTCGAACTGTGATTTCATAAACATGCTGCAATAACAGTTTCTTAACTTAACAGTTTCTTTAAGAAAGTCGATACTCTCGCGAGGCAGTGATTAAAGGTGGAACATAAAAAGGGAAAATATGAAAGTAAGACTTCAGTAACAATGTTGATGGTTTGCTTGGAATGCTAAACAGATGTGCTCTTCTAAAGGGTTGTATTGCTTCGTGCTGGGTGACAGTTACAGATTCTGATAGTAAAAATGATTATGTATAGATTGTGTGTGTTTTCTATGTTTGTGTTCTTCACATAGCTTAAACAGATCTTGAACCAAGAGATGTGCAGATCTTTGGGGCAGTTCATTGGCTGACAGTCTCTCTTTAAAAAGATGTTACATATCAACTCCACTGTTTAACCTGGTTTCTTCTTAAAACTTGTATTTACAGCATCTAAAATATGTACACTGTATTTATATAAAAAATATTAGTGTGTCACCCCTCTTTTACTGTTGTGAATTAAGCCCCTTTCACACTGGCACTCCTACCCGGGTCCGGACCTGGGTTCTGGCTACCCAGGTCACAACCCTGCGTTGTGTGAAACCATGTACCCGGGATGTGGGTCGACATGCTTTGGCCCGGGCTGAGCGAGACAAAATGCATGACGGCCATTCGTGAGCCGACAGAATAACAAACAGCCACGCCTGTGTGAAGATTTCACTTCCGCAAGGATTGTTTTTCTTTATTCTGTTTAGCCATATTTGTGTTGCTTGAGAGACAGCATGAGCCTGATTGCAGCAGGGATGAAGAAACATTTGCTCTCATCAACATTTGAGCCTACGGTTCAGAGAAGCTTGGATGGAAGCGTCCGTAACAAGCTGCTTCTGGGGCTTTGGTACACACATTGTGCACTTGCGTCTGTCACCCAGGTCAACCCTGCTTTATCAAAAGCAGTGTGAAATCACATAGCTTACCCACATGACACCGGGTCCTGACCAGGTTCCGACCCGGGTAGAGCATGCCAGTGTGAAAGGGGCTTTAGACACTCGCAGAGCTACTGTAAGCTGCACACCTTCACTTAGGGTCAAGTTGAACAGCAAACAACTAAAGAGGTACAAACCTGAACTATTTTATGAGTCCTGAGCTCAGGGTGTGTCCAATCAGGTCCCCAGGTCGCAAAATGTTACTGTAAACTTGCCACGTTGGTGACTAAGCATTTACTGTATATATAACAGAACTTCGGTTCTATAATAAAACGTCTTTCTGCTTCAAAACTGGCCAAATCTGAGCCAGAGCCAGTCCTTCTGAACTCCAATCTCCTTTTCTTGTTTCCATAGTAACGAGCACCAGCCAGTCAAGTTCAGTTAAAAGCATGAATGATCTTTCCGAATTCATTCTGCTTTATCTGCAATTCAGAATTAGGTTAACACAAGGGACAAATGAGTGTTGTTAATCTGTCCCTGCACTGAACTGGCGTCCTGTGAAATCCAACTTCGGCCAACCTCTCAAATTGCTTGGAAGAAGTCCTTGTTACAGACGCTTCCATCTAAGCTTCTCTGGATTGAATCGTCTACTCAAAATGTTGATTAGAACAAATGTTTCTTCATAGCTTCACGCCATCTAGCAATCTGGCTCATGGTCTGTCTCAATCAACAAACCGTGAATAAACAGAAATGTTTCGTAATTTCCTTGCGGAAGTGAAACCTTCACGCTTATGTTGCTGTTTGTTACTTCCTCTGCTTACAAGCGCCCATCATGCATTTTGTCTCGCTTGACCTGGATACGTGGTTTCACACTACGCGGGATTGTGACTTGGGTAGCCAGAACCTGGGTTGGGACCTGGGTAGCAATGCCAGTGTGAAAAGGGCTTTAGACTGCACAACAAATTAAAAAACATGCTTTTTTTTTGCAGTTGGAGAAGTTGCTAGGTTTTGAGGGGAGGAGAGAGAGAGAGAGAGAGAGAGAGAATCTGGGACTCAAGCCCCATCTGAGGCGGTTAAAATAATAAGGTCAATTTAAATTTCAAGCAAAGTGAGCTGAAGTAACATCTGCTATAAATTGCATTGGGTTTTGTTTTTTAGGAATCAGATTTTGTGTTGCTTACCTGGCATTTGGGGAGTTAAAACAAATGTGACAGTAACTGCAAAATAAAGAAATGTGTTTACTTCCATGGAATTTTGATATAGTTATCTTCTTCTTTTGTTTATAGCTAATTATAATTGTCTTTTTTCATGACAATTAGAATTTTTTTAAATAGGATTTTGATGAAGTTTTCTTTGTATTAGTTTTTTTATTCTTATTTCTTTTTTATTGATAAGCTGGACCTGTGTGTTGTATATTGTATTTTTTATATGCGCTTCTGAGGGATACTTACATACAAGATTTGTATATCCGAAAAGAACATCTGAATATCTTGAATTGTAAAAGGCTACGGTAGTCAACCAAAAGTTTTCTTTTTGGTTGTCATGTTTAACTATTCAGCTATTTACAGTACTGTGTATTTTTAAATTGAAGGCTGCCTGAAGACAGTGGAGTCTCTTGACGATACAGTAAACACAAACATCATTTGTACATGCTAAGCTTTTCTTAATTTTATATAAAAAATAAGATGTTGTAACCCTTAACCTGTTTGCAGTTTTATTTTATTTAGTTTTGTTTTAAAAGGACTAACTTTATACTAAAAAGGTAGGGTCCAATTGTTCCAAATTGCTAAAAAACATCACCATTACTAAAGATATACCCTTGGGAATCAAGAAGCCATTAAACAGATGAAAGTACATTTTGAAAAGTCTGACCTTACAGGCAATCATAAAAATGAATCAAAACAGTTCTTTTTTCCCCCCTGAAGTACACACAGTCCATCTGTGTCTAATCCAGTAATTATAGACAGAGTTCAATTACCTTTTCAAACTTGGAGCAGACTGGAGACTGGGCAGTGCACACATTTAGGGTTTTGTCTAGACAACAAATTGACCACAGTCTAAAGTTAAAAATGTATTTCTAATGTTGTTATTTTTTTCTCCTGTATTTGATAGGTTTAATAGTTTTTGAACAGCGTACTATTCTGCAGTGTTTGACATGTTTCGCTACTCCATACAGCTTTATCATCACGGTTTACGTTTTCACTCGTTTTATAGATTTACTTGCATTTGCTCCAGAGTGTGTAATCGTATGTTCTGTTTTATTGTGACGTCTTTAAAACTGCTTTAACATTACATGTGCAGTTGTGAATTTGATACATATGAACATACCAGTCAACAGAAACAGAAAGTTAAGTTGTGTAAACCCTGTAAACATTAAAAAAAAGGAGAACACCATCCTTTTTAATATGCACCCTGTTTTTGGTAAGGGTGGGTTTTATTTTATTGTGAGTTAAGACTTGAAAAGGTTTTTTAAAAGACTTAGGACCTAGTACTCAGACCAGCAAATAATTAATAATGTATTAATTACATTACTAATAAGATGTCTAATATGTTACTTAGTGTTATATAAAGTAAAAACTTGTAATAAATAAATAAGTAAATAACAAACAAAAGTAAACAATGTAACAATTTAACCCTGGGTTGTACTTTGTAAATATGACCTGGTAGTTTTGTAGATTTGCTACATTATACTCAAATAGGTACAGTAATTAATTTTTGTATATGATAACATGTGGCCCAATATTTGGTCAAATGGATTTTACTAAGAAGCACAAAATAAACATGTGTCAAATAAGTAACACATGGCTGGGTTTCATGGAAACCTAAAGCTTTCCAGTATAATAATTCTGTAATGTTTCTGGACATGATTATAATGAAAACCACGTCAGGGTAACTTTTCTTGTTTTTAAAATGTTAATGTTTTTCATATTATTCCTTTATAGCCTTATCATCTGAATCTTATGGCAGTGTATATGTAGTAATATGTTCTTATATGAGCGCAAATATTTAACTCATGAGCTTATTTGAAGACAATTGTTTTTCCCCCAAATAATTCTTGAAACAGCTTTACACTTTTGTTAACGACACCAAGAACAGGTCTTTAGGTAGCACCGAGTTACATCTGTGTGAGTAAGGTCCTATATCCCCTTTACATTTCCCTTTACGTCATTTATGTAAATAGAATTATGAAGAGCATCAGCTGTAGCAGTGTCCAATTAAAGCATTAATGCCTGATTTTGTAAGGGTTATTGACTGTGGAAACACATCGAAAGACAAGGTCAGTTATTTACAGGTAATGACTGCTAAAGAGTATATTAAAGATATTATAAACAGAAAAAAAATGTTTTTGTGTATGAAGACGTATTTATGTTATATTTGGATATGGAGGGCTCACTGTAGGTTGCTTCAAATTCACGTTGTGCTTTAGACTAAGCTCTAAAGTCATGTTGGCTATTAGAGGGAATCTACAACTGGGATAATGACCACTCTACCCAGAACCTGATTGGCTAAGGTGATCTATCAAGTTTATACTAAACAGGTTAAGCATTTTGTGTGTAGTAGTTGACTTTTCCTGATTGCAGCTTAACAACATAGGGGTAGATGTACTAAAGTGCTGTGCCTGTCACAATAGTTGTAAACCAGTTGCATATGAGTTGGAAGTCTAGGGTGAAATGTACTAAACATGCGCAATGCTGTTAGCTACTTTTTAGGGAATGCTTTGTGGCAGCGTTTTTTCTTTGCGGTTTAGCCTTAGATGAATATGTAATTATGGGCCCTCCTGCATAAATTCGCAAAAAGGGGCAGAGATAGTGCAAATGAGGGTTCACAAATATTATAATGAGATGTACTAAAGCTGCAGACAATTGCGACACTTACAATTGTATCAATTTGTTAAGAACTTTTGAAAGCAGTTGTTGCTGGCATTTCCCAGTCTGCTTTTTCTCGTGTGTTGCCAGTTATGCTCAATGCATTTTTGAGGCGAACACCCAAGTACTTAATTTTCACTTTTGTACTTTCAAGCCTTGAAAACACATTTCTATGACATTTCTGGTTTTCACAGCGTGTTGGGAACAACAGACTGCACACATGTGCCGCTAACCCCTCCAGCTCATTCTGAACATCTGTATAGGACCATGATCTATTGTGTGTTAATTGTCTAGGTTACTAAGTAGGCCAAGTTAAAAATAATAATAATTAAAATAAAATTTTTAAAAAACCTAAAATCATTTAGTTTCAATTTAAAATAATCTTTTATTCGCATTGTACACCAATGTGTAAAATGTAGCAGCATGATTTATTTTGTGTTATCAGTAGGCTAAAGTAAAATAAAAAAGTGCGCTAGGTATTCATTTGATTTTACTGCTGTACTGTATACTGTATAGGCCTACTGTACAGATTTATATTTTTACATAATGTAATGTGTAGCCTACCCAAAACATTTCAGCTCAATGATTTATGTTTAAAATACATCAAGAACTGTACAACTGTAAATGTATATGCGTGCGATTTTATTGTATTGTTTTTAAACCCGACACCTCCTTATGTTGAATCAGACAAACATGTCCGGTTTAGCGAGGGGCTACTGTATGATTATGAAAAGCTTTTTGGGGTTGAAGGTTGGGGCCCCACTATAGAATGTGATGGGATTAAACTGCCTTTCATATATATATATATATATATATATATATATATATATATATATATATATATATATATATATATAATAGTATTAAAATAGGCAAAATGAAGAGGGAACAGAATGCATTGTACAGATGACGTTTACATTTAACGAAAACAATGTTATTTTGATTCTTGCACCCCTGCATGTACAGACGTTATCCTTCAGGCACCCTGTGCTGCAGCAAACCACAACTCAACTCCCACTATTTATTTGAACAATGTTGCATGACTCTCCAATATATGTTAGAGATCTCGCCAAGACGATGCAGCAAATATTTAAATTAGTATTTTGCAGCTCTTTTAATTAACATATTTTCTTTTAGTACATACAATGTATAGACCTACTTTGTGAATTGTCGCAACGAAAATGCAAATTCCGGTTTGTTTCCCTGCGACTGGACCATCTTAATACATCTACCCCATAGTGTTTAGTATTTTTAGTCACAATCAGCATTTTGGAGTTTGCAAGCGTCAACATTATTCCATCAACCATTAAATTCAGTTTTATGAAGAATTGTTAGGGGTCCTGCTAAAAGAATAAACAAAGATGTATCAAATATCATTTTTATAATACCTTCCGTGAGAGTCATTATAGTGCATCAATTCATCAAACTATAGAAGTATAACTTATGATACTGCAAGATATTAAACCTATAAAATAGGCAACGTGCCCATCAAGAAAAGCTGAATTTGTATCTGCTGAGGTCATGGGTCACTTTTTCAAATTCCAAATTGAAGATTACCTAATTTTTTTATTTAAAGGATTCTTGGATTTTGTTGTACTGTAGCTTTTCTGATGTGGAGGCCTCTAAATACAGTAGTTACAAAAATAATCTTCTGGAATGGTGACCTGCAATTTAATTCTGTTACCACAATTGAGTACCCCGTGGGAAACTGTTGTTGCATCAGTAAATGTTTTTTTTATGTTAAATTTGGCCTGTGAAACACTCAAGAAAAATGACTAAGCCTTTATGACAGCTGTGGGCAGATTTCTTTTACTGTACATGATCATTGATCAGTTAGCATACATCAGTGGTATTCAAATGCTGAAAGAAGAAAAATTGCCAGTTATTACCAGTAGTTGCATTTTAGAGTCACAAATTAATCTTTATGGCAAAAGCAATACATTGCATATTTGCACATATTTGTCATAGTCTTTAAAAAATGCCTTTATTTTTGTAAGGATCTTCCAAAAAGCACACTAATTGAGAGGGTCCTCATTATCTTTCTAGTAGAAAATGGAAAACATCTTTATTTTTCTTTTTTTAAAATAAAATTAACAGTTTATCGATACCTAAATGTAAAATGGTCTAAAAGTGTAAGAAAAACTACATTCAAGAAACAGCCCCTAAAGATAAAGATACGTATTTCACTGATGTGTTTTATTTATTTAGTATATTTATAGAGGAGAAAACTAAGTGAGATGTACAGTAACATTGTAGGGGTGTCCTGTGGCAGGGATAAAAGATGAATGTTTTCATGATTTTCCAAACAAAATCATGACAATCAGATATTCTCTTACTTGACTGGCTTGGTGTGCTGCAATGCTTGTTGTGTTACCTGTGATGGTCCACCTACATTTTAATTTCAAGTGGCATATCCCTCATTTAACTTGCCAAAATGCAAATATAATTTTTTTTTTCTAGTTGATGTTGCTGCTTTACACAGGAATCATTTTTATGGTTTATAGTATCATTGAATCCTTAAGTTATGTACTATGCAAACATTCCCGAGAGCTTCCCCAAAATTACATTTTGAAGTAGGAGATTTAAAAAAAGAGGTTTTACTTGCTTATAGTATATACTGTATACACATAGTTAAAAATGATGTTTTAAAAAACAAAATACTGTCACACACTTTTTTTTTTTTTGTCCTGACAAACTTCAGATTAATTTCCTGTTGTCACTGCTGACTGTTCGTAATAGAAAAGTTATTGGGCTCTTCAGGCTTTGTAGATTCTTATAGTTGATGTGCCAGTCACATATTATAACTCTACTTTGAATTTTATTGAAAGCTCAGTGAATGGTACTTGAACTTGCCTTTGGCTGCTTATCAGTATTTGTATCACAAGTGGTATGTTTTTCATAACTCCAATAGTGTATCCTTTATTTACTGAAAACATGCAACTCCTTTAAATGCTGATGAAGTCATTTGACATCTGAGCATTCTTTAATCAGTGGATTTCCTGCAAATGTAAGAAATAGGCTTACAGCAGCTTTAGGGGTAATTAAAGCTGGATGTAGAATATATTAAAAAATAAAACTCATTGCAGTATGTTACAGTATTCACAAAATCATGAGTACTGCAGTGCAAATGAGGTGAAAAAAAGATACACGTTGTGAATGTCAATTTGTTGTAGTAAAACAACATAATTAAACCAAGTGATATACTGTAGTGATTTGTTTTAATTTGAATTGGCCCACCTAGTAAATATAAAGTCACAGTTCAGAACTGGAGTAGCGCTTCCCGGTTTATAAATGTTAATTTATTATTATTATTATTATTATTATTATTATTATTATTATTATTATTATTATTATTTATTTCTTAACAGACACCCTTATCCAGGGTGACTTACAGTGGTAAACAAATACATTTCAAGAATCACAGTACAAGTAATAATACAATTAAGAGCAAGATAAAAATACAATGACTTTGGTTCTAGCAAGTACATGTATGACAAAATGCGATTCAATAATGGAGCAGATAACAGTGTCAGTGATAGTTGCATCAGGATATAATTAAATACAAAATACTACAGATTAAATAACACTTGACAGATTACAGTACTCTGAAGTACAGGATTAAATGCAGTAAAATAGGGGGCAGATAAGAGCAAGTAAAGCGCATTTAAGGAAGAGTGATAAGTGTCCCAGGGGAAGAACAGAGGAGTTAGCAGCAGCAGTTTCTTATTTAAACCCTTTAACCCTAATTGGTACAGTACAGTATGCATTTACAAAAGTCAGGACATTCATTACACCAAAATGTTGTTAAAACAGGAGTTAGGGTTTAAAAGTCAATAAACTACAAAAATCACAATGAAACAAATTTCAATGGTGCAGCTTGAAGCCACAAAAGTGAGGAAATGCCATACTAACCATAACTCTGCTGCATCCAGGTTAGACTTTTAGCATAGATACTGAGATGTGATGGGCAGGTTAGCATTCAATGATAAGGGGAGCAGTGAAAATGGCAGAGGTAAGAGCATGTATTTTAAAACCTTTGCAACAACACCTTTTAATAAGGAAAATATTTTTGAAATCTTTAGCAACAGAATGAAAAGTTCAATGAAGCAATAATGACCAGGTATCCCTGTCAAGGATGCAAATAACATTACAGATATCGGTATATTTAATAAGTGACCAACATCCACAGCATGTACAATATATCATAATAAATGCCAGATGCAAAATGTAATCAAATTATAGCAAGCAGTTGCCAAGATATATCCTTCAATATCTCAGCTTGTCAGGTGTCAAAACTGTGAAGAAGTATATCAAAGAGAGCTACATTCAAAGTATGTGGAATAAACTGCTGCACTAAAAGTCAATACAAAGATCAATAGGTTATCAATAGGTCAGCCAATCTGGTGTCAGTAGTGTAGCTACACTCACACAGTGTATGGAATAACTTCTTGTAATGAGACCATGCAACGTTTAATCAGATTTGGGCAAATGGTTCTGTAGTCTTCACTAGCCCAACTAATCAGAAGCCAGAACTCATGAAACATAGGTCACAGTGATAGAGATTTGGATACTCCCAAGCACTTGTGTTAATGAATACCCATAACAAGTTTCCTCAAAACTTAATGTATACTGTAGTTAAAACAAACATACAGACGCCTCCCCTGTATCCCTGCTAGCAGGGAGAAGTTTAAATGGAAATGTTACTAAAGCTAGTGAGGTGGCAAAATTAATTTAAAAACCATGCTTAATAAAACATACCAGCAATGTGCAACAGCAGATGATCAGGGGAGCAGTGAAAATGTAGTTGAATATGTATTTTCACTGCTCCCCTTATCACTGTTTAGTGGAACTTTTCCTTGTTTAAGGTGTTGTTGTGAAGGTATCTCACATCTCAGTATCTATGCTAAAAGTCTAACCTGGATCCCACTGAGTTATGGATGGAATGGGACTCCCTGACTTTTGTGGCTTCGAGCTGCAGCATTAAATTGTCATTTTTTAATGTCCTGTCTTCTGTGGCTTGAAGCTTAACCCATAACTATTTTTGTAAAGTTTTTTTGTAATGAATATACATTATTTGACTTGTTTTATTGAACTAGAAAAAGTGAAAATAGCATAGTTCAAAGTAACCAACTGTTTTGCCTTGCTGTAACATGAATTGACATTAGATGTGTGCTAGTTTGTTTGTTTATGTATGCATTCATTTACTTATTATTTGGTTTATTTTTCAATATTTATTTTCTATACAATTGTGGTAAAGGTTGCTATGACTTCCCAAATACTAGTTTCCAGCATTCCTAACATTAAGTAGAAACTGTAGTTCTGTAAGGTTGTTGACGTTATAGGAGTTCATGCTTTTATCAGTGTAATTTGCAGAAGCATGCACTTACAAAATACTGAGAAGATTAGGCAACAGAAGAAAGAGGGCATTTACCAACGAATTCACAAAAAGTGAATCCTTTAAGATCACAACTCGATGTTTATATACTTTTATTTAAACAGTCAAATGCGTATTGTACTAAACTATAGACACAATTCTGCCTGAAGCAAGGTTCAGTGTAGAGGTCAAGAAGTTGTAGGTCATGTAGTAATGATATTATCAGACTACCGTGTTGTGATCAGCTCCATATGCCCTATAACAGTAAGATAATAGTTCTACCCCCCCACCACCCCCACCCCCACATGCCTTTAATCCAATAATCAAACCCTAATTTCTTTTAAAGTTTGATACACATGCCACTAAAAATCCATTTGCAATGAATAGATTATTTTGTCTTACTTTGGAATCAATTTGCAAGGAATTCTTTCCTAAATTTTGATCCATGCCAAATATTTTTTTTCCTTCAAATATAATGTTGTCTTAGTTAAATCAGCCAAAAGTGATTTTTAAAGCATTGGATTTGTGCAAGTTTGAATTACAAAAAAGTATTTATTTAGCATTCTAACTTTTATATTTCATTTTTGACAAGTAAATGCAAGTTTAAGACAAATGAAAGTTATTATGACATGCTCAGTTTATGCTTACTGCTTTACTTCTGCAGTAGTTTACTTGTTTACTACTACACTGCAGGCAGCAAAGCAGTTTATTTCAGATGCGTGTATTTCTGTGTATTCACAAAACCCTTCTAGATATAAACAGATCTTAAAAGATGCACCACACAGTGTTGGGTTGACCTTCAAAGCTATATTTCACTGTTTTATTGTAGATTTTAATGTTCATTAACAAAGTAATTTACATTGTGATTCATTGTATTGATGTTTTCAGTTATTTTAACAGATGTTTTAAAAAGGTAATGTACTGCTGCTTTTTACAACCCCTTGGCCATTATAGATTGCGATCCACACATTATCTGAACTATGTGGTTTCAATGGTCAAACGTGCCACTGGACAAAAATCCTTTAGATTGCTCAGCCATGGAATGATCTTCATATTAAATTAAAGATCATTGCATATCAAACTGGCATTTTGCTGAATTTGAGGTTGGTTCAATGGCTTTAGGTTATGGTCATCTGTTTTTAAGTGTTTTTTTTGTATTCCCCAAGTATTAATATAATAATTTAACTAAAATAAAAATCTTAAATGTCATGCTACTTCAATAAATCTTTTACTGAAAATGTATTGTATTGTAGGTATAATTAATTTATTTTATTTTATTTGTGTCATTAAATGTTGTGCTTTTAATACAAAATATGTAAATTATTGTACAATTTGAAATAAATACAAAAGTAAAAATATCAATGAGTAGACTTATTTTTTTAATTAATTGCAAATTGGGGTAATGCTAATCACCTTAACCTCAACTTAACCTAAAATCATCTTTTTTTTTTTGTAGATTTTCATTAAAATGTTACACAGTTCAACAGATTTTAAATTTTACACTGATCAACTTAACATAGATTAATAAATTTACTACTATAGTCTTTATTTCACATGAAAAGAAATTAATGTTATACAAATATGAAAATTGCATTTTCAGTGTTTGGCACCAATACTAGTCTTGCATTTTTAAACATGTATTTAAACCAAAACAGAATCAGAACATGAGATATGGTGTGTTGATGTGGTAAACTTACTTTCTAATGACCCTGTATATATAAAAAAATATATATGTTTTACAACAAAAGTTTATGAATTGGATCAAACAAATCATTTGCATATTTTTAAAAAAAAATTAAAAATCTTGCCTGCCTAATTTTCATCTCTATTCAAAACAGTTTCACAGAAAGCAAACTGGGAATCTAAATTAGACAAACTTACCTAGAAACCTAATTACAGACATTAGGCAGCAGAGATCTTAATGAAAGCGTTTCAACTGGCTTGCAAAATGCTATGGCACAGCCACTTACTGTTGGAGCCTCCAATTAAACGCATATTTTAATTTTTATAAGAGTTTATACACAGTTGTTCTTGTTTTGTTTTGTTGTAGCTGGTGATAAAAAACAGAAACTGAAAAGGCAAGTGTTTTCGATGATGAGATTAGATGTAGCCAGGCTGACTGTCTCCTGAATTTCAGCTCCCCCTTAAGCACAAGGCCACCCCTACTTCATTGTTTAGGTATTACTTGCTCTTTAGGATCTTAAATTACAAGAGCAATTGATCCCTGTGACCTAATGTAAGGCCTTCATAGTTGCAGAGGAAAATCGAGCCGAAATGTCTACACACAGGAGACAAATCAACTGAGAACCAGGCACGACATTTTGAAAGGGCTGCCTTTGAGAGGAGCACACCCAGCATCAACTACTGAGATTGAGGCATGACAGGAGGGTTGAATTATCTTCCTGTAGTTACAGCTCTGCAGACAGACAATTAAAACACGGCCTAGTTCAGTAAACATTATCCAGAGTCAGAAAAATCTGAATGGGTTAAAATTAGGGGTTTGTGTTTTACTTTCAGGTTTTGGATAATCTTATGCTACTACGGTATATTTAGTAAGGCATGGAAATACAAATGCCCCTTTTAGTTTATCTTGATCTCCCTGTTGTATGAAACATCTCCCTCTGGCAATTGTAAGTCTCTTGGGCGACAAAGCAACTTTAGAAGGTAAAGGAAGTCTTCCCTTCTACAAATCTGTCTGCCTTACCTTTCAGATTTGTGTACGTGTATTCATTTAATACTGTAGTTACAGGATTTTGTTTGTTTGAATGAGCACACTACTGTAATTGGACAGAATTTGGGTGCCCTTATCTCATCAGATCGCTGAATCTTTGAATAAACTGGCCTTACTCATTAGTAAACCCACACAAGCCTTTGAACATGATCCCTGAAGACAGGTTGGGCCTGTTCAGTACTTGAACGTTTGGAAACACCAGAGGAGTTGTGATAGTGACTCGAGGATGGGGATTAAAAGGAGATAGTTGCTGACCATGTTTTGAAGTGAAATAAGTTTGATAGCCCTTAGCCTTCAGTGGTCAGATCACAAAACTACCATTGGGCACTTTGGGTGCCTTTGCAGAAAGATGGGCATGGAGACATATTCTCCCTCGACCCCGAAGTGTTGCAAGTTTAATCTATGTTGCACAATGACTAAGACAATATGTAATAATCTTCAGTCCCATGAGTCAGGGTTCACTGTATCTAACTGTGTTTAATGAAACAGCTTTGTTGTAATTGTGCTGTAATTATTAGATTAGGTACTACTGCCTCAGAACGGTTGCATTTTTTGTTTGACTCAATAACATTTTTGGTTGTTGGGATCCTAATTATATGTATACAGTCGGCGCCGACTAATCGGGATACTGATAATCGGGATTTCTGCTTAAATGAGATGCAACTCTGGGAGACGGTTCTTCCCAGTGCTATTTAATTGGGACATAAATTCATTTAGTTGGGATACAGTATTTTCAAATGATGAATGGAGATCTCTTTTCAGAGCAAGACAGATTCGCGTAGCACAGTGCAGTGAGTACATGATAAAGCTATGACTTGCGTAGATTGCCTAAACCACATTGAACTCTTGAAGGAGCGGGAGTCTCCTGTGGTTTCTCAGGCTGCTGTTGCAAAGAAAGCTGCAGTGTCAATATTGCAGGTGTCTCACCTTGAGATAAGATGTGATTTCATTATTTTTCATTTCATGTAGAAATAAAAAGCAGCGATTCATTTTGTTTAGGAATAAAAAAAAACAATTGACTCGTATTTTAAATAACGTATTTAACATTTAATCATAATGTGATGTGTTTTCATTCTTTTTCTTTTCATTTGAAAACAAAAAAGTGTGACTGTAAGGTCGTCTCAAATGCCTCTCGTTTAATTAGGACAACCGCTTATTCGAGATATCTTCTCCCGAGGAGTCCCTATAAAGCGGCGGCGACTGTAAACTGAATCCCACGCTTGTCGTCTTCTTAGTAACAAAGACTTGTTATACCGTATATTCAGCTGTTTCCTCCTTCAAATAACATAGAAGAACTACACAATTCCTACTGAAATCGTAGGAATTCATATTACAAGGGATGGCCGGGGAGGTGGGTGGGTGGTAGGGTGCTTCATAGCTGCAGCAATTGTGTGATTACAGTAATTAGGATAAAGAGATATTTCAATTGCTTTATTAAAGAGGAGCATTTTACTATAGACCTGTCTTGTATGAGTGTGGTGTGCTTTTAATCATAGCAAAAGTGAAAAATCCTCTATAATAAGTATGCTGTTATTATTTTTAAGACTTTTTCAAAGAATTTAATTCTAAAGTTCTGTGAACATAGTTTCTGTTTTATAGACTGTGTTTTGTATCTCAAAGCAGTAGACTTTGTTCTAGCACCATCTTATGGACAAAAACTGTATTGGCTTAATTTTAAAAGCATAATTAAGAAACTTGCTGGCTTTCCTGCCAAGATTTCTGTCTGTTCTGTCCAAGGTAAATTTTAAGTTGTGGAACATGTCCTTTGCATTGAAGAAAATGTTTTAATGTTCTTTCTCACAAGGTGATCTTTCTTACAGTTAGAAAGATTTTTACAGCATAAATAGAGAGGGGTTTATTTTTTATTTTTTTTATTTGCCTTTAGAAACATGCTGTGCAAATAGGTTTCACATCCTTTCAAGGAATATCAGGCAGTTTCTGTTTTCATACCAAATGAGCAATGAATGTTAAATACACTAAGGAATTGCTGGTACTGGTTTATAAAATGTGATTAAAGGTGTAAATCTAATTGCCAGGAAAAGTCTCTTTCACAACCTGATCTGTTTCAAAAACACCAACAGCCCTTGGATATCTCACAAAAAAAGGATAATTCAATGAGAATTTTGGATCAAACATCTAAACCATGGGGTATGTCAGGAATGTTTCCATTTGAAGTATGGGTTTATTTTAGATTATTTACCAGAGGAGCCTCTTGAGAGGAAAAGAATTGTGTTTATTATGAGTGCCTCTTATTTATGAGTGTGTAGTGTTTGAGTGCCCAAGGGAAGATACAGGCAGCAAGCAGACAGCAATTAAAACAGATTACACTCACCATTTGAAAGAAAAAAAAGCAAGGTGCATTGTGTTACTTCTCAAAGCTTTATGCTGTTAAACTTTACAGATGTGGTCAGTTTGGGCTTCCTACTGTATCTGTAATTTTACCAATTTTTGTACAGCAGAAACAGCAAATCATTTATTATATATATACATACACAGCATTTCCCATGTTAACTGCCTCATATAATCCCCTTATTCTGTTCCAGATCTCTTAATGTTGCTAGAATACACCTGATTCTAGAAAATATAACTTGCTTTAAAACTCAAAATATCTTCACAGTTTCTATGAGCGAACAAGAAACTTTGTGTTGGCGGTATAAGTCCCCATGTGTTGCTACAACTGCTTTAGTACCTTTATTGCTCTTTTAATTGTTTTTCTTTTTACACTTATAATGTTAAAGTATGTTTCAAAGCTCTTTTCAAAATGGCCACTGAGTGCAGGAAGAGCAATAAAAAAAATGTAAAAAACATAACCGGTGCTCTAGCTTTTCTGTTCCGTACCACATCATGGATTGTTTTTGCTGTATTACCTGTTTCACAATGAGGGCAATAATCCTTACACTATCAGAGCTTTAGAGCGGACATTTTGAAAAGAGCTTTGAAACAGCTTGTAAAGTTATAAGTGCAAAACGTTGTTGGGTTGCTAACATTACAGGTATGTTATTTCAATATTTGTAGCAACATGTGATCATATGTAACGCTATAAAGAGTAGACAAAATAATAATTAAAAAAATATTTAGCAGTGTTATTAGAGGGTATATTATGTGTTATTTTTAAAGGTGGTATCTTGTAGTGTGGGGCCATAAGGTTTCTGAAACTGTAAACAATATGAAATATTTTAAGAAGCTATCATTTTCTTCTGGTCCTCTATTGTGTATCTTAGTTTTTTTTAATTTTTTTTTTTTTTTATGTAAATGCATTTTATGTTTTCAGATTGCCAACATCACTAAATTGAAAGATTTTCTCTTGGAGCACTGGAAAGATGACATCAACGCTGGAAGGTAACATGATCATATTTAGACCTTTCATAGCATTCTCTCAAAGCTGCATCAAGGAAACTAGCTTATCTCTGCATTTAAATATGACTCACTGGACTTGAAATTGCACTTTTTACTGGATCTTCTGTAGCAGTTGGAACAAAAGTCATTAAGAACGTTTACAAACAAGAGGAGGCCATTCGGCCCATCTTGCTCGTTTGGTTGTTAGTAGCTTATTGATCCCAGAATCTCATCAAGCAGTTTTTTGAAGGATCCCAGGGTGTCAGCTTCAACAACATTACTGGGGAGTTGGTTCCAGACCCTCACAATTCTCTGTGTAAAAAAGTGCCTCCTATTTTCTGTTCTGAATGCCCCTTTATCTAATCTCCATTTGTGACCCCTGGTCCTTGTTTCTTTTTTCAGGTCGAAAAAGTCCCCTGGGCCGACATTGTCAATACCTTTTAGGATTTTGAATCCTTGAATCAGATCACTGCGTAGTCTTCTTTGTTGATGACTGAACAGATTCAATTATTTTAGCCTGTCTGCATACGACATGCCTTTTAAACCCGGGATTATTCTGGTTGCTCTTCTTTGCACTCTTTCTAGAGCAGCAATATACTTTTTGTAACGAGGTGACCAGAACTGAACACAATATTCTAGATGAGGTCCTACTAATGCATTGTAAAGTTTTAATATTACTTCCCTTGATTTCAACACATTTCACAATATATCCAAGCATCTTGTTTGCCTTTTTTATAGTTTCCCCACATTGTCTAGATGAAGACATTTCCGAGTCAACATAAACTCCTAGGTCTTTTTTATAGATCCCTTCTTCAATTTCAGTATCTCCCATATGATATTTATAATGCACATTTTATTGCCTGCGTGCAGTACCTTACACTTTTCTATATTAAATGTCACTCTGTTACTTATAAGAGCATTTTTAAACATACAGTATGATTCTGTAATTAATTGTTTCCTGCATTTCCAAGCTGTTAGGAATATGTTCTTCATGAATAGCATAATAGGGTTCTGTATATAAATAAGCATACCTGCCTTACAATGGAGCTTACGGGAATTATCAAACTGCAGTATTTTTCTCCTGAACTTGGACACTCCTGAATGGAACTTGCCTGTGTTGCGGTAATGTTTGGGAGAACAGTTTGATAGAGCATTCAGTGTTACACAGTAGGATTGTCTCATAATGAATGTTCTCCCTTTTTAAAAGATTTCTTTTGAGCTGTGAGTTCATTTGGTGCTATAGTAAAACAGTAACACTCACATGGTCAATAAAGGCAAGATACGACCGGTAGTAATACTGCAGTTGCTCACCAGAGGGCACTGTTGGTTCAAAAAATTATTAAAACCAAGGTTTGTTCTAATGTGTCTGTGAATTTGCCAATAAATTTTGCTTTCTTCTGTCCATTACTATCTGCTACTTATCTTATTACCTGGCTCTCATCTAGTGTGATTCATTGCATTTGGTTTTTGACTGAGCATTAAGTTTTAAAGTGGGAGGAGGGAGAGCTACAGGGTGTGTCGTTAATATATGTTTCTGTTCGGCAAAACTTTCTTGATTTTACTCCTGTACTGCTATATAGTATATAAATTGTGTTTTCAAACTTTGTTAATAATAAGAAAGACATGAAATACACATGTTCTTATGCAGACTTGGTGTTTTGTTTTGTTTTTTTTTTGTTTTTTTTTTTTAAGGTTCCTACCAGGGAAATTTATTTTAAGTTCTCAAAACACCAGTCATACAGGTATCATGAAGTACACAGTTCAAAGTACATTTTAGATTATTTTGCCATCTACAAACTCCTGCCTGCCAGTATATTTGTCCTATATGTAAAGGAAAGGTTTACATCATTACAAATGACTGCTTTGACATTTTCTCTAGTCCTTTCATGACAAATTCCTTTACATTAAAGGGATGCTGGAAAGTGCTGTAGGATCATTGGTAAACTGTCTGTAACAAACAGGGCTTTTGTTAGAAAAAAGCTCAGAAGAGTAAACTCAGTTTATTGAACAATTTTCATTGTATAAAACTTTTAGTGGAAAACAAGTATGACATTAAAGATACAGTAGTGGTGTGCTGGATTCAGAAATGGGCAGGGCCAACCAGAAGTGGAATTGGTCATTTCAAAATTAAAAGTTGTTTAACAACACGGGTTATTGATCAGAGACTTGTTTTCACACAAAACCACAAGTTGGCCCTGCCTAGTTTAAACCACTCCCTTATCCGATTATCCCCACCTACTTCTGAGTCCTGCGCACCCCTAGTTAAAGTGCTAAACAGAGTTGAGTAATCTTTTCATTGTCAATGGTGAGAAACTTGGTCATGGAACTGTGGCGTCCGTAGTTCATGGACTCTGCTTTGACAGTACTAATTGTTTACATTACCCAGTTATTTTCAAACTTCCTTCCACTCAAAACATGCTTCCCATTGTGTCTCTCTGTGAGGCATTCTCCATCTACTGCTTACAGTTGTAAAAGTTGAATACTGTGAATTTTACCATGCAGCCTTTTACAGGAAAAGCCTGTTAGTTTTTGTAACATTGTATTCTTAAATGTGTAAGACCCACTGGTAAAACAGACATGTATTTATATACACACTTTACCTGTATGAGACTTTGCTGTCAGTCACTGTATTGCAGCAGAGTGCAGCTGGTATTAACTCTCAGAAAAAAAAGAAAGAGGCCCGGCCTCGCTGCTTCCACTATCCGTCCGCTCCAGCTCATCCAAAACTCTGCTGCTCACCTTGTCTTTTCTCTTCCTCGTTTCTCCCACGCTGCTCCGCTCCCTCCACTGGCTCCCTATCGCCACTCGCATCCAATTCAAAACTCTTGTACTTGCCTAATGCTATCTCAACCTTTTTGCTACCTCCTATCGCCAGACTATTATTTCTCTGTACACCCCCTCTTGCCCCCTCTGCTCCTCCACCACAGGCAGACTAGCTGAACCCCCCCCCCCGCTCCCGTGCTTCCAGATCCCGGTCCTTCTCCACCCTTGCCCCTCAGTGATGGAGCAACCTACCCATGGATATCAGGACTGCTCAGTCCCTGACCACCTTCCGGCACCTCCACAAGACACACCTGTTCAGACAGCATCTGTAAACCTCATAACTCTCGACTATACTGGACTATATGGCACCCAATTGCATCAGTACTTGCATCATCTTGTATTTGCACTGAACTGCTCCACACTGCTGTATTCTACCACTGCTCTCAATTATAATTATATTTTCTGTATCTTGTACTTGATCTTACTCTTAAAGGTAACCATATTCATGTTTTTTGTAATTGATCTAATTTGAAATCATTCTCATCAATTTATCATACTTACAACATGCTCATACTGGACTTTACTCGTATAAGCAAATATTTTTATTAAAAGTTTGCTGCTGTTAGTCGAACCCACTCTTACATGTAATTATTTACTGTATTCTCTATTTTTTGCTTTTATTTGATTTTGAGCTTTTGCTACTGATTTTATTGTACTTTACAACCGCTTATCTGTAATGTGATATTCTGTAATATGATATTCTGAAAGCTGATTTAGTAACAGTTGTATGTCGCCCTGGATAAGGTTGTCTGCTAAGAAATAAATAAATAATAAATAATAATAATAATAATAATAATAATAATAATATAGTAGAAACAAGGAAGGAATTTAGTGTATGTTTTATGTTCTGTTCAATTTCCTCTCATCTGAATGAGGTGTTAGATGACATCAGCCTTATCTCTTCAGACTATTCTCGTAAGACCGATAATGAACGGGATCAGATTGATCAAGATATACAGATATTCATGAGAACATGTTCTGATACCATTCATCAGCTGAGATCAGAAGGTAATACTGCTGTGTAGAATAAGGAGAATGTTACAAGTAGCAGACAAATGTGATTATGTAAACGATTTGGACAAATAAATTAAATATCTGCCATAATACTGTCATTTGGTTGTAGGGTCACCATGGGAACCCAGGACAGCACGTTTTTGTGCATCCCAACGTGCCACCTTTATCATTCGTCAATGATTACTGTCTGGAAATCTGCTGCACATCAGCATACATCAGTATGTGTCAACGAAGTGCTTACTATCAGCTCTCTAGCGAAGTCTATCGGAACCAGAACTGAGAGATGCAGCTTTTCTATAGTGTTTGTCAGTGATACCAATTGCATAGCAAACTCATTGGTCATATGAGGAAGAGCCCATTTACACACCAAAAAATAGTTGTGATTTTTTTTTTTTTTGGTCCAACCCCATACAGTATATTCTGTATTTTATGTTTATCGGTTTAATTATACTGCAGAACAAAACGTCTTCCCTGGACAAGTTATTAAAATGCGGGTTATATTAAGACTACATTGCAGTTGTGCCAGATGACAGCTTTTGTATGAAAAATGGAAGATGACAAAGATGTTTGACCTTATCAGATGTTCCTTTTTGTTGCTAGGTTTTTTTTCAAATAGAATGTATTCTGTTCTCTTGACAAAGTAACAGCATTCAAATCTCCACATCAAAGATAACACTAAATCAATTTAAGGTGGCTGCCATATTGTAGACATGACTTTATGTATTCCGGATGAAATAACACTTTTAAATATTCGCCTCATTTTCCAAAGCATATATCATAACTGAAAGACCATTTAGTGTGCTGCACTGACTTCATTGGTCGGCCAGGGTGTCCTCGGCTCATCTCGCACCAGCGCCCCCTGTGGTCTGGCCGGGTGCCTGTGGGCTTGCCTGTAAGCTGCCCAAAGCTGCGTTGTCCTCCGACGCAGTAGCTCTGGGTTGGCTGCATGGCGGGCCTGCAGAGTGAAAAGAAGTGGTCAGCTGACGGCACACGTTTCGGAGGACAGCGTGTGTTCGTCTTTGCCGCTCCCGAGTCAGCGCAGGGGTGGTACAGTTGGATATTTGAAATTGGGAGAAAAACCAATTGGCGACTACTAAATTAAATTAAATTAAATTGTGTTTGTTCACAAAACCCCCAGTTTAAACTTTGAAATTATTATTATTATTATTTTTAGAATGCTTGGATGTGGTTTTGTTACAGTAACTTCAGCATCCACACATTGATGTCTTATAGGTGTATTGTAATTGGGAAATACTGTGCTGAAGTGACTCTATAAACCCAGGAACAAATGAAGTCAAGCTCTTAATTGTTTTAAAGAAACATTTTCTCATGTCATTTTCATTTAGAAAGAACTGGGTAATGGACAGAACCATCCAAGTTAAGCTTTCCTGTCGTTTTCTTCTGTGAACAGTAATTAATAATGCATTTAAAGAATCATTAAAAGAATATAACATTAAATTCAAAGTTATTTTGCCCTCTTTCATTTACAATGTAACCATGTTTCCTATACGCTGTGAGACAATGTACCTGTGTGCTTCTGCAGTTTAGCAGTTCCACATAATTAACTGAGCATCAGAATATATATGACCTTATTTAAAAAAAAGAAACTACTGAGAGAAATTAATTAATGGGAGTTAACACCCTATCATTTTTAGCCGATAATCTGCAATCTAATATTTAATTATCATCCAAGTTAAAGTAGATTCCTATCAAATAAAAACACAGTTTTAAAATTAAAGTATTTCATTCTAAATACCTGCTAGAAAAACCATAAACTGAAAAAATATGGCTGAATTTTTAATTTTATGTAAATCAAAACCAACTTACTGTATGTGATCATTGAATTCCTCTTTACTGCAGAATGCAGGCTATGCTTGGGTTTTTCTTATACCATTCAGATGGAAAGCTACTTGAATTGAAATAAGCCAGTGAATTGCTTTCAAAAGAATAATTTCATGAAAAGGATGGTTGACCTTACAGTGCTTTAAAGTCCTGTTTGTTTGTTTTTCAGATTCCTCTGTTGATAGTCACAAAGCCTGCTTGACAGCTTAAAGGTTTAATAAACCTGTGCATAAAAGGATTTGAATTATTTGATTCTTCTCCCGTTTGGATTTTGAGTGATGTTTAAAAATGCACACACCAACAAATACAGTCCTTTCTTCGAGGTCAAAACTGGAACATGAGCAAAATAACAAACAGTTGGCTTCCTCAACTCCTAAAAGAACCACACAGACCTCCACAGAGCAGGTAGATGAAAGGGTCATGAAAGATGAAAGCAGCAGTAGGCATCTTCCGAACAATTCAAGGTGAAGGCTTTCTGAGTCAAGAAATATATGTCAGAAAATGCTTGGCAGTGTTGTTCTTTAAAAATCTGAACGGTTTTGTATCCATGGGTGAAGTGGAATATATAAAGTTTATACAGTGGTGCAGAAGTTTATCGGAGGCCCACATTTGACTTGATACTGTCTCTAAACTGTGGCTGATTAAAACACTGCCGCCCTGCTACTCTCTTGGGTTATTTATTGGCCACTATAATTAACATATCTGAATACTGGATTATTCCAAATTTATGCTTAATAATGCTGCAAAAATGTACTTATTTAATGTAAAACAAGGTATTAACAGGAGCCCATCCATGTAGGGTCCCTATTCCTTCAAACAATCCACCAGTGCATGAACACCATGCACATGCAATTCTACTGAACCTGGAAATCCTATATTTTCAAAGGGACCATATTTTTAAAGTACAGTCGTGTGGCAGGGTGGGAGCCCTACACATGGGGAAATATGTAGTTTTATTGTAAATTTTTGCGTTACTTGTTGTAAATTGATTTAATTAATTGTTTAACTGATGTTGCGCTCCACCAGGGCGATCACTTGTCTGCATGGAGCAGCAGCTGAAAGCAATGAGCTGTTCCAGCAGGCAGGTGGGCGTGTCTCGACAGAGCGTTAGTATAAAAACATAGCGATCACTACGATCGGGGCTGTTGTAAGGCCCGCCATTTTCATGGCACCTTTGATTTATAGTTTGTTGTATTGTGTTTTATTTTTAGTGTCTTTTACAGTCTTGTACCGTCCTCTTTGCGCTACCATCGCTGGTAGCGTCACATGACATTATTGTTTGGTTTCGCTTTGTTTTATGTGTTAATAAATACTGAGCGCCGTGCTGGTGTGTTTCACTGCACCTGTGTCTCCATGCCTCTATTCCGGCTCTCACCTGCCTGTCTGCCTACTTCAGTGCAGGAACAACACGCAAGAACGCCACAAGTCGCCACCGCTTAGAACCAGTGGCGTGCCGTGACAAATTGACTGGGGTAGCAGAGTCGTCGCAACCCCCCACCCCCCACCCACTGCTGACCACCCTCCTTTTTTTAAGTGGCAGCTACCTGTAAGCCACAGATACCTTTCATAATTTGAATTCTGAAAGTGCCGAGTATATCCTTTCCCTTCCTGTGTCAGCTCGGGCATCTGTGGTGTATATCTCCCTTTTTTAACACTCTCCAATTTTTCAGAGAATACCCTCAACTGTTTTTTTTCTAGCGTTTGGTCGTTGATTTAGGCTTATGCAGACCTCTTGGTGGTTGATCACATCCCCTTCAGGAAACCCCTAGACTCTTACAAAACCTCTAGTAAACCCTGTAAGTCATCTTGGATAATGGCGTCAGACAAATGAACAAATAATAATTAGAGTAGTATGTTTCATAGTATAAGCAAGCACACTGTACGCAAGTGAGTGAGGCAACGTAATGTCATTTGACTGGTTTACTTGGCACTGTCTGGTCAGCAGAGAATACCTTGAAGGTCCTGACGGCACGCCACTGCTTGGAACAGGCTTGTTTGTGTTAACGTGATTCACCCGCATTAAGCGATGGCCGGTATAAACTCCCACACAATAACCTGACATTCAAAATGTCCCCCAATCACCAGCACAGTAATCAAAACAAACAAGCATGAATGCGGTTAAAAATCTTTACACTCATTACACTAATAAAAAAGATGTATTAAAACCTATGATTGTAGTTAAAAAATATAGTAATCTGTTGTGTATCCGACTGTGATGGGACCAGAGTAAGGGCGGGTATGTAAAAAGGTGGATAAATGAATCCTGTTTTAAATACCATTATGCACAGATGTAACAATTACTATACTATATTATTATTGTTTTTCAGCTTTTATTAGGGAGCTCCCCATAAATCCATTGTTTAGAAAGATACAGGGTATTAATGCTTGTGACAGAGTACCCGTCTGCCGTGTGAGTGTGCGTGCATTCGCTGATGAGTGACAGGCAGGAGATCGAGCCGGAGGTTGAAGTTGATACTCCCTGCAGACGAACAGGATTTTTTTACATATGAGCTGCAGGGTTTCCAGGATATAATGAGACAGATAACAGTTGCGGTTCAAAGCAGGAAACCGCTGTATTTATTATTTTTTTTTAGCTTTTGGTGAACAATGGGTCTCATTCCTCTCCTCTCACTCGCAAACTCAACTTCTCTTAACTCTCTCTCTCAATTCTCCCGACACCAGATCCCGCTTCTCTCTTTCAAACTGTCATCTCCACACACACACCCAAGTCTCTCCCCTTTCCTCATTCATTGGTCCAACACTCCCTATCTCTGACTGGTCGTGTCAGACTTGCTCCCACCCCCCTCAGTGACGCACTCACACACAGGCAGTCTTTCAGCTCGAAGTCACACAAGAACGCTAACAGATCTGAACAAGAATAACACAGTTTACAAACACATATTATTTACAGACAACTCCCATCCCCTTCCCTAGTCTCCTCCTCAGCTACAGAAACCCCGCTTTTTGAAGCAACGTTACATTGTTTCAATCAATTACAGTTTCAGTACTGCAATGCGGCCGGAAGCCAGACTGTAGAGATTCAAGCAGATTGTTATCCGTGAAATGTTTCATCAGCTGACTGGCTACAGCCCTTTCAAGAGTTTTGAAGAGAAAAGGGAGATTGAATATGGGACGGAAATTAGATAAGTCAGCCGGGTCGAGGGAGGGTTTTTTGAGTCCCGGCGTAACTCAAGCAAGATTAAGGGCAGTCCAGGGACAGGTTGAGAGTGCATAATAGAAGGAGTAAGATCAGAAGCACATAGATGGACAAGGTTAGTCGGCCAGGGGTCCAGGGTGCACGTGGCAGTAGTTGATTTCAACAGTAAGCCAGACACATCAGCAATGGAGAGAGGAGAGAAAGAGGAGAGGTCAGGAGGGGCGACCAGAAGAGAGTCAAGGTGGTCAAGTAGTAAAACGGGTTTGTGGCGGGAGAGAGTAAAATAGATGTTGTCAATTTTGTTCTGAAATAAAGAGGAGAAATCATAACAGGTAAGAGAGGAGGATGAACGGGAAATGGATCTGTCGGTGGCTGGATGTAGGATTTGGTCAATGGTCTTAAAGAGAACATTGGGTTTACCGTGTCCCAAAGTTATGATTTCAGACAAGTACTTCACCCTGGCAGTGGAGAGCGCATGCCTGTAGCCACCGAGATGGGCGGTCCAGATCTCTGTGTGAACCGTTCGTCCAAACAACCACCACTTGCGCTCAAGCTTGCGGCAAGCTGACTTAAGCACTCGAAGTTCGAGGGTGTACCATGGGCAGTTTCGATCTTTCTTGACGGTTCTGGTTGTAAGCGGGGCAACAGTGTCAATGATATGAGTAAGGGTGGCGTTGTAGAGGGTCACCACATCGTCAACTGAGGATGGGAGAGAACCAGTTAGTAGAGC
This sequence comes from Acipenser oxyrinchus oxyrinchus, assembly GCA_030684275.1. Classification (NCBI taxonomy): domain Eukaryota; kingdom Metazoa; phylum Chordata; class Actinopteri; order Acipenseriformes; family Acipenseridae; genus Acipenser; species Acipenser oxyrinchus. Next base: position 15,543,571 of record CM060247.1, read on the forward strand.
GTTTCAGAGGATTCAGCAGATTCTTGGGACAGAAGGAGATAACACTATCAGTAGCAGAGGAAGGAGCAGGGAGATTAATATTAGCAGTGATTAAGAAATGGTCAGAGAGAGAGATATCTGAGACTGAGAGATTTGTGGGGTCAAGACCCTTGGTGATGAGCAGATCCAGGGTGTGTCCTAGGGTGTGAGTGGGGACGTTGACAGATTGAGAGAGCCCAAGACAGTCCAGAAGTGTGTTGAAGTCAGTCTCTAGGGGGGGAGGAAGGCAAGTCAACATGAATGTTGAAGTCACCTAGGAGTAGGATTTTGTCATTAGAAGTGCAGACGAGTGACAGGAATTCCGAAAACTCAGCAATAAAAGCAGTGTTATTCTTAGGTGGACGGTAGATAACAGCAAGAGTGAGGGGCATGGGAGAGGGGAGCTTGATTACGAGATGCTCAAATGAAGAAAAGGCTGGCAAAGACAGAACTGAGGAACCAAGCACAGAATTCGCAAAAACAGCAGTGCCCCCGCCTCAGCCAGTGAGGCAAGGCTTTTCAAAGAGGGAATAGCCCTTAGGGGTGGCTAGATGCAGCGAGTGCATGTCGTTTACAGAGTGCCAGGTTTCAGCTAGATAGAGAAAATCAAGACTGGCATCAGTTATAAGTTCACTGAGAAGCAGAGATTTGTTAGTCAGAGAACGACAATTTAAAGAGGAGATTTTCAAATTTGTAGCAGGCAGCATAGGGGGAGAAGGAGTTAGTAAGGGTATGTGCAGCAGGTACTTACCACTGTTCATTCTGGGAGTGGAGAAAGAGTGAGTCCACTTTGTCCAGGGGATCCAGACCTTAGGTGTCAAAGTAGGAATGAGACCTCTAGTAGCCATTGGGAGAGGTCTGGAAAAGGTCCTCACTCCACCTGTCCTCGTTCTGACTGCCACAGCTCAGACTGCCCTTGAACAAGTTGCCCTTCAACTGGCTGGCGCTTAGAATGGCTGGCGTTCTAAGACACTGTTCGCCAATTTATACTGTCCTGCAGGTCTAGAGCTGGTCCAGTTTACAAGCTATCAAAATTCACTTCAATTTACCACAGCTCTGAACACTTTAGAAAATTAAATTACTTCACCCAGCTGATTTAGTTACCTCAGCAAATTAAGCATTCAAAAGTTAATTACCAAATCACTATTTTCTTCCTTCCGACTGCAAGCAGCAACAAAACCGGGTATTAAGCAGGTCAGTCGCTTGAATAAACTCTGTTTGCTGACTAAAAGAGTTCCAGGCATGCTTTAGCACAGCAACATTTTATTTACACTAAATTTTCATGCTGATGCACATCGCTTTTCTCTTTCCAGCCATGCTTGCTGTTGCAGTAAGTGCTTTTTCAAACTATAAAAACCTGACACTGTGTACAGGGATTAAATAGCCAATGTACAGAGGTGCAAAGCTGATTGATCGATCTGTCAAGCTTTTACAACAGTAAAGTGCTGCTTTTTGTATTGAAATCTCTGTGAATGTCAAGGTAACGAGGTGAAAACAGCTGATTGGTGGATTAGTAAGAGCGATTCCTGCAGTAATAAGCAGTGCATTTGTTTTTTAAATCTATGTGAATGGCACTTAACGAGATCCAAACAGCTGAGTTTGCCCGAAATATACGACGTTCTTAACACGGTATAAACAAGCCTTTGTTATTGAAATCAATGGGAATGGCAAACTGGAAACGCTATTTGTCCGATATAAACGGCTGCTCAAAATAATCCTGTCTGGTGTAAGTGGTGGATACTGTATTTATTTAAACAACATATAAATGTTTGCAGTAGAATTTTGTGGCAAAAATGACAATGTAATTGTATTTGTGTTTTACTTTCCAAACCCCTACTGTTATAAGTAGTTCCTGGAGCATCCTCACATAGTGACAATCTGGTTTCCAGGGGCTGGAAAGCTTCAGCCCTTACAGCTAAAACAACCATATAGACTAAAACTGAAGATCTAAAACAAAATTATATTTGAGCAGTTTGTTGAAATATCTTTAAAATGTGGTGCATTGAAATACCATCTCTGCCTATGGGCTGTCTTTTCAGAAAGTCTCCTTCATAACAATTTGTTTTTTTTCAAAGCAATTTGATGGGTAATGGTCCCTTAAATTGTTTCATGATCATCTCCTAGACAATAACATTACAGATGTGCAAGACACCAGAAGAAATTCAAATGGTATGTGAATTGTGTTAATACTTAATCCTTATAAATATGCAGCATTTATTTTGTTTTTGTTTTTACTATTCACAGGCATTGTTTTTTATTTTCATTGTGTTTTGTATTTTAGTCATATTTACTGAAGCTGAATTTCAACACATTTAATGAATGCTGTTGCCTTTTTGATGATTACTTTTAAATTGAAGCCTTTGAGGGGAAGTCTCATATGTTGTATTTGTCTTACGTGAATTGTGCTCCCCTAATCAACTATAAACTTTCTTTTTCCTATTTTGGTACTCGCCTCAAATTTTAAGTACATATTTAGCACACTTACAGGTGTTGGCTTCCCAGAATCCTTTTGGAAAAATACATGGGGTCGTGTCGAGTTGACCTTTTAATTTGTATAAAACATTTAGTACAGCAAACTGCTTAGTGCCCCTACAGCAGTGAGACTTGAAGACAGCCCCACAAGGAGTCATTTTGATCACAGTTCAAGCATCCACACAGGTTTTAGGAACAAAAGGAAAACCTTATATTTTAAGTGTGAGTGAACAATAAAAAAATGTCTGTCTATATCCAAGCAGAAAAGAACAAAATTAATGATGACATTTCAGGATCAAATAAGGGTTTCTTCTGAATTCATCATGAGTGATAAACAGTGATTACAGTGAAAAATGATAAGCTTGTGAGGCAGATGGCTCGGGAGACAAAGGGAAATCCAAGGGCTACAGTTGGAGAATTACATAACTTGGTTGCATCTTGGGGTCACCAAGTCTCCAAATCTACAATTAGACGCCATCTCCATGCCAATAGGCTATTTGGAAGGGTTGCAAGAAAAACGCCTTTATTGAGAGCAACCAACAAGTTTGCTAAACGGCATTGGCACTTCGATTGGAACCGGGTGCTATGGTCAGATGAGACGAAAATAGAGCTCTTTGGCCACGCACACCAGCGGTGGGTTTGGCGTCGAAAGAAGGATGTGTGTGCAGAAAAGGACCTCATACCTACTGTAAAATATGGTTGTGGATCTTTGATGTTATGGGGCTGTTTTGCTTCCACTGGTCCTGGGGTCCTTGTTAAGGTCAACGGCATCATGAACTCTACCCAGTACCAGGACATTTTAGCCAAAAACCTGGTTGCCTCTGCCAGGAGGCTGAAATTTGGCCGGAAGTGGATCTTCCAGCAAGACAATGACCCCAAGCACACATTAAAATCCACAAAGAAATGGTTAATTGACCACAAAATCAACATTTTGCAATGGCCATCTCAGTTTCCGGACTTGAACCCCATTGAAAACCTGTGGTTTCAATTAAACCAGTCCATAAGCGCAGACCGAAGGATATCAAGGATCTGGAAAGATTCTGTATGGAGGAATGGTCTAAGGTCCCTCCCAATGTGTTCTCCAATCTCATTAAACATTATAGAAAAAGACACAGTGCCATTATCCTTGCAAGGGGAAGGTGCACAAAGTACTGAAAACAAGGGTGCCAATAATTGTGACACATTTTTTTGGGAAATAAATTTATAATTTGAGAAATGTGTAATTTTGGTTGATTCCATTGAATCATTAATAAAGTCAAATATATTCCACATGTTGGAAAATTACAATATAGCTCAGTACTGGTATTATTTATTTTATACACTCAATAAATATTCTTTGATCTGAGTCACTGTCTCTTGACAATATGTTTTTTTTTTTCACCCAACCTGGTCATGTAAAAAAAAGCCCTTTTATAAGGTGTAAAAATTGAGTTAGTAGATAAATACAGTGCATCCTGAATGAAATGGAAAATAATACATCACAGACTGTAAAAGTATATTTCCACTGTTTATTTATCGCACAAATAAATCTCACGGTATTGTTGTAAAGAATGGCTTACATTTTTTCCCTAGGTAACAAGTCAGTAAACATTTGCACAAGCTATGGTTAGTGGGCAATGCAGGGAAATGTAAAAGACAGATTGGTTATGATGAGTCACTATATTGAACTAATGCCCTTAGTCAGATACCTACAGTAGTACTAAACCTAGAGTGAGCAGTAAAGTCCCTCAATGTGATGGATCTTGTTGCCACTACAGTCACACTTACTCCCAGCAATATTCACTATAACTAAAGCAGAGAGAATGCACAGGATTCATATAAAAATCTTGACTCAAATGACCCATATTATGTGTAGAAGAAAGAGTGAACGAGCTTGGTGGGTAGTGTTTAGTTTTCTTAGTAGTTTCCCCCCTTATTTTTATATGCAGTTTGAACAAGAGAACCAAAGGCTTGTCAGTGAGATAAACAACCTTGTGGATGAAGTCAGGTATGTATTTTTTTTATTATTTGATCATGTTACTCATTTCTCTAGGGCTTCTCTTTCATCTGATCATCGTATCCAAATGGGAGCAACATCCCATAGTGAACTATAGGTCTCTTTGAGTACATGTTAATCTGTGTTAAACAGCCTGTGGCATGTATGTGTTAAAGCTCTATAAATTAATGCTGGAAAACAAATACTATTAGTCTGCAATTATATCTTCACTAATTATGTGTTATATGTAATCTTTTCTGCAACTGCTTACAACAATCCCACTATTTCTTTTTTGAAGTACGAAATGTAACCATTACCAAATGGGTATTTACCTCCTAAAGACCCGAAACCCGAATATTGTATACCAAAGCTGCTCACCGAGTCTGTGACGCTGTCATGACTCCGCCCCCAAGGTGTCAAAAAGACTTTCTGTTTCTATCTGCATATATTTTGCTTTTTTGTGTTTTACATAAATTTTATGTGATATTTCATCCTATTACAGTGGTACTGACCCTGTTCCACCCTATACTGTCCAGGTGCTAAAGTCAACTAACAGACCTGGTACTGTCTCAGTACCGACCCGGTGCTAAAGTCAACGAACCAGTTCCAAATGGTGCCAAAGCCACCAAACCGGCCTGGTGCCGACCAGGTTCCAAACGAGTTCTGAACCAATAGCAACCCGGTGTTAAATACACCGAACCGGGTACCAAACCACCCCAGTATGGACCCGTTCCAGCCCACTACCGACTGGTGCCGAGGTCACCGGTCTGGTATCAAACCAGTCTCACTTGTGTCTTGACCCGCCTGCTCCATATCTATCAGCAGATTGAAGCAGCACCTGTACAACTGTATCTGTACACTGCATTGCATGCTCCTTGTATCATGCCCTGGTTCTATCCCTATGACATGCAACGGCAGTCTACCTATGGAGGACAAGCAAGGAGGCACTGGTTAATCGCAGCTTCTGCAAATTTTGTGTCCCTTTTTCCAAGCGCACCATCCTCACGTTCCTCATCCTCCTCAAGCATTGCCTCTCCTTCTCCTCCCCGGCTGAAGAGTAAGAAGAGTCGCCGTTCCAGGCGCTCGGTAGACTCAGAGCAGATGGAAACGATCTGGGCAGCAGTTTCCCACCAAGGAACTGATCTTGCTGAATTACTGTGGGAACATTTGTCCCCACCTGCCCCCTTGGGTCCCCAATGGGGCTGCAAGCGCAGATTGGCCACAGGAGGACATACTGTCTGTCGCCGCCTCTGAGGAGGTGGGTGAACAGGAGCTGGCGTTCCCGTCTGAGGATGTGGGGCGGACGGCACGTCCCCTGCGGTTGTTCTCTGTATCGGCAGAAATCATACCGCTAATGAAGAGGGCAATTGCAACCTTTCAAGTGCCCTGGCCTACAGCAGAAACAAGGCAATCACTTTTTGACAAGGAGCCTACCGCCTCTCCCATATCCCCCCTAGTTCACCCGGATTTTCTATATGAAATCCAGTCTTCCTGACCATCCGGCAATAGCTCCTGCTGTTTCCCATTCGATGGATGCCCTGTAAAGGGTGCATGATGCGGAAAAGCTGAGCCTGGCCCATTTTCTGCCGGTTGAGTCTTCCATTGCTGCCTTTGTCCAGGCGCATAATTTGGCACTCCTATCCAAGGACGCTGCCTGGCTTAACAAGCAGTGCCGGGTTTCTGAGGTGATCCTCAAAAGAGCCTATTCAGCCGGGAATCCACTAAGGAGCTGGTTCGCCAGCTTCCCAAGCGACCACCTCCAGTACATAAACCAGTGGTAAACTGATGCCCTAGGCCCCAGCAGCCTCAAAAGACATCACATCTGGCTGTGCCTGCTGCCAGAAGCAAGGTTTGGGACCGGCCCGCAGCTGCACGTCACGGAGGCTATAATATGTTCCGCCACCCCTGCACAGAGACAGAAGCCGCAGGCTAAGCCACACGCTAAGCAGCAGCATAGGATTTTGCTGCCACAGGCCCAGGGTCTCTTCTCAGTGTGCCATCTGTAATATTGCCATCAGTGCATCACATACATCTGGGTGCTTACTACTGTGCAGGACAGCTATTCACTGTAATTCAAACACAATCCCCCTCCTTTTCAGGGCATGATGACAACAGTCATGGACTGTCACAAAGACGGCTGACAGTGGGTGACGTCAGACCAGAAACAGGAAGTAATACACAGCAGACAGAGACTTGGTTTAGGAAGCTGAGCACGTGATCGCGCCAGCATTTAATAATTAACAGGACAGAAAATAAAAGGTTTGTACACAAAACAGGACACGGCACTTGCGCCAAAATAAACAGGTAAACAAAACGAACACACACTAACAAACAGGGACTAACAAACACGGTGAGTAAAAACACTTCTTATTCCCTTTACTTTTCTATTTCTCCTTCTCCACACCCGTTCTCCACTCACCCAACACACAACCCCGAAAGTGAGTGAATCGTGCATCTATATATACTGTTGTGCTGGGATTCAATTACTAATTAATTATTTACTTGAATCCCAGCACGTGAATTAATTAAGTGCAACCTCGTGCCTAACTACAATTATACAATTTTAAACACACGTGAAACACAGACCCGCTTATATCCCCGTGTACCAATCGCTATACACCAACATTAACACATGCAACATGCAACATATAACACAGAAATGCACACAAGGGCGGGGCACATTGCCACATGGACCCACAGGACTCTGTGATGTCTCAGTGCCAAAGCGGGATGGAGGCCTCAGATTGATCTTCGACCTCAGCCAGGTCAACCTGTATCTGGGTTGAAAATGTTGACAATGTTGCAGTCAATCATGCCAGTCCACTGGTTCACCATGGTGGACCTCATAGACGCCTGTTTCCACATCCCCATAAAAGCAGCGCACAGGAAGTACCTGCGGTTCGCCATTCAGGGAACAGTGTACGAGTTCTGTGACTTGCCATTTGGCCTTTCCCTAGCTCCACATGTCATCTTGAAGTGCATGGAAACTATTTTGGCCCCATAGAGACTCAAAGGCATCAGAGTACTCAATTATCTGGATGACTGGCTAATTTGTGCCCAGTCTCCAGCACAGACAGAGGCCCACACGGAACTTGTCACCAACTGCCTTCAATGGTTGGGCCTTATGGTGAATCATGCGAAGAGCCAGCTCACGCCTTCTCAGACAGCTGGTCACTCTGTCGGACGGCAGATTGCAATAGCCGCCTGTTGGGAGCTCACGGTAGTAGCGTTCTAGAAACTTGGGTCCAACGTTCCATTGAGTCTCCTGTGCATGCGTCCTCTGCAGGCCTGGTTCAACAGCAGGGTTTATCAGCCCAAAGTGAAATGCGACCGCCTACTGACAGTGTCCCACCATTGTCTAAAGGCACTCTCTTGGTGGAATCAGCCGTCCCATCTGTGCCTAGGTGTAGCGCTGGGCAGTGTCACCAGAAGGTAGGTCGTCACCACGGATGCGTCCAGTCTAGGCTGGGGCACTGTGTGGAATTGCCGGGGTGTGCAAGTTGTGTGGAACCTCCCATGGCACGGTCTCCACATTAATGTTTTAGAGCTGCAGGCAGTTTACCTGGCCTTGCAGAATTGTTTGCAGGAGGTTCAGGGCAAACATGTGCTTGTCCGTACAGACAACATAACAGTGGTGGCGTACATGAACCACCAGGGCCGCCACCGGTCACTCAGTCTCCATATTGTTGCCCGTGAGCTTTTGCACGCATCTGCCTGGGGTGAAGAACTGAGCGGCAGAACTTCTCTCAAGGGGAGACCTCAGCAGCTCAGAGTGGGGGCTTCACCCCGAGGTGGTGAGCCTCATCTGGAAGAGGTTCGGGAGAGCAGAGATAGACCTCTTTGCCTCCCAGGAATCAACCCACTGTCCCCTCTGGTTCTCCATAATAGGAGGTGCGGAACAGTTGGGAATAGATGCCTTGGCACACCAGTGGCCGAGGCATTTGTTCTACGCCTTACACCGCTCGCCCTGCTCCTGCTGTGTCTGGAGAAAATCAGGCAGGACCAGGCCAAGGTGCTCCTAGTAGCCCCATTTTGGCCCAGAAGACTAGTTTTCAAACCTGATGCAGCTCCTGAGTGGCCAGCCATGAAGACTGCTGAAGCTCCGCGACCTCTCCCTCTTCATTATTATGCCTGCATCTCACTCACTCACTTTGTTAGCAAGCAAGAAAGCCACTAAATGATACCATTTTCAGCTCAGCTGAATATAGGGGCTCAAATGGAGGCTTCACGAGTGCATTATGCACCACATTTAGCCTCCAGTGTCCTTCATAGGCGGCCGAAGCCGCCAAGCCCCTTTCAAAAATTGCCCCGCCAGGAAGTGAGCTCCTGAGGAGATGCTGAAATATCTGCCAGATAAACCTATAATATGAACATAAAAATGTAAACTTTATTATGTTCTTATGTTCTTATTATAGATCTATCTGGCAGATATTTCAGCTCGAAAGGCACCATTTTTTGATTTTTTACTGTACCGTTTTTTTTTTTTTTATTGTATTTGAGGGAGGCATATATTAAAGTTTATTTCTGCAGATATAACTTGATCAGGGTGGCAAAGAAGTCATAAAGCTTTAAACTGAAAGCTGTTGAGCTCGCAGATCAGATCAGTGTTTGAATAGGTGAGGACACATACCAGTATCAGTAGATAGTGCTGTGTACCGGTATGCTCCTGTATGTAATTGTATTATTTGAAATACATTTTATTCAAGTTTGTTTATTTATTTATTTATTTATTTATTGCATTTATATAGCACTTTTTATACAAAAGTATCGCAAAGCACTGTACAGTACATAGCAGAAAATAAGAACAAACCACAATACATTTGTATAGCATGTCACACATACAACTGCCACAATCAGACCATTCAAATAACAGATTTAAATAACAGTATACACTTAATAATACAAAAGCAGCAATTCTAAAGTTACATTAAAACCCACTAAGATAAGAACGCCATTTTATAAAAGTGCATTTTTAGCCTTGACTTGAAAACTGTCCCAGCTTCCTTGACAACAAAGGTAGAGGAATCCATAATTTAGAACTCTGTAAATGCAGTGTCAGTTTGGCTATATTTCTCAAATGGTAAAAAGATACTTTAACGTCCTTACTATGAGTCTCAAATGAGAGATTAGGAACAAGGATGGCCCCCAAACTCTTAATTTCTAGTTAGTTAGTTTTGATGAGAGACTGCAAGGGTTGAGCTCATGTAATCCCACAATTCCTTTTAGTTGGTTCTGTGAGCACACTAGCATAACCTCTGTTTTTTCTGAATTCAACAATTATTCAATTCATTTTTGTTTCTAATTGTAATATTTTGCCATACTGGTTTTTTATGTTTCTTTATTAAGTGCTGCATTTATTTGAACTGGGGTAGGGAAAAAATTGTACATTTCATTATTAACCCAGACTGCCAGCTTAGTAGCCGGGTCGAAAGTGTGCCCGCCTTTGGTCCCACAGCCAATAATTTCCACTCCCTTTGAGCGCATTGCAATGGACATAGTGGGCCTTTTTGCTACCTTCTGACTCCGGGTATACGCACATATTAGTAGTGGTGGATTATGCAACGCGATACCCGTAAGCAGTTCCATTGAGGTCCACTAGTGCAGCTACAATAGCCAAAGAACTAGTGCAGATTATGTCGAGAGTAGGGATCCCCAAAGAGATACTGACTGATCATGGAACCAACTTCCTGTCTAACACATTACAGCAAGTTTACAAAATATTAAAAATACGTCCCATCAGGACATCTGCTTATCATCCACAGTCGGTCGGTTTGGTGGAACGTTTTAACCAAACATTAAAGCAGATGCTGAGACGATTTGTGAGTCAGGAGCAGAAACATTGGGCATCGCTTCTCCCCTACCTCCTTCTCGACAGACTGGCAACGGCGAGGTTCATTTCGACTTTGGACCTGACGAAGGGATACTGGCAGATCCCCTTAACCCGCAGATCACGTGAGAAAACTGCATTTTCAACCCCTGATGGTCTGCTTCATTTCACAACCATGCCGTTTGGGCTACATGGTGCGCCTGCTGCCTTTCAGAGACTAATGGATCAGGTTTTACGCCCACATCATGAATATGCAGCAGCTTATATTGATGATGTGGTTATCTACAGCTCCACCTGGCGGGAGCTTTTGGCTAGGGTCACAGCCGTCTTACAGCCTCTGAGGGTAGCCCAGCTGACAGCCAACTTGGGTAAATGTGCATTTGCCAAAGAAGAAACCAAATATTTAGGATTTATTATGGGACATGGGCAGGTGAAACTCGTCGCCACCAAAGTCCAGGCTTTGATGGATGCGGCAATCCCGAAAACCAAGTCCCAGGTGAGGTCTCTCTTGGGGTTGACCGGTTATTACCGCCGATTCATCCCCAAGTACACCACAGTGGTCAACCCCCTAACCCCCTCATTAAAAAGAGAGCACCAAATTTAATTAAATGGACAGGAGAATGTCAGGGGGCCTTTGATACCATTAAGCAACGACTCCTCCTCCACACCGACGCTTCGGATGTTGGTCTGGGGGCGATCTTGTCCCAGCGGGTCAATGGAGTAGAACACCCTATCCTGTATATAAGCAAAAAAATGCTCCCTCGAGAGTGCAACTACTCCGTCATAGAAAAGGAATGTCTGGCCATTAAATGGGCCACTCAGACCTTGCGCTATTACCTCTTGGGACAGTCATTCAATCTTGCCACTGACCACGCCCCACTCAGGTGGTTAAGCACGATGAAAGATAGTAACGCCCGGATAACTCGGTGGTATCTGGCGCTGCAACCCTTCATGTATTTCATGACACACCGTGCCGGGAGACAACATCAAAATGCGGATTACTTTTCCCGGGAGGGGGGTGTAATGGGCAAGGTAGAATTGCGTGCCCCGTACTGAATGTTTCGGCAGTTTATTCCGGGGGCAGTCGGAAGCTGGCCATTCAGGAAAGGGATGGCGTCACGGTACCAGGAGTCCCCGCCCTAGTACAGTAAGCAAAGTTTCATTCATGAATTGGAGACGTGATTGAACTAGCTATCGGAGGGGGCGGGGCTGAGGGTACTTTAGGGGGACGTGACGCCATAATCGGTTCCTTTGTTGTGGTTGATGTGAGGAAAAGAGGACTGTTTGGAGCGAGGGTTAAGTGTTTTGTGTTTGTTTTGAAACCGTGTGTCTTTTGTCATTGCCAGAATAATTAAGCATGGATCTGGGAGCTGCAGCCTGGGGCCAGCGATTTACCTGGACTTCACTGCACCTGCACTTAACCAGCATCACTGTTTCGAGCACCGCACCTGCACTGTCCGGAGACGTGTCTGTGTTTGTGTTGTGTCTGTGGTTTTTGTGATTATTATTTCGGGACTGCAACCCCTTGTTTTGACGCTGGCAATACCCATTGCTGGGTAGAGCCAGCTGTATTATTTGAGCCCGGTTTTGTGCTGGCAATACCCATTGCTGGGTAGAGCCAGCTTTATTATTTAAACAGTGGTCAAGAAATTAAAGGAACTTGAACCGTGAACTTTGTGTTTGTCCTTGTCTGGAGCACTGCAACCCACACGTTCACATACCTATATTTGTGGGTAGGAAACATGGGGGTTACATTCTCCCTCCCTAAAAGCTATCGTCCTTGAATGTTAGTTTTATTTTTTTTTCTTTGCTAATTCCAAATCAAAGCCTGAATCAATAGCTTGGTCTGTTTATGCACCTGTCCAACATCATTTTTTTTTGCTGTTGTACACATTAAACAATTTGTGAAACAGGTCTATTGTAGTTCATTTGCTCGTCAGCGGTCATCATTCGAGAAGTTACTTCAAAGTCTTTCAACTTAGATGGGAGTTTCCTTACTCTCCCTGATCGGCGCAACAGTTGGGGATCTGTTGGGGATCTATTGTTTCTCTAGAGATTCAGGAGTTAAGGGGGTTGTTTTATTATTGTTGTATTATTATTTATTTTTTTGCTACTTTGAAAAGCAATGTACTGAATAATTGCATTGAAATATTTTAATATTTATATATATATATATATATATATATATATATATATATATATATATAGGGTTTGTTGCCCCAAAACACGACCCGACACACATGGGACTGGTTTTTTTTATGCACTGACGCGCTATTTTTAATAAACACAAAATAAAACATGTTCCTAATGTTTTGTACACTCAGTGTATAAATATATGACTTTATAAAATTAAAGTAAGTAAGTAAGTTCTGAGAAGAGGCAACACAGCCGAGATCTCCTGAATCCACATATATTTCCCTAAAACTAAATTATCTATGTGTCTCGTTACAATAGAGGGTTACATTGGGACATATCATTTTTATAAGGTTTTCTATTTAGGTTTAAATAAAATGCTTTGTAGTGCTTTTAAACATTTGTTTGAACAAATCAAAACCTTTATATGATAAACATGTTTACAAACCTCATAGGGCTTTATTATCTCTTTTTATCAATACTAAATCTCTTTACATTTTTATATCTCACAGTATATAGAGAAATATACCCACTGAACAATTTATTGGATTTCACAGTTTACTAGTTCATCAATCTGAAATGGAGTTGCTTGACACAGAGCCATCTGACTCTAAAGAAAGCTGTTATGTTGCAGGCTGTAAAAGTGTCATTTACATCTTCCCCTGCTGATTTATTTAAATATGTGTATTCCTGTCACAAGTGACAGCACATTGAAGCATTGTTTAATTATTTGAAGCCTATAAATGTTTACCAGCTAGCGTCCTCTGTATGCATTGCTTTGGTTAATTTGTTTTAAATTGATGCCCAACAGGAGTCAGAGAGAGATAATATTCATGAGCTTGTCGTGGGTGCAACACAGAACGTCAAAGAAGGCAATGAAGACATTAGAGAGGTAATGGTTTTCTAACAATTAAGGTCTGACGTATCATTATTCATTCTTACCTTTGTCTGCTAGGGTTTTATAATGTATTTCATTAAAAGTCAAGACCAATTAACAACAAAGATGCGGTCCTTCATATGATTTTAAAATATGTTCAATATTTTAGGGTTAGGGTTTTTTAAAAGTTCTTTGAAAAGTTCCTTAACTGAGCTCAAGAGCTTCTCTTCAGTTCTTGTTTTATGCCATAGTGTCCTTGTAGATCAAATATTAGGAGCTGATGCTTACTAATATAAAGGCACTGTAATGTGTCTACGTAATGTGTCTATGGCGAGCAACTAGAACTAGAGAGCAGAACCTAAACCCAGTTTAACCCAGTTTAAGCCTCTTAACACAGAGTATCAAAAAGTAAAACAAAAAAATATATAGCCTGGAATTAAAATGCATTAAAATAGCTTGGTTGGATAAGTGTCCACCCCCCTTGTAATAGCAATCCTAAATTAGCTCAGGTGTAACCAATCGCCTTCAAAATCACACACCAAGTTAAGTGGCCTCCACCTGTGTTAAATTGTAGTGATTTCAGGATAAATTGATTCAGGATAAATTCTGCAGTTCATGTAGGTTCCCTCTGCTGTGTAGTGCATTTCAAAGACTCAACCATGAGCACCAAGGCGCTTTCAAAAGAACTCCGGGACAAAGTTGTTGAAAGCCACAGATCAGGGGATGGGTATAAAAAAATATCAAAGGCCTGAATATCCCTTGGATCACGGTCAAGACGATTATTAAGAAGTGGAAGGTGTATGGCACCACCAAGACCCTGCCTAGATCAGGCCGTCCCTCCAAACTGGATGACTGAGCAAGAAGGAGACTGATCAGAGAGGCTACCAAGAGGCCAATGGCAAATTTGCAAAAGCTACAGGCTTTTATGGCCAAGACTGGTCAAAGTGTGCATGTGACAACAATATCCCAAGCACTCCACAAATCTGGCCTGTATGGTAGGGTGGCAAGAAGGAAGCCATTACTCAAGAAAGCACACCTTGAATCCCATTTGAAGTATGCAAAAAAAACACTCAGGAGATTCTGTAGCCATGTGGCAAAAAATTTACCTTTCAGCATGACAGCGACCCAAAGCACACAGCCAAAGCTACACTGGAGTGGCTAAGGAACAAAAAGGTAAATGTCCTTGAGTGGCCCAGTCAGAGCCCCGACCTAAATCCAATCGAAAATTTGTGGCATGACTTGAAGATTGCTGTCCATCAATGCTCCCCAAGGAACTTGACAGAGCTTGAACAGTTCTGTAAAGAAGAAAAATTGGTAGAGACCTATCTCAACAGACTCACAGCTGTAATTGCTGCCAAAGGTGCTTCCACCAACTATTAACTCAAGGGGGTGGAGACTTATCCAATTATGATCTTTCAGTTTTGTATTTTTAATATATAATTTTTTTCTCAATAAAAACTTTTTTTCCCCTTAACACGGTGTGTAGATAAGTGGGAAAAAATCCTCATTTAAATGCATGAAACTCTGAGGCACTGACACAACAAAATGTGATAAAAAGTTCAAGGGGGTGTAGACTTTCTATAGGCAATATATATATATATATATATATATATATATATATATATATATATATATATATATATATACAGTACTGTGCAAAAGTTTTAGGCAGGTGTGAAAAAATGCTGTAAAGTAAGAATGCTTTCAAAAATAGACATGTTAATAGATTATATTTATCAATTAACTAAATGCAAAGTGAGTGAACAGAAGAAAAATCTAAATCAAATCCATATTTGGTGTGACCACCCTTTGCCTTCAAAACAGCATCAATTATTCTAGGTACACTTGCACACAGTTTTGAAGGAACTCGGCAGGTAGGTTGGCCCAAACATCTTGGAGAACTAACCACAGTTCTTCTGTGGATTTAGGCAGCCTCAGTTGCTTCTCTCTCTTCATGTAATCCCAGACAGACTCGATGATGTTGAGATCAGGGCTCTGTAGGGGCCATACCATCACTTCCAGGACTCCTTGTTCTTCTTTACGCTGAAGATAGTTCTTAATGACTTTCGCTGTATGTTTGGGGTCGTTGTCATGCTGCAGAATAAATTTGGGGCCAATCAGATGCCTCCCTGATGGTATTGCATGATGGATAAGTATCTGCATGTACTTCTCAGCATTGAGGAGACCATTAATTCTGACCAAATCCCCAACTCCATTTGCAGAAATGCAGCCCCAAACTTGCAAGGAACCTCCACCATGCTTCACTGTTGCCTGCAGACACTCATTCGTGTACCGCTCTCAGCCCTTCGGCGAACAAACTGCCTTCTGCTACAGCCAAATATTTCAAATTTTGACTCATCAGTCCAGAGCACCTGCTGCCATTTTTCTGCACCCCAGTTCCTGTGTTTTCGTGCATAGTTGAGTCGCTTGGCCTTGTTTCCACGCCGGAGGTATGGCTTTTGGCCGCAAGTCTTCCATGAAGGCCACTTCTGACCAGACTTCTCCGACAGTAGATGGGTGTACCAGGGTCCCACTGTTTTCTGCCAATTCTGAGCTGATGGCACTGCTGGACATCTTCCGATTGCGAAGGGAAGTAAGCATGATGTGTCTTTCATCTGCTGCAGTAAGTTTCCTTGGCCGACCACTCGTCTCACGGTCCTCAACGTTGCCCGTTTCTTTGTGCTTCTTCAAAAGAGCTTGGACAGCACATCTGGAAACCCCTGTCTGCCTTGAAATTTCTGCCTGGGAGAGACCTTGCTGATGCAGTATAACTACCTTGTGTCTTGTTGCTGTGCTCAGTCTTGCCATGGTGTATGACTTTTGACAGTAAACTGTCTTCAGCAACCTCACCTTGTTAGCTGAGTTTGGCTGTTCCTCACCCAGTTTTATTCCTCCTACACAGCTGTTTCTGTTTCAGTTAATGATTGTGTTTCAACCTACATATTGAATTGATGATCATTAGCACCTGTTTGGTATAATTGTTTAATCATACACCTGACTATATGCCTACAAAATCCCTGACTTTGTACAAGTGTACCTAGAAGAATTGATGCTGTTTTGAAGGCAAAGGGTGGTCACACCAAATATGGATTTGATTTAGATTTTTCTTCTGTTCACTCACTTTGCATTTAGTTAATTGATAAATATAATCTATTAACATGTCTATTTTTGAAAGCATTCTTACTTTACAGCATTTTTTCACACCTGCCTAAAACTTTTTGCACAGTACTATATATATATATATATATATATATATATATATATATATATATATATATATATATATATATATATATATATGTATATTTAATGTGTATAGTTTTCCATATACTGCATTACTTCAATTTGGCTGCGTGTTTATTTTAAATTGATCAAACTGCCCTTAAGCAGGGCGGCCTTTATTAATAATACTATGCTTTACAAATGCTGCAATATTTTATTAAATGATTTAAGGCATTTTAGAAACGGCGCCATGAGAGGCTCCGATTTGCAGCACTATACTTTTGTGTGTTTTTGGAGCTTAAATACAGTACATTTACTGACAGTTAACGAGAGCCTATTAGGTGGGAGTTGGGAGATCAGTAGAGTACTGTACCAGCAAATCAGGAGTGTGTATTGGTTGCTATGGGGGGGGGGGGGGACAAGAAGAGGAGAGACAACAGTAGTTGAGTTGTTTTTCTTAACGAAAAATATTACCTCTGAATATCGGTTTGATTTCTGTTAAAACTAAAATATATCCGACTCAGTTATTTCTTTTTTTTCTCACTGTAATTTACCTGCTTGTTTGTAATTTCTCTTTAAGAGAACCCAAAACTAAATATTCTCATAGATAGTAAGCAAGTTTTTTTATATATATATAATTGTACAGGACTGAGGAAAATTCCAATTGAATAAAAAACAAAACAACTAAACCCTGTACAAGAAGATATTTTCAGCCAGCTTTCGGATAGTGCTTAGAGTGACCGGCAAAGCTCTAAGTTCCTTTGAGTTTTCACCATCCAAGCTGACGACACGGTAAACAGACTTCCCTTGTTTTATCCTCTGCTGTGTTGGCACTGAACTCTGCTGGAAAAAAAGAAAATAACATGTTCTTACTAAGGTGGGTGTACATTAGTTTGTATTACATGCTGGATTGAGGTTGCAGTCTCTTCGGGGCGTCATGTACATAGGCAAAGTTGCACGTTTCTTTATTTTTTGAGCAGGGGTAAAAAAAACAAAACCTTTACGTTTCTTTATTGAGAGCGGCATTTATTTGAGGGTGGCGTCTATTAAAAATCTGATATCCGAGTGAGGTGTTAATTCGAGGTAATACGGTACTTAATGAAAAACTGACAAATTAAAAAATGTGACATGTCGAAATCTAACATGAAATACTGTACTACTATTATGGCTTCCGGTAGACTATTGCGATATTTTCTAGTTTCTTTTTTTACATGATGTTTAATAAAATATCTAAATTATGTTCATATAGTTTATTTTTCATTATGACTCAATTTTAAAATTCTTGGTGATGCAAAACTGTTGGCCATAGCTGGAAGGTTGTTGCCTAATGTTAATCATATTAATTAAAGGAATACTTTATCTTATCTACCTTTTCATATTATCATGTTTATTATCTTATTGTATGTGTTCCCTTTCAAGTACAAAATGTAACCATTACCAAACGGGTTTTTTCCCCCTAAAGACCTGAATCCTGAATATTGAAATACCAAAGCTGCTCACCGAGCCCGTGACGCTGTCATGACTCCGCCCCCGATGGCACAAAAGGACTGCGCTCTCAGATCTCCGTACCGTTTTACCTTTCAAAACTGACCTAATCGGAGAGCCTGGTTCAGATATGTACATTGTTGCTTCTCTGTATATATTTAGCATTTTTTGTGTTTTACATCAATTCTATGTGAGATTTAAACTAGTCGCTGTAATACTTTTTACTAATTACGCGTACTGTGTGCACTACAGACTGTTGCTTGTTATGTCCCACCCCCAGGGATCCAGTGACATAAGTCTGCTGACTTGTGCTCTCCCCCAAGGCTGCATAGCTCCTGCTGGAGCTTATTTTATTTCTCGTTTTTGCTTTTTAGCATTATACAAGACGTTTTATATTATTTATGCAATTGTTAATTAATGTTTTTTTGTTGAGAAAGTGTATTCTCTGTGTGTTTTCTGCTTTATTTTTACAGATACTACACGCAGGCCTGTCTGCAACATGGTGCTCAAAAAAGCACACGTGCAGCAAGAGCAGCTGCTGGGCTCAGCATCACTGCACAGGACCAAGATACTCGATTCGGTTGTTGTTGCTTGCAATTTCAACCACAGTATCTTGATGCCGTTTTGGTGACAGGTTTTTGCATCACCATTATGAAGGCTGTTAGTCCATTCTAACAAGCAGGCTTCCCTCAGTCTCATGTGTGGTACTGAATGAGAGGTTTTGCCAGTGGCTTTTACAGTGGGCATCCCTGTACGTTGCCACCTGCGTGGACTGTGAACCGACGGACCTGTCTGTCTTGGACCATACCCGTACCAACCTGGTGCTAAAGTCACCGAACCATCCTGGTACTGACCCAGTTCCAACTCGGTGCTACAGTCACTGACCCGGTCCTACACGGTGCAAAAGCCACCGACCCGGTACTGAAATACACCAAACCGGTACGCTACCAACCAGTGCTCTAGCCACCGGTCTGGTACCAAACCAGTCCTGCTCGTGTCTTGACCCGCCTGCTCCATATCTATAAGTAGATTGAGGCAGGACCTGTACAACTGTATCTGTACACTGCATTGCATGCTCCTTGCATCATACCTGGGTTCTATCCCTGTGAGACATGCAAGGCCTGTCTGCCTGTTGAGGACAAGCATGGCAGGTGCTCTTCCTGCCCCTTTTTCCAAGCGCACGCTCTGCGTACCTTACTCCTGCTCTGCGCTCTTCCCCATCACGCTCTCTTAGGGAGGTGGTTGTGTCCTCACCTCATGGCTCTGTCAGCAGAGTTTATACTGCTAATCAAGAGGGCCACTGCAATCTTGCAAGTGCCCTGGCCTACAGGAGAGGAAACAAGGCAGTCGATTTTCGACAACGAGCCCAGTCTTCCTGGGCCCGTTGGCAACAGCTCCTGCTGTTTCCCGGTCAATGGACGCCCTATATAGGGTGCATGATGCAGAGAAGCTGGGCCTGGCACAATTTCCATTGGTTGAGGCTTCTATTGCCACCTTGGTCCAGGCGCCTAATTTAGCAGTAGTTAAAAATGTGCTTGTCATTGGGTAGGTTTCTTCCAGGGGGGTAAGGCCTCATCAGATTTTTCCGCCTTGGAAAAGCCTCATCTCCCACGATGACATGTGGTCCAGGTCCCAGGTGATCGGCTGCAGGGAGAGTGGTGTTGTCAGGGATGGTTAGCTTCCGTTCCTTAAGTGCTTTCCCTAAAGCTGAGTTTGCAAGTGTACCTCCATCGCTGTTTCTCCCAAATGCTCCAACATCAATGATGGTGAAGCAGTAATTGGCATCGACTACTGCCAAAAGCACAATTGAATATCTTCCTTTGTAATTGTAATATTGTGATCCAGAAGAAGCTGGTGCCTGGATCACAACATGCTTCCCATGAATTGCTCCCAGACAGTTTGGGAAGTTCCAGCGATGTTCGTATTCCCTGGAGATTGTTTCCCAATCCTCTTTATTGGGTACTCTCATGTACTCTGATACAAGAGAGTCCCATATGGCCTTGCATACTTCAATTACAATGCCAGCTACTGTGGAAACGCCAACACGATAACTAAAGGCAATTGTTCGATAAGAGTCGCCTGTTGCCAAAAACCTGCAATGAAATACAAAAAGATGTATTTATATTTCAGCCTAATTAATGATTTCCATTACATGAGAGTAGATGTTAAAACTTCATGCTGATTTGAACTTGGCTCTCGCCAAGATAAGCACCAACTAAGACGTAGCTTCACAGTAAACTAATGTGATCCATATGTGTCTCCATCCATTTGCGCTTCCTTCCATATGATGATGTAGATATCCTTCTGTCTGGTGTTGATGGCTGAAGTGTAATGCTGGCTCCAGGGATCAGCTTATTTTGCCTCCCAAGCGCATCAGCACACTAGCGGCTGCGATGCTGGCTCGGGGATCAACCATAGTGCGGTCTCCCAGCGCATCAGCATGACAACCGTCTGGATTGAAATAAGTAGGGTACATCTCTGGGGTCTTCAAGTGGGCACCTTCCATCCTCGGTGTTTCGTCGACTAGCCCACGACACCTCAAGAGGGCTCGGCGGTGATTCTGGCGTCCCAGCATCACCCCCTCCGTCCCCACTCAACTCAGCCCAGCTTACTCACCTGTATATCAGCCTTTCTTTCTTTCTATTGTGCTTGAGATCCCCAGCCAGAATCTTTCCGTCTCAACCACAGCCAGTTGCTGCTCCTCTCTGCTGCTTCAGATAAGTTCTTCACTGTGCGACGCAACTCTTGGCCATTGAATCCGACATCTCTGAGAAACCGGGTTGTAGAGTGTGCCACAAATCCTCGACATCCCACTTCCACTGGGTAAACCCAGACTCTCCATCCTCGCTGTTCGCTTCAGTGGCTAGTTGAGCATACCGCAGTTTCTTCCTCTCATCGCCTCATCTACAGCATCCTCCCATGGCACTGTTAACTCCACCAGGTGAACAAGGCGTGCTGATCCAGACCACAAGACAATATCTGGTCGAAGGTTTGTGGTGGCAATCTCAGGTGGAAAAATAAGCCGTTGACCAACATCTGCCAGCATTTTCCAGTCTCTAGCAGCTTCCAGTTGTCCTGGGCGAGGATTGGTTTTAACACCTTTTCTTGGTGGTTGCTCTCCTGGGCGGAGGAATGTTGTCTTTGTGTGTAATGTTTTGATGGAACAGGTGGCAACTTATTGGTCATGTTACGCTTGTCTTCCAATGCTAAGGCCAAACATCGCAGCACCTGGTCATGGCGCCAAGTAAACCGTCCTTGGCTAAGAGCCACCTTACATCCTGTCAAAATGTGCCTTAATGTTGCAGGTGATGAACACAAAGGACATGAGGGATCCTCTCCTACCCAGAGGTTTAGGTTCTGTGGTGATGGGAGAACATCATATGTTGACCTTATAAGGAAACTGATCATGCTCTGTTCCATTGACCATAGGTCTTGCCAGCCAATCTTGTGTTGTTCCACACTCTCCCATCTCATCCATTCTCCCTGCTTGCCCTGGGAAATGGCCTTTATACACCTCATCCTCTCCTCCTGCTTTTGCACCTCGTTGACTACAAGCTTCCTCCGTTGCGCTGGGGCTGCCTTGTGCCATGTAGGAGGAGCTGAACTGAGACCAAGACCCTCTTCCATGCTGAACTTGCCCCATGATATCACCAATTCGAAGGGCAGCCTTTGCATCCTCCACAGCTTTCTTTGCCACCCACTTTCTTCCAGTTTTCAACACAGGTGCTGCCTCCCTTACGCATTTGTCGCGTGACTCTACTAATGTCATTTCCAGTCGGACCTTGGCACAAACTCCTCGGTTAGAGCGGAGACAGGTAGCTGCAGTATTCCTTTACCATAAAGTCCCACTCTGCTGAGGCAGCGTGGAACTCCCAACCATTTCCTGATGTGTGAACTGATTAAAGCTTCCAGCTTCTCTACTGTTGTCAAAGAAACCTCGTACACAGTCAGTGGCCACAGCAACCTTGGCAGTAGGCCAAACTGAAAGCACCAGAGTTTTAGTTTGCCTGGTAAAGCGCTGCTGTCTATGCTCTTCAACCCTTCCACAGCTTGTTGTCTAACTTCTCCCACACGAACTGTGTCCTTTAGATCCCGTCGTACCATCTCCCAAGGCTCTTCACTGGCTTCTCAGACACTGTTGGTATTGCCTCACCATTAATGAAGAACGTTTTATCAACTACTTTACCTTTAATTATAGAGATGCTCCTTGATTTAGTGGGCTTGAATTGCATTCGTGCCCATTCAATGTTATTGGTTAATTTGCCCAATAACCGATTAGTGCAGGCTACTGTTGTAGTCATGGTTGTCATGTCATCCATGTATGCTCGAATTGGTGGTAGTCGTATTCAGAAGTCAAGCTCTCCTCCCACTACCCATTTTGATGCCCTAATGATTACTTCCATTGCCATGGTAAAGCCAGTGGAGAAATGGTGCATCCTGCCATTATTCCAACTTCTAGGCATTGCCATGTAGTGCTGAATTCTGAAGTTGAAAAACTAAATTGCAAATCTCCAAAGTAGGCTTTCACTAGATTTGTTATTGTCATTGGTACACTGAAAAAATCAAATGCTGCCCAAAGAAGTTCATGTGGCACTGAACCATATGCATTAGCCAAATCCAGGAATGTCACATGGAGCTCCTTCCTCTCCTTTTTAGCTGATTGAATTTGTTGCCAGATCACATTGATGTGTTCTAAGCATCCTGGGAGACCTGGAATGCCCGCTTTTGTATTGAAGTGTCAATGAAGCAGTTCTTTAATAGGTAAGTTGACAATCTCTGAGCAATAATGCTGAAGAAAATCTTGCCTTCTACGTTTAATAGGAAATAGGGCGAAACTGACTGATGCTGCTAGAATCTTTTTCTTTAGGTATAAAGACTCCACCTGCTTTCGGCGCCATGCTCTTGGTACAACCTATTTTTCCCATGCTACTTTCATCAGTTTCCACAGGATTCGTAGAACTCCTGAAGCACTCTTGTACACTCTGTATGGAACTCCATTAGGCCCTGGAGATGATGAAGCCCTTGCTTTTTCACAGCTTGCTCTACTTCTTTCCACTTAGGTGCACAGTCCTCCATTTGGTATTCTGGTGGATTGATAGGTGGGATGTCTGAAGGAATTGACATATGCTCCTGCCTTTTGAATCTGTATGCGTTTCCTCCAAATATCTCTCCAACTCAAACTTAGATGCTTTTAGTGTGCCATTCTTCTCACTGGTGAATAACTTCTTTACAAATTTGAATGGGTCTTTATAAAAGTTAGTTCTCGCATGCTCCTTCTTTTTGTAAGCGTTTCCGTAGGCTCAGCTCTGCGCAATGTTGCAAGCTTATGTTTTATGACCCTTTGTAAGAGATTGAGTCCCTCCTTCTGACTTTCTTCTGCTCTTCTCCATTGCTTCCTCAGCTGTCTCCTTTCTCTAACTAAGCGTTCAATCTCCTGCTGCCGTCTAGACTTTCCAGGAATAGTTTGTACTTTTTCCTTCCTTTTTCAACTCCAAACCTCTCGCTTCCATATGCGTAGATTATGTCCCCAAATTTATCCAGTTTCTTTTCAACTGTTCCACTTAACCTTTCCAATGCAAAGCAGAGATCTGTGTTTACTGTGTCCCATGCAGTTTTCTCACAAGCTCTTGGCCATTTAACTCCAGGCTTGTGCCCGTTGAGGTTCTTTTCTCTCTTACGCTGGTTTGTCTGCCGGGTTCACAAGAATCATTAGGTTCATCACTAACTGTGTCCATGCAAGTCCTCCTCACATCTATGACAGGGGTGCTGATATCCTGCGAACTGTGGTTTGCTTCCTGTCGCTGGATTTCATTCGACTGACTTGACTGACTTCGTAAGAAGTACTGATCAATCGAGGCCCTTGTCCCTTCTCCCTCAAGCATTTCATTCTCCCTTGATGAATCTTCAAACCCCTGACTGTTGTCGCCTTGCTCCAGCCGCAGACACAAACCTGGAGTTCCATGTCTTTGCTAACTGCAGATCTTGAACTAGTCTTTTGTGAAGTACTCTCCATACTCATATCCGTTTCCGTTCCTAAGTCCTTAACCGTGTTGTCCAACGTTGAGTCATCTTCCGCCCCCGCTCTCGCAGACTCTAGGGGTATTCTTCTGTTTAATTTCTTTGAAGCCTTGGGCGGGTGTCTCCAGCATCCTGTAAACACAGAGCTGGATACTGCCGACAAGGGTCTTTCCCTTGTTGCCAGCTGCACTATTCACAGCAGTCACTGGACGTATCCAGATCTTCATGATTTCCATTACATGAGAGTAGATGTTAAAACTTCATGCTGATTTGAACTTGGCTCTCGCCAAGATAAGCACCAACTAAGACGTAGCTTCACAGTAAACTAATGTGATCCATATGTGTCTCCATCCATTTGCGCTTCCTTCCATATGATGATGTAGATATCCTTCTGTCTGGTGTTGATGGCTGAAGTGTAATGCTAATAATAATAATAATAATAATAATAATGCTATTATCGTCATTAAAACATTCCTTTTAATTTTGTTTTTTGTTGTTGTTTAGCAGTGCCGCAAAAAGTGGAAGAACCTGAGGGACAGGTTTATTATGGTGCGAGAAAAAAAAGTGGAGCTGCAGGAGGCAGTCACTGGTGCTGGAAATACAGCCAGGTGATGTTGTTCCTGACAATCGCTCTCTCTCTCTCTATGTATGTATGTATTATATAATATATGCATATGACCAGCTCGTGTGTATAATGTTGCTGGTAGGTTTAATTGTATAATTCATTGGTGATTGTTCATTGTTCGTGCTGTGTGCTGGAGGGTGGAGCTTTTAAATAAAAGCACGCTTTGGCTTTTTTGCACCGAAATCCTCGGCTCCTGAGTCTCTCTACCTTGGCAACCTGCCACATATGGTGGGATCAGCGCCTGAGAGACTCATGAGCCAAGGATTGCAATGCAAAAACGCACTTGGAATCTCATTCCTTCACACAGCTGCATGTGAACACGCTGTGAATCACCGATTCATTATACAGTTAAACCTACCAGCAACATTATACACACATATGCTGCACTATATATATATATATATATATATATACTGTATATGTATATATATATATATAGTACTGTGCAAAAGTTTTAGGCAGGTGTGAAAAAATGCTGTAAAGTAAGAATGCTTTCAAAAATAGACATGTTAATAGATTATATTTATCAATTAACTAAATGCAAAGTGAGTGAACATTAGAAAAATCTAAATCAAATCCATATTTGGTGTGACCACCCTTTGCCTTCAAAACAGCATCAATTCTTCTAGGTACACTTGCACAAAGTCAGGGATTTTGTAGGCATAGTATGATTAAACAATTATACCAAACAGGTGCTAATGATCATCAATTCAATATGTAGGTTGAAACACAATCATTAACTGAAACAGAAACAGCTGTGTAGGAGGAATAAAACTGGGTGAGGAACAGCCAAACTCAGCTAACAAGGTGAGGTTGCTGAAGACAGTTTCCTGTCAAAAGTCATACACCATGGCAAGACTGAGCACAGCAACAAGACACAAGGTAGTTATACTGCATCAGCAAGGTCTCTCCCAGGCAGAAATTTCAAGGCAGACAGGGGTTTCCAGATGTGCTGTCCAAGCTCTTTTGAAGAAGCACAAAGAAGCGGGCAGCGTTGAGGACCGTGAGCGCAGTGGTCTGCCAAGGAAACTTACTGCAGCAGATGAAAGACACATCATGCTTACTTCCTTTCGCAATCGGAAGATGTCCAGCAGTGCCATCAGCTCAGAATTGGCAGAAAACAGTGGGACCCTGGTACACCCATCTACTGTCCGGAGAAGTCTGGTCAGAAGTGGCCTTCATGGAAGACTTGCGGCCAAAAAGCCATACCTCCGGCGTGGAAACAAGGCCAAGCGACTCAACTATGCACGAAAACACAGGAACTGGGGTGCAGAAAAATGGCAGCAGGTGCTCTGGACTGATGAGTCAAAATTTGAAATATTTGGCTGTAGCAGAAGGCAGTTTGTTCGCCCGAAGGGCTGAGGCGGTACACGAATGAGTGTCTGCAGGCAACAGTGAAGCATGGTGGAGGTTCCTTGCAAGTTTGGGGCTGCATTTCTGCAAATGGAGTTGGGGATTTGGTCAGAATTAATGGTCTCCTCAATGCTGAGAAGTACAGGCAGATACTTATCCATCATGCAATACCATCAGGGAGGCATCTGATTGGCCCCAAATTTATTCTGAAGCATGACAACGACCCCAAACATACAGCGAAAGTCATTAGAACTATCTTCAGCGTAAAGAAGAACAAGGAGTCCTGGAAGTGATGGTATGGCCCCACAGAGCCCTGATCTCAACATCATCGAGTCTGTCTGGGATTACATGAAGAGAGAGAAGCAACTGAGGCTGCCTAAATCCACAGAAGAACTGTGGTTAGTTCTCCAAGATGTTTGGGCCAACCTACCTGCTGAGTTCCTTCAAAAACTGTGTGCAAGTGTACCTAGAAGAATTGATGCTTGATGCTGTTTTGAAGGCAAAGGGTGGTCACACCAAATATGGATTTGATTTAGATTTTTCTTCTGTTCACTCACTTTGCATTTAGTTAATTGATAAATATAATCTATTAACATGTCTATTTTTGAAAGCATTCTTACTTTACAGCATTTTTTCACACCTGCCTAAAACTTTTGCACAGTACTGTATAATCTATTAACATGTCTATTTTTGAAAGCATTCTTACTTTACAGCATTTTTTCACACCTGCCTAAAACTTTTGCACAGTACTGTATATATATGCATACACAGAGAGAGATAGTTTACTTGATCACAGTCCCAAATACACCCTTCTATCGCTGCATTTGTGTGCTTGAAGAGGGAGAATGTGAGGTGGTCTCCGCCTCCTCTCTCTCTTCCTCTGCAGGCATGCTGTAGGTCATGGGAATTGCCTGTATGGTGTCAGTAACCAGGCTGTTGACTCCTGCAACTCCACCTTTTCTCTCTCCTTAATAAACCTGTCCCTCAAGTTCTTCCATTTTTTCAGTTTATTGCATCACAGAGATGTATAATTGTAAATAATGTTTGTAAATAGTTGAAAAGGTTGTAATTCTGTATGTGGTGGGACGTGTGCGTGCGTGCGTGGGGTGGGTAGTTTGCCTTTCACTGTGATTATTTATTGTGATTATTGTGTGTTCAGAATAAACAGCTTGAGCCTTGCATTCAATCCTGTCTCGGTCTAATTTCAATATTGGACTTTACTATTGTTGAAGTATACATTTTACATGCAATTATATACATTCTATTTTAAGTTTGTGTATGTGTATATATTGCAGACCTGGGACAAAAATAGTTTTTAAAAATGTAAGCTTAATTATTATCCTGGATTCAAAGCAGGTTTAACAGAGCAGCTTAAAAGTTATTCCTTTTTTGCTCATATTTAAGTATTTTCCAATAATTACTTTGTGAATGATTTTCAGCACTGTCAAATAACATTACCTTTGTGAAATAATGCACTTGCAAATGATTGTAGTTACACATTAAATATTTTTTAAATATAGTTGTTCAAGGTCAGATATAGACAGATAGTTTGATTTAATATCAAAAACTCACCTGAGTCATATTGCCAGGTGCTCTGCTGGGCTTCCCTGTAATTTGTCCCCATTCTTGTAACAGTGGGCCCAATTTTTGAAAGGAGGTAATCAAACTGGGCATGATCAAGCCGAAAGTAGGTTTGAAATCTGCCTCCATCAAACCGGAGCTCCTGTATCAGCCGATGATATTCACCGTACCTTTTTCTTCTCTTGAGGATGTCATGGACCCACAGCGATCTTACATTGTTTTTCTTTCTGCGGTGGAGCAGGGCGATCGCAATTCTCTTTTTTTGTTTGCTGTTCATTGCTCCAGGTATTGTGTTGTCAGATGCACAGTACCACTGATTGTTGCTGCTTTTACAGTTTCCCCCCCAAAAGTTTGATATGATGGGATGGCAGTAGTTGCATTTTTTAATCGTGTGTATACGATAATGCTCAATAATATCAGTGTATAATGATGCCTTTAACTCACACTCTCTTTGCCTATACCCATCAAACCAGACAAAACTCACAAAGAACGAAAGAAAATATCTCAATTTTTAAAAGCAACATGTTTTTATTTTATTTTAAACAACACAATTGTCTGATATTTGGGGTAACTGTGGGGGGATTATGATGGTGTGTGTTAAAATTACAGTAGGTTTTATAAAAAAAAAAATTATAATGTTTTCATTACTTGAATTTTTTTTTTTTTTACTAAGCTTTGTGTCTTTTTACATTTCAATACCTGCTTTTATGTATTTTGAATGTTCTTCCATGTACAAAAGGGGAAAATTACAAGTATACCTTTTTAAAGCTCCATTTTATCATACTAATATTTATGTTTTTTTCTGTTTTCCAGGCAATTCAAAACAATGCTGGTTTGTGTGTGTGAATTCTTTTCTTTCTTGTAACGTGTTCCTTTTCCTTGCTCTTCATGGACTGGTATGACAGCTAATGTAGAGAACTGGTCTTTGGAGATCGTCACATTGAGAGCAAATCTGAATCCTAATTACTTGACCTGAAATACAAATTTAACTCCAGATCGGATCAACAGGGGTTAAAAAAAAGAAAATACTACTATGATTATATTATCCCACGAAAGCCTCCATATCTTGTAAAAAGATTTAACATGCATGCCACTGTAAGGATGACCTTTATTAAGATGTGTGACATTGTATGATGTCTGAAAGGTTTGTCTAAGTGGTCCCACAAGAGTCTTATCCTGTTCAAAGGATGTTTGATTTAACATTTGTTTGCAGTGAGGATGATTTAAGACAAGCTATACTTAATATTTCATAAGAAAAACATTGCACTTGTTTTCTTTTTTTTTTTTTTTTTTTAAATTAAAAGTCAAATGATTCCGGTTATATGGTCTACTTTGATTTAGAGGCAGCAATTACACATGTATATCGTTTATGTCATTCTTAGATTTTATTTATTTTTCACAAAGTGAAAATGTCAAAAGTTAAAACCTAATTGCTTCACTTCACTACATTCAACAAAATATATATTTTATTAATTTAGATTAATCAACAAAAACGACATGACCTGCGTAAAATGTGTTTGTGAGAGCCGTTTGTTAGGAAGGAAAAACTTTTGGCACTGGTTTTATTGCATTTCATGCAGCGTGACACTACAACAGCATACAGTACATTGAAGCCTGTCCAACCACTCCGTGACATATCAAGCCTTCTGCGCATTAATAAACAAAGATGAGCAATTACTAAACTAAACTCTTGTTTTAAGAAAATGTACGATGTACTTCTTAAAGCAATAAAGCATACAATGTGTTGTCTCTACTAATTCAACCTAAACAAATAAACATTACATTGTAATTGCAGATGTAATGTGCTTTTTTGTGGGTTTTCTTTGAGTTCTACTATTACTTTTGACATTTCCACTACATATAGAATGAACCATAAAGGAAAACGATGAATATCTGTATTCACATACAGCTGCTGTCAAAAACTATTAAAGCTATGAAGGTTCAGCACAGCCCTGCATCACGCATTTTCCCCTTGTCAATCCATTTACATTACAACCCTTCATAAAGAACTTGCATATCTAATTTGACATTTTGATTAAGTGTTTGGAGTGTTAAAATTGTACACTGGATTATGGGATGCTATTAGTAATGTAACAGAAACCACAAGTTATGGTAATGGTCTTAATTCTCATTAATTAATGTGTTTAATATTGATTCAGTAATAGGGCAGGATAATTAAATCATACTGTAAATAACATAAAATCAAAGACCAGTTTTTGTGTATATTGTTGTTTTTTACTAATATTCAATATAATGTGCATTTACTTTATTTGTTGTGGAATTCAAATAGTACTACTTCACATATGCACTCATACTTTGTATGTTGAACACTTTAATATATTTTGAAAGGGTCTTGTGTAACATTTCTTGTATTTAGTTAGGTCTGAGCTCTTCCCTAACAAGTTATACATTAAAATAATCAAATCGTGCATCAATAAGCAAGGAAATCAATCAACACTTCAATTGAAAAAGAACAGTTTGAAAAATGTCAGTTACCTAATGAAGACCAAATGTGCCCTCAGAGTTTTCTACAGTACACAAACCTGTATTCCAGTGCACATCCTCACTAAAAGCAGTGGAGAAGCAATAGAATTCTGTCTGCATTAATAAAATAACATCAAACGTGTTGTGTGACTGAATTTCATTATCAATTACAAATGATCAATAGTAGCGAGTAGTAAGACAAGAAAGCTAAAACAAGATAAATAAGAAAATAAATAACAGAAAAAGCTACCTGGCTGTTTGTTTTTTTTTCTCTTCATACAGCATAATCCATTAGTGACAGTGTCCTGTACATACATCCGCTTGTCCTGAAAGTCAACTTTAATTATAACCATTGAGAGCTAGAATCACCATCTCAAATGAAAATTCATTTATCTTTACAGTGCTACTGGCTTTGCTACACAATGAAAATTATTCAACTATCGCCTAAAATCTGCAGAGTTATGTAGACCCCAAAAAAATGTTACATATGTATTTTTAAAAATCTCATAGCTGCTTATGGTTATATTTAAAAGTTAAACGCTCCCCTTTATACAGTATTACTGCTCAACATTTGTGACTCCTGTACTCTTGATAGCAGTGCTCACTTCTAAGCTGTTTTCTCTGTCTCCTGTTCAGATACCTTTTCTTCAGACATCACCGTCATCCAGGGTGACACGGAGCGAGTGAGTGTGTGCTTAGCCACGTTGTAGTGGTTGAAAACAGTGTAGAATTTTCCTCGGGCACTGGGGTCTTGTTCAGAATAATAACTGTCTATTCCAGCTGGAATGCAGCGGTTGTGCTGGAAAGAAAATAAATAAATGAAATATATCTGGACAACTCCTGGTTACCATAAATGTCAGTAAGTAAGTGCTGTATGGTACTCCAATTCATAATTCTTCACACACATACTTAATGCTGCAAAATTAAAATAACAGTATCACTTTATCACAGAAAATCACTTTTTTCTTTTCAATCACAGCACTTTGAGTCATTTATTATTTATTTATTTTTGTAGGTTTGCACAAATTCTGAATAACCCTATATTTTTACTTCTCTTATGCTGCGTTTACACTGCCATCTCGGACCTAAGTCGACTCGGGTCCGACTGATCGCGGAGATTCTTATACTTTTTCACGAAGCGTTTACATTGCGGTTGTGCCCAGCCGGCTTAGGTCAGAATCTTGTAGCATACCATCTAAATTAAAATACATGCTTGTGGACGTCATAATGACCACTGAAGGATGACGAGTTTTCCCCTCCCCAAACAACAAAGGCGGAAGAGGCAGGGTGGTATTTCAAACAGACAATACAGTGTCGTGTTCATATTGCGGGGACTCGTCTTAAAAAATATATACTTATCTTGCAGTGTACGAGAAAAATGGTTATTTGTTCAGACAGTATTTGACACAACATTGCGGTTCCTGACCCATTTATTATGTGAAGGATTTCACCTTGAGTAAGAAGTAAATTTGCTGTTTATTATTATAATAATAAAATACCATTTTGTTTTCAAAAGAACTCTATTCTGTTTATTCACCAGTATTATCTCACCTTGTATATATCAATAATTGTATGATGCATAAGTCCTTTATTTTTAGTTAAAATAGGCTAAGCAGTCAAAAAAAAAACATTTACTGTATAAAATTGCAGTTAAATTTTATTTTTTCAAATTAGCCTTGTTACAAATACTACTACTGCAAATGAATTAATAATAATAATAACAATAATAATTTGTTATATAAGTACACTATCTAAATTGTTTGTAATTATTCAAAACATTTTGTTCCTTTTTTAAAAAACGAAATGACAAAGAGGCCGCAAATAATTAAAACAAATCTTTATTTAAAACTTGGAACATAACATGTAAAACGTAATCGTGTAACAGATCAACTACAACTCAAAAAGTGCAGAGAGGGGGTTGCACAGATCTCTCTTCTACAGTGCTTGAGAGACAGCTTTCAGAGACAATGCCAGGTGTGAGGCGAGGCTGGCACCAGGGCAGGTGTACCTTCATTGTTCTGGGTGAATTCCTGCGAGGGGTATTGGTTGGGGGTGAATGCTACTGGTTGCTTCCATGATGGGGGTTGCACAGACCTTGATTCGCCAGATCTGCCACTATTTCTCAGTATACAGTACTGGGCAAAAGTTTTAGGCAGGTGTGAAAAAATGCTGTAAAGTAAGAATGCTTTCAAAAATAGACATGTTAATAGATTATATTTATCAATTAACTAAATGCAAAGTGAGTGAACAGAAGAAAAATCTAAATCAAATCCATATTTGGTGTGACAACCCTTTGCCTTCAAAACAGCATCAATTCTTCTAGGTACACTTGCACAAAGTCAGGGATTTTGTAGGCATATAGTCAGGTGTATGATTAAACAATTATACCAAACAGGTGCTAATGATCATCAATTCAATATGTAGGTTGAAACACAATCATTAACTGAAACAGAAACAGCTGTGTAGGAGGAATAAAACTGGGTGAGGAACAGCCAAACTCAGCTAACAAGGTGAGGTTGCTGAAGACAGTTTACTGTCAAAAGTCATACACCATGGCAAGACTGAGCACAGCAACAAGACACAAGGTAGTTATACTGCATCAGCAAGGTCTCTCCCAGGCAGAAATTTCAAGGCAGACAGGGGTTTCCAGATGTGCTGTCCAAGCTCTTTTGAAGAAGCACAAAGAAACGGGCAACGCTGAGGACCGTGAGGCGCAGTGGTCGGCCAAGGAAACTTACTGCATCAGATGAAAGACACATTATGCTTACTTCCCTTCGCAATCGAAAGATGTCCAGCAGTGCCATCAGCTCAGAACTGGCAGAAACCAGTGGGACCCTGGTACACCCATCTACTGTCCGGAGAAGTCTGGTCAAAAGTGGCCTTCATGGAAGACTTGCGCCAAAAGCCATACCTCCGACGTGGAAACAAGGCCAAGCGACTCAACTATGCACGAAAACACAGGAACTGGGGTGCAGAAAAATGGCAGCAGGTGCTCTGGACTGATGAGTCAAAATTTGAAATATATGGCTGTAGCAGAAGGCAGTTTGTTCGCCGAAGGGCTGGAGAGCATACACAAATGAGTGTCTGCAGGCAACAGTGAAGCATGGTGGAGGTTCCTTGCAAGTTTGGGGCTGCATTTCTGCAAATGGAGTTGGGGATTTGATCAGAATTAATGGTCTCCTCAATGCTGAGAAGTACAGGCAGATACTTATCCATCATGCAATACCATCAGGGAGGCATCTGATTGGCCCCAAATTTATTCTGCAGCTTGACAACGACCCCAAACATACAGTGAAAGTCATTAAGAACTATCTTTAGTGTAAAGAAGAACAAGGAGTCCTGGAAGTGATGGTATGGCCCCCACAGAGCCCTGATCTCAACATCATTGAGTCTGTCTGGGATTACATGGAGAGAGAAGCAACTGAGGCTGCCTAAATCCACAGAAGAACTGTGGTTAGTTCTCCAAGATGTTTGGGCCAACCTACCTGCCGAGTTCCTTCAAAAACTGTGTGCAAGTGTACCTAGAAGAATTGATGCTTGATGCTGTTTTGAATGCAAAGGGTGGTCACACCAAATATGGATTTGATTTAGATTTTTCTTCTGTTCACTCACTTTGCATTTAGTTAATTGATAAATATAATCTATTAACATGTCTATTTTTGAAAGCATTCTTACTTTACAGCATTTTTTCACACCTGCCTAAAACTTTTGCACAGTACTGTATGTATTTATTTTGTGTTTCCGCTTAGTGTACTGTGGATTTGAGTTTAAGCCCTAGCGCTACGACAGCTCTGCTTTCTTGCTCTCCCCAGTTCCCACCGCGGTTGTCAGAAACAAACAAACAAACAAACAAAAAAAATTCTGTGTTTTTAAGCTAATCTTGGGTACAATCAAAATATTTAAACAATAAAAACAAACAACAAAAAGAAGGGTGTTAAAGCGTATTTGAAACTAAACCAATAAGTGGTTTAACAATAAAATAACTGGGAAAAAACAATCCAGGAATGTTTTTGTATAAAATTATTTTTGATAGCACCGATATACTCAAATATTACGCTTTTGTTTCTTTGACGTCCACCGGCGTCTGCACTTGTTTAACAAAGCAAAAAAGTTATTGTCAAAAGTTTACATAGCCTAATGTCTGGGGTATGTACACTTTTGAAGGCAACTTAATAATAAAACTTAGATATTTACAAATATTCCTCAATATAAACAGTTAATAAATTCAAACTTTCAGGACGCTTGTGTCAAGTCGTTCTTCTCTTTTTGTGACGCTGCAACGGCACTGCAGCTTCTTCCTGTTTAGATTCCGTGGGGGAGGAGCCGAGCGGCATTCACGTTGTGTGTGAGCCGTCCTGAAGTCCGGTGAGTTTACACTGCCTTTCTGATGTACCGAAGCTGGCGTCGAGCCACATCTTTAGTTGGCCTTTTTCAGATGGCTGAGAGTCGACCGTTTGTGTTTACACTGCAGAAAAAAGACCTGAGACGGCCCTAAGCCGTCCTAAAAATGGCCAGTGTAAACACACCATTAATCACTGTGTGTGTTGTAGATCTGCAGCTGCAAAAATTGTTGTGGCTATGCATATGTTTTTGCTCTTGGCCTGTCATTTGCAGAGGTGCTTAGCAAGTCACAGCTCCACAATCTTTATTTCTTTAAATCTCCAACCACATAAAAAAAATAACAGTATGAAGGCTGAACATAAAGGCTATGATTATACTGTCAGAGCATTGCTGGAGATTGGTGAATTCGTTTATAAATTTCATTTGTAAAGAAAACATCATGCATGCGATCTTTGACTTTTGTGTACTGTCCAGTTGCAGACTGGATTACACATTTTAGACTGCAGAAGAGATTGAGTTGTGTAACTCTAATGGAAATGTGCCATTACACATGTGATTGGCCAGCTTTGGTAATCTCAAAAAGCTAACGATGGGTCTACCACAGATGGAATACTCTATACTGGAAAAGCTAACAGCTCCTAGGTGTTATGCAACTGTATTTACATGAGCAATCCCCTTTTATGTAATATATTCAATGTTGTGTAATCAAGTTAAGTGTAGACGCTTTCCCGTATTTTCGTTTTTGTCTAATTCCCTACTAGAATTGTTGGAAGTACAGTATTACAAATACATGTGACTTTTTCACTACTTGTCCAAAATTAGGCCAACATGTCCTGATAAAAAAAAAAAAAATACTGACTGTCCTAGTTTCTCTAAACCCTGGTGTGTTAGTGCTTTAACCTAATGCATCTGTGGGGTATGGAAGGTTTTAATCTGTTATCTGGGGAAATCTGCTCAGTCTACAAATGTGTTAGGTTGTTTTGTTTTTTGTTGTACATCTACATCATGCATGGCAAGATTTCACTCAATTTAGGGAATTTTTCACTGCCAACTCCCTCCCTTACTCTAGACTTGCATATATCAGCCCCATTACTTACTATAGTTAAGTAATGATTTTTATGGAAGTAAATTAGAACACTAGGGGATTGGAAGTATTGTGCAATGAACCTTTCTTAAACCCTTGATTCAGAGCTCTTAATTGAATTGAATTAAAATTCCACCCCATGGAACATTAAAGGTCTGCCTACATATTCAGAAGGAAAAGACATTATGTTTTGACTGCACTGAAGAAGGCAGATAGCATTTGTCTACAAGAATTACGTTAATTTATATTTCTCCGGCTGTAACAGCCTTGTCAGACCCCTGCTTCAGACTAATCTATCTTTTCCAGAATGGATCAACTAACTCTACATCACAAACAATAGAAAAAGGAAAATTAAATGAAAAAAGAACCCCCAGAGGTATTTTTGCTTGCATAGAGAACCACTTAAAAGAGTACTAAAAAAATCATCTTACTTCTTATTGTGAGCAATCTTATCAATGGTCCCTGCTCATTTTGATGAATATGTGTTGGTTATTTGCTTGATTTGTTTTTTCCCCTTTAATATGGTTTATACCCTGCATTCTATTAACTTCTATACCACTATAAATACATTGGCAACGTATCCCAAAGTACAGGGTGATTAGAAAGTAAGTTTACTATGTGTCATGTGGTAAACTTACTTTCTAATAACCCTGTATATTAAAAAGCAAAGAACAGGACTAAAGAATAAACATTTAAACTTTTTTTTTTTTTTTTTAATTTGCTTAAGCCTTTAACCATTGTTAAAAATATGCAGTTGTAACTAAGGTAATTCCTTTCATATTCAACATGTATTATTATGTTAAGATATATCACGCTGTAAAAATGTTATGGAAGAAAAACTTGGGGTGCTAAAGGCAAGATATTGATAAAAAAATGCAGACAAATGCCAAGCACTCAAACACTAGCAATCATGCTTTCATATTTTATTTATAAAAATGTATTTCATTAGAACGTTCAAAACAAGAGCTGAATGCAAGAAGAGACGATTCCAGGTTACTAAAGCAAACTCGTCATCGCCACAGCCCTTCATCAGAGCACCACAGACCGCATTTTTCTAAATTTTTGGTTATAATAATTAAATGTTTAGCAAATAAAACCCCTATAAAGAACCAAACGATACAACCTGATACAAGAAAAAGGATACCAATGCTGCAGTAAATGTTTATCACACTTTTAACATTAAGTAAAAGTGTTTCTTGAACAATTGAAGGTGATACATGGGTGTTGGTAGCTGTCTGCTGTGCAGCTAAAAAAAAAAAAAAGCTTCACGTTGTTTAATTTGCAGACTTACCTGAAAGACAAATCCCTCTGGGCAGCTGTAAGCTTTGTAGATCACCAGAAACACTACACCGGTTAGGAACGCCAGTGCAAAAAGCACTAACAGTGTGACCTGCAAGGACAGAAACCAAGCAATTCACTACACAGGCAAGCAACCGTGCTTTTTCAGCTGGTTGTTCAGTATGATTCTTATTATTTATTTAATTATTTATTTATTTGGTAGTCACCTTTATCCAAGGTGACAAACAGGTGTTATAATAACTGTATATCGATGCAATTATACACTAGTTAATACGTTAGATACTGCAGTTGCTGCACTTTCCTTAGCAGTCATACTGTATTAGTGCAAACACAAGTGCCAGTTTTGTTGTTATGACAACACACTGAACAACAATTTTGTGGAGTAGAAATTGCATTCGATTTGCATTATGCAGTCACTTAATGGGTGACTAATTCTACCACGAAAAAAAAAACAGTATTTTATCATTTTAGGAATAAACAGACATAAAGCAACTAGGCAGGCAAAAATCAATCTCTAGTTTGAGGAGATGAATAGAGTGGGAACTAAAATCTTTTTTCCCCGTGCCAGAGAATGAGCCGTCATTATCTGCGGCACAATCAAGCTCAGTGTGTTGTTGCATGTTTTGCGTGATAGAGGGCGCTATGTGATTCAAGGATTATTATTAGGTTTGATACTTTGATATTAAATCGGTAAAGCTCGTTAAACGTCGAATTCCCAAAAAATTAGAGTTCGACTGAAATAAATGTATACAGGATAAACGTCGGGAAAACCACTCACTGTTTTTGTTATTTTTGGTACGAAAATAAAAAAATTTAGAAATCACCTATAGTTTGTTTAGTTTTTATACTTGTCTGTCCCATCTCCGTTCCGTTCCACTCTGAATGGCTAGGGGTCGCTGTCAATCATCTGTTAGTATAGTATAGTATAGTATAGTTAGTATAGTTTCATTTCACCCAGTTCTGACAGATCTCGTTGACTGAAGCAGCACCAGAATGCTCTCATTCGTTTAAATGACTGTCAATCATCAAGACCTGCACCGACTGTGCACTTTCATTTGCCAGCTCAAGCACCTGTCATTCAAAGCGCCTACTTTTGAAATTGGCTGGTTAAGGTGTAGGTAGGCTTTTGCTAGGTATACCGGAACAGTTACTAGTTTGATTTGAAAATGGGGTGCAAGAGGAAAGCACTTAATGAGTATTGTACACAATCCCGACCGAAGTCTCCGCGGCAGGACGAAGCGGGCCGATGTTGAATATGATAAAGGGGCTTCGCTAAATGAGACGTTTCTCAATGGCATAAAAAGTCTGTTTTGTTTTTTTTAAAAGCTAAAGGTCGATTTCACCCATTCTCTGCTTGAATTAAAAAATAAAGATTGAAAAAAGCGGTAAATTCTTTCTAAAATAAACGTCGATTTGGCCAAAAAAAAAAAAAAATCTAATAGTAGCAAGCCTAATTATTATTAAAATACCACTGTTCACCAGCAGATGCCGCAAACAAGCCTTTGGTAGATAATGCTTTTCATACATCTTTACCTTCCATGAAGACTACAAATAAACCTCCTTTGTTAATATAGGGGGTCCAATTAGTTTCCCTCTGAAATTTAGAATGTCAGACACTGTGGATGTTCCGTCAACAATTCCCCACAACAGCCTAGGAGACACGAAGCTAAGCACTTTCATCTAGAAATTTGGCACCTGGCATCACTTTAATAAAACCTTTGACTATACTTTTACAATTTAAAAACTCAGGTAAACATGATTCATACACATTCAGTCCAAACATATCTTTATCTTAACTTTATTCCAAATAGCTGTGCATTCACATTGGAAGAACAACAATATCAATAAATAATGTTAAAAATATACAACAAGGTCACTGTATTATACACTAGGCTACAAAAATGTAATATAATCAGATCTAGTCAAAGATTTTACCAACCTGCTGCTAGGCAGTCGATAGGCGCATCTGTTTGATAGATTATGAACAATGCCATATGGTCTTACTGCAGCTTATCCTCAGGCACAAAGCACGCTGACATGTGTTAATGTCAAAGGGACCGTCTCAGAGTCATGAAAATAAATCATAAGGCACCATTTCAAAACTTCAACGTATTTGTAGGGAAATGTCCGAATCACTTTGCTATATTCTGAAGATGCTTTATGTAAGACCTTGTCTGATCTATATTAAATAATATGGTGTGTTTTAAAAATGGCAATTTCCTGCTGTTGTGCATCACAGTTACAGCAGATAAACAAGGATTCTTTCCCAGCAAGCCATGCAGCTAAGGTTGCATTCATTTGTTTACACAACCGAATGGAAGGATGCTGTTGCTTTGTTTCTAATAATCCTGCTCACCCCCAGCTGGTAAGTAAATGTTTTTGCCCACTCGTCACATGATTGGTCAGTGTTGTGACGTACTTCCACCCATCCCGCTTTGGCGAAGGGTCAAAAAAAAAATGAGCGGCAGCTCGGATTAGCAGCCAATGCAGGTCGGCTAAATGAACATGGAAACGCAGTATCAGGGGCAGCAGGGTTTTCAGCCTGGGTTGAATGGTGCATGGAAACAAGGTATAACACAATCTGCCAGTCTCAGTATGCTGGGTGTCTGTGTTACCTTACAGAACCAAATATTCCAATTTTCCAAAGAGTTTGCTTTTTGTTTTGACTGCCCTGTCCCTCGCAAGAGCTTACATAAAGCATTAAAAAAATCCCTGAAGTTTGTTTTAACTTTGTTCTGTAGCAAGGAGGCTTCAAACACAGATAAAGCTTGCAAGTCTGCAGCAAAAACTACCCGTAGGGAATGTAAATACATGTAAATCAACTGGTCAAGTTTGCAATGAAGTACATATAATTTTGTATGTGAACACTGCATTTTAGATCTAGGTCTGTCAATTAACTGATGATCTAATAAGCTATACCATGAACTAGATTCACCTTCTATAGCTATTGTCAGCATGGGTTGTGTACATATTTATAGATGTCATATGCTTGCTAAATTAGATTGTATTAATTCTATGTGTTGTCATTTCAGTCTTTTTTCTATATTATATTTAACAAATGTCTTTTGTTTGTAATGAATGTTATGTATGTTCCAAACAGTTTAATTGCCTGCTGTCCTCCAGGACTCTCTAGGAAATTGGATATCTTGGTGAGCAAAACATTAAAATAAAATACAAAATAAATTAAAAGACAAAAAAATTCTGATCTGGAATTCCTTCCTTCTCTGTGATTTATCTGTGGCGTGTCGTCAGTGGCGGCTCCTTACCTCTAGAGGGCGACTCTCTTTAGGGAAGCAAGCTTAGCCCTGGGCCACTGGACTACATTAAATCACTTGAGTAAACCTTTGCCATCATCCTGTCTCTCGAATAACACTACTTTGTATGCTTGCGTTTTTTATATTTTAGTTTTTTAAAGACTGCTAACCTAAAGATGATATTAGAGAGCTTACCAATCTAATTATGAATTACAGAAGCTGTAGAAAAGAAATATTCGGTACTACTGTTAACTTTTTTTTTTAAATTAAAATAATTGGTTTGGCTCCCAAAAGACTTGCCATGCCATTAATCATGTAGTGATTATATGTCATTTCTCAGCTTGCACCCACCATTGATTTTGACATACATTTTTCATATTAAAGATTAGGCTGTTGTCCGAATTAAATAATGAGTAAATTACTTAAGGTCAGATAGTGCTCAGATTTATTTCATTTACTCATTACCAGCCATGTTCATATGTGTCCTATAATATCTGCCCCACTGTTGTTTTTTCTCTACAGATAAATGTACCTTTATCTTCCCTTTATTCTCTTAAGCAGATTTAACAACGTCAACAGATTACATTCAATTTGATTTGAAGAAGGTCATTGGCATTGATTAAAACTGTTTTTTTGGGGGGGAAAGGAACAGCTGCAACAAAATGACATCATTAAACTGCCCCTTCTTTAGTTACCTGCTTTAGTAAAATAATAGTTACACAAACAAATTCAGTGTTTTTCCCCATACTTTTGTAAATTATTCTCAGATTCAGATACAGTTTTAGATGTGTTGTATATCCTGCTACAGACAGTATTATTATAATTATATTTTTAAGCATGTTCGTTTATACTTAAGGAGCTTGAGATAAGAATCGTTTGACTACATCTAATTAGCATTCATTAAACCTTGGACAGTGGCATCACAGAACTGTAATAGCTGCTAACACAATCTATTAAAAAGTGTATTTATAATAATGTTATCAGAAGCAACAGATCATCCTTAGTCAAAAACACAATACAGTCACTAGATTAAACCAGCTTTGTGAACGCCATATATG
This sequence comes from Acipenser oxyrinchus oxyrinchus, assembly GCA_030684275.1. Taxonomy (NCBI): domain Eukaryota; kingdom Metazoa; phylum Chordata; class Actinopteri; order Acipenseriformes; family Acipenseridae; genus Acipenser; species Acipenser oxyrinchus. Next base: position 15,584,677 of record CM060247.1, read on the forward strand.
AACGAGTATAATGAAGCATAAAATTTTATATAGAAACATTGCATTCACATTAGCAGAGATGCAGGTTCTCTCTCCAAGCTTTGTCTAATTCAGTAACCTAGCAACCTAACATAGCAACCAAACAGCATGGGTTCAGATCCTTGGGGACTGTACAGATTATTAATATACCAGCTTCAGCAACATACCTAAACATAAAAAAGAAACAAACTAAAAAAAGGGTTATTTAAATATAGGTAACTCCATTACATATGTCAGCAGCTGCACTTTATTTATTATATACACTACCGGTCAAAAGTTTTAGAACACCTCCATTTTTCCAGTTTTTATTGAAATTTACGCAGTTTAATGTCTCAATGTACTCTGAAATTAAAGCATAGAACAAATAAACAATTGGAGATAAAAAAGAAATCATGGAATCGTTTTGCTTAACAAAATTTAATCTAAATTTTTGACTCATCAAAGTAGCCACCTTTTGCAGATATAACAGCCGAACACACCCCTGGCATTCTTTCTACAATGGAAATCAAATATTGTTCGGAAAGTTCCCACAAATGTGTTGCACTTGTAGGTTGCTTTGCTTTCACCCTTCTGTCCAGTTCATCCCAAACCAGCTCGATGGGGTTTAAGTCTGGAGACTGTGCTGGCCATTCCATGATTTGAAGCCTACCGTCTTGTTCTTTTCTTCTAAGGTAGTTCTGACATAGCCTGGAGGTATGTTTTGGGTCATTATCTTGCTGTAGGATGAACCCCTGACCAACTAGGCGTATACCAGAGGGTATTGCATGGCGCTGCAAAATGCTGTGGTAGTCGTTTTGGTTCAGGGTGCCACTCACTCTGTGCAAGTCGCTGACTCTGGATCCAGCAAAAGAGCCCCAGACCCGGATCACACTTCCTCCTCCATGTTTGACAGTTGGTGTCACACACCGAGGAACCATCCTTTCGCCTACTTGACGGCGTACAAAAACCCTGCGTGATGAACCGAAGATTTCAAATTTTGATTCATCGGTCCATAAGACCTTCTTCCAGTCTTCAGTAGTCCACTGGCGGTGCTTCATGGCCCAGGCAAGCCTCTGATTCTTATTTTGCCATCTTAGCAATGGCTTTCTAACTAACACTCGACCTGTCAAACCTGCAGCTCGAAGTCTTCTCTTCACAGTTGAAACTGAGACTTGCTTACTTCGACCAGTGTTAAGCTGTGCTTGAAGCTGTTGTCCTGTGAGCCGCCTATCACGCAAGCTGTTGACTCTCAGAAACTTGTCTTCTGATTCTGTTGTGGCTTTGGGTCTGTCAGACCTCTTCCTGTCAGAGTTTCCTCCAGTTTCCAAGTGCCTTTTGATGGTGTAGGAAACTGTACTCACTGACACCTTGGCTTTCTTTGCAGTTTCTCTAACGGAAAGACCTACACTTTTAAGGGTTTTTATGGTCTGTCTGTCTTCCTTTGTTAATTGCCTTTTTCTCGCCATTATGATGGCAATATACTACTTCCTGCAGTACAATACTGTCCAAATAATGCTTAAGAGGGTGTAGTAACACAGTCTGTTCCAACACTGCTTTTATACAGACAGAGGGTTTGTAAGTAATCAACAAAAGTTGGGACACCTGTAGGAATTGTTAGCATCAACTTTCAAGGCTTAATTTACTTCCATTGCTGCAGAACAGCTGTAAGTTGTTAACCCATTACTTGTTCCCTGAAAAATGCCTTTTTGTATAACTCTGAAATGTACATTATTTTTCAGTTTTTGGTAACCTAAACTTTTTTTTTTTAACTTCTGGCTGTTTACCGCTTACCTTTGTACCATTTCAGGTTATTCACTGGACTTGAACTGCTTAAATTTCAATAAAAACTGGAAAAATGGAGGTGTTCTAAAACTTTTGACCGGTAGTGTATATTGTAGCTGTACGTTTCTGTACTGTATCTTTCTAGTTATATATAATACATATTTTAAGGAGTCCTTATAAAGATTTATTGTAAACTTAATTTAGTACAAACATGATTTAACATGTAATAATGTATAAGGGGTTCTTTATTATTATTATTATTATTATTATTATTATTATTATTATTATTATTATTATTATTATTATTCAAATATTTAACGCTGATTAGCTTTAAAAAAAAAAAAAACAGAAAACTGTATTAAGCAAATATATGACTTACCTTAAAACTATCAGAGACACCTTCGGTAAATTCTGCTATTTTAGGGTTGCGGAATTTGCCCCTCTTGTGGTCAGCATCATATTCTGTTTTAGTTTTTACCACCACCTTAAAAAAAAAAAAAACACCAGCATTTAAGAGCAAACATAAAGAGCTAACTGATGAAATGAAAAAAAAACAAAAAAAACATGGCTGTGTGACACATTTAGATCTGTTTGCTGGCAGAAGCAAAACCGTACGAGACCAAGCAACACGTCTCAAAGTCTGTGTTAGCTTTGCACTGTAGTTTCCAAAATCATTTGAGAGACAGCATCATCAGCGTCTTATCTTAATACAAAGAAATGTAAACTTTAACTAGTTTGGGACACACATGAACTAGAGTCGTGCATCGGGTCGGTGACTCGCTAAAGCGGGTCGGGTTCAGGTCGGAATGTGAACTTTTTCGCGGTTCGGGTCAAAAAAATAATAAATTTTCGGGTCTGAATTTGAATCACCTAAAACGTTTCTGTCGTTTCAGCGTACTCGTCTGTAACCCTTTCCCAAATAACGTATTAGAAGGTAAATGTACCAGTAGTTCCTGCACTAAAGCAGGAGCCGATTAGGGAGGAGTCAGCTGACTAAGCAGTGTTCTCGCTTGTTTGATACGTCGCAAGATCCTTTTATCAAGTCTGCTTGGTGATATTAAAAATGTTTGTGAACGAGGTGAAACAAAATATAGCGCAGGGTTTATATCATGTAGTGGATAATAGTGCGAGAAGAAAATCACAGAGAATGAAAATAATAAACATGTGACTGGATTCGTTGCTTGTAAAACCTGTCATTATGTTTTTGTGAACGACAGCCACAAAACTGGTACATCATCTCTGCAAAAGCACAGGTGTAGCTCCCTTTCAACTGGTGGCACAAAAGGAATAGACAGGTATTTTACAGTAAAGTTGAGATAGTTCATGTTACAATGTTAAAATATATTCAGCCCACTAGAAAAAGCTACCACGCTGTATAGCCTATTGTATAAATTCAATCTGAGGAGAATGGTAGAGGTATCTGTGTGTGAGAATGAGAGAGTCAGTCGGCGCAGCGGGTTCGGGTCGGGTTGCAGGTCTTAGGCTATTAAAGCGGGTCGGGTCGATTCGCGGGTAAGAAGACGGTGTTGCAGCGGGTTGCGGGTTCGGGTCGGGTCCCGTAGTAGCTGGTCGGAAGCGGGTCGTAACAATCAGACCCGCGCAGGACTCTAACATGAAACACTACATGCATTGTACTTACAGTACATGCCTGCGGATCTAAGATCAAACCAGCAAGATACAAGGTATATTAATAATAATGATATTTTTTATCATGTTTTTTTTTGTTTGTTTGTTTGTTTTTCTTAAATAGTAACCTGGTCCTAGACTCATTTAATAAACCCTTTGATAAATGTTAAACCTCAATGTTTTTTTTAACTTTGTTTAATTTCACATGTCTTTAGTATCATTATAGTTGTATTAGTTCATATTAGTTAGCACCTCCCCCACCCCAATATATTAATCGTTCAAGACAATACATTAGCAGAAGCTTTATTTGAATTTCATTTATTTTAAGGGGTTGAGAAAAAAGGGTGTGACCTGTACATTACTGAGATGACAAATAAACCCCGTCAAAATAAAATAATTACCTTATCAGGCGGGGGGCATTGTAGCTGATTGACATCCAAGGGTGTGATAAGGGGGATGGTATCAAATCCATCCTCAGATATTGGCACTTTGGTGTTATTCTTGTCGCAAAAATGATTCCCCAATTTCACCATTATTCCAAGGAAAATCTAATATTTTCAGTTTCGATTATGTTAATTCAATCCTACAAAGAAAACAGCGATGAAACGTTTTGACATTGAATTATCAGGTAATTTTTAAATAATGCAACGGATATTGAATAATTAAATATATGCAACACGTATAACATCACGATACATAATGCATGGACCATTCATTAGAGCTTTCCTCATCAAAATAAACTTCATAGGCTCTACCAACACACATTTACCAGATTGCCAAGAAAAAAACACCAACGCCTAAAAACCGTCAACCCCCAAAATACAACAGAAATAGTGCTATATTGTATTGTTTTACAGACCTTTAATATAGCATTATTAACTGAAAATAAAGATACATGTATCACCCTTACTGTCACGTCTTCATGCCACAAACAGCACAGTCATTATGGAAAGCCAGAGCACGCATAGCCGAAACAACCTTTTTCAGTGTATTTTTACAGCATGATACTCCTCAGCATGCATTCACTTACTTACTAAAATGATCCTTACCACAAGTAATTGGACTTCTTGCCTTCCGGTGTCTTTGAATAAAGTGAGTGCTGATGTGTGTTTGAAGGGGTGTGCTAAAGAAATTGATTTTCTTCGTCTTTTTTGGTTTAATTTTGTATCAGCGATGCTGGTATGACGCAGCTGCTTTCCTTGGTTAGAGCTCCAACCGTTGAAACAGAAGCTGCACACAAGAGCCACTCAGTGATGCAATAGCATCACAAGCTCCTGTGCGTGGTAATTATAATAACCAGGTGGAATACGTCTTCGAGTTCCGGTCAATTTTAAAGGTCTACTACGTTTCTTTTTTGTTTTGATTCAGCTGTACAGCTCACATATGTTAACTCATTATTCTACCTTTATTAATATAGGAAAATGTATAAACAGTGTATTGCTATATTTACTGATCCTCAATACAAGTTTAGCCCAGGAACGTGACCTTACAACCAATGCAATAAAACATACTCTTTAAACACACATGCATTTCAAATTATCAAATGCATTCTTTTATAATATTTAGAAATATCAAGACAAACAGTGTCTAAGGACATTTGATAATCTAGACTGAGAAATGTTCATTGTTTACACCCTGACTTTTGAAATGGAAAACAGTGTGTGCACTATTTCACCCAGCAGAGAAGCTCAGTACTGGATGGTGCAAACTGGATAGTTAAGTGTTCGCCAACTTGTAAAACTGCAAAAATTCACCAGAGAAATGATAATATATATATGCTTGTAAAATAAACTAATACGACTGTCTTTAAAGTTCAGGATTTGTTAAAACAGGGCGCTTGCTGTATAAAATGAAGATAAAGTTTCATTTCAATATTAAAAAAAAACAGAACGTAATTGGAAAGCACAAAATGGGATATTTTCTGAACTAGAAGCCTAAATGTGAGTTGGGATGTTCAGCAGTTATAACACTACGCCACTGGGTGGCACTGCAGGTAATCACATGAACAGTAAAAAGGGTGAGGTTTACATGTAGCATGGAAATCAGTTTCTAGTATTAGTGTCACGACTTGATGACGTCATGAACAAGGTATTTTCTTAAGGCAATGGTGGGTAAATCTCCTTTTTGTGACAAAATCGCATCGTACGTTACAAAATGCAAGTACAAAGAACATTTTCTAACTTAAAAAAAAAAATTGTAGGTGTTTATTACTAAGAAGGTGCCCCCATCCCACCCAACCAAAAACAAATATACTGTATATATATATATATATATATATATATATATATATATATATATATATATATATATATATATATATAAATACAACAGAACGTTCATTCCAGTTTCCTTAAAGTGCTCCATAACCAGTTCAGATCTTTAAAATGCAAGCAAAGAGGATTTCCTGTGACACATACAAATTGATAAAAGACATCAGGGAGCAGGATTTTACTAGAATAACGAATGGATGGGGCATCAGTAATCACAATTCATACAGTAAATGATGTGTAAAGGACAGGGAATAATAATTACACCCTGTCTGTCATACTCTGTTCAAATGAGCTTATCCTAGCACCATCCGGTATTGTCTAGAGTTCTAAGTAAATTCTAGGAAAAGGAAATTACCAGCAAATGTGCCTAGCTTCAGTGTAAAACATGATTCCTATCTGAATATTCCATAGTTTAGCCTCCAATACAAAGAAACCAGCCATTGTTAAATTTCCAGCAACAGTAGTTTTAGCAGCCAGCCCCCAAGCTTCCTCCCTCCTACACAGTTCACAGTGTCTGTGGGATGATCCAGAACAGAGTTTTCATCATTGTTCCTTTTTTCAATATGTCTGGAGCAATGATGTACAATGATGTGATCCACTGATGGACAAAAGGCAGTTATTATACCAGACATGTACAGGCACTTTGTAGAATGTGTCACTTGGTGTAATAGACGTGATTCATTGCAAAGAGTAACCCACTTAGTACAAACACTCGGTTGCACTTAACATCAAAGCATCTCAGATCTCCTTGCACAAGAGCCATTTCAACAGTCAACAATACCCAATGACCAATGGAATAAGCAAAATAATTGGATTTGTAGTGCACCATAAAACCAAGGCCTGAGATTTTCAGATCTTGTCTGATGATGTTTCCCTAGTAACAAATACAGAAAATTATGAGAGTAGTTTGTCATCGAATGGCGCACTGTAAGCTTTCAGCAAGAGGAAATCGAGTGGACAAAATTATAGCTTAGGAAGGATGCTAGTCTGATTTTGAAGAGACTGGGATCACCAGTGCTCACAATTCATTTTAACAATTTAGAGGCTTAAAATAAAATCTTTATAATCTGTATACTGCAATAATAGAAAAAAAAACATGCTAATGTTACCAAGATTGAAATTGGTTAACCCTTTATCCTGTATACAGTAAGTGCTTGTGCATAACTCAATCAGCAGTACTTTAAAGCAACGTAATCACATTAAATAAACTGTTTTGACAAATTATAACACAAAAGACACTATTTCACCTCTGGTAGACCTGGGTTCAAATTTTAGCTGTTGTTAAAGTGAATTGAGTTTTATAATCACAGCTTATCCTACGATTACCAAAATCCACCTCACACGCTTCTTGCATACAGTAAATAATAACTATGCACAATGATGGAATCACACTTAACTGTTGGGAGCTGCCTTTGCAGGCTGTTTTGGAGAGCAATCACAAAGTATAATTAGGGTCTGCTTCCTGGATCATCAGTCATTAATATGTTGATGGCTTAATGGTTACATAAAAAAGCTGATATTGTCCAGAATTATTCCCTTGTGTTCACTAAGCAACATGAATATGGCACTGTGTAATTTGCATAATTATACACCAGCACGTTACATTTTTCCAAGTGAATGCAGTGTACTACTCATTTGCCTTCATTGTCTTTGCAGATTATTTAAGTAAGTATCAAGTCATGCTGTGCTAAGATACAAGGCACATACTTCTTAGATATAGATATTGCCAATCTGTGTATCAATATCCAGCTGAGAATTTGAATGATACCGTATTTTGAAAATGTCCAAGCTTTCAGGACACCTGTCTCCTATTGGGTGGATGAACACAGCTGCCAGACTGCTTTCTCACACTCATTTTTCTTAACATATCACTCCAGTGCTTACATTGGTTACCAGTGAGTTACTGACTTTATTTGAAAGTAATAATTTATAAGGTCCTTCATGGATTAGGGCCATCCTATCTACAAGCACTACTAACTACTAACTATATTCCTATTTGTTTCTTGAGATCAGAAAATGCAGAACTTTTAGTTTTTCCAAAAAATTGTCTTAAATCATCATGAGTTGGAGCTTTTTGTTGCTGTGCTCCTCAGGTGTGGAACTCTATTCCTGTTGACATTAGGCAGGTTGAAACATTGGATTCTTTTAAGTCTAAATTGAAAACATGCTTTTTTGAATGTGCTTTTATATAACTGGTTGCATTGTACTTGTTTTCTTTTAAATTTTGTAGAGCGCTCTGGGGTGCCAAGGCATGAAGGGTGCTGTATAAAAATAAATGTGCATTGTATTCTATTGTATAAAGAATTGACATAAGCTATAAACTTATAGAACTCAAGCAATGTTTTGGTATTTAAAAGCAGTGACACATAACAGGGTGTTTAATTATGGCCCACATGTCCACATACCTAGGTGGTCTTTATTTAACAGCTTAGTGGTGCAAATATTAGACCATATTTGAACACCCTGGCATGTTATTGCACTAAAAAAAGGACCTACCTCCCCCACCATATTGATTTAAATGTCATGTTCTTAACCATGCTGTTAATGGTGACATATATGCACAAGCAAGAACATTAAATGAGACTGTTCCCTCTTTCCTTTCCATTTCACTTAGTGAACTTATATGAAGATGCTGTTATACCTCAATCCAAAACTTGACACAAAATTGGCTATTTTATAGGTGAAATAGCCTTTTGCTTCACAACGCATCCAAGCCATGCAGTAATTTCAACAATAGTAAGGTTATTCCTTCAGCTGTTTAATCCTGTGATCAGCCACATTAATTGATTACATATAAAATCACTCCTAATAGTCTTTTAGATAAGGTCTTTTTGTTATCTGATTTGTAAATTTGAAATTTGTAAATTTGCCAGTTCACCTGCAGTGGTGCAAAGAATGTTTTTAGAAGCATTCAGAAGAATGAATGTTTGCACAGATGGATAGAAGTGGTAAGAGTATGAATGCAGCCTCAATCCACAGCCCTTGCATTGACTGTGGTGTGCCAGCTTTCCAAGCTGCAGGTGGCTAAGTAATGGCTTGGGCTCGGCGTCGTAACCAGAGCTGACATTCTAACGAGGTCACACTTGGGTTTCAAGCTCTAGCAGCAGTATTTATATGACTGCTTGGTATTTACTATTCAACCAACAAATCTATGTTACACAGCAAACCAACAGAGAAAATTAAGAAGTATTTTGCACTTTACCAGAATTTTCACATGAGCATCAGATGATGCAAAAAAACAACTGTGGACACGACCTTGGTGTCCTCATAGCTAGTTACGACCATGCTTGGGCTGTTAATGTTATTTCTTTGGAGGATGAAATGGCTTGGGTGGTGGTATAAAGAATACTTCTGAATGATTCTCCATGTATTCTGCTGTATTATGATTATAGATTGTAAGGCTATAAAAGCAAACAAGTAAAAGCATTCGGCAGCAATGTGGTGTGAAGAAAACATACATATAAGGTTGTGGTTAGTTAGACAAAGGGTGGGTAATTTGACCTTTTTAACCTGTCTCCTTAATCAATTGCATGGTGTGCTTGATAATTAGGCAATGCAGTCTGTTGCTAGGCTACAGTTCCAACTAATGATATAGCTTGAAGTGTTATTTTGCATGTCATGCTTACACTGGGGACAAATTGAAGTCCTGCAGGGCTGCAGGTGAAGTTCAACTGTCACTCTTTGAAATATGGCTATGTCATGCTGATTCACCAAAAACATTATATTGAACCAGAAAATTAAACTGCATAAGTAACCTTACAAAATCAGTATAAATGTACAACAAAATAGGAAAATGTACTTTGTAATCATTTTTAATTTGTATTTTTAGATTTGTTATAAGCCTAGAACTGGCTCACCACATGAATAATAGGTGTTCACCTTTTTTTACATTTGTATGTTTACATATTTTTTTATTTATACATACAAAAGAACCACATTAAAATGTCACCCTACTGTGTGTCAATAAAACTGTATTACCGCTGTAGTGTTACTTCTAACAGTGCACTATACTGTTTGTTACGACACATGACCTCTAGTCGTAGTTAAAGGTATAACATACAGAAACAATTAGATTTGACTGACACCATCTACTTTGATAAAGATAATCAGTGGTTAAATTGGGGTTTTAAAAGAGGTGGAATGGTCATGGCCCATGTAAGGGGAACGGAATCCTACTATAAATCAGAAGACCAGGAACGGAATCCTGAAGAGTCAGAACACCGTTCCGGACTGTTACACGCCAATTTAACCCCTGATAATAATACAGTTGGTGCTTCCTGATGTTTCATGAGGAACAGTCTGAAAAGTGTAGGGTGACCAAAGAGCCCGGTGTCCTGACATTTTGCTCAAAGTCTTTAAAAAGTCCTGGTTGGGCTGACGTGCATATTTCTCAGTGTGCCATGCATTTTCATTTAGTTTATATTCCATATGAATCTACAATTGTGTGTAATGGGGTAATTTTGTAGCTGTTCTGGCGGGATTTAGACCAGCCAGAGCAGCGAGAGGTTGCAAGCATCCGAATCCAACAGGTTAAACCACATCAACAACATCAATAAATAGAGCCTGACACCGTGACTAAAAAAAGAAAGAAAAATGCCAAAATGTAAATATATTTTTAATGATTTAATGTATTATTATTATTATTATTATTATTATTATTATTATTATTATTATTATAATAATAATAATAATAATAATAATAATAATAATAATAATAAACTCAATATAAAAGTATGCAATACATATAATATGTCTACTTACACTAACTGGCCGCAAATTATACACCCAGGAGTATACTGAAATAAGCTGCATAAAAAAAGAGTGAAAAGATGGCTATTTAAATAATCATTAAAATAGCCTATATTTAAATGGTTTAATTAGTCTTATTAATTATTTAACAAGGTGTCCTGGTTTGGAGCTTTGAGAATTTGGTCACCCTAGAAAAGATAACTCCAAGAAACTTGGCTAAACACAGCTGATATAGTTTTTTTTATTTACACAATAATTAACAAATATAGCTTGACATTAAATATATTGTAATTTTAAATGTTAGTATATATGCTGTAAATCATTAATACCAGCATATCAATACCTCTACTAGCACGAATATTCTGTTTGAAATAAATGTCTATTAATAAAAATTGGAATGCCTTTTCTTAGTGTTTATGCTTTGGGTACACGTCAAGCACCGTTACCCATGACAACAGTGGGCATTGGCAACAATTCTGTCCCCTGCTGAGGTTTACTGTGATGACAGTGCTCTAGTTATCACTGTCTTTATTTTTTAGAAGCCTGCTGCACTATTTTTGTCTGAATATTGCTTCCCATCTTACATCCTCTGGAGTCGAAAAAACTCTTCCTCCAGTTAGAACCCTTGAGACTTCTTTTGAGAATTGCTGACATGCTAAGCACCTCTTGTCATTCCCTGTGTAGCCCCTTTGTGCATTATGCTTGGCATCTGGATTTAAAACATAAGGTAACATGTTATTTGTAATCCTGAGCTTTCATTTCTTATAGTCATTTTTTTATAGTAAAATATCTTTTGAGGATATTCTTTAATCAACGTTTCAGCTAAAGGAGGTTTGCAACACGTTTAAGTTTTCAAAGATTAATTATTCCTCATCTTCAGTAAGGTTGAGTTGCTCATTCCCACTAAAATGGCAAATACTCTACCAAATTCTGACTTTTTCATTGGATGCTGCTGAACTGAATACTGTAGTGATCTGTGTACTGTAATTCCCGCTGTGAATATGTGTTTACTTGCTGTGTGTTTATTCCCTCCCAGCTGTATTCCGCTGCTGCTTTGTTTACCTATTGTGAGTGTATTCCCGAGTGTAATGTAATCGGCCTGCCTGTTTGTCTTCCCTGGTCTGTTTCTAATGGCTGTCATCTGTCTGTCCCCATCGGTACCCTGATCTGAATAAGGGCTGGATCTAAATATATAAAAAGGGCTGGACCCTGCAATCTGTATGTCCGTGTATACTGAGAAGCCGACAGCTGTGCGATCTGAGAAGAGCATGCTAAATTAAAGCATTAAACCGAAGCAAGCGTTTCTCTAATTTTCTGCCTCTTGCACAACACACTACATTGGCATCAGAAGCGGGATGGAAATCGATCCCCAGAGCATGAAGCAAGAGTCACTGGCAGCAGAGCACTACTGGGTTCCACAAAGCACCGCGCCGGCTACCTGGGACAGGGAGAGACGGGCAGGACCACCAACCAGCCAACCTGACTATGGCGCTCTCACAACGGGATGGTGGAGTGTGAAGCTGCCCAACTTTGATGGAACCACGAGCTGGGAGGCTTTCCACACTCAAATTCAAGGACTCCTGCAAAGGCCGTGAGTCAAGAGTGGGACACGAAGAAGACAAGAGGGTAGTGACAGCCGCTTCTCATCTGGGAGCGGCGCAGAGCCACTTCAGTGAAGCCATAGAGGGGGTATACCAACGCAGCCAAGAGGGACTTAATCCTCCTGGAGCGCGACGAGCTCCGTATGGTCCTAAGGGGTTCGGGCACTTGCAGTCCAGCGGAAGATGGGGGATGGACCACCACGACGGCTACCCCTGTTCCGATGTGAGCGGCCGGGAAGATCATACAGGAAATGTGGAAGGCGGGGGTGATTGAACCGGCCAGCAGTCCCTGGTCTGAACCCGTGGTCTTAGTCGGCAAGAAAGACGGGGATCTGCACTTCTGCATAGACTACCGCCGACTGAACGCCGTCACCTGGAAAGACTCCTACCCATTTCCCAACATTAATGAGTGGCTGGACCTCATCGCCGGAGATCCTCTTGGTTCAGCTCTCTCACCCTGAGAAGCAGTTACTGGCAGGTGGAGCTCGCCCCTGATGCCAAGCCAAAGACCGCTTTCTCTACAGGACAGGGCCTCTGGTAGTTTAATGTCATTTGCGTTGTGCAGCGCCCCGGCCACGTTTGAACTGGTGATGGAGAGGGTACTGGACAGCATCCCCAGACAGGCTTGTATGGCGTACCTGGATGACCTGCGGGTACACGCCGCAACCTTCTCCGAGGCCCTGTGCTACAGAGGATCCAGGCTGCCAGACTGCAACAGCACCCTACAAGTGCCACCTATTCTGGCAACAGACTACCTACCTTCCTTGGTCACCAGGTCAGCAAGGAGGGCATCGGCACCAACCCGGGGAAAGTCTTCGCCATGCAGCAGTGGCCGACCCCGGCCAACACAAGGCAGCTCCGGTTTCCTGGGCCTCGCGTCCTACTACAGGAAGTTTGCTACCCCCCTGCACTGCCTCCTGGACAAGGCTCGGCACTCCAGTGGGCCGCCAAACACAGGATGACTTGGCCCAGCTGCAACACACCCTGACCAGTGCTCCTGTACTCACTGTCCCCTATGTGTCAGCCCCCATCACCCTGGACACTGCTGTGAGCAACAACACCGTGCTGTCCCAAGGGAGCTGAAGAGAATACTGGGGGTGGTAAGTTACCTAGGAAGATACTTTAAAGATATCTCAGCAGTCACACAGCCACTCAATGTGCTTCTGAGGAAAGACACTAGACCTGGACATGGGAAGATGCACAGGACAATGCTTTCAGGAAAGTAAAAGAGATGATTACAACAGTATATAATTTAATCACAGATCATAGACCATTGGTAACTCTGATCAACAAAAAAGATCTAGATCAAGCACCATTACGCTGCCAACGGTTTTTAATCAGGTTACTGAAGTTGGTGTAAATCCAGGGCAACTACTAATGGGATGACAGTTAACACACGAAAACACACAATCCATCCTGGTCCTATACAGATGCTCAGAATGAGCTGGAGGGATTAGTAGCACACGTGTGCAGTCTATTGCTCCCAACACGTTGGGGAAACCAGACATGTCATAGAAATTTGTTTTCAAGGCTTGTAAGTACACCAGAGAAAAAGCAGACTGGGAAATGCCAGCAACAATTGCGACTATTTAAAACATGCTTTCAAAAGTTCTTAACAAATTGATGTAATTGTAAGTGTCGCAATTGTCGACAGCTTTATTACATCTCATTATATTATTCGAGAACCCTCATTTGCATTATCTCCGACCCCTTTTTTGCGAATTTATGCAGGAATACCCATAATTACATAATTACATAGTCATCTATGGTTGAAACGCAAAGAAAAACTACTGACGTAACATTCCTTAAAAAGTCACTAACAGCATTGCGCATGTTTAGTACATTTCACCCTAGACTTCTGGTTTACATTTCACCCTAGACTTCTGGCTCGTTTGCAACTGGTTTACAACTATTTCGACAGGCGCGACACTTTAGTACATCTACCAAGTGGCATGTAAACTCTTGTTGTCAAAATCAAAATGGAAAACTTAGTGAAAAGTTTGTTGACTAATCCGTTTAGTGTAAGAGACTGCAAAAAAACCCCAGGAATTATAAAAAACAAAAACAATACAACTCTGGGAGACAGTTCTTCCCAATGCTATTTATGTTGTTTAATTGAGATGTCACTTTGTTTAATTGGGAGACAATATTTTCAAATGATGAACGGAGATCGCTTTTCAGAGCAAGACAGTTTTGCATAGCACAGTGCAGTGAGTATATGAGTAGGTAATTATCCTGTGACTTGCGTACATTGCATAAAACAAGTTGAACTCTCCTGTGGTTTCTCAGGCTGCTCTTGCAAAGAAAGTTGGTGTGCCAACATCGCAGGTGCCTTGCCTTGTGATAAGATGTGATTTAATTATTTTTCATTTCATGTAGGAATAAAAAACAGTGATTCATTTTGTTTAGGAATAAAAAAAAAAAAACAATTGATGTATTTTAAATTATGTATTTAACATTTAATTATAATGTGATGTGATTTTATTTGTTTTCTTCCATTGTAGTTCAGTTTTCACTTCTTTGCAACAAATCTTCAAACTCAAGTTGGGGTTCCTTTATCTTCAAAACCCAAGTGGGGGTTTCACACACTGCCTGTGTGTTTTCTTCTTTATTTGATTGCTTTGCTCATAGGCAGACAACAGTCTCAAGCTGCTGTGTTTTAAAGCTGAAACAGAAGCTAGTCAGAGCCGGGAATGGTTCTTTTTGACGCGTAGATAAACTGACTCGCAGACGTCTCTTTTTCCTTCCAGCAGGAGTCCGATATGGAACTTTCTTGACTTTTGTTTATTGCAGGGTCCAGAATCTTCTTGCAGTCCAGAGGTATAAAGCCTTGCACTCACTTCTCTTATGGAGCCATGTTTGACTCAGAAACCAATCTGAAATACTGGCTGCCAACTACCAGTTTATATAGGACGTGAAGAAAGACCTATCTATTACTGTACCTTCTGACTGTCTTCCACGTGCTGGGTAACTGGTTGCCTCATCCAGCTTTTGCATGACCAAATTGTCTCATGAGCCATTCTCCTGTCCTTGCCATATATCTCTCTATAGGCAATATTGTGGACTTCCCACCCCCCTTCAGGTCAGTCCACTTTAAGTTCACTTAAGCCATAAAACCACATCTCGTTTGTCCTATCTGCGGCCTGGCCAGACTCTACTTCAGTCAGTTAAATATGCTGTCCTGCATGCTCTGTGCTTAACCAAAATGAATCCAAGAGATTAATCCAGATATGCATTTATATCAAAAATAATTTTCAAGGCAATTGTGCCTACAACACCTACTCTCATGTAATGGAAATCATATCTCTACTTGTTTGTGAGCTTCTCTGTAAAATTAAAACTACCTGGGGGCGTACAAATTTCCTCATTACTTTGTGAGCAATTCTTATTTCATTTTTTTAACTAGGCTGGTGTCACCTACTCACATTCTCTACATATTAGGGTTGGAACAATAATCGATAATATCGATAATCATGATAATTTTTTACAGCGATTTATCTTGTTGAAAAATTATTATCGATAATCATAATTATCGTCCATGACTCAATGAAACAGCAAGCGGCTTTGCATTGAACAGTAAGCGACACTGCACTGTCTGTGTGAGGCGTAAAACATGATCTGTGCGAGCACTGTGTACATTGGGTAGTTAAGTATTGATTTTAAACAATATGATTTAAACTTGATAATAATTTGTACACTGGCAAAACATTTTCTAACATAAAACACACAAATATTGTTATTTATAAAATAAAAAATGCAAGGTCACTGAAAAATTACTGTAGAAAAGTGGAACTTTTGACACAGGATTTTTTTTAATGTAAATTGAATTTCGCTAAAAGAAAACAACAAAAAACACACAACCATATGGCACGTGTAATATAGCCTAAACAACATATACTGTGTAGTTTTTTTTCTTCTAAACTCAGTGACTTAGACTGGCGGTTGTCATGCTGCTCAAGTATAAATTTGATAAATGACAAGAATTTTAAATATTTTATTTATTTATACGGCCAATAATCACGATTATCGTGATAATTTACAGATGATAATCGATAGCTAAAAATGTCATCACTGTCCAACCCTACTACATATGTATAATAGATTTGGCCAGAAGAGCTGAAAATTCACATTAGGCCAGTACATATGAATTAGGCCAGTACATATTGGTTTGTTTCACGTGAATGGACAATACACATGAAACATGGCAGGGAAAGCTCGTGAAAATGTCCCAAAAAACAGTATTTTACTGTGAAAGTCTCAATTTCTTGTGAGATTCCAGGAAATGCTCGTGAAATCAACACCCACTTACACATGTAAACACGAGTTTCTCGTGAAAATGTTAATTAGCTCGTTCAAGTCCTTTCCTAAAGCTGATATAAATGTCACATGGGAATATGTAAGTTACCATGGTCCAAAGATGGCAGCGGAAAAGTAATTTTCTTGTTTGCAGTATTTCCTTTATCAGATTGATGTTGCAGATAACCCCACTTTTTTCTCCGTCTTCCCTAAAACTGCATAATGCAAATCATGCATGGATCTAAATGTGTTTGTAAAGTATCATACAGATTGTATTTACCAACCTTCTGTTTAAAACTATTTCTAAAAATGTTTGATAAACTGCATCGTGGGTTTGTGAATTCAGGTGGTTACAGCTACTGTACAGTACTTCAGAATACACTTGCAAATAGCTTTCCAAACAACTGTCAAAACGTCTTTATTGTAAAGTACTACCAAGTACTATGTTTAAATGTGTATAACTATACTCCCATGCAATTTCTCCTAGTTATGTCTGAGCAAAACCCGTGTCCATCCGGGTGTTACTATCTATAAGGGAAGAGGATATGATGAGACAGCTTGATACAATGCACAACATGAAACTTGTTAAACCCAATCTCAAAATAAAATGTGGTGTGGAATTTTCGTGACTTATTTCTCTGTAATCAACAATACTACTCAATATTCCAATTCTTTATTTAGCAGAAGCAGTCATACAAGTACAGCGCAAATATTTGGTATAAAGAGATACAAAATAAGCCAATGAAACAAAAATGTGATACAAAATAAAAGTACACCATCAGGTTACAAAAATAAAGCTAGCCGTGCATCTCTAATAGCAGGACCCTCTTCATATCATTGCTGTGCAATTCTTGCTGGAAGCTGAAGTAGCTGTTCCTCTGATTGCTTGAGCACCTCCTTACAGTCCTGGCACAGATTGTGCAGGACACAGCAGGCAGTAATAATTTGGGGAACAAACTCATGGTTCACTTCAGTACGCTTCTGTAGTATCTGCCACCTCCCTTTCAATAGCCCAAATGCCTGTTCAGCAACCTCTCGGATTTGGCCCAGTTTATTATATAATAAAGACATAACCCCTCCACACACATACACACACAGATGATGTGTGAAAAGTAGTGTGGGCGAAAACACGAAAACAAAGTATTAAAAAAGCAGGCACTATCCATCAGCAAATCAGATCTTTAATAACCATTTACGTCACACTCGATGACACATGGATTCTTGCTCATAAAACTTTTCTCTGCTCATGTAAGCAGTATTTTGAGGACTAAACAGTATGAGACTCTAGTGGACCATCAGCATGGCTAATTTAAATCTGCCCCCCTTCATTTGCATAGTGTTCTGGGAGAAGTAGGCGTTTCAAAGGAAATGAGAGGTTTTACATGTAAACACAAAAAGGCACCATGTCCATGTTTATTTCACGAGACACAAATGTCAAACACTCATGTAACGCGACCTATTATTTGAATAGAATGCAGAGGTTTGTTCAGTCGCTAGTAGTTAAGAGTTCTCCAGACATGCTGTCACCCGAGTGATGTCAGACCAGGAAACAGGCAGACACAGTACGCGAGTGACGCGCTGGTGAGCGTATTTATTATAAAATAAACAGTTTGAACATAAAACACTTTTCCAAAGTAAATGGCACAGTGGCCAAAACAGACAGACAAAACAAACACTGAACAAACACTAAATAAAACAAGTATCGTTCTGGTGTAAAGCCAGCATTAGTAGCAATTGTTATATTTCTTTATAAACATGTCTCACTTTCTTGTTCCACCTCTGAACACCCAATCCAGAGTGAGAGATCCTTGCCTCTTTTATGCAGCTGTGCCTGGGCTCGATTGCTTGTTAATCATTCAGTCAGGTCCAGGCACAGTCTACACTGAACTGCTTTGGCAAGGAAGGCAATTGATCCTTCCCTGCCGACCTAAAACACCCGTGCACACATACATTTTAAACAGTAATAAAACCACACCCCGTGCACCAATACATACATACATTTAAATCATAAAACACGACACAAATACAAAACAAACAAAATATGCAAAGGGGTGAGGTTACACATGCTCAAATCAAGTTCAAAGCCAAGTAAAGACAGATAGAGGAAATTGATAATAAATCAATATTGGAGCATGACAGCCAAGAGCTACTCTCAATGATTTCAAACATCATAAAAAGAACAAATACTGCAAATAAAATAGCATTCTTGCTTCTTGCTCTTTCATAGCCAACCTGTAAAACAAGCTTTAATAACCAACCTCTACAACAAGCTCAAATAACAAACATCTAACATCAGCTGGTGTTCTACAAAATAATTAAGGGTAATACATAAAACACAAAAAGCTACACTGGTAATTTCACAGATTAAAAGGTTTTTGAGCAGCTATGTCTTTGAAAATGTCACAGTTTCATTACTTTCAAGAGTGCAGCATGAGTCATTTAGTGTCGCACTTTTGAAGTTGTTTGTTAACAAAGTAAATGCAGCGACCTTTAGAAATACTGCATTAAAAACCAGTAAAGGGTTCAGATCAAACACTTTAAACAATAAACAACATTTTAGAAAATGTATCATATTTTAAGTTGTGAAGGTGCCTGATAGCATCAGAACTGAATAATTTAAAGGCATGTCACGTCATATGTTGAATGGAATACATTTAATATGCAAAAAAAAAAAAGATCTGTATCATTAATGTTCAGAGATTAAAATAATGTGGCAGTGAAACTGTCAATTCCTTCTGGACATTACTGTAATGGAATCATAGAATACAGCTGTGTATCAGCCATTAAGACAATCTCAAAATGTACAGTCTCTGTCATATCACAGCAAATATTAGGTCAGAGGTCAATGTCAATAAACTGAGGAAGCCTTTCAGTGCAGTGCAGTACAGTATGTATTAAAAAATAAATAAATAAATAAATAAATACATTTGGGGGACATATCCACTTTCTGAACACATTTTAAATTAATTTGTCCTGAATCGAATTGTACTTATACATTATAAAATGTTAATTCAAATCTAAAAAAGGCTGCTATAAATATATACCCTTATGGAAAAAACATATATTTTTAATATATGGTAGAAAAGTATGATCATTATATTATTAATATATTTAAAATATATGGGATATATTTTAAATATATTTTAGTCTGTAATCCATATATTTATTATATATGGTGCACCATATATTTTCATTAGTCTGTAATCGATATAAAATAAAGTTGTGTTGGATTTACTGCTGTGTTAAATAATGATGCAAACAAATAAAACACAATCAATACGTGCAATTTTATTTGGTCAGTTCTGAGAGGGCATCAACAACTTGGATGATGTTGCGCTGTTTTGGGCGATCGAGCTGGCTTATGACATCCAGTTCACAAACTATATTTATTAACGTGGAGGGCAGACGCGCGTTGTCTTTGGACATAGCTGGGATCAAAAAAAGGACAGGAATTAATTCAGTTAAGTAGCTCACTTGCTCTTCGTGGTTAACTTTAGTGTAGTTTTTACAGCAAGGGTATTCTCAAACAGCTGCTTTAATACTATAACAAATGCATAACGCATTTCATGGTAAGTGGGTTTTATACAGAACTGTAAACCCACAAGATATATACAACATGACAGACCAGACATAGCAAAAAAACAATAATAAAAAAAGGCCGCCTGCATTAGCATTAAGGTGAACTACTCCACTGCTAACCATAAAATC
Source organism: Acipenser oxyrinchus oxyrinchus (assembly GCA_030684275.1). Classification (NCBI taxonomy): domain Eukaryota; kingdom Metazoa; phylum Chordata; class Actinopteri; order Acipenseriformes; family Acipenseridae; genus Acipenser; species Acipenser oxyrinchus. The sequence continues at coordinate 15,604,706 of CM060247.1, forward strand.
ACCCATCAACCTCTACTTTCTGCCGTCTTGGAATCCACAGTAACAACACTGCATAGCCTATAATGGGGCTCTTGTATTTAGAAACTAAGGGGAAACCATTTTTCACAGCCGGATATGCTGTGTTTTGCAGCCTTGAAAAATGATTCCCCCTAGCAAGTGCACCTTCTAGGGAACTTGGAAGTGTTACACTGAAAAGATTTCTCCCATTATTTATTTATTTATTTGTATTTTTATAGCACTTTTTATACAGTTGTACCTCAGACTACTGTACAGTACATAGTAGAAAGTCAAAGCACAATACATTTGTAAATCATATTACACATAATAAAGTATAGCCGGTATTCAGTTCTGATCAATCAAACCACATTTTAAATATTGACTTCATCTTTATTTATATCAGGTCAAAGAAGGTTTAAGCTTCAATAAAAAAAACAAAAAAAAACAAACATAATTGTTTTAGCTTTTTAATCCCTGAACCAACTTGGCTTAAACCACTTTTTTTTCAAAAGATATTCCTGAAATAGTTACCATGACAACACAAAAGTGAGATGGAAAGATAAGATCAGAGATGTATTGTGTTTAAAGAGATACAAGATACAGCCTTAAATCACAAACCGAAAGCACTGTCAAGGCCAAAAGGCACCTTTTTACACTGATAAGATCACAAAGAAATATGACATTATCCATTCTATTGAGGGCCAAAATAGAAACCTATAAAAACTGAAACAAAACAACTTGTTTGCCCTATTTAAATGCTTAACATTTTTATAAGACACTGACCATATTTTTAGGGTCTCTAATTATTTTGACCTAATGTGACACCCTGGGATCCCAAATGGTGAACATTTTATTCACCATTTACATGGGCAGAGGAATTTAACACTTTGATAGACCATTTGCAATGTCTCATTAGAAATTCGATTTTTTATCAACTGTACTAAAAGAGATTACAAAATGTTTGTGTGTTGCATAACTAATTAGGTAGACTGTGAACGAGTGATCTGCAGTCCTCAGGTGTACAGGTGATGTAGGTGCTTCAACATAGGTGGCTGTGTGGTCCAGTGGTTAAAGAAACAGGCTTGTAACCAGAAGGTCCCCGGTTCAAATCCCACCTCAACCACTGACTCCTTGTGTGACCCTGAGCAAGTCACTTTACCTCCTTGTGCTCCGTCTTTTGGGTGAGATGTAATTGTAAGTGACTCTGCAGCTGATGCATAGTTCACACACCCTAGTCTCTGTAAGTCGCCTTGGATAAAGGTGTCTGCTAAATAAATAAATAAACGACGACAGACACAAAGTTACGGTTCAAACAGTACTTTTAATCTTTCTTTTTCATCAGTGTGAGACCGTTAAATAATAAGGCTGGCTCTACCCAACAACTGCCAGCATAAACAAAAAAGGTTGCAGTCTCAAAATAATAATCCAAACACAAACACGCGACACAGACACAAAACCCTGTCTCCAGACTGTGTGTGCTGTTTGTGCAGCTCTCAGCAGTGGAGGTGTATATATACAGGTCCAGGTTAACGCTGGCTTCTTGCTACAGCTCCCGGCTTCGTACTAACTGTCTGTCAAAACAAACACAGACAGTTCATCAAATAGGAAAACACTCCACTCACGTTTCCACCGTCCTTGTTTCCTCCCATAAACCACAAAAGATTACGACATCACGTCCCCCTAAAGTACCCTGAGCCCCGCCCCCTCCGATAGCTAGTTCAATCACGTCTCCTCCAATTCATGACTGATACTTTACTAACTGTACGAGGGTGATGACTCCTGGTACCGTGACTCTGCCCCTTTCCTGAATGGCCGGCTTCCGACTGCCCCTGGAATGAACTGCCCAACCATTCAGTACAAGGTGCACAGTTCCTGTTGTACAGCACCCTCACATGTCGAGAGGGAGATTGTTGATTCAGATTCATTTGCTCTCTGTCACAGTGACTCACAAAAGTATCTGAGCAGTCAAAAAAACAGATAACCTTTTCAGAAGATGAAGGTAAAAGTCAGATTAATTGCATACCATTGTACTTGAAGAACGAAAGACTTAGATGTGCATTTCTCTGTATATTGATGCAGAAATGGTATAGTGCTACTGAAATAAAGCTGCAGACCAGACAAAAAATAAAAACCTCATCAGTACGCAAAGCCACTTGCAAGTTTTGTTTAAATAATGATGGGAAATAGGCACCTCCAATGCGAGTGACATTGCCCCACAGTGTTGTATAGGAGACCAAGAAGGTCATTCAACATGATTAGGAAAAAGGGATTCCTCTTTTAACAGAGCTTGACAATGTAATGTATAACCTTATAGAGCTCAATGTGGGTTCTCTGAATGACAATCTATTTTAATTAGTGCCCTAAAAATAGTAATAGATCCAGCAAGGCTGACAATCTCCCTATTAATTAAGAATAGATTGGCGAAAAGTTTTAAGTAGACCAAAACCTGCATCCCTTCTCAACTCAACAACAGCAAAACTTCTTCTACATACAGTTCGTGTGTGCAATCGTTACCTGTGTGCGATCATTTATGGGGTTCCAGGTTGCTGTGGTGCTTGAATGTCTTTCCACACATTTCAGAACAGTATTGCTTCTGGTATGTTTGAAGATGTGCTGGGTCTTCGGGATTATTAACTGTATTGCCTTCAGATTCCTCCAAATCACTGTGTGAAGTATAGCTCTTTTGTAAACTAGATATAGTGGCAAGTTCAATCTCTTTTTCAACAGGCAGGTTATCCACAGCAGGGTCTGGTGCCTCTTTGTTGATATGAGACTCATTACCTTTTTCTGTCCGTTTCTCCTCTTGTTTCAGGCTGCAGAGAAGACATCTCCAGTGATTCTTAAGTAATTGCATTTTTTTAATGTCTTAATGTCTTTTTTTGGGACAAACCTGCTTACTGGCTAAACTTCTCCAGCCTCCAGAGGTTTGATTTGTGGCAGGCTCTGTCACAGGCTGCCCCATAACAACTGCCGACAAACATTCTTGGATGTCCGAGAGACATTCTGTGTTGTTTACAGGGCACACAGGTATGTCCATAGTGATGGTAGATGGTAGAACATTCAAGGATGAAGTAAGAACATTCAAGGAGGAAGTAAAATGTCTAGATACAAATGGCAAAATGAAGAGAAAAAAAAGCAACTATATTAAATGATTACTTTTCACAAATTTTGACAAAGGAGGATACAGACAACATGCCCCACATGTCAACCTGTTCCTATCCAGTTTTAAATAACTTTAGCATAACAGAGGCAGAAGTGTTAAAGGGACTAAGAGCTCTTAAAATCCCAAATCCCCTGGGCCCAATGAGATCCTCCCAATAGTACTCAAAGAAACAAAATTTACATACCGCTAACTAAGATCATGCAACAGTCTCTTGAGACAGGGGTTGTACCGACAGACTGGAGAATTGCAAATGTAATACCGATCCACAAAAAGGGAGACAAAACCAAACCAGGTAATTACAGCTCAATAAGCCTGACTTCTATACTTAAGGAAACTATAATAAGATCCAAAATGGAAAATTACCTATATGGTAACAGTATCCTGGGAGACGGTGAGCATGGTTTTAGAAGAGGTAGATCGTATCTAACTAACTGGCTTAATTTTTTTGAGGATGCAACATCGACAATGGATAATTACAAAGCATATGACATGGTTTATTTAGATTTCCAGAAAGCTTTTGACAAAGTTCTGCATAAAAAAATTACCTCTCAAAATGAATGCAGTAGGGATTCAAGGAAATGCATGCACATGGATTAGGGAGTGGTAAACATGTAGAAAACAGAAAGTACTGATTAGAGGAGAAATGTCAAAATGGAGCCAGGTAACCAGTGGTGTACCACAGGGATCAGTATTAGGTCCTCTGTTATTACTAATCTACATTAATGACTTAGATTCTGGTATAGTAAGCAAACTTATTAAATTTGCAGACGACACAAAAATAGGAGGAGTGGCAAACACTGTTGCAGCAGCAAAGGTCATTCAAAATGATCTAGACAGCATTCAGAACTGGGCAGACACATGGCAAATGACATTTAATACAGAAAAGTGTAAAGTACTGCATGCAGGCAATAAAAATGTGCATTATAAATATCATATAGGAGATACTGAAATTGAAGAAGGAATCCATGAAAGATCTAGCCGTTTATGTCTTCATCTAGACAACGTGGGGAAGCTATAAAAAATCCCAACAAAATGCTCGGATAGTGAAAAGTGTTGAACTTAAATCAAGGGAAGTAATGTTAAAACTTTACAATGCATTAGTAAGACTTCATCTAGAATATTGTTGCTCTTGAAAGAGTGCAAAGAAGAGCAACCATAATTATTAGGTTTAAAAGGCATGTCATATGCAGACAGGCTAAAAGAATTGAATCTGTTCAGTCTTGAACAAAGAAGACTACGCGGTGAGCTGATTCAAGCATTCAAAATTCTAAAAGATATTGACAATGTCGACCCAAGGGACTTTTTCGACCTGAAAAAATAAACAAGGCCAGGGGTCACAAATGGAGATTAGATAAAGGGGCATTCAGAACAGAAAATAGGAGGCACTTTTTACACAGAGAATTGTGAGGGTCTGGAACCAACTCCCCAGTAATGTTGTTGAAGCTGACACCCTGGGATCCTTCAAGAAGCTGCTTGATGAGATTCTGGGTCAATAAGCTACTAACAAACTAACGAGCAAGATGGGCTGAATGGCCTCCTCTCATTTGTAAACTTTCTTATGTTCTTATGTGAAGGTGGAAACTGCTGAAGAAGTAGAATGTGACAGCAAAAACAAAGGCATCATATACAGTATAAAAGGATCTTATATAGAGTATGTTGAGACATACAAAGTATATAGAAATTCTAGTGCAGTGTAGAGTCAACATTTATTAATAATCATGCAAGATACAAATCAATAAAAGTTCAAGGGAAGTGGCAGTACAAATTTTAAAATAAGAATTGTCTGAATACTGATTGAGATAATGTTTGTATTTTGTAAAAAAAAACTGGAATTAGCAGGTATGGAGTTCTTCCATTTTGTCTTCAGGCTGATATTGCTGTCTTTAGTAAGCATATAAGAAGCTGCTGTTTTGTTTAACTTATTAACATCACTGGTTTTGCATTAAGTGATTTACCTTTTTAGCCACAAGATGGCACTGTAACCACTATTTTCGTTCCCCAGTGTGAAAAAAAAGAAAAGCAAACTAACTATAGAGCTATGTAATAAACTTTCACGCTGGAATCCAATTAGTTTTCCCTGAGCAGTGTTTTATTGATCACTTTATACACATTACTAAATGCATTAAAACTGGGGTTTGGGATAGAGCAAGTTTGAGTTGTATGGCTGCAGTATTTAATCTAAATTATCATTATGCTTTTACAGGCCAATTCAATTGGAAAGGAACCATAAAAGTTGTCTTAAAACAGTCCCCAGAAAGAAGGTAGGATTATCTTAAAATGAACAGGTGTTACATATTTGTAAGCCGTGTTGCATCTCTGAACCATTAGAGAACCTATAAAAGATACATACACTTGCATTACAGTCACATAAAATATATGCTACTAACATACTTGGGTATTGTAGCATTTGACCTGGTAGGATATCAGCACAATGTATAGGCTCATAAATGTTGGTCAAAGGAGGAATACTTTGTTCTCAGACCTGTGCTGAAATAGCTTTGTTATAATGTCTATATGTACTGCTCTTATATGTAATTTGTTGATTTGAAAGAAACCTCCGGAGCATGAGCAAGTGTGTGTTGCTTGAAAAGTGTGGTTGAGGTATGTGTTTTATCTTGGAATGTGCAGTAATAGTATACTGTATTGTAATTGTTTTCATTCTTGGAAAGCAGCACAAATAGCCAGTAGCAGTGTAATTCAACCTACAGTACTGCGTTGTTCTGGTCTGGCCTCTTTTTATTTATTTATTTTGTAAGGTCTTAATTCAAAACATGGACCCTTCTGCACTGATCGTGTCTGTCTGTCTCACAATCTACATGGTGAACAAGTTAATCTGCTACATACACATATCTTTGTTTTCACACACAAGTGTATCCATGGGCCATGGAATACAGAACAATAAAATCAACTGTAATGTTAACCCTTTCAGGACCAAGCATTTCAATGGGATGCTCTTCCAGGACCAGGCGTTTTTTTGGCTGTAGTTGACTCTCTTTCTATAAAAATTCACTAAAAAAATCTATTTTTTACAGTAGTATTTTTGGAAAGTCTTTTTTTTCACAATACCACGGGGAACATTATAAAGTACTTCAGAAACCATACAAACTTTTCGCTTTTTTTTTTTTTAATATTCTTTTTTGTCTTTCTTTTTTTTAAGTTAAGTATTTTTTATTATGTATTCTGCCTGGACATACATGTATAAAAACGTGTTATTCTATGACCTGAGGGACCTTGCAATACTTCCTAAAAGTTCATTTTTATTCTCCTTCTTTAGTAACACTTTATTTTTTCCAAAAAAGGTCAGATACTTTCTGCATTCCTAAACAGATACAGCACCAGCTGCTGCAATGTATAATGTATCATTTTTATTTTCTAAGGCCATCAGCAATCTCTTGTAAAGGGATAACATTTGCAATAACATTGGGAATTTAAACAAATTATTATTTTTTTTTCCATATTCTGTATTATTATTATTACAGAAATGGGGATTTTGAGCTTTAACATCACAAATTAACATTAACAGTTAAGGCCCTATGAAAATCGTTTTATTAGTTTCTGATAAGAGTTTTTAAAAAAAAAATGTAATTAGGTTAATTTAATTGAACTTGTGTACACAACAGGCAGATGCAGTGAACAACACAAAACCGTAAATCTAATATATATATATATATATATATATATATATATATATATATATATATATATATATATATATATATATTCCATTCGGTGTGTGCTTTGGAGTAAGAGTCATGTTTTACTGAATTGTATTGAAAAACAGTATTGTTAACTTTAAAAACGGGTTGTATAAGCACAAAGTTACTTTTTTCTTTTTCCACTCCAAGCAATAAATAAATAAATAATAAATGTTTCTCTGTATTAGTCATCAGTTATTACAGTACACAAATATGGAATATGAAGTTAACAGATTCCCACATCAAGCTGCTATTACAAAGATGCAATAAATAAATAAAAAATAAACGGTGCATGTCATGAAAAAATAACTGTTATTTGTGACACCTACCTACAATTAAGATGTGTAAATGTATATTGTTGCACTCTCATTAAATATAAGTTATTTATATCCAAAATAACAACATTTTAATTACCTACTCCCTGTTTGTGTGAATGTCAGATGATCCGGCCTGCAGATTTACAGTTTTCTGTTGTTCGCTGCGCCTGCTGTGTACACAACTTCAATTAAATCAACCTAGTTACATTTTTTTTAAACGGTAAAAACTCTAATCAGAAACTAATAAAACGATTTTCATAGGGCCCTGTTAATGTTAATTTGTGATGTTAAAGATGAAAATCATGTTAGAAATCACGTTCAACCCAGGGGACTTTCAGTCATGTTAGGAATCACAATGTCAACCCAGAGGACTTTCAGTCATGTTAAAAATCACAATGTCAACCCAGGGGACTTTCAGTCATGTTAGAAATCACAATGTCAACCAAGGGGACTTTCAATCATGTTAGAAATCACAATGGCAACCCAGGGGACTTTCAGTCATGTTAAAAATCACAATGGCAACCCAGGGGACTTTTCGACCTGAAACAAGAAACAAATGGAGATTAGATAAAAGGGCATTCAGAACAGAAAATAGGAGGCACATTTTTACAGAGAATTGTGAGGGTCTGGAACCAACTCCCCAGTAATGTTGTTGAAGCTGACACCCTGGGATCCTTCAAGAAGCTGCTTGATGAGATTCTGGGATCAATAAGCTACTAACAACCAAGCGAGCAAGATGGGCCGAATGGCCTCCTCTCATTTGTAAACTTTCTTATGTTCTTATGTTCAAAATCTCCATTTCTGTAATGCTAATAATGCAGAATATGGAAAAAATAAATAAGAACATAAGAAAGTTTACAAACGAGTGGAGGCCATTCAGCTATTTTTTTTGTCAGGTTCATTAATCTGAGTAAGAGCTTCATGGGGTGCCTGGAGTCTTCACTTCAGTATACAGGTTGCACAACTGATTAAAGATTCCCTGGTGATAATTGCTTCTTTGTGCATTATTTGTTGATCAAAACTGTATTAATGACATATGCTGCTAATAAGTTCTTAAGTAATGTAAAATAAGCTTTTACTTCACAATAGGGGCTGCAAAAGTCTTTATTAATGACCTATATGCTTCTAATAAGCTATTTATTAATGGCAATGAAACCTTCACTTCAGAAAAGGGGCTGCAAAACCCTTTATTAATGACCTATATCAGTGGTTCACAACTCGGTCCTGGAGGGCCGGTGTCCCTGCAGGTTTTTATTCCAACTTTATTATTTGTTTATTTAGCAGACGCCTTTATCCAAGGCGACTTACAGAGACTAGGGTGTGTGAACTATGAATCAGCTGCAGAGTCACTTACAATTACGTCTCACCCGAAAGACGGAGCACAAGGAGGTTAAGCGACTTGCTCAGGGTCACACAATGAGTCAGTGGTTGAGGTTGGATTTGAACCGGGGAACTTCTGGTTACAAGCCCTTTTCTTTAACCACTGGACCACACAGCCTCCTGCACCCTCAAGTACTTCATTAGACCTTATTAGAAGCTTAACTGGTCCAATTAACTAATTTAGGGTATGGTTAGAACAAAAACCAAGAGGGACACCGGCCCTCCATGACCTGAGTTGTGCACCACTGACCTATATGCTTCTAATAAGCTCTTAATTGATGAAAATTAAACCGTCACTTCAGAATAGGGGCTGCAAAACTCTTTACTAGTGACCATCATCCTCCAAATAAGCCCTATATTGGAAACAAAGTCCAACTCTGGGATAGAGTGTTATCCATGCATGGTCCACTTTGTTTTGCTGCTTTATTACCAAGGTATTAATCATATACAAGTAGCTAGTAGGATCTAATATGGTCAAGAACAGTCTTCACTTCAGTATAAGGCAAATCCTTATTTATTAATCCTGCAAATCCTTTATCAATGTCAAGTAACCTTTTAGTAAGGCATATCTGACAATAAGCATAATAAGGACCTAACAAACCCTTATTAGGAAGCTATACATGATGTATTATATGCTAATTAGTCACAAATAAGTACACAATAAATGCCTAATATGTAGTGCTTAAAAGTGTTACCCAGTCGGGATAAGCAATAATGGACACTACACTCAAATTTTTTTGTTATTTTCTGAAAATAAATATTTATAAATAAAATAATGGTTATTCATTCCATTATTATCAGGAATAAGGCGAAAAACATACCTGGTACATTTAGTTCATGAAATAGTATATGCTTATATCCACTCGTTTCTTGATTATTTATAAATGTTCTAAAAACATATATATTGTGGCGAACTGCGGTTCCCGCAGGCAGGAGTTTCTCACAGATGGAGATGGAATGCAAGACCGGGACCTCCCACTGTGAAGCATAGCTCCGATACCGCGGTACAAAAGAACCGGCTCCCTTGCAGGAGCTGGTATCGGGCTTATGTGTTCATATTTGGTTGCGTCACCTACCAACCCTGACCCCTACCCCCGTAGCACGGTACAATATTAACACACATCACACAGAATAAATGTTATAATATACTTAGAAGTCAAATACATCAGATTTACAGTGTTTCCCCTTTTTTATTAGCTCTAAACAAGTTCCTGTGATGTTTTGTCTCTGCTGAGCTGCTGTAAACTGTCTCCGCTCTTTAGACACTGAATGCCCCTCTCTAACGTCATACGAAAATAACTATCACGAAGTGAACGTCAGTCCCTCCCCTATCCATGACTAAAGTACGGTGGCCCTGTTAGTCATCAAAACGCAGTGCTTTTTTTATCGTGTCTACACGATCGCAGTCCTATAATCCCACTTTGGTCCTTAATCATCATTTCCCATATTAAGCCCCTGTTACGGTTGCATTAGCAGCTCTGCACCAGGCTTCCTTCTGTATTAGATCAGTTGAGGCAGTACCTGCAAATGTATGTGTCGCCATATGCATATTGAACTTTGGCTCAAAAGTATTTTGAAAAGCAAATAAGCATGCATATCGCAATTAACTTATGGTTTTCAGTTTACTACTAACAGCACATATGATTCTTCACTCTGTGTGTTGGGCATTGAAGGATACAAAGTAGGCCAGATAAAGAAAGAATGAGTCTTATTGCATTCTTCTAGTTTTATAGGTTCTGGCTTAGTATTACTCTGTGAGTGGAGAAGTCAACCTCAAGTCTGAAGAACTACTTTCAATATTCAACAAGAAAATTAGCAGCAATCCTAGGTTTAGAGTTTTACAAGACAAAGTAAAACCTGTAAAGTAATTACATGACTTTTCGACGACTTTCGTTAACATTCGCAAGATCACAAAAAAAAACCTGATGTCATCCATGTCATTTTCCAAGTTTGTTCTTGTTTTAGTTTTATAACTGAATGAAAAATTGTAAATGTGTGTGTAAAATATTCCTCCGTAGCTACTGTCTAAGTCTTGTTTAAAATACATTTTATCATTCTTTTTTTAATTATTATTTATTTTAAACTGAAATGTCATGCATGGATTAAAATGCTTTTGTTCCCACATGATATGTGATTTTAAAATACAGTATGCAGTTTCCTTTAAAAAGCTAAATAAGTGCATTTCTTCTATTCTAACCAATCTCTGTTGTTTTGGTTCATTAGTAATTAAAAAAAATATTACTGAAATAAAATTACAGTGATGGATTACATATAGACTAAATAAAATAAAAAAAACTTGTCAGCAACAATTTTTAAAAGGGCTCAGTTCGTAATAAATAAAACATTTGAATTAAGATTACAGCTATGGTTTAAATATGTGTACAATACAATTACAATTTTATGTTGGTCATAAGGGATGGGATTCTCCTCTATTTTGTGTGGTAATCACAGATTTTCATCATCTCTTTCTTCTGTGTGATTTTCCTCTGTGACTGTGGGGTTTCCGCAGTTGGGGTGTCTCAGGTAACCTTGCATATCCAATCATAATCTAGTGTTATAATCTGCCAACCTGCGTTAATAAAGGTTGAGGGGGAAATCCAGTCCCTTATGTCCAGTATACAATCGTGATTGTATTGTATATTCTTTTGTACATAAAAATGTTATAGCTCATGTCAATAACCCCCAGTCTCAGGTGTCAGGTGAGCTAAGATTTAAAAAAAAAAAAACAATGCTTATGTTAAACATTTCTTTTTGGAACTGTCTTCGTCCTTACTTATATTTCATCATTAACTGCCTTTACTTGGAAGCTGTGACTTGGTAAGCTTGTTTCTCAACACTAGACTATACTGTCTTATTAAATGTGATATGTGATATATATGTCTTCAAGACTAATACCAGTCACTCCCAACAGTAGTTTCTGATAAGCGCCCTCCCCCTCCCCCCTCCCCCTCGCATATTCGACTTGAACAAGGACAAGTTTGTTCAAACATCATTATTTTTTGTTGTCAGAAAAACTAAATGTGGAAATCTGATCATAAAAAAAAAAGTTTTCTGAACTGCTATTATTTATGACCATCTACTGCTTCAGTTGCTGCAGATGCATGCCTGTATGCTTCACAGGGCCCATAGTGGCAAGTATGTTTCAAAGGAGCTTGTGTCCTGTACAGCTTAAATGGTATTGATTATTGTGTCGTTGCGCAAATAGATGCATACTTGTATATGGGGGGTGTGATTGGAAGCAAGTAAGCACAGTGACAATCTAATAGAAATCAACTTACATGGCTTTAATGTGGTCTTTTATCAATTTTACTGTCAGAGCTTGATGAGTAGTTATGCAAATTAATAACATCTTGCCCCCCATATGGTATTTTCATTTATCTTCAGTCGTGGTGGTGATAATATACAGCTTATAAATATAAGCACATTATTATTATTATTATTATTATTATTATTATTATTATTATTATTATTATTATTATTATTATTTATTTCTTAGCAGACGCCCTTATCCAGGGCGACTTACAATCGTAAGCAAATACATTTCAAGTATCACAGTACAAGTAATAATACAATTAAGAGCAAGATAAATACAATGACTTTGGTTCAAGCAAGTACAAGTGTGACAAAATACGATTCAATAATACAGCAGATAACAGTGCCAGTGATAGTTACATCAGGATATGATTAAATACAAAATACAACAGTTTAAACACTTGGCAGATTACAGTACTCTGAAGTACAGGATTAAATGCAGTAAAATAGGGAGCAGATAAGACCAAGTAAAGCGCATTTAAGGAAGGGTGATAAGTGTCCCAGGGGAAGAACAGAGGAGTTCTACAGGTGCTTTCTGAAGAGATGAGTCTTGAGGAGGCGCCGGAATGTGGTCAGGGACTGGGCAGTCCTGACATCTGTAGGAAGGTCATTCCACCACTGCGGGGCGAGGGTGGAAAAGGAGCGGGCTCTGGAGGCAGGGGAGCGTAGAGGAGGTAGGCCAGTCTTCTAGTGCAGGCGGAGCGGAGAGGTCGAGTGGGGGTTTAGGGAGAGATGAGGGTCAGGAGGTAGCTGGGTGCAGTCTGGTCAAGGCATCTGTAGGCTAGTACAAGAGTCTTGAACTGGATGCGAACGGTGATCGGGAGCCAGTGGAGTGAGCGGAGTAGTGGAGTTGCGTGGGAGAAGCGAGGCAGAGAGAACACCAGGCGGGCAGCGGAGTTCTGGATGAGCTGGAGCGGACGGGTGGCGGACGAGGGAGGCCAGCCAGGAGGGAGTTGCAGTAGTCTAGGCGGGACAGTACCAAGGCCTGGACCAGGAGCTGGGTGGCGTGAGTTGGTGAGGAAGGGTCGGATTCTTCGGATGTTGCTCAGGAAGAATCGGCAAGTGTGTGCCAGAGTGGAGATGTGCTGGGAATAAGAGAGGCAGGGGTCCAGGGTGACTCCGAGGTTCTTAAGCGGAGGAAGAGGAGAGAGTGTGGTAGATTCCAGAGGAACAGAGAGAGAGATCAGAGGAGGGGAGGAGGAGGAGGGAAAGAAAAGGAGGTCAGATTTAGAGAGGTTGAGTTTGAGGTGATGCGAGTGCATCCAGGAGGAGACAGCAGACAGACAGGTAGAGATAATGGGAGGGGATGGTGGAGTCAGAGGTGGGGAAGGAGAGGAAAATCTGAGCATCATCAGCATAGAAATGGTATGAGAAACCATAGGATGCGATGAGGGGGCCCAGGGAGCGGGTGTAGAGAGAGAACAGGAGAGGACCCAAGACTGACCCTTGGGGGACTCCTGTTGAGAGAGGGCGAGGTGTGGAGGTTGCTCCACGCCAGGTTACCTGGTAAGTGCGGTTGGAGAGGTAGGAGGAGAACCAGGCCAGAGCAGTGCCAGAGATTCCCAGGTCAGCGAGAGAGGATAGTAGGATAGAGTGATCGACAGTGTCAAAGGCAGCAGAGAGGTTGAGGAGAATTAGGACAGAGGAGAGAGAGGCAGCTCGGGCAGACTTTACTGAGTTGGTGACAGACAGGAGGGCAGTTTCAGTGGAGTGAGCAGAGCGGAAGCCAGATTGGAGAGGGTCGAGCAGAGTGGTTGGACAGGAAAGCAGAGAGCTGGCGGTGTACAGTCCGCTCGAGGGTTTTGGAGAGGAAGGGTAGGAGGGAGACAGGACGGTAGCTCTGGAGGGAGGTGGGGTCGCAATTCAGCATGTAACAGTCGCTTGATACATTATATTTTAAGTACTTATGCTGTGCTTTAAGGGGTGGCCGATTACGGCTACAAGTTGCACTTTTTGGGGACAAAAAGAGATTAAGGTGGGGGCAGTGTAATGATCTGTGCATTTGTGTTTGTACTGTAATTCGGCTGTATATGTGTATGTGTGTTTATGTGCTGTGTGTGTTGTTCTCGTTGTTTGTAATTGTGTTCCCTTTGTAATTGTGTCTCTGTTGCTGTGTGACCCTAGCCTGCATCTCCCCTGTGATTGGCCCTGTGATTGGTGTAATGCATGGTCTGTGTGTCCCCTGTGATTGGTTCCGTCTGTGAGTCACTGTGTGTTCACGTGTTCAATGTGTTCCCATTGGCCCGAAGTGTGCAGCTGAGGACCAATGGGATGTGTACGTTTTGAATAAAGGGGCGGGGCTGGGGTTATATGAGGTGCTGTGACGCTCTGTTGTTGTTGTTGTTGTTGTTGTTGTTGTTGTGTTCTTGTTGCCATGGTTCCGGAGAAGCTGACAGAGAGCTGTGGACTCTGAGTGTGTGTGAGGGGAGAAACCGCTGAATAAAGCTTTTGGAACTAAGAACAAGCGTGTCTGTCTCGATTGTTTTCCGGCTGCCCTGTGAAACGCTACAATATTGTGACTGGTTAATATAAACTAACATAAATTGAAAGGTTGATTAAGGAGTTATTGGGGGTTCTGCTGATGTGTTGCTGGAAGTCATGTGTGGCTGCAGTTGGGAAACACTGCACTAGAGATGACACAAGATCGAGGAGGCTGTGTGGTCCAGTGGTTAAAGAAAAGGGCTTGTAACCAGGAGGTCCCCTGTTCAAATCCCACCTCAGCCACTGACGCATTGTGTGACCCTGAGCAAATTACTTAACCTCCTTGTGTTCCTTCTTTCGGGTGGGACGTAGTTGTAAGTGACTCTACAGCTGATGCATAGTTCACACACCCAAGTCTCTGTATGTCGCCTTGGATAAAGGCGTCTGCTGAATAAACAAATAATAATAAAAATAAGTATACAACAACAATATATATATTACGATTGTTTTTTTTTTCGTATCTAAAAAAAATAAGATTCGTTTCAGAGTACCATTTATTTGGTTTTAAATTAACATAAAGTAGGGCTCAACACACATACAGTGCCCCTTTTAATATTTCAGTTGCTGAGTTTGTAAATGCAGCATTTGAGCAGGCTCGGAAATTTAAGATAACATTTCTTTACGGATTAATTGTTTAAGTGCAAAATAAACCCAAGGTTAAATTTGACACTTACTTTAGAGTAGACTAATGCACATTCCACTGCACCCTTCACAGTAGTCACTTGGCTGGATACACAGAAGCCCTATACAGGTATATTTGTGTATTCAGAGCAAGATACTGGTGTTAAAGTCGTTGATTGAATTTTAATGCTGTCTGATTCCTTGGTAGAATAAATAGCCTGTTACCTACACACAGAATGTTGAAGGAAAATCCTCTTTATGAAGCTCTGCTAATCCGTAGGGTCAGACAGAGGTCCTTATTCATTGTGGTGCTTGTGTGTAATTATATATCACATACTTTAGATATTCGACCAATGTTACTCACACTTGTCAGGTTGTACAACCATTTGTGAGAGTAAATTTAGCTTTAATCTTTAAAATCAAGTCCAACAGAGAAAATCTTTATGTTGTGGTTTGTATATCAATGTTTGTCAGTGTATTTTTTTTAGGTTTTACACACATTTTATATTTTCTTAACCTTATTTAAAAGGACATGTGTTAATAAAATAGGAATTTTACTTACACACTGATTGCCAAGATGAAATATTTAATATGTAACATTTTTTCAGCTTTAGTGGAACTACCATAGGGTATATTTGCAGAAATTAAGTTTTCTATTGCCAAGCTTCTCTTTTGCCAAAAATGTTTGAAAAAGTAGTGGGTCTACATTTGGATTTGATACAGATTGAAAAAAAGAATGTGATAAATGACACAAACATAAGAAAATGTATGAGTGAGAGAAGGCCATTCAGCCCATCTCAGCTTATCCAGATCCTGGGAAAATTGCAGATAATGAAGAAATTATATAATAAAGATATTTATAAAATATAGGAACGAATATTACCACTTTACCTTCACTGAACGTCAGATCTTAGGTGGTGCTAGCCAGTAGAGGTTGAGCATGGAGAAACAAAGTGCTCAAATAATAACAGTTAGGGATAGGGTTAGGGTTACAGTACCAGCTCCCAACTCATAAAAATCTGTGGTCCATGCAATAACCAGTGAGAAGAAGCTTCCATTCCAACACATCCAGCATATGAGAAAGTTTTACTAAAGAATGTTTTAAGATAAGACCTTCGTGTGCACTGAGAAAACTTTGTAATTTACTTTGTAAGGGATATATGACTTTTGAATCAGGGTGTTAGTTTGCAGCTGTGAAAAATTTCAGGGTAATTATATTCTACATGCTGTGGATTCTGGCTCTTATTTAGTTCTAGTACTATGATTACATAAAAAATAAAAAAAACTATAAATGGCAAAAATAATACACGAAATAAATCTTACGATATTATTATTATTTTTTGTAGTATAAAGGTTTTCAGTTTAAAAGTTAGTGCCACGCGAGTTTCGGCCTCTTTGACAATGTTGGGCACTCTTTCATCTGATACTGTGCTTCACTTTTCTTCGGTATCAATTGCTTGAAAAGTCGTTTCACTGTTGGTGCTGACACTATGATCCTCTTATAAACAGCTACTGAAACCAGTCTGGCAGCTGGCCCTCCAGTGTTGTCTTTTGCCCATTATGTTCCATATCCACCCGAAATTGGCATGCATTCTAAGCACTGAAATACTGCCCTTCATCTGAGTTTTTTTTTTTTTTTTTTTTTTTTTTAACTTTTTTGTGTTTAAAGCCGGCTCAGCATTTCCATTGTAGCTTTCTTTACCTCTTCATGGGACCAGTGGTTTACATTGTAATTAACACTACTTTTCTGTATACCTGTTGTACTGTTTCTGTTCTAATGTATGTACTTTGTGATGTTATGGATTTGGATGCTTTCACTCTTTTTAACTAAAAGTAAAATGGAGCAACTCTATTTTAATTGCCCCTGAAAAATCAAGCCAAAAATGTAGTACTGATTTGCTTCACTGGTGAAATAGCCCTAGTTACAGTATGATAACAAAAAGACCAAGCATTGATTTTATGGGTAAGGACTGGTCAATAGGCTTTAGTAAACACTGGATTATGTTGCTAAATAGGAAAAGGCTCCATCTGATTAAACGAAGAAAGATTTGCATAGAAAACTGGTTACAGCATGCTGGCCTGCTGTGTTCTTTGTCACTTCTGTATGCAATAAATAAAACAAGATAAACTAGAGCTTCTATAGTAACCACGCTCTTATATAGTCTACTTTATTTTAGCACAAGCATAAAGGGTGAATAATGAAGCAAAAAATGGAAAGGTAGTAAAAATTAAAAAATGAAAATGGCCATTATGAACTTTTACGCTATTTGTACTCTTTGTAATTTAAAAATTATTTGCCAGCATACTTTATTCATTGCCCGTACAGGCTGATTGCAACATAACAAATATTTTCATCACATTTTTATTTTGTTAGTCAACAGGAAGCAATTTTACATTCCCTTTCTTAAACAATAATGATGCCTTGTATGCATAACAAAGAGGGTCTGCAGATTTTAAAAGCATGTGTTTATTTAAAAAAACAAATCCCACAATACATAGATGGTAAACAGAAAGACTGGACGACAAATGAGGGTGAGAGACATAACAGGTTACAGGAGTGGACTACATAGACTTTACATTTAAACACCCTGCAGTCTCTGCCTTGTTTAGCTGAAAACTCTGAGATACCATTCTAACATTAACCATTTTCTGAAAGCGTATTTATATACTAAACAAGCCTGAAAAAAACTATACATATACAGTACATGTATCAGTCTGACTCTAGGACTACATGTAATTGTGTCTGATTATAGATTGACAAATTGTGACACAATTAACTTTGAAGCCTCCTAACAGATTTAATACAAACTTATAGTAGCATCTTACACATGACAAATGTGCTGCACATGGGACTTGATCCATTAACTGCTGGCAATGACCAAATGTGTACAATTGATTTTATGGAGGTGGTGTAGAAATATGGGAAAGTCAACCTTCTTTGATACATGTCTTGGTGGCTAGGAGAAAAGTGCACAAGGGGCCTGTGGAATTGTGAATTTAGGGGAAATCCTTCCATTAATATCTTGGTGGTGGTGTAACAGATGGAGGCTGGGTGATAAAACCCACCCAATCACTACAGATTTTACACTTACACAAAACTATATTGTAGCAGTGGGTGCAGGCAGACCGGCTTTGTCTGTGGCTGTATTGAACTCTGTTCACGTGAACCCCATGCGGCTGTGCAGGACTCTGATGGGATGAGGACCATTATAATCTGTTACATTGTTGTTTGTTGGACAGTGGGCACTGATGGGCCGAGCCTCACATAACTGGTAACTTTGTGTTTCCGTGTCTGTGTCTGAGGGGGGATAAAAGAGGGAGCATCAAGTTTGCAAGTGTGTGTGGATTCAAGAGAGTGGAGAAACGTATGCTGTGAACTGTGTTATTTGCTGTGAACCTGTTGCTGGAAATAAAGATGATATGATCCCAGACTCTTACAGAAATACGACTGAGCTGAGCTGAGTTCAGTTAACCTTTATTTGATGCATATTTGTTGTAATTGTGTAATGCTGAGTATGTGTGTAAGATTGTTGATGAAAAGATATGTAGCCTCATGTACATGTTGGATTTATTTTATTTCTGTGGTTATTTTTTATGTTCAAATCATTTATTATTATTATTATTATTATTATTATTATTATTATTATTATTATTATTATTGTTACTGTAGTTATTCCTGTGGTAGATGTAGTTTCTTTCTCTCTCAAAATGGCTGCATGCTGTGAGGAGAGCACATGATATGATACCAGGCTCTTACAGAAATACGACTGAGCTGTGTATTTTCTTGCAGTGACGAAAAATAAATGTCTGAGGCTGAGCGCAGATCTGAGTCGTGTCCGACTTTAATCAATACAACACAACACAACACAACACGCAATGCAGAGGAGGTGAACAGACCGAAAAAGACCTGTGACACAGAATCACTTCGGCCACAGATAACAGTACAGGCTGCTGCGAAACGAGCTTCACAGAAGGCGCAGGAGATCGGGGGAGCTGCTACGGGAGCTTGCGGCCGCTATTGAGGGGTTAACCAGAAAAGCCTATGCCCAGATGCCGCGAGAGGTGCAGGAAGAGCTTGCCAGAGACCAATTCCTGGAAGCCGTGGAAGCCGGAGAGCTGCGTGCCCATGCATGCACACCCCAGAAGCAGCTAACAGCGGACCTGCACACCGCATCCAGATACTGCAACCTGGAGGGGCCGAGCAGTACAGCCGGGGAAGTGGAGGCCTGCTCCCCCCAGAAGTAGCTGACAGTGCACCCGCAAACCAACACCAACCTGTCAGGCTCATCCATAGTCAAGGGGAGGATGACTGTGAGCGACTTTTGCCACAATCCTGTGTTGATCGAAGGGGTCCCCTGCATCGCGCTGATGGACACCGGGTCGAGCGTGACACTGGTGCGGCCCGATGTGTACCAGTGAACAGCGGGGGAGTCAGCAGCACTGCTTGGAGCCCACCACTGCGCAGCTGCGCACAGTGACCGGGGAACTGTCGCCGATGAGATGGAAACGGCCATGAAGATCCAGGTCGGGGGCCTTACTGTGAGTCACGAGGTCTGGGTTGCGGCTGTCCATAAACCTTGTATCCTGGAGTTGGACTCTCCAGCAGACCGGCAGCCAGCTGGACCTGCAGACGGAGGTTCTTCGGTTCCAGGGAGGCCCGAACCTTGAGCTGACTGTCCCAGGATGGTGCAGTCAGGACTCCGAGCCCAGTGTTCAGCATGCTACCGTCTGCTGCTTACAGAAGGGCCTGGTCCCTGCAGTGGGCAAACCGGGGGAATCAGCAAAACCCCTAGGGCAAACCCACAGAGGCTGACAAGCTCAACCACCAGCTGTTCCAGGCCCATGGTCAGCCCGACCTTAGCTAGCGACTCATCAGCCTGCCAGTCCGACTGCGGCTCAGTCATCTGCCCACCAGGATGCTGCTTTAGCAAACGCAATCTGGCGCCGTAGCTGTGAGGGGCTTAGCCCAGAGCAGCAGGTTCAGCTGCAGGAACTGTTGCTGCAGTACAAAAATACCTTTGTAACCAGTCCTGAGGGAGCAGGCCGTACGCACCTAGTACAACACATCATCAACACAGGGGACTCAGCACCTATCAAGCTGCAGCCTTGCCGACTGCCCCTGGCCCAGCAGGAGGCTGCGGAAAAGATCCTCAGCGAGATGTGGGAGGCTGGGTTCATCGAGCTGTCTGATAGCCCATGGGTTCGCAAGAAGGATGGAAACAGGAGGTTCTGTGTGGACTACCGGACCCGCAAGGACTCTTACCCCCTTCCCTGCATTGAGTCTCTGGACTTGGTGGCTGGCTCGGCCTGGTTTAGCACGCTGGACTTAAAAATCTGCTATTGGCAGGTCGAACTCGCCCCTGCAGCCCGGCCAAAGACTGCCTTCTCTAACAGCCGGGGTCTGTGTTAGTTTCGTGTCATGCCACTCGGACTGTGTAAAGCACCTGCTACCTTTGAGCGGCTGATGGAGAAGCCGCTGAACGGGATTCCACCACAGCGCTGCCTGATGTACTTGGACGATCTGCTGGTACATGGGCCAGTGTTCCCTGAGGCTCTACGCTCCCTGTGGGAGGTGTTCCCGCAGAGGAGTAGAGGAGGCTGGTCTGAAACTGCACCCGGACAAGGTCAGGTTCATGCAGTGGGAGGGAGGCCACAGAGAAGGCATCCCCACTGAGCCCCACAAGAGCAGCACTGTCCAGGACTGGCCTGTTCCATCTAATCAAATGCCAGCTGCGAGGGTTCCTGGGGTTTGCCTCCTACTACCGCTGCTTTGTCACCCAGTTCTCCACCATCACTCCGCCCTTACACCGGTTGCTGAGGAAGAAAGAGCCATATGATTGGACTGCAGCTTGTCAAAGACATGAGAGCCTGCAAGTGGTGCTGACTCAGGCACCTGTACTGCTTCCCCCTGATCTAACTCTCCCATTCCTGCTTGACATGGATGCCAGTAATGAAATGATCAGTTGTGTTACAGCAAGGTGCAGATGGAGAGCAGGTAGTGGCTTATTTCAGCTGGTCACTGAACAAGGCAGAGCGTTGGTACTGCGTCATCCGACGGGAGTTGCTTGTAGTAGTGGCGGCGGTCTGCCATTTCCGTCACTATCGGTGTGGAATCCCCTTCCTCATCCACACAGATCATGCCGCGAGAGAGGCAGGTGGCACGCTGGATCGAGCAGCTATAGCCGTTCAATTACCCAATCCAGCACAGAGCCGGGACTCAACACAACAACGCGGACACGCTGTCCCGTCGCCCCTGTACTGATGAGGACTGCAGCCACTGCCACAAGCGGGCGATCCAGGAGGAAGAGCTGGTTGCAGAGAGGCGGTAGGGGCCATGTGGGAGTGGGTGAAAATAGTAAAATGGGGAGTTCATATGTTGTGTTTTTGTTGTATTTCTGTGTTGTTCTGTGTACTTCCAATAAAAACATTTAATCACGAAAAAAACTTTATGAAGCAAAATGAGTTAATTCTAAAGGGCAATGCAAATCTTTTGGCTGTAGCTGTAATTCTTTGTGAAAGTCGCAGTTTGCTGTTTAATGGTTACAGTGTTTTTAACAACCAGGCATTTAAAGGTTGGTTCAGTTTGGTTGGTTGGTTATTCTGTAGATGTTTCACTTTCGTCCTCTGTGCAACTTCGGAACCCAGTATTCTGGTCTTTTTTTATAACAATTCACCCCTTTGCACGGAATGGCCAGTCAGAGGTCGGTTTGGACAGGTTTTTCATCAGCATTATGTTATTTTCACCTACAGTACCTATAGAAAGTCTACACCCTCTTGAACTGTTTTCACATTTTGTTGTGTCACTGCCTCAGAGTTTCATGCATTTAAATGAGGATTTGTTCCACTTATCTAAACACCATACTCCACACTGTTAAGGGGAAAAAAGTTTTTATTGAGAAAAAAGTTATATATTAAAAATACAAAACTGAAAGATCATAATTGGATAAGTCTCCACCACCCTGAGTTAATACTTGGTGGAAGCACCTTTGGCAGCAATTACAGCCTCTTGGGATAGGTCTCTACCAACTTTGCACATCTAGATTTGGCAATATTTGACCATTCTTCTTTACAAAACTGTTAACGCTCTGTCAAGTTCCTTGGGGAGCGCTGATGGACAGCAATCTTCAAGTAATGCCACACATTTTCGATTGGATTTAGGTCACTTTTTGTTCCTTAGCCACTCCAGTGTAGATTTGGCTGTGTGCTTTGGGTCGTTGTCATGCTGAAAGGTGAACTTCCGTCCCAGTTTCAGCTTTCTTGCAGAGGGCAGCAGGTTTTCCTCAAGGACGTCTCTGTACTTTGCTCCATTCATTTTCCCTTCTATCCTGACAAGTGCCCCAGTCCCTGCCGATGAGAAACATCCCCATAACATGATGCTGCCACCACCATGCTTCACAGTAGGGATGGTGTTCTTTGGGTGATGCGCTGTGTTGGGTTTGTGCCAAACATAACGCTTTGAATTTAGGCCAAAAAGTTCCATTTTAGTTTCGTCAGACCACAAAACTTTTTGCCACATGGCTACAGAATCTCCTGAGTGTTTTATTGCATACTTCAAACAGGATTCAAGGTGGTCTTTCTTGAGTAAAATACAGGCCAGATTTGTGGAGTGCTTGGGATATTGTTGTCACATGCACACTTTGACCTGTCTCGGCCATAAAAGTCTGTAGCTCTTGCAAAGTTACCATTGGCCTCTTGGTAGCCTCTCTGATCAGTCTCCTTCTTGCTCTGTCATCCAGTTTGGAGGGACGGCCTGATCTAGGCAGGGTCTTGGTGGTGCCATACACCTTCCACTTCTTAATAATTGTCTTGACCGTGCGCCAAGGGATATTCAAGGCCTTTGATATTTTTTTATACCCATCCCCTGATCTGTGCCTTTCAACAACTTTGTCATGTTCTTTTGAAAGCTCCTTGGTGCTCATGGTTGAGTCTTTGCTTTGAAATGCACTACCCAACAGAGGAAACCTACAGGAACTGCTGAATTTATCCTGAAATCATGTGAATCACTACAATTTAACAATGGTGGAGGCCACTTAACTTGGTGTGTGATTTTGAAGTCAATTGGTTACACCTGAGCTAATTTAGGATTGCTATTACAAGGGGGGTGGACACTTATCCAACCAAGCTATTTCAGTTTTTATTTTTAATTAATTTTCTACAAATTTCTAGAATATTTTTTTCACTTGGAAGTTGTGGGGTAGGATGTGTAGATAAATGAAAAAGAGATAAAATTTTAACGCATTTTAATTCCAGGCTATAAGGCAACAAAAGGTGAACATTTTTTAAAGGGGGTGTAGATTTTCTCTAGGCACTGTATATGTATTATAGGTACAATTGTTCATCGTCTTTGTACCTTTTGGATCGATTGTTCTGTGTTCTTTATGGTGTCAAAAACAAATGCAGTCTTTTTTATTAATTAAAAAACAAATGCAGTCTTTTTTATTAATTATCATTTTAAAAAGTACCCGTATTAAAAAAAAAAACGTAAGCTATGTAAGGCTTTTTCTTTAAATACTCTTTGAGAGGTTTCCATGTTTTAATAAAACATCCCAGCTTCCGTTCTAACATCCTGTAGCAGCTAAATTCGGTACTGGTGAAATTCAATTCATGCATTTAAAAAGTGCAGATTGTGATTTATCAATAGAATAGAAAGCCATTGTGGACAGTCCAAACTGATTTACATTGATAAACCTGTTTTATAGCTTGCTCCTCATTTTACACCACCATAAAGTAGTAATATAGTGGAGCTATTGTGTTCTTCTTTTCAGATTGAAAATTGGACCCCTGCAAAGGCGCCATTGGAAAAAGTGATTGCTCCGAGTTAAAAAAGGCTTTTGAAAATAATATTTTGGAACAAAGCTATGAAAAGCGGAGCAGTGCAAAATTAACTGAAAATCGGCCTATAATTATTTATTTAAAAAATTGCTTTTATCATGTAATTTACTATCGGCCACCCATAGGTATAAAAATAGTAGCAACATAATGTTACCAGGCCATGAAGTATAATAAATACTGGAAAGATACCCGAACAACAACTGGAGAAGTAAAGGTCCCACTCAATGCAATGTTGCATTCAACTATCCAGTGCCCGTCTTTATTAACATGTGCAGCCACATTACACCCAGAGCCCAGATTCACTTATTCCTGGCTTTGAGCGCAGACCTTAAAAATAATAACCTAATCTCATCTTAACAGATTTTTGTCTATTTCCCTGCCATCCTTGTGGTTTGCAGTGTTTCTGGGTTCTACTGCTCCAATGTTGAGTCATTAGAATCAATCTCAAACTCTATCTATTCCTATATTACTGTTTAATGTCCTTTACTCTGGATGGCTAAACTAAAACCCACCAAAAAATATTTAAAATATCCAGTGACAGACAAATGCATTAGGGTTAATCCAGACATGGTAGGCATCTTTTAAGCATGGTAAACAGAGCCAGCAGAACATTGGAATTTATATCTTTACCTTTGTGTTAAATAACAAGCCCATGTCATTCTACCTTTGTATACCAGCCCATCATTGTTTCTGTTATTGAATACACCAGCTGTATTTTAGGAGGGGTCACCCAAGATCCTTATTATACTCAGAACATTTAGTTCTCCGCTAACATAATGAGCCTCTTATATTTCAATACAGTATCTCTATGAGTTTGCTATCTCCAATGATGCATGACATTCAGATAAGGGAAGTATTACAGAAAAAAGTTTTATGTTAATAGGTTTATTCACATAAACTATCAAGAAGCATATTGGAATAATTCAATTAACATAAGCATTTACATATAACTCAGTATTTCTGTGAGTAGACATAAATGTTTTAATTGTAGACACGTGAATAAACTCAGTTTGATGTAATAAATATTTAACATATTTTGTTTAAATTTAACAAAATACAGTGTATTTGTTTCATATAATTATTCTTGACATTCCTTTAAAGACAATGTTGCATAGTCAAGGCTTAAAGGGTTCTGGTTTGGTACCTGGTACCCCCAAAGCTACCGCCACCAGGTCCCGCCCTGAGCCTAGTACCGACAGCGTCCCCATCCTCTCAGGCTGGCATACCGGGCGGCCATCTCTTCCTGCTACTGTACCTCCTTGGCTTCTCTTCTCCTCTCCTCCGCGTCCCATCATTGCTTCATGGCCTCAAACATGGCCGCAATAATAGAACGAAAGGAACGAAAGGAACAACATCTAGGACCCTATAAACCAGGGGTGCCCAATCCTGGTCCTGAAGGGCCGGGGTCCTCCTGGCTTTTGTTCCAACTGCCCCCTAAATTACTTAATTGGACCAAATCAAGCACTTATTAGAAGCTTAATTGGTCCAATTAAGCAATTTAGTGTACAGTTGGAACAAAAACCAGGAGGGACACCGGCCCTCCAGGACCAGGATTGGGCACCCCTGCTATAAACAGTGCTGGCCAGGCAGCAAAAAGAAGGGAGGTCATGATTGTTGGAGACTCCATATTGAGAAACACAGCAAGTTCAGTGCGCAGTCTGGACCCCCTTACTACAACAGTGTGCTGCCTTCCAGGAGCCTTTGTCACGCACATAACTGAGAACGTGGACAGGCTCCTGGAATGAACAGGAGACGACCTGGTAGTAGTCGTCCACATCGGTACAAACAA
The DNA here is from genome assembly GCA_030684275.1 of Acipenser oxyrinchus oxyrinchus. Lineage (NCBI taxonomy): Eukaryota > Metazoa > Chordata > Actinopteri > Acipenseriformes > Acipenseridae > Acipenser > Acipenser oxyrinchus. Next base: position 15,630,293 of record CM060247.1, read on the forward strand.
CATTGGAAAAGACAGGCCAAAATCCCTGCAAAACAAATTCAGAGAGCTAGGAAGGAAATTAAAAGACAAGACAAAGACAAAACTGTGGTATTTTCTGGGAAGCTGCTGGCACCTTGCAAAAGAGCATACGGACAGCTGGAAAATACATAGTCAAAATGCATGGCTGAAATCGTGGTGCACACAGGAAGGCTTCACCTTTCTTGAACATTGGAGCACATTCTACAACAAGGGACTATCTATATAGACAGGATGGACTGCACTTAAACAAAAAGGGAACCAATCTACTCAGAGAAAGGATCCTTGAGGAGGTTCAGAAGCATTTAAACTAGAAAGGAAGGGGGGAGAAAACAAAAAAAACATAAGGGAGACCACAGCAAGACAAGGGCATCAATTCAGGTAAGACAGCCATTAAATGTATTTAACTAAATGCTAAAAGTCTCAGAAAACAAAATGTTAGAACTTGAAGCTACTGCACTAACAAGTAACTATGATGTGATAGGTGTTAAAGAAACTTGGTTGTCTGAGAGTAATGGAGACAAATATAATATTAGTGGGTATACACTGTATAGGAAAGACAGGCAGGACAGAAGAGGCGGAGGGGTAGCGCTATGCATGACAAATATTCCAGGTGTTAAATCTGGACAAAGAAAACACCGCAAAATCCATCAATATGGGTCAGAATAATGGACACAAATTCAAAGGGCATAATAATAGGATGATACTATAGACCGCCAAATTCAGATGTCGAGCAAAATAATCTATTATACAATGACATTAGAAATGCGTGTAGCAAAGGAGAAGCCATACTAATGGGGGATTTCAACTTCCCCCATATAAAATGGGAAAACCCGGTGGGGAGCACAACGGATGAAATTGAAATGGTGGAAATGACAAATGACTGCTTCCTAACGCAATTTGTCAAGACACCGACTAGAGGGGAGGCATGCCTTGATTTAGTCTTTTCAAATAATGAAGACAGAATAACTAAAACAGACGTCAGAGAACAAATGGCAAACTCAGACCACAACATGGTCTCATTTGATGTGATTTTTAAAACCCAAAACGTAATGACTAAAGTTAAGGTTTACAATTTTAGAAAAGCAAACTATGAAGGTATGAAACAGAGACTAGCAGAAGTAGATTGGAGTAAAATAGAGAAAACATCCACAGAAAAAGGATGGCTGTTTTTTAAAAATGTAGTACTAGAGGCGCAAAACAATTAAATCCCAAAAGTAGACAAATCTAAATCTAAAACAAAATGGCCAAAATGGATTAATAGATCAATTTAAAAAAAAATATTCCATGAAAAAAGGCACTTTACAGAGCATTTAAAGAGACCAAAAACAAAGTACACAGAAAGAGTACTTGGAACTACAAACGCAAATCAAAAAGGAAGTTAGAAAGGCCAAGAGAGCGATAGGGGGCTAAAACCAATTCCAAAATGTTTTTCCAATATTATAACAGCAAGACAACATTCAAAGAGGAGGTTAAATGTCTAAGAGATACAAATGGCAAAATCATAGACGAAGAAAAAAAATAGCAAATATAAATCATTACTTTTCACAAGTGTTTACATAGGAGGATACGGACAACATGCCCCTCATGTTGACCTGTTCCTATCCAGTTTTAAATAACTTTAGCATAAAAGAGGCAGAAGTGTTAAAGGGACTAGGAGCTCTTAAAATAAACAAATCCTCTGGGCTGGATGAGATCTTCCCAATAGTACTCAAAGAAATGAAACAACTTATTTACAAACCGCTCTAACAGTCTCTTGACACAGGGGTTGTACCGACAGACTGGAAAATTGCAAACCTAATACCGATCCACAAAAAGAGAGACAAAACCGAACCAGGTAACTACAGACCAATAAGCCTGACTTCTATTATATGTAAACTTATGGAAACTATAATAAGATCCAAAATGGAAAATTATCTATATGGTAACAGTATCCTGGGAGATAGTCAGCATGGTTTTAGGAAAGGGAGATCGTGTCTAACTAACCTGCTTGATTTTTTTGAGGATGCAACATCAACAATGGATAATTGCAAAGCATATGACATGGTTTATTTAGATTTCCAGAAAACTTTTGACAAAGTTCTGCATAAAAGATTAATCCTCAAACTGAACGCAGTAGGGACTCAAGGAAATGCATGCACATGGATTAGGGAGTGGTTAACATGTAAAACAGGCATTTTTGAGAATTGGGACAAAACTCGTCCAGCCATACCATATTATGTTATTTAATGTAAAAATTAGAGATTAGAAAATGTGGTCTTTATTCTAAGTGACATGCATATATGTTTACAACTGATCAAGTTATTATGGAAATATTTTTCCCTATTAAACTTTTGTGTCTCCCAAGAAATCCCCTGTACAAAACAACAGACCTCAAATCAAGGTATTTCAAAAAAGGGTTAAAAAATTGTAAAATCTCTCAAAAACATGACCATAGTAATGTGTGACATTGAATCTAATTTATGCTTAAGCAAGGCCTCCAACAAAAAGTGTACAGGGTTTGTCAGTTTTTTTTAAAAAAAAAGGTTCTATATCAGGAATATTCATACACAGCTATGTTCTTAGGACCCCATTCACACTTCCTGTTGCCTTTGAGTGCAAAAGCACTGCACATGGTCTGGTAAGCGTTAACATTTTCTGCTTTGTTAAGAGGTAAAATGTAGTGTTTTGTCAACTCCGTCAGATGTCAACTCCATTAGATTTTTTGTCTGACGGAGTTGACTAACACATTATTTTCCTCTAATATCAACTGTCATCAACAAAAAGGTTACTTACAAAACATAAAGTCTTACTGTTAGAACACCCTTATTGTTTTCATGCACAATTTGTTATACGTACCATGAACCATGACCACCATGTACCATGACTAGGGCCACGGAAAATTCACTGTACTTTTTCAAGAAATTCACGAATGACAATAAAAAAAATATACATTTCACGGATTGTCACGGAAGTGCCATTTTATTTAAACAAAAAAAATTTGATTGTAAGTTGCCTACAATTAATAGCGCATCAAAGAAAATCACCGAGGTTTAAACATTTTAACATTTAATGGTAGCTACTGAGTCAACATTTACATTGTAACGTTTAAAACAATCTTTTAAAATGCAACAAACAAGAGTCATTTAAATGTGTTGGCTGAAAAAAGTAACAAGTAGAGAAAACTGATTAAAACAAAACAAAATGACAAATTCGGCAACATTGTCGAGTTTTGTAAACGTTTAAAACTTATGCTATGTTCATACAGTAATTAAACGGACTGTGTTGTACAGCGTTATGCTGACTTTGAAAAGCAAAATGTTAAAAACAGGGTTTAGTGCAAGTGACAAAATCGAAACTATGTGTTTTTCTTTACATACACTAAATTATATGTGATGTTTCAAAACCACATGACATCGTGCTGCTTGAGCGAATCAACCTATACAAAATAATCTGAAGAACAAGAACAGGAAAAACAAGAAGAAAATCGTATGCAACTTTTTATCCATCTAGCGTGTTGTGCACACACACACACACACACACACACAAAATAATTACCTGGTCCGTGAGCAAAAAACTATTTATTTGTTGAAGGCCAGCATCGTGGTTTGTCTTTGTGGTGTAAAAACCTGTCCATATGTGGAAACTGCTTGTTCTGCATCCACGGAGTTTGGTGGAATTGACAAAAAGCAGCGTGCAATTTTTGCCATGTTTGGGAATCTGATTTCAGACCTCACACATAAATCAATATTGACATTTTTGTCACTTTCAGCGGTATGGTGCTTGTAAGATTCAATTACATCACTGCAGCTTGTGAAATCAGGGATTGCATCTCGTGGCAAAGATGTGACATCCAAGACTGACACCATGATAAATAAAAGATCTATTATTATTATTATTATTATTATTATTATTATTATTATTAGTACGTTGAAACACAATCATTAACTGAAACAGAAACAGCTGTGTAGGAGGAATAAAACTGGGTGAGGAACAGCCAAACTCAGCTAACAAGGTGAGGTTGCTGAAGACAGTTTACTGTCAAAAGTCATACACCATGGCAAGACTGAGCACAGCAACAAGACACAAGGTAGTTATACTGCATCAGCAAGGTCTCTCCCAGGCAGAAATTTCAAGGCAGACAGGCATTTCCAGATGTGCTGTCCAAGCTCTTTTGAAGAAGCACAAAGAAACGGGCAACATTGAGGACCGTAGACGCAGTGGTCGGCCAAGGAAACTTACTGCGGCAGATGAAAGACACATCATGCTTACTTCCCTTCGCAATCGGAATATGTCCAGCAGTGCCATCAGCTCAGAACTGGCAGAAAACAGTGGGACCCTGGTACACCCATCTACTGTCCGGAGAAGTCTGGTCAGAAGTGGCCTTCATGGAAGACTTGCGGCCAAAAGCCATACCTCCGACGTGGAAACAAGGCCAAGCGACTCAACTATCTCTGAAAACACAGGAACTGGGGTGCAGAAAATGGCAGCAGGTGCTCTGGACTGATGAGTCAAAATTTGACATATTTGGCTGTAGCAGAAGGCAGTTTGTTCACGAAGGACTGGAGAGCGGTACATGAATGAGTGTCTGCAGGCAACAGTGAAGCATGGTGGAGGTTCCTTGCAAGTTTGGGGCTGCATTTTTGCAAATGGAGTTGGGGATTTGGTCAGAATTAATGGTCTCCTCAATGCTGAGAAGTACAGGCAGATACTTATCCATCATGCAATACCATCAGGGAGGCATCTGATTGGCCCCAAATTTATTCTGCAGCATGACAACGACCCCAAACATACAGCGAAAGTCATTAAGAACTATCTTCAGCGTAAAGAAGAACAAGGAGTCCTGGAAGTGATGGTATGGCCCCACAGAGCCCTGATCTCAACATCATCGAGTCTGTCTGGGATTACATGAAGAGAGAGAAGCAACCTAGGCTGCCTAAATCCACAGAAGAACTGTGGTTAGTTCTCCAAGATGTTTGGGCCAACCTACCTGCCGAAGTTCCTTCAAAAACTGTGTGCAAGTGTACCTAGAAGAATTGATGCTGTTTTGAAGGCAAAGGGTGGTCACACCAAATATTGATTTGATGTAGATTTTTCTTCTGTTCACTCACTTTGCATTTTGTTAATTGATAAATATAAACTATTAACATGTCTATTTTTGAAAGCATTCTTACTTTACAGCATTTTTTCACACCTGCCTAAAACTTTTGCACAGTACTGTAGTTTTTCACGGTAGGCAGTCGGCAGTCAAATATACGATTTCCGTGAAATCGTGAATTTTCCGTGGCCCTAACCATGACCATCAAAATATTGGATAATAATAAAGCAATATCATTCAGAAATCCAATCGTATCATTTTAGGCAAAATTTGCCACAAATCAACCTCCACACTGGTGTTTACTACACTAACACAGAGAAAGCATGATTCTGCACAGAGTCAAAAAGACAAGATGCAGCAGCAATCCCGGCATATTTAGAGCCAGTATTGAAAGATATTCGGGTGAAATATCAATTTGACACAATCCATTTTTGGTCAGATGGTCCAAGCAAGCAATACAAGATCAAGAAGAACTTCTCACTTCTTTCGCTTGTTCCACCAAAAATAGGATTCAAAAGAGCTACTTGGAACTTCTTTCCAGCCCGATGGAATTTGGGGGGATGGTGAAAAGAGCTCCTGACACCATAGTTCTACATGGAAACGACATTGCGGATGGCAAGGCTTTTTTTGACAAGGAGTCAAACAGCCTCCAAAATGTTCAGCTTTATAAAGTTGAAGAGAATGGATTTGAGGAGTATGAAAGCCTCCTCTCTACAGTGGCTCTCAAAAGTATTCACCCCCCTTGGACTTTTCCACATTTTATTGTGTTACAACATGGAATCAAAATGGATTTAATTAGGAGTTTTTGCCACTGATCAACACAAAAAAATTCCATAATGTCAAAGTGAAAAATAAAATCTACAGATTGTTCTAAATTAATTACAAATATAAAACAGAAAATAATTGATTGCATAAGTATTCACCCCCTTTGCTATGACACACCTAAATAAGCTCTGGTGCAACCAATTGTCTTTAGAAGTCACATAATTAGTTGAATGGAGTCCACCTGTGTGCAATGAAGGTGTTTCACATGATTTCAGGTTAAATACACCTGTCTCTGGGAGGTTCCAAAGTTGGTTAGTACATTTCCTAAAAAAAACTACATCATGAAGACAAAGGAACATTCAAAGCAAATCCGGAATAAGGTTCTTCAAAAGCACCAATCAGGGGTAGGATATAAGAACATTTCCAAGGCATTGAATATCCCCCAGAGCACAGTAAAGTCTATTATTAACAAATGGAGAGAATACGGCACAACTGTGAATCTGTCTAGAACAGGCCGTCCTCAAAAACTGAGTTCCGGGCGAGAAGGGTACTAGTCAGGGAGGCCACCAAGAGGCCTATGGCAACTCTAAAGGAGTTACAGTCTTCCACAGCTGAGCTGGGAGACACTGTGCATACGGCAACAATAGCCCGGGTGCTTCACAAAACTGGCCTTTATGGGAGAGTGCCAAAAAGAAAGCCATTGTTGAAAAAAACTCACATGAAATCTCGACTAGAGTTTGCCAGAAGGCATGTGGGAGACTCTGAGACAAAGTGGAAGAAGATTCTATGGTCTGATGAGACCAAAATAGAGCTTTTTGGCCTCAACGCTAAGCGCTATGTTTGGCGCAAGCCTAACACCGCACATCATCCTGAGAACACCATCCCTACCGTGAAGCATGGTAGTGGCAGCATCATGCTATGGGGATGCTTCTCTGCGTCAGGGCCTGGAAAGCTTGTGAAGATAGAGGGCAAAATGGATGCAGCAAAGTACAGAGAAATCCTGGAGGAAAACCTGCTGAAGTCTGCAAGAGACCTGGGACTTGGGAGAAGATTCATCTTCCAGCAGGCCAGTGACCCCAAACATACAGCCAAAGCCACACTGGAGTGGCTTAACCGTTTGCAGTCCATTTATTTAGTGCGTGTCAGGCGCGTTAATAGAGAAAAGTGTAAGGTACTGCATGCAGGCAATACAAATGTGCATTATAAATATCATATGGGAGATACTGAAATTGAAGAAGTTATCTATGAAGGGGGGTAGTGGTGCTCCGGGTGGTAAGTGCTGTGCAGGGGGTAGTGGTGCTTCGGGTGGTGAGTGCTGTGCAGGGGGTACTAGTGCTCCGGGAGGGGAGTGCTGTGCAGGGGGTAGTGGTGCTCCGTGTGGTGAGTGCTGTTCAGGGGGTAGTGGTGCTCCGGGAGGGGAGTGCTGTGCAGGGGGTAGTGGTGCTCCGGGTGGTGAGTGCTGTGCAGGGGTAGTGGTGCTCGGGTGGTGAGTGCTGTGCAGGGGGTAGTGGTGCTCCGGGTGGTGAGTGCTGTGCAGGGGGTAGTGTTGCTCCGGGTGGTGAGTGCTGTGCAGGGGGTACTAGTGCTCGGGAGGGAGTGCTGTGCAGGGGTAGTGGTGCTTTGGGTGGTAAGTGCTGTTCAGGGGGTAGTGGTGCTCCAGGAGGGGAGTGCTCTGCAGGGGGTAGTGTTGCTCTGGGTGGTGAGTGCTGTGCAGGGGGTAGTGTTGCTCCGGGTGGTGAGTGCTGTGCAGGGGGTAGTGGTGCTCCAGGTGGTGAGTGCTGTGCAGTGTAGTGTTGCTCGGGTGGTGAGTGCTGTGCAGGGGGTAGTGGTGCTCCGGGTGGTGAGTGCTGTGCAGGGGGTAGTGGTGCTCCGGGTGGTGAGTGCTGTGCAGGGGGTAGTGGTGCTCCGGGTGGTAAGTGCTGTGCAGGGGGTAGTGGTGCTTCGGGTGGTAAGTGCTGTGCAGGGGGTAGTGGTGCTCCGGGTGGTGAGTGCTGTGCAGGGGGTAGTGGTGCTCCAGGTGGTGAGTGCTGTGCAGGGGGTAGTGGTGCTCCGGGTGGTGAGTGCTGTGCAGGGGGTAGTGGTGCTCCGGGTGGTGAGTGCTGTGCAGGGGGTAGTGGTGCTCCAGGTGGTGAGTGCTGTGCAGGGGTAGTGTTGCTCCGGTGGTGAGTGCTGTGCAGGGGTAGTGGTGCTCGGGTGGTGAGTGCTGTGCAGGGGGTAGTGGTGCTCCAGGTGGTGAGTGCTGTGCAGGGGTAGTGTTGCTCGGGTGGTGAGTGCTGTGCAGGGGTAGTGGTGCTCTGGGTGGTGAGTGCTGTGCAGGGGTAGTGGTGCTCCAGGTGGTGAGTGCTGTGCAGGGGTAGTGGTGCTCCGGGTGGTGAGTGCTGTGCAGGAGGTAGTGGTGCTCGGGTGGGAGTGCTCTGCAGGGGTAGTGGTGCTCGGGAGGGGAGTGCTCTGCAGGGGTAGTGGTGCTCGGGTGGTGAGTGCTGTGCAGGGGGTAGTGGTGCTCCAGGGGAGTGCTCTGCAGGGGTAGTGTTGCTCGGGTGGTGAGTGCTGTGCAGGGGGTAGTGGTGCTCGGGTGGTAAGTGCTGTGCAGGGGTAGTGGTGCTCGGGTGGTGAAGTGCTGTGCAGGGGTAGTGGTGCTCGGGTGGTGAGTGCTGTGCAGGGGTAGTGGTGCTCGGGAGGGGAGTGCTCTGCAGGGGGTAGTGGTGCTCCGGGAGGGGAGTGCTCTGCAGGGGGTAGTGTTGCTCCGGGTGGTGAGTGCTGTGCAGGGGGTAGTGTTGCTCGGGAGGGAGTGCTCTGCAGGGGTAGTGGCGCTCCGGGTGGTAGGTACAGTGCAGGGGTGTGGCAGAGCGGTTGCAGTGACATCACGGACCAGGAAGGAGCAAAGTATAAACAAAGAAGGACTGGGCAAAACTGAAGCGCAACCGGCGCGTTTATTAATAAAACAAAAGATTTAAACAAAAGAAAAGACAGAACCAAAAGGGCACGTTGGCCAAACAAAACAAACAAACAAACAATTCTACTAACAAATATTGTGCTGCAGAAAAATATCATGTGACACAGTTCACAGTGTAGGTTTCATTTTGCGTCTATTGCTCTGTCATTGTAGCAGCTAGACTGAAAGGGGCGGTATCCTTGGAAAGCTTAGAAGCTCAGTCCCTCCCCATGTTCATTTCATATTAAGGTTCAATGGTGCAGTGTTTTTTTTAGCCATCTATGTGATTTCAGAAAACTTTTTGGCTTTTTTTCTTTTTTTTTTCAATGCAGTGTCTAGTGTTTGGTCCCAAAATGTTTTACTACCCCTAGAGTACATGGAACTGAAGTTGCCAAGCTCCCACCAAATTTGTGTTGCTATTGCAACAAGATAAACATTGTGGTTCCTCAAGAAATGTCAACTTGGTCACGCAAAAACATTTTTAAAAAATGTAAATACAAATTATTATTCAAACCATTTGTATAGTGTTTCTGAAGACTTTACCATCTGATCTTGTTAATGATGCAAAAAAATATTATATTTTTTATATTTTCTGCCTAGAAATGTACACAATTAAGTGGAGACAAGTACAATACATTGGTATTTTTTGTTTGATTTTACAAAAATAATATATTTTTCAAGATATTTTTTTTTTAAATATGCTACTGATGATCTTTAGCATAGTGGATAAACATAACATTAAACAATTAAACAATTAATCTTGTTGCAATACCGTGACCAAGTTTACCAGAAGAAGAATTGACTAGTATTCTTTGAAATTGTTTAATGATTTTTAAATAAACAATATAGAATTAAAAAACATGAAAATATGTATTTATCAAATAGAATATTTAAAATGTAACTGTATGAACAAGTGCAATATTTCAACAAGAAAAAAATAAAACATCATCAAGTGCAATATGTCAACAAGAAAAATATAAAACAATCTAATACATATTGATATTGTATCAAAAACAAAACTGTTAACAATAATTACACAATGCAAAAAAGAATTTTAAATAAGTATTATTTAAAATTAACATTAAAATATTATTGGGTAATAACTTTCATAATGTAATAAAACTGATTAATGTGGACTCCCAAGTGGCACATCCAGTAAAGGCGCTCTGTGTGGATTGCAGGATGTGCCCTATAGTCTGGACGTCACGAGTTCGAGTCCAGGCTATTACTTTGCTGACCAAGCATGGGAGCTTCCAGGGGGCGGCGCTCAACTGGCCGAGCTCCACCCGGGGGGAGGAAGGGAGGGAGGGTTAGGTCGACCAGGGTGTCCTCGGCACACCAGCGACCCTTGTAGTCTGGCCGGGAGCATGCAGGCTTGCCTGTAAGCTGCCTGTAAGCTGCCCAAAAGCTGCGTTGTCCTCCGACGCTGTAGCTCTTGGGTGGCTGCATGGTGAGTCCGCAGTGTGAAAAAAAAAGCGGTCGGCTGACGGCACACGCTTCAGAGGACAGCGTGTCTTCGTCTTCGCCCTCCCGAGTCAGCGCAGGGGTGGTAGCGGTGAGCTGAGCCTAAAATAATTGGCCAAAAATTGGGAGAAAATAAAAAAAAATTGGCAACGACTAAATTTTTATTAAAAAAATAAAAATAAAAAAATGATTATTGTATTATAAAATTTCGGGGTGTGTGTTTCAGTGTGCATGCCTACAAAATTGCACTGTATCTACAGAAAACAAAATATCCCCCACTTCCCCTTAAAAAATATAATAAAGGCATCAGCTACATGTCTAAAAAATAATTATCCATCCATTATCACAACCACTTAATCCTTTAGAGGGTCACAGTGAGCCGGAGCCTAACCCGGCAGACACAGGGCACAAGGCAGGACTACACCCTAGGCAGGACGCCAGTCTATCACAGGGCACCACACACACACACACTCACACAGAGGGCAATTTAGAGTGACAAATCAACCTTGGACTGTGGAAGAAAACACACACAAACATGGGGAGAACATGCAAACTCCACACAGACAGACCCCTAGGCCGGATTTTAACCTAGGACCCTGGAGCTGTGAGGCAGCAGTGGTAACCACCACACCACCGTGCCACCCTAAATAATAATAATACTAACTCCACTACTAATAACAACAACAACACTAAAAAGTAGTTTGCAGCCCTAATCACAAGCCCTGTCAACTTGGTCACACAGATTTGTATGATAAACTGTGACCAAGTTGACTGTGACCAAGTTGACAGTTGACAAGTTTCCCGCCAAAAAATGACAGTTACAGAAAAGGCCCCATCTCACTGTAACGTTAGACCAAAATATACAAATAACTTTTGCCTTTTCTGTTCAGTTTGAATATTTTAAACAACTTTTGTCAAATTGAGACTAAGGACCAAGTTGACATGGTTATCAATTCTACATACTTTACATAGAAATGAAAAAAAACAAATAAAAGATAAAAACTTACCAAGCCTCTCTTATAATCTTCCTATCAGCAGTGAGGTAGGACCCCTCTGAGGACCCCAACATTGTAGCTCTCTTTTAAATTCCTTACTTAAAGTGGCGAAATTCCACCTCAGCCACTGACTCATTGTGTGACCCTGAGCAAGTCACTTAACCTCCTTGTGCTCCGTCTTTCGGGTGAGATGTAATTGTAAGTGACTCTGCAGCTGATGCATAGTTCACACACCCTAGTCTCTGTAAGTCGCCTTGGATAAAAGGTGTCTGCTAAATAAACAAATAAAGTAAATAAATAAAATGATTTGAAAACTGTCCAAAATATTTACTTGGGGGCTAAGAATGAAAAATGAAAACATGCCATTTTTGATATGGAAATTGTCAAAATAACTGGAAGGTAAGAATTTACCAGTCAGGACAATGGCATTTAAATAGGACTACTATTAAACTGTTATCTGTTGGTAATGTGGTTTATTCTAATGCAGAGGTTTTCAAACTGGGGTACGCTTGAAAAATTCTGAAATGGCAGACAACACATTTTATTTAGTACCACTTGCCAATCTATTGCAAACTTTTGTCATGTAATCAACATTTAATCGCTAACACCAGACTGACCTGCTGTGAGAGAGTCCAGTGCACACGACTAATTTACATATTAAATATGTACGTTTTGAATAAGCCCTGTTGTTTAAATGTCATGTAAACAGTTGGGTGGTTACTGCAGTCTTTGGGTTAAAAAACTAAAAGCCTAGTCATTAACTCATTTTATTTCCTGTGCGTTCGTGCCAGCAAATCAATCATTTTTTTTTTTCAATGACCTGATTAAAGTTTATTCTAACACTATTGGTTTATTTCAAAACGCATAATGTATGGCCAATCAGAAACCGAAGTATTGCCATGCGGTCTAATTTGACAAGCCATTACATCTGGTCTGAGAGTTAAGAGTTTTTAGCTTTCAATCCAGTGAAAAAACATGGATTGTTGGCTCAATACTAGCACATTACTAGCAAAGGGCGATCAAGATGAAATACCGTCAGAGATTAAAAACTCCAAAAATGTCTTGCTACTGAAGCTCTCTGCAATTTCCCTGCCATCATCAGTGATTTGTGTGGTAACAAGCAGGGACAGCCATCACACTGATACTAGGTAAGCATTGTATTATTATTTTTTAATTAGCATCAGTACTGTACATTTTAGTCACCAAGCATTTAAAAATGCCAATAACATGTTTTCGTAATGAGGTCAGCTGTAGAGAGCCGTGGATAGTGAACTTTTCTTTGCCTTCTTTTCTGTAATTTTATTATCAATAAAAATACATGATTACCATTTGCTATCACGGAATAGTCCTATGTCATTTCTGAGTGATTGAGGCTAGCACGGAGGTGTCACTTCTGAGTGATTGATTGTTGATTTTAATGAATTAGTAATTACAATAAAATGATGTTGATGTTTCCAACAACCTGAAACCTGTTTGAGGGACTATTTTTATCCGAAAGGAAATATAATATATATTTTTTTCCGTTATAATACTGTAATTGTATCCATCACACACTCCTAGGCTTGTACGCGGTGGACTACATTTTTTGGAAAGGGGCACGCAGCTTAAAAAGATTGAAAACCCCTGTTCTAATGTGATTTGGTAAAATGAATATCCTCTACTCAGTGATACACCAGCATCACTTTGACACATTTCCCAATATTTTCCCCAAAATTGACAGTGGGTATTGTCGAGACACCTTGGTTGTATCTATAGCTTTACAGTTTTATTTTTTGTTCTTAGAAACAAAAGGTCAGTAAACTCTGTTGGCATATTTAAAATAAACAAAAATAAGAAATGGTGGTTGGTTCTGAATCAAACATATTGACCCCCTCACTGAAGAAAATGTCCCCCTAAAATTTTGTGAGGGGCCACACTGACCCTCAGTCTGTAAGTCCTGGAGCAAACACTGGAACAGCTGTTAGGTCTCCTTAAAGCAGCTTATTTTAAAGCAACACCAGTGTGAATGATGATGCAGTTAAAATATATATATATATATATATATATATATATATATATATATATATATATATATATATATATATATATATATATATATATATATATATATATATATATATATATATATATATATGACCCAGCACGCAAATGGATTTTTTGAAAGCGGTTGCGCTTATTTTTAATGAAAACACAAAACAAAATAAACAAAACAAACACCTAGCTCTTCTTTGAGCACTAACTAAAACAAAACAGGAACCTAAACTAAACAACAGGACAGCTAAGCTGTTTACCTGTAACAAAACAAAACAAACAAACAAGAGCACACACAAAAAAAGGACTCACTCTACCTTTTTTTTTTTTCTTTTAAATTACGGCTGTACCCACACACCAGCACAGTCGGGCTTCTACCCTCTTCAGCAGCTGCCCAGAGCAGACTGACTGCTCTCCTTTAATCGGGCACCTGGCTCCAATTTTCAATAGTAGCCAGGTGCCGGTAATGATAAACAATAAAACAATAAAACAATTAAACAAAACAATTAACACAAATTAAACAATTAACAAAACAAAACAAAATGTGCCTTACGCACATGTTTTCCTCTAGGGAGGAATTAACCCTCCCTGCTGTCTCACACATCCCCCCATGTCTTTTCAAGACATCGGCCATACAACGGCCACCTCCCTCCACCCTTAAAGACCACCCACCCTCAAGTCCACAAATGTCAATTTTCGCCTCTTCCACGGGCGGGCTTGAGGGTGGGTTGGTCCCTCCGGCGCTTCCAGGAGGGACCCAGGACCGGCGAGGAGGGACCCAGACGGCTTGTCCAGGGCTGACCACAGCGCAGACCGGTGACCGGGAGCCAGGACTGACAGGCAGAGGCGGCGCCTGTGGACCTGCGCAGCGACCTCTGGAATTCCAGGTGGAGCACAGCACGATGCAAGGGGAGCGGAGCAATCAGCAGGGGAACGCTAGTGACCTCTGCCCTTATGTAGCGACGCCTGCCTCTTGCGCAGCGACGCCTGGGATTCCAGGGGAGTGGAGTAAGGGACCAGGCAAGCGACTGTGCCTGGCTGTACTGCGACCTGGGAGCAAGGTCCAGCGCAGGGAGGTCTGGGCATTCCGCCAGGTGTCCACGATGACGGGACTGGGGACCTCCTCGGCAACGCCGGGCTCACTTGCACGGATGATGGTTTTGGAAGAAGCGGCTCCTCCCTCTGGGCTCTGGTAACTGCAGCTCCAACCCCTCTGGCTCTTGGGATGGCAGCTCCATCCCTCTGGCTCTCGGGACGGCAGCTCCATCCCTCTGGCTCTCGGGACGGCAGCTCCACCCCTCTGGCTCTCGGGACGGCAGCTCCCACTTTTGTAGCAGCAGCTCCAGTTCGGTTGGCTCCCGCCCGTATTATCCACGGGCCAACCCCAGCTCTTGTGTCTGCCTCTCCATCTTCCTTGTCTGCTCCTCCTGAGCAGCGGTGTTTTTAATAATCCTGTCAATTAAATCTTTAAAATCCATTCTTGGGTCATTAGGGCGCCCCACTCGCTGCCACCATATGTGAAAGATCCGCCTCTCTTCGGTTCGTTGCCCCTTTAAAACACTGACCCAGCACGCAAATGGATTTTTTGAAAGCGCGGTTGCGCTTATTTTTAATGAAAACACACAAAACAAAATAAACAAAACAAACACCTAGCTCTTCTTTGAGCACTAACTAAAACAAAACAGGAACCTAAACTAAACAACAGGACAGCTAAGCTGTTTACCTGTAACAAAACAAAACAAACAAACAAGAGCACACACAAAAAAAAGGACTCACTCTACCTTTTTTTTTTTTCTTTTAAATTACGGCTGTACCCACACACCAGCACAGTCGGGCTTCTACCCTCTTCAGCAGCTGCCCAGAGCAGACTGACTGCTCTCCTTTAATCGGGCACCTGGCTCCAATTTTCAATAGTAGCCAGGTGCCGGTAATGATAAACAATAAAACAATAAAACAATTAAACAAAACAATTAACACAAATTAAACAATTAACAAAACAAAACAAAATGTGCCTTACGCACATGTTTTCCTCTAGGGAGGAATTAACCCCTCCCTATATATATATATATAGTTTTTTTATATGCAAAAGTGCCTTTTCTTTTTTTTTGCCATTCTCCCCTAGAATTTTGGAATCCCACCCACCATTGGCTGCAGCATAGAGGGGAAATCCCCCCTGCAAACAAGAATGAAATTCAAGCCCTGACAGGTATGTTATTCAAACAGTTGTAGCAACAAGTGGGGACGTATAACGCTATATTTTTCGGAACCCCGCTACTTGCTCTTTAAGGAAGGTGTGATAGAGGTGGATCAAGCGCTGACAGCGCGAAGAGACACGTTGAAGCGCAGCTCACGAGCGACCATACATCACAAAAACAAAAATGCAAAACAAAACACTGTGCAAAACAACTCAAAACAAAAGGTTGCCGTGAACACAGCAGTGCACTGCTCCTGCAATACAGGGAGGTCCAGCTGACACACCTTGTACACTTTGTGGGAATTAAAATCCCTGAACTAATCCTTTCTTTCGATTATAACTAAAACCTCAATCCCGGTTTCATATGCAGTGGTTTTAGTTTCTTCACAAAAGACAGGTTTGGTCCTGGTCCTTGGCTCATAGCCTGGAGGTGTGTCAGCAGCTCCCTTTTATTGTTAGATCCCCAACCAGGACATGCCGACCTGCTGATTAGGAATCAGTTTCCCCACAACCAAACACAGCTGGTAGCATGTCTCAGTAAGAGTGTCTTATAATAATAATAATAATAATAATAATAATAATAATAATAATAATAATAATAATAATAATAATAATAATAAGAAATCACTGTTTCAGTAATCCAAGAATTTTCATATGCTTTACAAGTATATTTTAAGTATACAAAAAAGTACACTATTAGAATACTTAAAGTATATTCAAACTACACTTTATGTATACTAATAGTGTACTTTAAGCTACTATTTTTGTATACTTAAAATATACTTATAAAGCATATGAGTATACTTACAGTATACTAAAGTGGGCCAATTTAGGACCAAAATAGTTTAACAAAGTATTTAGGAAGTGCAAGGAAAGTATACTTTAAGTATGTGAAAAGAAGTATACTTTTATATACTTTTTTAAGTCTATACTTAAAGTGTGTTTCAAGAACATTTTAGGTATGCTGGTAGTATATATGAAGTTTACTTGAAGTAATATTATTTTATACTTAAAGTATATTCAAACTACATTTTTTTCCAAAACATGCAATTTAAAAAAAACAAAAACTTTATTGCTGAACTCTGTTTAATGAAGTTGTAAGAATTGTGACTGTTGAGTTTATTCAAGCAGCCTGTAAGTTTCATAGCATTTATGTTTCAAACAGTTGGTTGTTTAAATAAATAATTAAATGTAAGAGCATGTAGAATGTCTTGCTAATTCTTGAGATCTTGGTTTAACTTACCCTTGCTTCAGTCTTTTATTCTCAATTTTAAGCTCTTTAACTTCCTGCACTTCTCTTCCACCTGCATCAACCTGCTCATCTGCATCCAAGTCACTGGAAGACTAAAATGAATAAAAATATGTATTTTAAAGGAGACAAATAACAACATATCTGTTTTTGTATCAATATCACCATAGTAGCAGTTGAGAAACAATCAAAACAGCTGGAAGGCAAATTACTCTTGAAGCAATATGATAATTCTGTGCAAATAATAATTGTTAAAACTCAAATTTAAATAAAGAAGTGTAAGATGTACCATAATTAAAAGCCTCTACTTTTAAAGCTTTAAATCCATACTAACATTGATCTAGAATCTACTGGATGTCTGTGCTGCAGCGTTTCCTGAACACGTCACATTGTATTGTTTTTTTTCACTTCATTTATTGTTTTCTACATTGTGTCCTGCACTAACCCCTGTACTGCACTTCAATAATTACTGCACTTCTATTGCATTATGTAACTTATTCCTTCCTCTTCATTTTTTTTTCTTTTTATATAAGTCATTGTATTTTGAAAATAGTAGCTGCTAGTCCTCTTAGATAAAGGCGTCAGAATATGTAATATTAATCAGTCTTCCTTGCTTGCTGCTTTCTTTAGTACGTTGCTTTCGTTTCTTATTTTGAACTGAACTACAAAGATAATAAAAGTAGCTGAAATTATGCAAGAACTAAATGAAAACTGCAACTCACTTTAATAAATTACTTTCACTCAAAAAATACCTTTTTGCTTTTAATTTCCTCAGAAACGATGTATATTCAGTAGAATAACGGATAGCTATAAATAGCACGGGGATATATTTGCAAGCATGTAAAAGAAAGTTACTCACCACCATAAGAAAGCTTTTCAGTGTATTTACTGCATTCGTCAGGCTTTTTTCTTCTGCTGCTTTTTGAATTCAGTCGCCTCACGGTTGACCGAGCCGTCATCGTTGTCAAGTGCTGGACACTCAGTTATCGCTTTGCTAAACATATTTTTTTATCTTCATTGTCCATTTAAATTAGTTATTCCAACCTCCACCCATGTCACACATATCTAACATAATATTAGCAGAGGTGTCGAAGGTGGTTTTGCCAGAATATCTGCTACTGCTACTAACCGCTATAAATAATAACACTAATTCCAAGAACAATAATAATAATAATAATAATAATAATAATAATAATAATAATAATAATAATAATAATTATTATTAGTTCGACTGACTTGACTGACTTCGTAAGAAGTACTGATCAATGTAAGGCCCTTGTCCCTTCTCCCTCAAGCATTTCATTCTCCCTTTATATATATATATATATATATATATATATATATATATATATATATATATATATATATATATATATATATATATATATATATATATATTGGTGCTTCAGTAATAAGATACAATTGGATATTTCATATTTATTGTGACTATGTTTTAGACACAGTATAAAAACTAATTTTTAAAAAGTATACAACTTCATAAGTATACTATGCCCAAGTAAAATACAAGTATATTTAAAGTATAATATTAGTATAGTTCAAGTACATTTACAGTATACTTCGACGTACTACTTTTTCATATAGGGTATATATATATATATATATATATATATATATATATATATATATATATATATATATATATATATATATACACTACCATTCAAAAGTTTTCACTTAGAAATTTCCTTGTTTTCCATGAAAACATACATGAAATGAGTTTGAATAGGAAATATAACAAAATGAATAGGAAATATAGTCATTGACAAGGTTAGAAATAATGATTTTTAATTGAAATAATAATTGTGTCCTTCAAACTTTGCTTTCATCAAAGAATCCTCCATTTGCAGCAATTACAGCCTTGCAGACCTTTGGCATTCTAGTTGTCAATTTGTTGAGGTAATCTGAAAAGATTTCAGCCCATGCTTCCTGAAGCACCTCCCACAAGTTGGATTGGCTTGATGGGCACTTCTTACGTACCATACGGTCAAGCTGCTCCCACAACAGCTCAATAGGGTTGAGATTCCGGTGACTGTGCTGGCCACTCCATTATAGACAGAATACCAGCTGACTGCTTCTTCCCTAAATAGTTCTTGCATAGTTTGGAGCTGTGCTTTGGGTCATTGTCCTGTTGTAGGAGGAAATTGGCTCCAATCAAGCACCGTCCACAGGGTATGGCTTGGCATTGCAAAATGGAGTGATAGCCTTCCTTCTTCAAGATCCCTTTTACCCTGTACAAATCTCCCACTTTACCACCACCAAAGCACCCCCAGACCCTCACATTGCCTCCACCATGCTTGACAGATGGCGTCAAGCACTCCTCCAGCATCTTTTCATTTGGTCTGCGTCTCACGAATGTTCTTCTTTGTGATCTGAACACCTCAAACTTAGATTTGTCTGTCCATAACAC
Organism: Acipenser oxyrinchus oxyrinchus; assembly: GCA_030684275.1. Taxonomy (NCBI): domain Eukaryota; kingdom Metazoa; phylum Chordata; class Actinopteri; order Acipenseriformes; family Acipenseridae; genus Acipenser; species Acipenser oxyrinchus. The sequence continues at coordinate 15,649,443 of CM060247.1, forward strand.
TTTTTCCAATCTTCCTCTGTCCAGTGTCTGTGTTCTTTTGCCCATCTTAATCTTTTTCTTTTTATTGGCCAGTCTGAGATATGGCTTTTTCTTTGCAACTCTGCCTAAAAGGCCAGCATCCCGAGTCGCCTCTTCACTGTTGACGTTGAGACTGGTGTTTTGCGGGTACTATTTAATGAAGCTGCCAGTTGAGGACCTGTGAGGCGTCTGTTTCTCAAACTAGACACCCTAATGTATTTGTCCTCTTGCTCAGTTGTGCACCGGGGCCTCCCACTCCTCTTTCTATTCTGGTTAGAGCCAGTTTGCGCTGTTCTGTGAAGGGAGTAGTACACAGCGTTGTACGAGATCTTCAGTTTCTTGGAAATTTCTTGCATGGAATAGCCTTCATTTCTCAGAACAAGAATAGACTGACGAGTTTCAGAAGAAAGTTCTTTGTTTCTGGCCATTTTGAGCCTGTAATCGAACCCACAATTGCTGATGCTCCAGATACTCAACTAGTCTAAAGAAGGCCAGTTTTATTGCTTCTTTAATCAGCACAACAGTTTTCAGCTGTGCTAACATAATTGCAAAAGGGTTTTCTAATGATCAATTAGCCTTTTAAAATGATAAACTTGGATTAGCAAACACAACGTGCCATTGGAACACAGGACTGATGGTTGCTGATAATGGGCCTCTGTACGCCTATGTAGATATTCCATTACAAATCAGCCGTTTCCAGCTACAATAGTCATTTACAACATTAACAATGTCTACACTGTATTTCTGATCAATTTTATGTTATTTTAATGGACAAAAAATTTGCTTTTCTTTCGAAAACAAGGAAATTTCTAAGTGACCCCAAACTTTTGAACGGTAGTGTATATATAGTAACCAGGCACAGAGGGGGTTAAAATCCTCCCTGCCAAAAACATGTGCGTATGCATGTTTGTTTAGTTTAATTATTGTGTTTAATTTGTTAATCATGTTTAATGTTAATTATTCCCTGCACCTGGTTGACATTGTAAATTAGGGCCAGGTGCAGGGTATTAAAAGAAGGCAGTCAGTCTGTTCTGGGCAGAAAAAAGGTAGTGTGTAAACCTTTTTGTTTCGTTTGTGCCGGTAAACAGCTTAGCTGTCTGGCTTATTAGAGAAGGTTCCAGTTTGTGTTTTAGTTGGTGCTCGTAAGAGCTAGGTGTTTGTTTTTGTTTTTCGTTTGATTTTTTCTTATTAAAAATAGGGCATCCGCATTTTAAAACCTTCAATCTTGTGTCTGGGGCTATTCAAAAGGGCGAAATGAACCCGAGCCGCAAGGATCGTTTACAAATATACAGTACTGTGCAAAAGTTTTAGGCAGGTGTGAAAAAATGCTGTAAAGTAAGAATGCTTTCAAAAATAGACATGTTAATAGATTATATTTATCAATTAACTAATGCAAAGTGAGTGAACAGAAGAAAAATCTAAATCAAATCCATATTTGGTGTGACAACCCTTTGCCTTCAAAACAGCATCAATTCTTCTAGGTACACTTGCACAAAGTCAGGGATTTTGTAGGCATATAGTCAGGTGTATGATTAAACAATTATACCAAACAGGTGCTAATGATCATCAATTCAATGTGTAGGTTGAAACACAATCATTAACTGAAACAGAAACCGCTGTGTAGGAGGAATAAAACTGGGTGAGGAACAGCCAAACTCAGCTAACAAGGTGAGATTGCTGAAGACAGTTTCCTGTCAAAAGTCATACACCATGGCAAGACTGAGCACAGCAACAAGACACAAGGTAGTTATACTGCATCAGCAAGGTCTCTCCCAGGCAGAAATTTCAAGGCAGACAGGGGTTTCCAGATGTGCTGTCCAAGCTCTTTTGAAGAAGCACAAAGAAACGGGCAACGTTGAGGACCGTAGACGCAGTGGTCGGCCAAGGAAACTTACTGCAGCAGATGAAAGACACATCATGCTTACTTCCCTTCGCAATCAGAAGATGTCCAGCAGTGCCATCAGCTCAGAACTGGCAGAAAACAGTGGGACCCTGGTACACCCATCTACTGTCCGGAAAAGTCTGGTCAGAAGTGGCCTTCATGGAAGATTTGCGGCCAAAAAGCCATACCTCCGACGTGGAAACAAGGCCAAGCGACTCAACTATGCATGAAAACACAGGAACTGGGGTGCAGAAAAATGGCAGCAGGTGCTCTGGATTGATGAGTCAAAATTTGAAATATTTGGCTGTAGCAGAAGGCAGTTTGTTCGCCGAAGGGCTGGAGAGCGCATACGAATGAGTGTCTGCAGGCAACAGTGAAGCATGGTGGAGGTTCCTTGCAAGTTTGGGGCTGCATTTCTGCAAATGGAGTTGGGGATTTGGTCAGAATTAATGGTCTCCTCAATGCTGAGAAGTACAGGCAGATACTTATCCATCATGCAATACCATCAGGGAGGCATCTGATTGGCCCCAAATTTATTCTGCAGCATGACAACGACCCCAAACATACAGCGAAAGTCATTAAGAACTATCTTCAGCGTAAAGAAGAACAAGGAGTCCTGGAAGTGATGGTATGGCCCCCACAGAGCCCTGATCTCAACATCATCGGGATTACTGTCTGGGATTACATGAAGAGAGAGAAGCAACTGAGGCTGCCTAAATCCACAGAAGAACAGTGGTTAGTTCTCCAAGATGTTTGGGCCAACCTACCTGCCGAGTTCCTTCAAAAACTGTGTGCAAGTGTACCTAGAAGAATTGATGCTTGATGTTGTTTTGAAGGCAAAGGGTGGTCACACTAAATATGGATTTGATTTAGATTTTTCTTCTGTTCACTCACTTTGCATTTAGTTAATTGATAAATATAATAAATAAATATAATCTATTAATCTATTTTTGAAAGCATTCTTACTTTACAGCATTTTTTCACACCTGCCTAAAACTTTTGCACAGTACTGAATATATAATTTTTTTTTAATGAGACTAAGTATATTGTTTACATCTTTGTCTGCAGTCCCGGAATTAGTATCTTCATTCTTTCTGGTCAGGATGTAGCAGATGCACCATGATAAGTCAGTAGCTGCACCTTCTCCCTCGTGAAGTCTCTTGAGCTAACCTTTACAGACGGTAGATGCTCAGGTTGCTAGGACAAGGTCTGCCTCCTGGCACATACAGCAGTGTCATCTGGGATGAATGATCTCAACAGCCTTTCCATTTTAGATGTGTTTTATTTTTGTATTTTAGACACCATTAAAAGCAGAGATGAAAGTGAGAAGAAAAAAAAACTGAAAAGTGGCAGGAATCTGGGATCCACTGCCGTGTTGGATTTTTTGCTCAGGAACCCAAACTGAATGAAGTTAAGATTCAGATTACACCTAAAATTAGAATGTATGTCAATTAATAAGTGAACTTTAACTGCTGGTTTCACAAACCCAGAGATGCCAAGACTTGAGAGTGAACAAAACAGCACCTGCCAAGCAAAATTAGGTGAATGTTTTATTTATTTATTTATTTGGGGGGACAGGTCAGAATGGTAAAATAGGGTTTGTGAAACTTGATACAAGTATCCAGTCAAATAAAGTTGAGGTAAAATATATTTTTAGTTTCAAGTGAAATCTATTTTTTTCCTACCTGTGCACAAGGGCTGAAATAAATGTTGTACAGCATGTATTTTCTTTTAATGTTCTTGTCCCTTTGGATCTCAAATGCAACTTGTTTACATCAGAAAGTCACCCCCTTTTAATTGTTAAAGGTCAAAAAAGAACTTTGTACACTTTCAGTTCTTGTTAATTTCTATTTTTGTGGCACCTTCCTGTTCCCTGTTTTTTTAGCTTTAATAATAACAATGACAAATAATAATAATAATAATAATAATAATAATAATAATAATAATAATAATAATATCTAAACATTGAACCTACAAAAGCCACACAAAATACTTTCAGTGCGAGCATATATGGCAAGAGCTCTTGAACTTGAGCTAATCTTAACTCATTTGGGCCTATTTACAATACTAAGCATTTAATATTGTAAATTAAGCACAAAGTTGACATTTTCTGATTCATTTTAGGTTCCAATGGAAAAAAATGTAAGAAAATATAGTGCTAATAAAAACAAATACTAATTGCTTATGTCATGTAAGTTTAATAAAAATAAAAAAAAAGTTTAAACTTAAAGGGTCCGTGTATACAAAGTTTTAAAAAAATAAATAAATAAATAACTTTGTGGGACTCAACTGTCCGACAACTTTTTGAAAAGATGCCTGTTTAACATGGGGTGCATTTTATACTTCGATGCATCACCATGTTTGTCTCAATCAACATCACAAAGAAAAAGCATACGACAGGTTCTACTTACTGTGACGAGTATTTATTATGTTTACATGTTTTCTGCAGAGAATATGGTTTTCCAACGCCTTGTATCCTGTTGATCCAAAATCAAGTGATCACATAAATGGTATGCAAGTACGCATGTGGACCAATACAAAAAAAAAATGCAAGCGTACCGTCAGTATATTTAACAGGAAAGCATTTATAATAAAGGCAGAGACAGTGCTCACGGTTTGAAGGTGACCTACACGTGCCTAATTTATGGACTGTTCCAGGAAAGTGGGGGTCTACAGGCTTTGTCAACAATGTCTGCTTTCAACATGGACCCATCCACCGCCCGCGCTGGTCGCTAGCTCGCTTGCTTGCTCCACAAGTCAGACAGAAAATAAATATATGTGTATCTTAATTTTTCGCCAGCACCTTCCTTCCGTTCCATTATTATTCTGCAATGTGAACTGTAGAACTGCACCCTAACTGTTTAATTCACAGTACTTGTTTGTGGACCAATGAAATAGCAACTTGCCAAGACAGCCATCTGCAAGCACCAATGGTGTACATAATGTAAAAACAACCGACCTAATGAAATTGTGCCTTATTTTTTTAGGAACATTTTTTTCCCCTGGATCTGCATTGATCACATCAATTGCCCAGGGGACTGAGTAAAAGCGGAAAAACACCAATCAGCGTAGATTTTCCATCTCTGTAAAAAGTTATTTTTAAATTTGGGGAAAATGTCTCCTGCAACAGTAATTGCATACAGTTTTATAAGCTGCTTCCCTACCAGCTCTCTTAGGATGGAAACCTTTTGATAAGGCATCACAGAGCATGATATCACGCTCTTAAACCCCAACGGTTCCCGGGCAATGAGTTAAAAGTGGATTCTAGGGCTAAAAGATGTTTATAAGAAGACACTCAGTTAAGAACATATGGCAAAATGAGTCAAGTAAATAAGCTTTATTCTTCCATATGGATTTTTAAAAGCAGTTAAAAGTAGCAAACAGTATTAAGCATTTAAGCAAAATTAACAATCTTCAACAAAGACAGTAAAATCCACATTTAAAGTTCATCAAAATAATAAGAGTGAGTTCAACACTTCCAGATATCAAGAGGCAAGCATATGTCTTGCAAGTTCAAAGATTGGAATCTATACACTCTTCTCTCCTAAGCATGAAGCTCTTACAGTCTGGTGGGTCACATGTTTTAGCTATCATTTAATCCCTGCTTATATCACTGTTTAAGTTATTATTATTATTATTATTATTATTATTATTATTATTATTATTATTATTATTATTTAGCAGACACCTTTACCCAGTTCCTCTTTCTAAATGATCAATCACATTTCTGAAATTGAACCAATTTTAATGGTTTCTGCTAAATATGGGCTTTTGTCAGTGCACTCAGCAGGCAATTCACTATACCAACCGAGATGTTTTGGCACTAAAGTCCATTTCATCATTTTTCTTTGGTACTTTCCTTTCTCTGTTTCTTTATAGAACCATCTACCATCCTCAGGCTGAGTTTGTCAGAGCTATGGAAATATGTAAGCCTAGAAGCTCCAGTTACACCTGACTTGGTTTTTTCCAGCTCTTTTCTTCCCATATTGACTACTAAAAGGACATGATGGGCCAGAGTTTGAGGTCTGAACACCTTCTGTTCTCTTAACCCCTCTTGCCTCTTTACACAATGTGACAAGCAGGCTGTAGTGGTGACGTCCGACCAGAAAGAAGTACACAGACAGGCAGTAGTGATGAGTGAAACTGAGCTGCAATGGCTGCGCTCAGTACGTTTATTACACAAACAAAAATAAAAGATTGAACAAAACAGAAAAACAGGACACGGCACTTTACGCCAAAATAGACAAACAAAACGGACTAACACTTAACAAACGGTGGACTAACAGACAAACAAACACGGTGAGTAAAAATAAACAAACAAGTATCGTGCTGGTCCTACCAGCACGCAATAGCAATTGTTAATAGTTAACTTAAATTTTTCCGCCTCTCTCTCCCGTTAACTACTCACCGAACACCCAACCCCGAGTGAGTGAATTACCAATTAATTATTCACTTGAATCCCAGCACGTGAACTAAATCTGTGCAACCCTGTGCTCACATATTATTAGCTATTTTAAATGCACGTGAAGTGAAGTGAAGTGCAATCCCCGTGCCTAAATACAATTATACATTTTAAATAACTTGTGCTACACACACCCATTTATATACCGTGCAGCAATATCTATGCACCAGCATTAACACACCATATGCAACATATAACACAGAAATGCACACAGGGGCAGAGCACATTGCCACACACAACTAGCATTGTTTTGACTGACTTGTGTATAATGTGCACTAAGCTCACTTCAGCTTGGCCCTTATTTGTCTTGCCTTTTATACACTAGCTCCCTGTTCAGACCACTCCCTCATCTCCAGATTTACATTATGTCTAAGTTTCTGAAAATCATAGTCCCTTTCAAGATACTCAGTTTATTTTCAAGCAACTTTTTCTTTCATGAGGACCTTTTTTTCTTTTTTTCCAAAGAACTAGCCTGTGATCTTAAAACCTGTTTTTCCATAAAAAGATACTTGTTCTCTTCATTAAGGTCATTATGATTTTCCACCAACCAATCACGTGGTTTACGCAATTACGCAAGTCACAGCGTAATCACGTACTCACTGTCTTGCTCTGAAAAGAGATCTCCGTTCATCATTTGAAAATACTGAATCCCAATTAAACAACATAAATAGCATTGGAAAGAACTGCCCTTCAGAGTTGTGTCCCATTTAAGCAGAAATCCTGATTATCAGTATCGCGATTAGGTGCCGACTCTAGTATAATACACTGCTGTCTGACCATGGTGGTTAACCTACTAGATTTATTCTTACCTCCTTTAATAATCCTAATTAATGTCTTACCATACTCCACTTGAGTCCTATTGGAAAACATCGTCAGAGGTTTTAAAAGTTAACATCTCTTTAAAAAAAAATGTATTGATCACATTGGAAGAACATCTTTTCTCCCTGTTCCATTACATCCTTTATTTCTGTATTTTCATCCTCACCTTTTAAAGACCATCTTGTATGTATTTGCCAGCAAAAGGATTTAACAGTATTATGCTCACTGTCCTCAGATACTTTCTATGCTATCTCCCACCAAGGTTAGCGTCACATCTGTTTGGCAGCTGTTCATGTATCTCAGCTCAGCAGACGCAGTCCTCTCAAGGTCAACATGCTTGCTGAATCTCCTTTGTATACTTAGTTAATTTACTTGGATTAGAAAAAAAAAGAAATGGATTACTTAAAAATGTTACCAATGTTTTTCTTGAGAAACCCATATAATGTATGTCAATCACTGTATTATTCAAACTCAAGTGGAGAGTTTTCCAACTGAGTCTGGGAACTCAATATACATATAAGTATATTGCTATTCAGTCATACAAAACTCCAATCCCTTATATTAACTTTTGTCGAAGTGGTTGTCTTGTCTAATCTCTCAACAGTTGTTCTCAAGAACATCCCACAGTATAACAGTATGGCTTTTCATGTATGCCCCTTGTCGCTCACTATCCCCTTTTAAAAGTAAATTATAAAGACAGTACTTAACACCAGGTAGTTTCCACAACATTGTCAGTGCCATAAGATTTGTTTATATGCAGATCTAGTTCACCATGACTTTTCACTTCAAAGCATCAATGTGGTTTTTACACAGAATATTATGGAAAGCCAAAAAACCTTGATTTCTATTACATGAGAGTAGATGTTAAAACTTCATGCTGATTTGAACTTGGCTCTTGCCAAGATAAGCACCAACTAAGACGTAGCTTCACAGTAAACTAATGTGATCCATCTGTGTCTCCATCCATTTGCGCTTCCTTCCATATGATGATGTAGATATCCTTCTGTCTAGTGTTGATGGCTGAAGTGTAATGCTGGCTCCAGGGATCAGCTTATTGCCTCCCTAGCGCATCAGCACACACATTGCCTCTAAATGTATGTAAATTAACAATAATGTTGATCTTACCAATCATTTAAATTGTATCAGTGCAAAGCAGTAAATGGCATTTGATATAGGTTTTGAGTCCAGTATTAACATACCCATTTTTCATACACAACTTACTGTACCACTGCTTCCATTGACTATACCAATATGCCTCAAATGTATGCATAACAGCCAGTTATGTTGTACACAGTTCAAGAGTATAGTACAGTGGCTCTCAAAAGTAATCACCCCCTTGGACTTTCGCACATTTTATTGTGTTACAACATGGAATCAAAATGGATTTAATTAGGAGTTTTTGCCACTGATCAACACAAAATAAGTCCATAATGTCAAAGTTAAAAATAAAATCTACAAATTGTTCTAAATTAATTACAATTAATGACAGATATTGATGTGTGTTATTGTTACAATGTTTACCACAGTGATGTAAACACTAAGGGTTGTGTATCATATAGCTTAGTATTTTGCTTAAAAATATCATAAATATTTTAAAACTATTCAAAATATATCCAAATGTAATACCCGCACAAATGCCCCAAACTAGCCCAAAAAATAGCCACCCGCCCAAAGCCGCACAATACTAAAAATACAAGCCCAGTTGAGGGTGAACCCGCCCAATCTGGCAACACTGCCTTCCTGCCGTGAAACATGGTGAAGCCCCGCAGCTACAGCTATGTCCAAAAGTTTTGCATCACCTACATTTTCTTTTTGTTGGATTGAGACAATTTAAAAACAAAACTACAGAACGATATTACAAAAGTATACCAGAAGGCGGCATAATAGTAGTACAGCATTTCATGTTGGATTTCGAAATGTCAAATTGTTTCATTCTTGTCCGTTTTTTCATGAAGTATGGAAAACTACAAAGCGGCATGTAATTCAATATGTTAACGTAACATTATTCTGCAGGCTTCATTCGACTGTAAAGCAAAATTGTGCAATTTTGTTTTATTGTCAAGAGAAATTTTAAACAATTTGATGAACAAGCTTTTTTCATGATTTAAGCCTCTGTAATTGGGCTAGAATCGCTTTAATCCCTGATGTAGAAGATGCTTGGACCTATTTTCTGAATCAGTTTTTAGCAATTGCCAATAAGCATGCCCCGGTTAAAAAGTACAGGGTCAAAGGCAGACATAATCTTTGGTTCTCTGTGGATTTATAATAACTTATTCATCAAAGAAATTTACTATGGGCTACGGCCCAACAAACAAACAGGTCATGCGATTGGATTGCTTTTAGAACTCTAAGAAATAAATGTACCACCTTGACACAAGTTAAAGTCTACGTTTTATCTTAAAGCAACTGTTAAATTTAAATAATCCATTAAAGTTTTGGAAGGTAATAAAAACATTTAACTAGAATCGGCTCATCAAATCTTCCTCAGCAAATATACAGTGCCATTAAAAAGTATTTGCCCCCTGTCTGATTTTCTGCATTTTTGCATATTTTTGACACTAAATGTTATCAGATCTTCAACCAAAACTTAATATTAGATAAAAGGGACCCTGAGTGAACAAATAACACAGAAATGGGATACATATTTCTTTTATTTGTTAAAGAAAGTTTAAGAGGAGTTTAAGTGCGCCAAGGTCCGACTGGAAATGACATTAGTAGAGTCATGTGACAAATGCATAAAGGAGGCAGCACCTGTGTTGAAAACTGGAAGAAAGTGGGCGGCAGAGAAAGCTGTGGAGGATGCAAAGGCTGCCCTTCGAATTAGTGATATCATTGGGCAAGTTCAGCATGGAAGAGGGGGTCTTGGTCTCAGTTCAGCTCCTCCTACATGGCACAAGGCAGTCCCAGCTCAATGGAGGAAGCTGGTAGTCAACGAGGTGCAAAAGCAGGAGGAGAGGATGAGGTGCATAAAGGCCATTTCCCAGGCCAAGCAGGGAGAATGGATGAGATGGGAGAGTGTGGAACAACGCAAGATTGGCTGGCAAGACCTATGGTCAATGGAACAGAGCAGGATCAGTTTCCTCATCAGGTCAACATATGATGTTACAGTATTACAGTAACAATTCTTTGCAAAATATATTTTTGGGTGTTCAGCCCCATTCATGTCTATGGCAATGTTAAAAAACACATTTTCAGTCATATCTCTCGAACCAGAGCACCTACAACCACCGTTAGGCTAGGATGTCTTAAAACCTGCTTCAACTGGATTTTGTATGAACAGAGAAAGGAGTCAGAATTAATTCAGTAAAATAATATTGCCATTTCTAGGAGCAACTGCTGTACTGAAGTAATTGAATTTGAAATACATGTTATAAAATAAACTGTTATACAAATAACATTATCTTGTAACAATTGTAAGTCGCCCTAGATAAGGGCGTCTGCTAATAAATAAATAATAATAATAATATTACAGTTAAACAAAAGTTCAGTACTAATTGACACTGCAAATTGCTGCAAATTATGAACAGGTTACAATGATTTGAACTTAGAAAACTGAACAAGTGTTAATGTTAGGAAAAAAGCTTGTCTATGTGCCTTTCTCATTAGTGCACATACACTCTTGGAAGCCGGTCAGACTATTGCATGTGGAAGCCTGGAACCTTGAAAGAAGCAGGCATCTGAGGGAACTAAACACAGAAGCTAGGTATTGCAAATTAGTAAACAAAAGGGTAACCCTTTTTAGACAGAATGATATTTGAAACTAAAAAAGACCTATTTGATTTTATTTGATTATGTTGTTACTAAGCATAGAGGTTTTAAATAAAAAGGTATTCTGATCTAATAATAGTGACAAAACTCTGAAGAGAAATAATATGTTTTAAGTATTTTGATCTAATTAGAAACATAATATTTAAACTAACAAGTGTTTTTGCTTGTTTAAGGCTCTACTGTAATACAAACAGACTGTAAAAGCAGGAGCGAGCATTTAATCTAATCAATTAAAGAATTAGTTCAGTTTCTTTCTCCAACTAAACAAAAAATCTTTTAGACATTACAATATCCGTTAAATTAAAGAATATAAATGGTTTGTTTATATACAGGTTTTACTGCAAAAAAAACCAGGAACTGTTAGGTTGGAATATTAGACAAATAAATTGTAAATTTTAGTACACAAAAAACCTACAGAAAAATAGCCTTGCCCTTATCTGCTTGCAAGCAGAGCGGTGCTAGATATGGAAGGTTCTTTTTGGCAGTCAAAGTGAGATTTACTTTAGTAGTCCGCAGTTTTGAATCCAAGATCTTTCTATGATAAGAAAGCCTGGCAGTCGAAGGGAGCATTCCACAAATTAGGGGAGTTGTGTCCACTATCAGTTTTTATCAAATAAGTAGTCTTTCTTTGGGAGAAAACTGACTTCATGTGGTGAATTTGGAGAAGTGCTTACAATTGTGTTTCATTTTAAATCAAAACAATAGTCTTGGCAAGAAAACAGGGTGTCTGAATCTTGCTTGAGCAGGCAACTTTTAGAAACAGAGAGAGGTCAGACATAGTCCGAGAATGGCACAGTTAAATAAGGCTATTATATTTAACATGTTTATTATAGCTTAAATTTAAATGAACATAATTGAACTGACCACTGTATGCTTATTCAGACGGCAGTCTTTGTCCCATACTTTAACACACATTTGTATATGAAGTTAAACTGGCCCATTGACAACACACTGAAAAGGCAACATGCGGCGAGGAGGGACATATATTTTTGACTCAGCTAAATATAATCAAATAGAGCTGGTGTTACATATTAAAGAACATCTCATATATACACATATACTTGTATTATATTATAGCAAGGATTCTGTGAAATTTGGTCCACCTGACTTTAGAAAAAGGAGGAGTTGGAAAAAGAGAGCCATGAAATCATGTTCCAATATTTTTTTGCAAGCAGTTATATCCAATCAGTTTTGAAAAATAAGTTGACCAGATCCTTCTAGAATGTATATTTAACTTAAAGATAAGAAATGTCAAGGCCGAGTGATGACTAGATTTAATTGGGACTTCTGATGTATTCAATGGAGGGCAAATCCTATATAAGCCCAGAGAAAGACCCCATTCGATACCATTCAACTTGCTAACTACAAGTTGTGTGGTCCATGCTCTGAAGATCTCTGAAAAACTGATTGCTGTCTGGTCGAACTCAAGTCTCTGCCTTTTGAAGACAGTTCTTATTTTTCAATATATCCTACACTACACTTCCATATACTGGAAGGTAAGCATATATTTGAATTTAATATCTCTTTTATATTGATGAATTGAACCTGTAAAGCACTGGATCGCCCAGACTGCTTTTTACTTGGGATTCTGATTGGTCTCAACCAACCAATCCAATCCAATTTTGAAAGCATTTAATAAAACCAAAAAGAGCACTGCTACTGCTCTGAATCATTAAAACGTCAAATTAAATGAGTCTGTGTGATTTACTTGAATGTTTAAAAGTCATCCGGATACACTGCAAGCCCGAACGATCCACTTACAGGAGACCGAAACATCTTTATGTCCTCCTAAACGTCTCCCCTGAGTTTAAGAGTGTGCTTAGAGAATATATATATATATGTATATATATATATATATATATTGTATATAAAGAGTATGTGTGAAATCTTCACAGCTTACTGTGAACTAATATTTAAGGACATAATAAATAAATATATACTCAAGATATCCCATTGCTTGGTATACAATGTCCGTGCCAACATGTTTTTGCTGACATAAGCATTTGGGCGACACTGTGTATGTTCCCTTCATTGTAAGGAAAACCTACGCGGTGATCTGATTCAAGCATTCAAAATCCTAAAAGGTATAGACAAAGTGGACCCAGGGAACTTTTTTGACCTGAAAAAAGAAAAAAGAACCAGGGGTCACAAATGGAGATTAGATAAAGGGGCATTCAAAACAGAAAAAAGTAGGCACTTTTTTACACAGAGAATTGTGGGAGTCTGGAACCAACTCCCCAGTAATGTTTTTGAAGCTGACACCCTGGGATCCTTCAAGAAGCTGCTTGATGAGATTCTGGGATCAATAAGCTACTAATAACCAAGCGAGCAAGATGGGCCAAATGGCCTCCTCTCATTTGTAAACCTTCTTATGTTCTTTAATAAAAATGTGATTTGGTATAATTTAATTATGATGCTATTCTGAATAAATTAATCATGCGGCATGATTATAGCAGCAGTTTATGCATTCTGTAAATATTTGATCTAATAGCTAAAAAGTACAATGCTTATGGGCTGTCAGGGCTTGTTTTCAAAAGATGTCAGCATGGACATTGTAAACAAACCAATGCATGGAATGGCTTGTGTGTGTGAGAGAGAGAGATAGAAAAATACAGTATATGCATGTCTCCAGTCATACGCGATTTTCACGATCACGTCACCTTCCAACCAAAAAGTATGGCCATAGTCTTTTGTTTTTGACTGTTAACTTGCCCCATTGACCCTACTTTATGCATCCATGGCAGGTCAAAACTCACAAATTGTGCGTCCCTTCCTGCGATTTCATCAGGCAATGTGTGATGCTCGCTTACAAATATATATTTTTTGTGAAGCGACCTCCTCCATTGAAATTTGAAGATTGCATCGGACAGTGTGTTCCGGGCTTTCGTTTTTTTTTTCCCCAAAATGTAGTCGTTGCCAATTATTTTTTATTATTTTCTCCCAATTTGGAATGGCCAATTATTTTTAGGTTCAGCTCACTGCTACCACCCCTGCACTGACTCGGGGGGGGCGAAGACAAACACACGCTGTTCTCCAAAGAGTGTGCCGTCAGCCGACTGCTTTTTTTTTCACACTGCGGACTCACCCAAGAGCTACAGCGTCAGAGGACAATGCAGCTCTCGGGCAGCTTACAGGCAAGCCCGCAGGCGCCCGGCCAGACTACAGGGGTCGCTGGTGCGCGGTGAGCCGAGGACATCTTCGGCCAATTGTGCGCCGCCCCCTGGGAGCTCGCATCCACGATCGGCTGTGGAATAGCCTGGACTCGAACCGGCGATGTCCAGGATACAGAGCGCATCCTGCACTCCACGCGGAGCGCCTTTACCGGATGAGCCACTCGGGAGCTGGGCTTTCGTTTTCGAATCTGTTTTTTGGACTCTGTTTTTAATAACATCTAAAAATGGTCCAAGGAGAAGGCAGTTTTGCCTCTTCATAAAAATTAACAATTGACACGTACTTGCTTTCATTTACAGAAGGTTACTTTGTTACCTGAGTAAACTACTGTGAGATGTTTGTTTTTTTAATGTGTGTGTATATATATATATACGTATATATATATATATATTTTTTTTGTTTAACTAATTATTGTCAAGTTTTAAAACTTAAATGTCTGATTCGCTTTTTTTTTTTTTTACTGTTGCATTTACTATTTTTGTGCAAGACGTGTTTTTTGAAGAGGAAAGAAAAAAAGTCCAAGCAAAACCTGTTTCAAGTCTCACTAGCTCTAGAGAGTTGCACAGCCAAATTGGAAAATGGTTAGAAATCTGAGCAATTGCTAATGTGCCAGGTTCTCTAAACCTCTTTTTAGGGTTTATAGTTACTTTGGTTAGAATGGTCACACAAGTTACAAATTGGAGTGATGTGGGCAATTCTCCAAGAAGATGGATAACATTACTGCAAGATAGATTAGGAATATGGGCTGGGGGCCCTCCAACTGCTGAGAGAGCTGGTTTTAAAAACCTCGAAAACAGTATTGTCCAAAAGCTTCCTAACAGCAGTTAAGACTCATGTACTTGTAATCTTCTGGGAATGTAGGTGTTTTTTGCAATGGGCGAGATAAGAGCTGCAATGTCTCTTCTTGCTGAAAGAAGAGCCAGCAAAAGGATTTTAAGCAATTGTAACAAGCTTTATTATAATTCTGGTGGCTACAATATGTTAAATCTCTTACCCAACTTTACTCGGGTTTGCATTGAAAGACAAAGGCCCTGTCCACACTACATAACCGATCTCGAGAACCGTACTCAAATGTTTTAATTAATCCAACTCAAAGCATCCACACTGAAGTACTGTTTCATGTTTGTCAAGCTTCATGCGTACAAACACTCTTGAAATAGTTCGGTTACAGTTCTTAGCAGTGCAATGAACAGTGGAAATGACTACAATACTATCCCACCATGCACTGTATTTTATTTTTAAATAATGTGTTATGCTCCATGTTAATATAGGTCCATAATGGAAAAAGTAAATGCGCGCACACACACACACACAATTAGGGCTTGAAGTATTCGGGTTTTATTTTTAATCAGGTGATGTCCCTTTAAACAAATTGAGCTGATTCTGTTTTCATAATTAAAAAGCTGTTAATTACAAAACAATCTTTGTTTTTACTTTCATATCTTGCCTGAGCCTAATTCTGGTCCCCTTAATTTTATTTCAAACAGAGCTGACAAATTACATGAATTGTTCATCCCCAATCCTACTTTTAACTCCCATTTAATTTTTGCAGTTGACTAATTTAACGTTGTGCTTTTATTTTCCCCACTAGTTCAACAGAGAAGTCCTGACACTTTTTTTTTTTTTAAGCATACAAATGAATACCCAGTGCAGAGTGTACACTGATAGCAAGTCATTCATATCAGAAAACATGTTGGGATATTGGAGGATACACAAAAAATATAGTTTGGTATCACATCGTCCACACTACTGACAAAACGCACTGCTTGATGCAATCTAATTTAGAACCGGACTCGAGACTACCCCCGAGGTGGTCTTGAGTCCGGTTCTCGACTACGGTATTAAACGCTGCATAGTGTTGTAACGATCACTCTGCACAACTGAGAGGCAGTTGCACTGTCCTTCCTAAGGAGATACTACTGGCCCTATTCCTATAACTAAATAAGTCAGCAAGAGTGACAGACAGCAAAAGCAGGGACATCAGAGGTGTCAATTTCACAAACAACCGGTTTAGTGTTGAACAATAATGTCAGCAAATGAAAAACAAAAAAAAACAAAAGGTGGACAAAACAGTTAAGTATAAAGATGGTACAGGTAAGATGGGAAATGGAAAACAGAAGGCCAAAAAGCAACACAAAGGAGAAATGGGTGTAGTGTCGAGTGGGCCTCAAATAAACCGACACACACAAACAAACACAAAATCAATGCACAGACAGACTGAGAAAGATAAAGGTGATTGAAATGATCATAGATGATAATAATAATAATAATAATAGTCTGGATGGCAATGAATGGTGCATGAAAGGTAGGCCTAACAAGTCCAGCAGAGCAGCAATGTAATTGAAAACCAAACAAAGTAACAAAAGAACAAAACCAAAAAATACAGGAAACACCAACAGATAGGAAGTCCAGCAAAGTGTCCAGTATTAATGATTGTAGAAGGTTGAAAATGATGAGTCTGTCCAGTAGTGCGGAGTTGAATGTTGAGCAGTTGTTTGGAAAAAATCAGGAGGATCAGGAAAAAATGGAGACTGAACACACAAAACAACAAACACTAAACAGACCTTGAAAAACAGCTAAACTTAAACAAGTAACAGTGAAAACAAAAAAAAGAGTTTAGACAAAGTGCAGGATAAAATAAAATAAAAATGACTGCACTGGAATTGTCTAAAGATGCCAAAGGATTCACTGAGATTTAAGTTTGTAGTGCTGCAGGTTATGATGAATTCTTCAGAGAAAGGAAGTCACCCTCCAGGCCTAATCAGTCTGCTTTAATACAGGTGCTGGCTACTAAGGAGCATTCGAGGAGTGGATATATGAATGGGCCAATGGGGAGAGAGGATGAACAGAGGGTGGTTGCAAGGAACTGTGGGAAATGGAGTTTTTAACCTGGCCAGGCTACTGACCCTAATTAAAGGGACAGGTGGGTGAGACTTACACCCACATTATGTAGCATGGGATTTGCTACAGTGTGTACGCTAACCATATTTAGCACTTTTAAGCTGGTTTAAAGCAACCAGTATGGTTTAAAGACATATTGTGGACAGGGCCAAAGTATATGTTCAGATATGACTGTCTGACAATTTTTAGATGAGGAAAGAAGTTCAGCAGTCACTTTTCAACATCTCTTATCTTAATTGTGTTTGATAACCTGTTCATTTAAAATAGTTTTGGGGATCTTGGACTTCAAAATATGGATATTACTGAAGCCATAAATTTACCTGGGACTTTTCAACACCTTTTTTAAGTTTGAAGATTGTGCTTGAGAACCCTGCTGATATTTCAATATGACTGCTTACAATACATTATTATAATAAAGTGTAAGTATGCTTAATTTTTCTGTGATAACTTGTCTCTCACTCACGTTACTGATTTAACATTTGGAAGATTAATCCTTGGCTATTCTAACATATAAAGGCTTCATCTCCCTGTTGCGAATCAGATCCTCAACATTGGACAGAAATGACTGACTTTTATAGTGGACTGATGGAGTTGGCATGAGTTTTTCTTTTCATTACTGATGCATCACAAGGGTTAGTCTCTAATTAAGGACTCTATTGGCCATTTTGGAGGTCTGTAGATTTTGACCCCAAACTTTGAAGTACAGTATTTACTGAGGAAGTTTTCTTTTTTTTGTGAAACTGACTTACAACCCTTCCCATTCCTTTGTAAAAAGAATCAATAACAAAGATCAATGAATCCACTAAATGTTATCTATCTGAAAAACAACATTTTCTTTTGGTCAGCAATATTCAAAGTAGGGATGCAACGGTTATGAAACGAAACCAACATTTTCTTAATTCCAAACTAAATGATGCAGACAAAACAAAACTGAACCAAAACTGACAATGAAAAGGCTTTGAAAGTCTCAGTACTAAGCCAATGGCATTTTCAGCAGCTTATCACACACTTTTCTTCATGTAGACAGTTCATGTTAACATCCCATAATTAATAAATCAAAAGGCTTCATACTCTGTCTAGGTGTTAAGATGTCTAGGTTTTCTTTTTGTGTTTCAAAAATAGTTTGTTGACAAAAGGTACTAGTCCTAGCAGACATAACATAAGACATAACACTGCATAGCCTAACTTAATATTTGTTTTAAAAAATGCATCTTAAAAAATGAATAAAACAAAAACTTGAAGTATTTCCTTCTTAAAAAAATTAAAATAAAAACAAATAAAAATAAAAAACAGCCAAATGAAAAATAACTGTTAAATAAAACGTTAGTCCCGAACCATTGTGAAACTGGAAAAAGCATTCAACTAGGTGAAGCTGCAAAACAAGCAAAAGGAATGCTGCCAACATGGACCAACTTGCTGCTAGTAATCTGAGGAAGACCATGCTTATTAAGCAGCACCTTGATTCATGGGGACATTGTTGCTTGGAATCAGTACACATATCTGGAGGAGGCTTTAAATTAGATGCTTCTATTGGTACGTTGATTTTGGAAATGCACTTATTGGAGATTTCATTGGCCTTTAGTTTAAAATCGTTACTTGTATTATTTTAGATTGCAGGGTTGTGAGATTTTGAAAAGTAATCTTACATGCTGTTGTGCAGTTCATGTAAAATGATCTCAGATCAGACCTTCTGGGAACAATCACTTTTGAAGAAGTCGTCTGTAATCTCAATGAGTATCTATGTGAATAACTGTTTATTTAAAGGAAATTACATACTAGTTGCTATATTTGCAAAACCAGCTTTTTGTTTTCGTGGAAGTTCCCTTTAGGGTTTTTTTTTTTTTTTTTACCAACTCTTAATTTGTTATGAGGACTAATGAGACA
The DNA here is from genome assembly GCA_030684275.1 of Acipenser oxyrinchus oxyrinchus. NCBI lineage: Eukaryota > Metazoa > Chordata > Actinopteri > Acipenseriformes > Acipenseridae > Acipenser > Acipenser oxyrinchus. Next base: position 15,668,348 of record CM060247.1, read on the forward strand.
AAAGACATGTATTGTCTTGTTTCTGCCAATGCACACCCTAGTTGCTTAACATATAAGGATTGCTCCTTTAATTACGTGGAAATGGCTTACAACAAAGCTCAGTTTCATAAAAGACTTAACACTTCTTTAAATAACAATGCCTTAATAAATACTGTAGTAGATACTGCATTTTTCTTGGTTACCCCATCCATAACAAATCAAAAACAATATATGCTGTCATCTGTTTTATTTGTCATTGGTGCAAAGTAAGGATAACTAGAGGTAATGATTGTCCGTTTCAAAAATTACTATTCTCCATTTCACAAAACAGTAACTAACGTTTTCTTTTCTAGCTTTTTATTATTTCAAACTATGTTTAAGTAAAGGCCAATACATTATTTATTGTTGTTTTGTGTTTATTTTAATCAAGCAACAGTTCGCAGAAGTGAAATATTAAATGCACACAAGTTGAAAAAACGAGTGCTGAATGTCAGCTAACAACACAACTGAACAGCATTTTAAATGCTTAATACTGACGTTTAACTTCAACCAATCGTTCAAACAAGTCGCAATGATTTAGCTGCTTTCTAGAATACAACGCATAGCCTACATTTCAATATTAGTAACAGATCTTAACAATAAAAAATGTGTCCTTACCCCATGCATGTGGGGTGTAGTTTTCCAAAAAAAAAAAAAAAATCTTGACACAGTTGTATACACTATTATAGGGCTTTGTGGCACACTCTGTTCCAATATGTGACCTTTAGAAATAACCTAGACAACATTATAACACATAGCTTTAGCTTTAGCCTTAGTAATGCACAATATCAACTCCCCCCCAACCCCCAACCCATACAATTGTCCTTTCCTATCAAGTACGAAATGTAACCATTACCTAATGGGTATTTATCCCTAAAGACCCTGTAACCTGAAAAGAGATAACAAAGACTGCCCGTCGGAGCCTGTGATGCAGTCGTGCCCGCCCCCGAGGGCACATATATAGACTGTACACACAGATCTCGTCATCATTTTTCCTTTCATCTGACCTAAGATGAGAGAGACTACGAACAGATAAGTATCAAGTTACTTATCTGTTTTTTCGCTTGTGTAATTACACTATTAATGCGATTTATTGTTATGTGCTTTTAGTAATTGCTATGCATTGTACACTCAGCCGTGGTTTTCGTTAGTCCCATAGCGGCCTTGTGTCCTACGCAAAGCCTGTGGCTCTATTGCCCTTTTCCCCGGGATCGAATAACCATAAGTCGGCTACTTGTGTTCTCTCTCGGGCTTCGAGCTTCATTTTGAAGTTTGAAAAAAATGTTGTTTTGTTTTACGAAAATTATACATAATTAACAGTAATGAAGTTGTTACTGTTTTATATGAGAATTTGTTTCTCGGTTGTATTTTTTCTGTTTTTTCACAGAAATACTAATTCAGCTGCTGGCTCCACAGTCCTGCATTGACTGAGACGCACGCTTCGGGATAAACTACTTGCAGTTTTTCCCACAGTCTCGTTGCCACATTAATTCTGCTTGCAGAATTATTGTGAAGGTTTAGGCTAACAGTAGGCTTTCCTCAGTTTTCAGACTGTTTGGGTTCAGCCAAAAACACAATAGGTGGATGTCCCTATAGATTAATACACTGTTATACTGTGGGATGTTAGGGCAGCAGTGTGGAGTAGTGCTTAGGGCTCTGGACTCTTGACCGGAGGGTCGTGGGTTCAATCCCAGGTGGGGGACACTGCTGCTGTACCCTTGAGCAAGGTACTTTACCTAGATTGCTCCAGTAAAGACCCAACTGTATAAATGGGCAATTGTATGTAAAAATAATGTGTAAAAAATAATGTAATTGTATGTAAAAATAATGTGATATCTTGTAACAATTGTAAGTTGTCCTGGATAACAGTGTCTGCTAATAAATAAATTATAATAATAACTATAGGTCCAGACTTGCTCCTGTTCCCGCCGGTACTCTGTACAACGAATGAGATTCCATTCCCGATTCACTAGCAGTTGCTGGGCTCAGCTCTGCTTCGGGTCTGGCTGTTCGCAGTCCCTCTGGCAGTGTTTCGTTGCCGCTCTGGTCTCTGCTTGCAGTGCCATTGCGAAGACAGTAGGCTTCCCTCAAGACTGTGTTGGCTTGCCAGAAGCTATATAGGTGGGCAATCCTATATATATTGTTTCTACGGTAACTGTAGGTCACAGACCTACCCCGTTCCCAGCGAGCGAGGTTACCACACCAGTACATGCCATGTGCACTCTACTGTGGGTACTGTGCCGTGTGTACCATACCATGTGCATCATACCATGCCTTGTGTACAGTACTGTGGTACCGTATCTATTGACACCGTGCTGTGTGCACCGCACCGTAGACTCCAGTGTGGGAATGTATTGACCTGGAAGGTAAACGAGGTAGCAGCTGCAGGCAATAGAATCAGCTGCAATCATTTACCAAGGGGTCATGCATAACCGCATAAAAGGGGCTGGAGAATTGTAATCTTTTCCTTCGCTTTTGGTTTCGAAATAGACCCAGAAGGACCCGTGCACTGTGTACTGAGCGTATCGTCAGTGTTTGTTTGTTTGTCTTGTCTATAATTGTTACTTGTGTGTTTATAGACAGCTAACACGTTCCGGAGCTGTCGCTAAGAGCCAGCACTGAACCCGGAACAGCACTGCACTATTTGTCACTCTTTAAACTGTATCACCCACCACAAGCACTACAGCATGCACCCAGGACTGGTGACCGTGGTTGTATATTCTGGGAGAGATACTGTGTTTATTGTTTAGGGCTGCAATCCCTGTTACTGTACACCATGTTTTACGCATTGCTGTGTATAACCAGAGTTTATTATTTGGTCACCAGACCTGGATTATAACAAAAATAAAACATCTGTTTTCCATACCAGATTACAAATCTCTGTCTGCTTATTCCTGCACTGCATCACCTCTGTACCTGTACATAAGCAGGAACCACTTTGCCACACCTTCCTACAGATATCAGGACTGCCCAGTCCCAGACCATCTTCCGGCGTCTCCTCAAGACTCACCTCTTCAGACAGCACCTGTAGAAACTCCTCTTTTCCATCTGGACACTTACACTCTTCCTTAAGTGCACTTTACTTGCTCTTATCTGCTCCCTATTTTACTGCATTTAATCCTGTACTTTAGAGTACTATAATCTGTCAAGTGTCATTTAATCTGTAGTATTTTGTATTTAATTATATCCTGATATCTACTCTGTTATCTGCTCCATTATTGAATCGTATTTTGTCATATACTTGTACTTGCTAGAACCGAAGTGATTGTATTTTATCTTGCTCTTAATTGTATTAATACTTGTACTGTGATTCTTGAAATGTATTTTTCTTTACGACTGTAAGTCATCCTGGATAAGGGCGTCTGCTAAGAAATAAATAATAATAATAATAATAATTTGCATAATTTACTGGTGATGTCACCATAGCTACTGTTTATTTTATTGAAAATCCTATTATTTTACAGGTAAGCCATATAAATGGAATAAAACATTCATATGTAGTTTAAAAATACATTATATAGAAAAGTAATTATGTTTTTATAATTTAAATAAAAATACACGTTGTTTATTTACACGCAACTGATGCTGCTTGCGAATAAGCCTGCACTGCAGCAGCACTAACTGCAGCGGACTGAGGCAAAACAATCTTAATTTAACAGCCACCGTTCCAAGCAGGTTATCAGTCACAGTCACATTTTAGTATTACTACGACTACTACGACTACTAATACTAATAATAATAATAATAATAATATGAATCTATGCTTGTCAAGTGACCGCAGAGATTGGTTGTGCCTCCATGATACATCAACAGTCACTTGCACAATTTGCATTCAACTTTTTTTTTGGTCGTCTGGGAATTAAACAAAAAAATCCCAAACAGCAGACGGGTTTCGAGACATTTCTTTCAGTACAGCTTACGCTATACAACGCTTTGCTGTCGAGATGGCGAATGAAGAAATTAAAGGTTGCCACTGGATAATACTAGCTTGAGGGTGGAGGGTGCTCAGTTTCCGAAATTAATTATCGTTAGCGTATTTTTTGTATGTTGCAAACATATTCTACCAGAACACTTCTCTTACACTGTCTTGTACACTAGGTATTCAGTACATATTTTACTGAAGCACTACAACCACTATTGGTACCCCCTCAGTGCTTTGGATACTATACACTGCTCCATTCACAGCAGCGGCGCCATATAGAGTTGCTTCGTATAAAGATTTGGTATGTATAATGATTTGGTAGTCGATTTTTAATACAACAACTTTTGTTAAAGTAATATGCATTACACAAATCAAAAGATTGAATTTTAGATGTGAGTGACATTTAATGTGTGATTTATACTATTCACACATTGTCAAAAGGTTTCTGTTAACAGGGGAAAAAAAAAGTGCGTGAATGGTGCCTGACGAACCTTCAAAGGTTTAAAACAATCTTCGAATTCCTGGCTAGCGAACAAACCTTCGAACCTCAAGGCAGTTCAGGTCACCTTCTTGGGGTACTATACCTGGTTTAACTTTATGAAGGTGCTATTGCCTGTCACATAGCGGCATTACTGTATACTGTACTTGTTACAGTAAGTACTACTGTAGTAGCACAGCTGAGCGGTTGTTCAAATTGTACACCATTGCTGTTACACTATTCCAGGCTTTCATTCTTGCAATCTATGCATGACTGGTCTCCCCATGGGGGTCAAGCATGGCAGATGTCCTGCGTGTTTGGGTCCAGAGCATGCGAAGGAGGCACTCATCAACCACATCACCTTTTGAGTTCTGTGCGTCTTTTTCCAAGAGTGTCACGCTTCTCTGTGGAGCAATCTTAGTCCATTCTGCTTGGACAGGGCTCCCCTCCATCCTCTTCTCAAAGAGAGGGCTGCATCCTCACCTGATGGCTCTGTGCCAAGAGAGAGCAGGAGAGCTACATGTCTGAGACCACCTTCACGGTCCCCTTCCTCTAGCTCTCCTTCACCTCCTCCTACTTCCCCTCCTAAGAAGAGGAGAAAGAGCCACCGGTCTAAGAGATCAGAGAGCTCTGAGCAGCTGGATAAGCTCTGGGCGGAGGTCTCCCAGCAGGGCACCATGTTAGCCATGCTACTGCATGAGTGCACTGCTCCACCTACTTCCCTTGTGCCTTTGGAGCAGCAGGGAGTAGTTAACGCAGACTCACAAGAGGATCTATTGTCTATCGCTGCCTCTGAGGAGATGGACATTCAAGAGTTCCCCTCTGAGAAGGGAAACTCGGGTAACGCAATACCAGTAGTGCATCTTTCCTTATCAGCAGAGCATATGCTGCTGATCAAGTGGGCCACTGAAACCTTACAGGTTCCATGGCCTGTAGATGAGATTCGGAAACACTCCATTTTTGAAGATAATCCTGCTCCTTCTCAGGTGTCTCCCCCAGTGCACCCAGACTTTCTTTTTGAGGTCCATTCATCCTGGGGTCAGCTGGCTACAGCTCCTGCTGTTTCACGTTCCATGGAGACGCTGTACAGCATGCATGATGCAGAGAAGCTTGGCTTCTCTGGCTTTTCTCCAGTAGATACTGCTAGTGCAAGCACCAAAACTAGCGCTCCAAATAAGGACACTACCTGCCCAAATAAACAGTGCAGGGTTTCAGAGAGCATTCTCAAGTGGGCTTACTCAGCCAGGCGTTCGCTGCATGGCTGGGTAATTAATTATCTTGGTAGCATACCAGAACTGCTTGTTAAGGTCTCTGTCCCAGAGCCACAGACCCACACAACAACAGCTTGTGGAGCTGCAGTTGGTTAATAAGAACCTGCTCCGTATCTCTAAGGCGTCAATGCGCCTCGGATGCCTGAGTGCTCAATACTGTACAGACTGGCTATTCTCTACAGTTCAAAAATGGTCCCCTTCCCTTTCGGGGTGTGACTGCAACGTGGACCCGCGAGATGCAGTGGTGTTGTCTCAGAAGGTGACAGCCCTGCTACAAAACCAGGCTGTTTGCATGGTATATCCTCTTCTTTTGAAAGAAGGTTTCTACTCCAGATACTTCCTGGTGCCCAAGCTGATGGAGATTCAAGATGTTGACCATGCAACATATTGCAGTCAATAAGGCCAGGTGACTGGTTCACCACGGTGGACTTGAAAGACGCTTATTTTAATATCCCCATAAAACTATGGCACAGGAGGTACCTGTGGTTTGCTTCCCAAGGGACAGCATAGGATTTCACAGTACTGCCATTCTGCCTCTCTCTCGCTCCCAGTGTGTTTTTGAAGTACATAGAGGCTATTCTGGCCCCACTGAGAATCACAGGCATCAGAGTACTGTAATGAATAAGGTATACAATTTATTTAAAAATAAATAAGTCTCTAGTCGCGCACCTAGGGATGCCAAAATGTAAGAAATGATATATACATCATACCTTAAGAGTTCTGCATCATGTAGAACCCAAATTCCCTTGACAATAATTGACATTTACACAACACGTCAGAAATATAAAACAATATTTTAAGAATAAAAATGGTGCACAACTAATCTAATATTACAGAAAGACGATTGGTTAGAGATATGCGTGAATAGTATACAGTTAATTGATTTCTTAGTCAAACGATTACAATGACCACAACATTATTAGCATACATGGTTAATATACTAATATTAATTATAGCTGATCACACAAAGTGTATACTTTGCAGTAGTATTTTCAATACTTGTTTCTCGTTGTAATTGATCATGTTTCATATCAAATGCGCGAGAATCAATTCAACCTCCCATTCAGAATGGAATCCAACGTTCCAATAACTAATTTATGAAATTAGTTTCACCGTGTTAATTTAGTTTATCCATGATCTACCAAACTGATAATATGTTCTCAACCTCAATCGATTCTATATTCAAATTAACTCAGAAATGGGGCAATGATCAAATTCTCTGCATTTACGAGACAACTCCTTTGAGTTGCACATTTCAACAAACAAAATAAATTTCTTGCACACTCAAAAACAAGAAGTTATATTCTATTTCTAGAACAATTTGTCCACTAACTTGATAGCATTAGCTACAGTTAATTTCTCAAGTCATAAAATGTTTAATATTTGATATGTTGAATACTTAACGATTTTCAATAAAGAAGTCAATCTTCTTTGGTGATGAACACGGCAGCTTCTCCCATCTCTCTCAGTCTGAAGTTCCAACGAAAGAAGATGGTACTTTGCTAGAAGTACGCATTGTATTGCGTTGGCTCACAATAAACAATAGTTCTTTTCAAAGGGAGGTAGGTCCTGATCTCCAACAGTCCTGCAACATTATCTTTGGCTTGTTGGAAGGTTTCAAACTGGAATGGGTTCTGTTGATCAGACGTACTCACAGTTTAAATATTGTGTCTGGGTTATTCCACCGCAAACACGTGGGTCTTGGGTGTTTAGAATATTTCACTGAAACAACACAAACACAACCTCTTAATAACGTACCCTTCTGATTACAAGTCACCTGGACTATGTCAGCACAAGTGCACTTGAAAAGTTATTTAAGTTCATTTAAACAACCTTGGTTAGAATTCTGGTACGGGATACAGGTCTCAAAATCGGAACAGCTGTTGGTTTCTCCTCAGGTCTTTTCTGTGTGAGTTGGTTCCAAGCAGTTTGCAGCAGGGCACGTCATGGGTCCTTGCAATCGTCCCCTTTAGAGCTGGTCAGCCTTCTCAGGACATGATTTTAGCCATTTTCGTATCTGATTCTATTCCCACTTCAGAACAGATTTCAGAACCAATTTCACCTTCAGCACATAACTTACAGTCCGCTTCCTACTTCAGACCTTGTTCCAGTCGTCTTGAATTATACCTCAACCTGTTTTGATTGGATCGTTGAATTCATGGGTGGTGTTTAACATCACACAACATGTTTAAACACGGGTCAGCTCACCTCTGGCCACTCCTTGGCCTTGCCCACAGCTCGTGATTGACAGTTCACTCGAATTTCCTTTGTCTTGTCAACTTGATTGATCAGTCCTCCTAGCTCAGGACTGGCATTTGTCAGTTCAGCAGAGATCATGATCTGATGAAGGCCATTTGGTTGGCTTATCAAGATCCGATCTGAAGAGGAATTTTTACGACTCAGCTTCACAAAGCTGCAATTGTCTACTTTGACCAAGGGATGGGGGGGAAGAGAAAAAACATTAACTTGAAACTTTCTCAAACAAGTTTAAACGGTGTATATATCATCCAGCAATAACCTGATTTGACTCCACTGTCCGCTACAGTACTCTTACAATTATCTGGACGACTGGCTCATTTGTGCTCAGTCTACAGTGCAGGCAGAGGCTCACACGGAATGCGTCACAGACCACTTTCATTGGTTGGACCTGTCGGTGAATCGTGTAAAGAGCCAGCTCACACCCTTGCAGACAGCCTCCTATTTGGGAGTGTGCCTGGACTCCAGGTCCATGCTGTTCTCTCTGTCGTACAACAGAGTACAGAAAATAGCCGCTTGTCCTGAAGATTTTTCAGCTCAACAGAAAGTTAACAGTAGTGACGTTCCAGAGGTTTCTGGGCTTGATGGCAGCAGCTTCCCAGACCCTTCCTTTAGGTCTTCTGCGCATGTGCCTTCTCCAAGGCTGGTTCAACAGCAGGGTTTTTCAGCCCGCATTGAACTGCGGCCACCTACTGACAGTGTCTCGGCACTGTCTGGAGGCACTTTCCTGGTGCACCAGCCTGCTCATCTGTGCTTAGGCGTAGCGCAAGGCAGCGTCCCCTGAAGGGAGGTCATTACCACGGATGCGTCCAGCCTCGGCTGGGGTGCGGTGCGGAATGGCAGGGGAGCGCAAGGGGTATGGAACCCCCCATGGCAGGGTCTCCATATAAATAGCTGCAGGCAGTATTTCTAGCCTTGCAGAATTATTTACAGGGTTCAAGGGAGACTTGTGCTTGTCCGGACAGACAACACTTCTGTGGTAGCTTATATAAACCACCAGGGTGGCCTCAGGTCTCCCAGTCTCCATCGAGTAACCCGGAAGTTGTTGCTCTGGGTGCACTATAACCTCCTGTGTCAGAGTGGAGGCTTCACCCAGAGGTGGTGAGCCTCAATTGGCAACGGTTCGGGAGAGCACAGATAGACCTCTTTGCTTCCCAGGAATCGACCCATTGTCCCCTCTGGTACTCCATAACAGGAGTCGGAAATCCGCTGGCAATAGATGCCTTGGCATGCCCAGGCAGCTGCAGTATGCCTTTCCACCACTCACCATGCTCCCGCTGTGCCTGGAAAAGATCAGGCCAAGGTGCTATTAGCAGTCCCTTATTGGCCCAGGAGACTGTGTGGTTTTCCACCTCGGTGCTATTCCTGAGCAGCCAACCGTAGAGCCTGCCTGAACGCTGACCTGCTGAGGCAGGTGCAGGGGACACTGGTATCACAACCCACTGAGCCTGCAGCTCTGAGTCTGGCCCCTGAAAGGCAACATTTGAGCCATCTACGGTTGTCTAATAGGGTCATTGACACCTTGCAGAATGCCAGAGCAGCGTCCACACTTTCCCAGTACAAGTGGGGCATTTTTCAGAGTTGACCCCACGACCTGTCCCATAGCAGTTATACTGCAATTTTTACAGGATCTATTTGATGGGGGGAAATCCCCCTCTATATTAACATATTGCCATTGTAAATCGCATGTGTATGTATGCATTTTTTGACTTTTCCTAAATATATGAATTAAATATCATGATGCTGTTTGATAGCCAGTATCAAAGAAAAGTCTCAGTTTTCTTTTTAGGCAATATAGTTTTTACTGAGGCTGTTTTTTTTCAATAAAGAGCATCTTGCCCCATTGATCATTTTTATACTGCATAGACAAATCTCTTTGAAAAATTCCATACAAGTTTGGAGCAATGCAAATTACATCTTTCTATTAAGTATTATAATGACATCACCAAAGGTGTCTGTAGTGTGTCATAAAAGTGTAATTCCTATATGAAGAACGTATTGCCCCAAGGTATCCAATAATAAAAACATGTAGTACTCCATTAAGGATGGCTTTTCTATATGAAAAACGCCTTGCCCCAGGATAATGCCAAGTGTATCATATTGTGTATCATATTGTGTGGACTTATATCTCTTAGGAAAAGGAGATTTGCAAACTACACAAAAACGACATTGCATTTGTGGGTCATTAGTGCATGTGTGTAAACACGATATTGTGAAAACATTTCTACAATCCATGACCCAGGTAAATAATGACACTTTGTAATTGGTATGAGAATTGCATGTGATAAATTTTTCATTGTTTTTTTTTCTCTTTATTAAAAAAAAGTAAACAAACAAGTATAATCTAACTGAAAGCCTTGATTCAACACACTGCTATTTCATTTTTCAATCTGGATAAGCCAGACCAAGACAAAACTGCTCTGACAGATCACTCAAACAATGTGAAATGTTTTAAAACTATACCACACAATTACTCCAATATTATGAATATTAAAAAGAATAATAATGTTCATATTTAATTAATCAAAATACTCACACAAACCACCCCAGCACGGCACTAAATCAACGAGAAACGATTTACAAACTATACCACACAATTTAAAAAGTATGGAAACTCATGATAATTCTTATTTGGAATGTGTAGACTAGAGATTTTTCAAGACGTCTTGCATTGCTTTTGTGACACGTCTGTGCACTTTTGTCTTGGTGCGGCTTTCACCCTCCCCTTCTAGATCTGTGTGCTTCATGTAGCTGCCCTTTCATGCCATGTTCCTGAAAAAACATCACCAACTCGGGCAACCTTCATTCAAACTAGGCTGTAAAGCACCCTTAATTTATGTATAAAATAGGTGGAAAATCTGACAGAAAAGGCTGAGGTGACAATTTTTCAAAATAAAATAAATCACTCCCTGTGACTCTTCTGGTGCGTTCATAGTGCTGCAGGAAGAGGGCAGCAGCCTTGCAATATCTGCTGGTCAGTCATGGCAGTGACACAGAGAGGTGGGAGAGAGGGTGTGTGGGCTTTCCCTCTCTCTGAGTGGCTGAGAGGCAGGCCTTGGGGGGATTGCTGGCCCTATAAAATAACGTTCTGTTGTTCCCTCAGCTCTGCCCTGTAAGACGAAAGAAGGAGCTAGTGGAGGTTCTGCTCCAGGACCGAGAAAGGACGGAAAAAGAAAAAAATGAAAAGAAACCCAAACAAACCAAAAGTCATAAATAAAACTGGGCACCTGTACGGCATTTCAAGTACACCCTTCTGTCTCTCGTGGCAGAGAATACCCACACCCTTCCACACTCCTTATTTAAAATGTACGCACAAAGTTTTAGAAATTATTTCTAAAAAAAATTTGAACACCAACACTTTAATGAAGCGACCAGTGCCACATGTTACATGTTTCACACTATATCTCTTCGGAAAAATAGTTACATGCTTGGTGCAATGTGATTTACATACTTTTATTAACTATTGCAATGAGGTCACACACAGCTATATGTCCATTACAGCTGTCATTTCTATATGAAGAACACATTGGCCCAGGATAATTTCATATTTTCCAAGGGGTTCTTTACAAGAAAGGCCAGCTATAATTAACTAATATATACAGGTGCGGGTGAGGGCATTTTCATGTTGGATGCAGGTGTGTAAAACACATTGCACCAAAACATTATTTATTTTTTCTGAGACAATTGTCTATGCAGTATAAAAATGATCAATGGGACAAGACACTCTTTATTGATAAAACCACCTTAATTAAAAACTATATATTGCCTAAAGAGAAATGTAGTTTAATTATTGATCAATCCTGTGTAAAACAGGCTTTGGCTGCTTTTTCAAACAGATATGATTCTATAATATAGAAGTGTAACATGACCAATAAGTTACCACAGTTCCATTACACACAAAAGACAACATTCCTCTGCCCAGGAGAGCAACCGCCAAGAAAAGGTGTTAAAACCAAGCCTCGCCCAGGACAATTGGAAGCTGCTAGAGACTAGAAAATGCTGTCAGATGTTGGTCAATGGCTTATTTTTCCACCTGAGGTTGCCACCACTAACCTTCGACCAGATATTGGAGTGTGTAGTAGTGGTTAAGGCTCTGGAATCTTGACCAGAGGGTCGTGGGTTCAATCCCAGGTGGGGGACACTGCTGCTGTACCCTTGAGCAAGGTACTTTACCTAGATTGCTCCAATAAAAACCCAACTGCATAAATGTAACAATTGTAAGGGCATCTGCAACAAAATAAATAATGATAATAATAATAATAATAATAATAATAATAATAATAATAATAATAATAATAATAATAATAATATTGTCTTGTTAACAGTTAACAGTGCCATGGGAGGATGCTGTAGATGAGGTGTATGAGAGGAAGAAACTGTGGTATGCTCAACTAGCCCTAAAGCGGAACAGCGAGGATGGAAAATCCGGGTTTACCCAGGAGGTGGGTTGTTGAGGATTTGTGGCACACTCTCCAACCCGGTTTCTCAGAGATGTCGGATTCAGTGGCCAAGAGTTGCGTCGCACAGTGAAGAACTTATCTGAAGCAGCAGAGAGGAGCAGCAACTGGCTGTGGTTGAGACGGAAAGATTCTGGTCGGGGATCTCAAGCACAATAGAGGGAAAGAAACGCTGATGTACGGGTAAGTAAGCTGGGTTGAGTTTAGTGGGGGATGGAGGGGGGTGATGCTGGGACACCAGAATCACCGTCGAGCCGTCTTGATGTGTCGTGGGCTAGTCGACGAAACACTGAGGACAGAAGGTGCCCACTTGAAGACCCCAGAGGTGTACCCTACTTAGCTCAATCCAGACGGTTGTCATGCAGATGCGCTGGGGAGACCGCACTGTGGTTGATCCCCGCAGCCATTATCGCAGCCGTTGTGTGTGCTGATGCTCTGGGGAGACAAAATAAGCTGATCCCTGGAGCCAACATTACACCTCAACCATCAACACAAGGCAGAAGGATATCTACATCATCAGATGGAAGGAAACACAAATGGGTGGAGAAGCAGATGGATCACATTAGTTTACTGTAAAGCTACGTCTTAGTTGGTGCTTATCTTGGCGAGAGCCGGGTTCAAATCAGCTTGAAGTATTAACATCTACTCTCATGTAATGGAAGTCTAGAAAAGCCAGTTTTTAGACTTTATTAAAACCCTGCGTGAGTATTTGAGGCTTCAGGCAGCAGTGCTGTCAGCAAGAGTTCCGAGTTCCGCCTTCTCCGGCTTTTCCACAGACCCAGCTGGTATGTAGAATGTTGAATGTGGAGTTTTTAAAGTTGTTTTTATTTTTTCTCTCACATGGCCCTAGAGCTCTTCCATACTGTATGTATAGTCTATGAATTAACAAAATGTCAAAAAAGCTAGCTGAGCCAAAAGCTGTTCAGAACCGGCACATTGTACATTTAACAGATGAGAAAATAAGGTTTAAGGTAAAAAAAAGAGATTGCATGTAGTAACATCTTTTTTTAAATAAATATACTTAAATCCTTTTTCTTTCCTGCACAGTTGGTGGTTTAAAGTTGAAAGCTTGCTACTGTTGATAAGCTTTTCTTTGGCCGCCTTCTGCATAGTCTACCTGGAGTGGTTCTGTGGCTTTGGGGATTATGACAATGAATACCCACCACTACCACCCATCACAACTGCAGTATTTATTGCAGCATCAGGCAGGTGAGTTTTAAATATCAGCTGGGGGGAGACAAGGTCAGATACACATGGCTTAAGTGCTCTAATTCAATGTGTGCAAAAATAAAAAAGGTTTTAAACTGCACTAAAGAAAATGCTTTGATAGTCTGTCCCTGCATCTATTTGTCTGTCTGTAATGTGTGGAAATGGACCATCTATCTATATATCTACAGTATTGTCGAAGATGGTATTTGTGAGGAAAGTTTTGATATATCATAATGAGATTGCTCTTCTTATTGGATAATCTCTCTCTCTCTCGCTCTCTCTCTCTCTCTCTCTCTCTCTCTCTCTCTCTCTCTCTCTCTCGGTGCATGCTGGGAGTGTGTGGGTGGAGTTGCTGAGTGAGCATGAGCTGCTCTGAGGAAGGTCTGTGCTCTGTTTGTTTGTTTAATTTTTTTTTTTACTTTTTACTATTTTAAAGATAATTTTAAAGTGCTGGGTGTTGTTTTCAGAGGAGGGCTGACTTTTGTCAGCCTTTCCAATTCACAATGGCAAGTTCAGGGGGAAAAGATCCCCCAAATTCTTCGAGTGAACGGTGCTATTTTGGTCTTTCTCTCCACCACGGAACTGGTAAGTGTTTTAGTAGAACAGGGTATAGTATTGAAAGGTACATTTACACCTGTGCTACCCCTTGCTGCTCCAACAAGAAAGAACGTTATCTAATGCCCTCCCGTTTTTAAGAAATGAAACTTTAGAGAAGGAATTGGCCAGACACGGGCAGATTGTATCCGGGATCAAGAGAATCCCGATGGGATGTAAAGCTCCGCAGCTGAAACACGTTGTCTCATTCCGAAGGCAGCTGTACATGATTCTATAATATAAATGAAGATCTAAATGTTGTACTGAAGTTTAAAATTGAAAATTATGATTATGTGATGTATGTTACTTCGGAATCGATGAAGTGTTTCAGGTGCAGAAGTGAGGAACAAGTTGCAAGAAAAGGAAACGAGCGGGGAGAGGCTGAGGCTGAGGCTGGCCCGAGTGCTGAACGGAGACACACAGCTCCTGAGGACGGTGTACAGCAGCCCAAACCACAGGCAGAGGGGGTGGCAAGTGGCAGCTGAGAGTCAGCTAAAGAGTCAGGCTGATGAGCAGGGCAGTAGCACTGAGGTTCAAGGAGAAGAGGTAGGTGAGAGTAGCAGTCTTAGAGCTCAGGTACACAGTACACAGCCTGAGGTAAACACCGAGGCTGATGGGCACACTGCAGCTGGGGGATCCCAGGAGCCGAGCGGCTCACATACAGAAACAGAGTCGGGAAACAGTGTGTGCGGAGAGACAGAAATGGAGCTGGAATTTAAAATGCCAAAAAAAAGAGGTGGAGAGAAAAAGTAGGAAATAAACTGACGAAACGGTAGCCAAAAAAAGAACAAATCAATGTTCTGCTATCGCAGATAGAAAAGCCCCAAGAGCCAGCAAACTCTGCGGAGAAACAGACCACAGAGCGCTGCCGAGCCAGTGCTATCGGAGCAGACAAAAAGCAGCCTTCTCATTTCCAGCCGCCAGCCGGCTAAATTGCCGTCTACTTCGCCAGATGAGCTGCCTAAAATAGCTATTTCAAAAAGTTTTTACAGTGCTTGTATGTTCCAGTGAATAGTATTCAAAATGTTTATTTTCTTCCATTAAAACAATGGCAATTTCCACAATTCACTACGTATGTAAGTTGAGTAAAACATTCCTTCTCTGAGGGTATTTTGTTTCCCCAAGTTATGTTTCCATGGACACCGTGAATCGCGATGGACCAATCAGTTTCGAGCTTACAAGTGATGTTGGTGATGAAGGCCGAACTATAAAATCATAAACCTGAGTCTGAAACCTTACAGCAGATTTATGAAATTGTATTTTAAAAAAATTAAAACAAACACCCTACGTTTTCTATGTAAGATCATCTTTTTTACTCAAAGTGTATGAAATACAGTGAGTATATGTTATAGCATTGTAAAATGCCTTATGCAGTGACTTAGAAGATCTATCTGAAACCTAGCATATATACAATTAATTCAGGAAACGATATTTGCATTGCACAATTAATTAATATGACTGTTTTATTTTTATGTGCTTTGTTTTGCTGATTCAGTCTATATAACCAAAATATCACTATATGAGCTACAAGATGTTCCGGTGAGATCTTTTGCTGCATAATCAGTTGCTGTAAAACTGTGGTCTAGTAATATTATTGACTGTTTACACACAACATGTATACAGATAAAACGATCACACTCACACACACACACACACACACACACTCACGTACAAATATCCATAAACACATACTGTTTATTATGTTTAATGATATTTTTATGTCCAGTGCCTGACGGCAAAACAAACATTAAACAATAAATGATGTTAAGTAATACAGCAGCGTGTATTACTTAATTTGTAATCCCTGGGTTTGTCCCGAAATAATAGTCCCATTTTTATTATACACCCACACAACACACAAAACGCATACACAAGTCCGTTTAGTGCATGCATTAGTGCTAGTGGTGCAAATACAAGTGCAGTGCTGTTCAGGGTTTGTGCCTGCAACAAATAGACAGAACAAACAAACACTCATGATACAGATATACAAAACACAGAGCCTTCTGGGTTACTTTTCATAAACCAAAACGAAGGAACAGATTACGTCGCTTTGACCCCTATTTATACCGTCACTCATGACCCCTTGGTAAACGATTGCAGCCGCTCCTCCAATCCGCGGCTGCCACATCATTTCCCTTCAGGGTCGATGAGTTAGTGTACCAAAGCTCCAACCATTTTCTAAATGACCAACTTCCTTTTAACCCTGGAAATGAAGTGTCAGGCCAAGTAGTCCAGGGTACTCTGTTCCTGTTACTTAGCGCCCTCACAGGTCGGGAGGGAGATTTACCACCAAGAATCATTGTCTTTCTGTCACAAGTGTATACAATCTACGTTAGTAACTTTTACCCTTTTCCAGGGTTTTACATAAACATTAATTTAATACATAATAAACCTAGTAAGCCGTGTATTGCAGTGTTTTGTGGCAGACTGTGAGCACCAGCCAAAAAGGGAAGCTGCTCCAGATTTCCTGTAGTAGCTCATGTTAATCTCCGAAGGAAGTGGTATGTCAGTTTGTGCTAATCTGTATTAATAAAATTAATAAGAAATATCCAAAACCAGTTGTGTATATAAATGTAATTTGTAGACCAAAGTGATTTTCCGTTTCAACATTACTCTTTCCCATTTGAGAAGTCATTTCCATGTTTTTCAGTTTCATATACATATTACTTGATATTTATGTACTGGACTTTTAATTTCAAACCATGTTGTTCAAGTAAATGCCAATACATTATTTATTGTTATTAGTATTTATTTTAATGAAGTAACAGTTTACAGAATTGAAAAAATATAAAAAATTCAGCTTACTGTTGAAATTGCATTAATGTTTACAGAAAATGCAACAGAAACGAACTTCTGAAAAGTAAAATAAACAGTGTTCGAAATCGCAGTTCTCGCAAGCACATTTTTTAAAATGTATTTATTTATTAATGCACTTGCGCATTCTCAGACTCGGTAGTTAATGAGAAACAGTACATGGGAAAGTATGTATACTCATCATCTTGGAAGACTAAAAATAAATATAAGGACTGGTTGGTTCCATGAATATTTTTACAAACTTAAAATGGGTCCTGTTTTTTTGTTTTTTTTCTTTGTATAAAATGCAAAAGAAAAAATGGAATGCATGAAAAAACAGAAACAACACACAGCTTACACTTACCTTTTCTGTATTCAAATTTACTACTAATTAATACTGCTTCTTATCTTATGTCTTTAATTTAGAAATTGCTTCATATTTTTCTTTTCTGGCTCACTTGGTATTATGGTATCTATATAATGTGACTGTTGTTTTTTGTGCCTGAAATATAATGTCTCTGTTTCATTGGGGTCTGGTTCTGTCTTTCTTTCACCACTTTTTTTGTGTGTAATAAATTATTGCAAAACCGAACAGTTTGCTTAAATATGTGGACTTTACTTAATATAAATACATTATTTTGTAATTACTTTTCATAGACACATACGTAACATTTACTTTTAAATCTCTTTAAATCTGGCTGCCTAAAATCATATAAAAATAACAAAGTTATACACTTATTTTGAATTTTGGGTCCCTATTAGGCATATATTTAGACCCAGGATATTCAGTTTTAGACCCCTGCAAAACCCGGAAATTCGTTTTTTTGTGGGGGGCGTTTCCCACTACACCCACGCTGGCCGGAGGACCCCTCTACTCCCCTTGCCTTCTACTTAGGATTTCTAGCCTCCTACTTTTAAAGAAAATGAAAAGACTGAGCAAGGATTCCTCCTGGTCTGATGATAGCGATGGCATGGGGGAGTTTACAGATTCTTCCGTCACTTCGGCGGCAGGTCACGATTTTGTGGGAGGGTACAGCCTCAGAGAATTAAGGATTTTTTAGAGAAAACAAAAGGTAAAAGGAATGTGGCTTTTAAAGACCATTTCCCTGATATAAAGTTATTTGTTAATTCAGTGAAACATTTTATGAAGAAAGACTCGGGCATCGAAATCTTTAGCGATCAGGAGAGATGGAGGATTAAGAACATTTTAAATAAGATAAGGTGTAGTTCAAAAACAGCAATTTAAATGGATGAATCACATTTTAATCTTTATCTGTTTTTCTGTTATCTTTCTGTTCTTTTTCTACCTTTTTAATTTTAATGGGTGAACTAAAATTAGGCAGTTTGAATATTAACAGGTGCTGCCGTGTTTGAATATTTAAAATAAAAACACAATGATGCTGCCTTCTTACAAGAAACACACAGTGATTTGAATAATCAGACCGAGTGGAAGGGGATGTTATTTTTAGCCACGGCTCTTCTTTGAGTGCAGGAAAAGCGTTTTTATTTTCAGAAGGTTTTAAACCCCATTCTTTCATCGTAGATGAAATTATTCAGGGACGGCTGCTTGTCGTGAAAGCTATAGTAAAACAAAAAAACTGTTTTATTAATGTTTTTATGTGCCTACAGATAGACGGGAGAGAGTAGAGTTTTTATCAACTTTAAATACTGCAATGTCCAATTTTAATTCTGAAGATGATCTTTTTCTTGGAGGGGATTTTAATTACACTACAAAAGATAAGTTAAAGATAACAACCTCTCCCTAGCTAGATTAGACCGGTTTTATTGTTTTAAACACCATTTTAGCATTTATCCAGGTGGCGCTGGCTGCTCCCAAAGCTGTCATACAGAGGAAGGGCTCTTATAAGTAACAACCTTGTGGCCTCCACACTGTGGCACAGGCTGGCATGTCTGGAGCTGCCGAAAAACCTGCTGGCAGAGGGTGATTTTGGACTTTTTCTGGGATGGACTGCATTGGCTGAGGCGGGGCGTGTTGCACCTGCCCAAGGAGGAAGTGGGGCAAGGGCTGATTGACATTGGCAATCGGACTGCCGCTTTCCGTCTGCAGTCAGTGCAAAAGTTGCTGTATGGTCCGGACACCCTGCCCTGGAGACCACTGGCCTGGGTCCTGCAGAGAGAGGTGGGGGCACTCCAGCTGGATATGAGCTTGTTTCTGCTGGACACCACCAGGCTGAATACATCAAAGCTGCCCAGTTTCTACCGGAGCATGCTAGGGGCCCGGAACCTGCTGAGGGCGCAGCCAGCAGAGGATTCCCTCACCCTGCACCGGTTTCTGGAGATGCCCATCGTTTACAACTCAAGCGTGGATTCTGCTGTCTCCAGCCTCCCTGATTACACTCAGCTGCTGGTAAGAGCCGGAGTCACACAGCTGTGCCACCTGTTGGACCTGCAACAGTGCTGCTGGTGGAGTGTCTGATTCCTGTCCGTTCTGTACCCAAAGATAAACTGTTTTTCATTGTTTTGCATCCTGCACCCGTTTACAAGCACTTTTTACATTTTTAGAGGCACTTTTTAAGGATCTTAACTGTGTGAAACTGTATTTATTTTTGGTGTTCATTTTACAAAAATAAATAAGTCTATTGATCAACTAGCAAATTTTATTTTAGGGCAGGCTAAAATGGCAATATACAAGAGCAGGAAAAACATGGTTGAAGGTCTTTTGAGCCATGATGTTCTTATTATATTTAAGATGCTAGTCAAATCAATCAATCAATCTTTATTTTATATATCACCTTTCATAGTGGACCACCATCACAAAGCGCTTTACAAGATGCAGTAACAACAAGAAAATCAATAATCCTTTAAAAACCGAGAAATGCATAATACAATATACAGTAAAAAAAAAATACATTAAATACATATGGAAAGTGCATAATACATGATAGTAACATAATACATGAAATAGTAACAGCACAGCAGCTAATATCAGATATCGGGCTTAAAGAGCATGGAAAGCGAGAGAGAACAGGTGGGTCTTGAGAGTTGATTTAAAGCCATCGACGGTGGGAGCATCACGCACCAAAGCTAGGAGAGAGTTCCAGAGAATTGTCATGTGAGAACTGACCCTAATTTTTACAAACTAATGCATAATCTCGATTTGTTTGAAATCTGGTGTATTAATGGAGCAATATCTAAATTAGAAGATGAAGCGCTGTGTTTTAATTTGTAGGTTTGCTGCTGAAATATTTGGATCCTGAGTAAGTGTGTCTCTTTTCTTGCACTTTGTGAAGGGGAAAAAAATGTAATTGATTCAAATCTATTTTTGTATCTGTATTTAAAAAATTTGTCAAAGTGCACGTAAAAGTCCAAAAATGTCTCTCTCTCTCTCTCTCTCTCTCTCTCTCTCTCTCTCTCTCTCTCTATATATATATATATATATATATATATATACACAGTATATATAAACATAAACCTATTGTCCTATTTGTGGATTAATATTGTTGCCCCTTCTTTATAGTTTTATATTTATTTACACAGAATTATACAGAAAAACTCCAGCATTTGCTGTTAAATTGTTTGAACCAACTGCTAAATCACAACAGAGTCAGTTTATTACTCACCTACTATTATATATATATATAGGTTATATTGTCATACTTAGAAATTCAGGATCGCTGCAAGCCCATGAATCAAGCTGGGTGTAGAAAACTAGGATTGCATCACAAAGAAAATTAAAACGTTAATTACTATATGAGTCATTTGTTTTGCAAGTATGACCTGTATCATACTGCAGACAGAAACGGACCCCACTTAAATCTATATACTGTATATTATATATTGTAGCAGTGGTAAGAATCCAAGCGTACAACTTTTATCTTCCAAAATAGATAGCTCTTTTATTGAACAAATAGAGTGAACAACAGCACTCACCAGTGCGTGGGGCTGATCTTAGCTGACAATCAGAGGGCACCAGGAGAACTACTCCGCACCTGCCAATGGGGCGCTGGTGTTGTGCCGAATTTTGCCCCTTGCAGTATTTTGCAATACTCTGAGATATGTGCATGTGTGAGTGTTTCGTTGAAGTTTGCCTGTGTGATTACTTCAACTATTAATGTATTAATCATCGTGGTTTACCGTGAACTTTCGGTTTTACAAATGAAATGTACATTTTGGACATTAAAACAGTATTAAACATTTAAACATAAAAGAGCTTGTGAACGGCAATGTCCTCACATTAAGTTACATTACATTACAAATACCGGTATGTGTTTAGAGACTAAAATTAAAGGTAGACTCATCTGGAGTAGCATGAGCCATCTTCACAGCACCTTTTGTTTGATAGTTTTTTGTAGTGTTTATTTTGCCTTTTGTACACTGTGCCGTATGTCCCATGTGAGCTACCATTGCTAGTATCAGCACATGGGGTTCATGTCTATGCGTCCCTGTGGCAAAGTGGCTAGGGAAGGGGAACAGGTGTAGCGGTGATGTGATGCAGGAGTGATAGACAGACAACGGTATCCAGTGATGAAGTGCTTTATTTATAATCCCGGTCTGGCGACCGTAAAATAATAAATCCCCGGCTATACACAACAATGTGTAAAGCGCGGGGATAACGCACAGGGCACAGTCCTGAACAAAAACAAATACACGGTCACCAGTCCGGGGTGAGTGCAGTCGTGCTGGTGCGCAGTGAAACACAGGTAAGTGGTGACGGTAGTGCAGTGGTGCTCCGGATTTTGTGCTGACCCTCTGCGACAGCTCCGGAGGTGTGCTTTAACTGTCTGGTGATTTCAAAAACACGGACAGTTAGACAGACAGACAGACAGATAAACACAACACAAAACACGTAACACGTCTCCTTCTCTTTCTATTTGAGAGCTCCACTCTCAGTCCTTCTCTCTCCACGAGCTTTACCCAACTGAAGGAAAAGATCAGCGTTACCCTGGCCCCTATATGTAATCCCGTATGATATCTAGGTAAACGGTTGCAGCTGCCTTATTACTTGCAGCTGCCCCTCGTTTACCTTTCAAGTCAAAACGGTCTTACAACAGAGTCTCGCTTCCTTCCAGGCTGACCCACTTCCGGTCCCGAAACGAACTGTCAGGCCAGCCCTTCCAGATACTTCTCCTCCCGTTCTTTAAGCCCTCACAGGTCGGGAGGAAGATTTATCACCAGAACTCATTATATTTCTGTCACATATCCCACCGCTCAGAGTGGAGCCGAAGGAACACTCGGCTAAATCTACCTTTCCCATTACTCCCCCCTCCCGGGAAAAATAATCCGCATTTTGGTGGTCTTTCCCTGCACGGTGTACCATATGGTACATGAAGGGCTGCAATGCCAGATACCACGAGTTATCCGGGCATTGCTGTCCTTCATTGTGCTTAACCACTTGAGTGGGGCGTGGTCTGTGACCAGATCAAATGAGTGTCCCAGCAGGTAGTATCGTAAAGAGTGAGTAGCCCATTTAATGGCCAAACACTCTTTTTCGACTACGGAGTAGTTATGTTCCCGAGGTAACATTTTTTTGCTCAGGTACACTATCGGGTGTTCTACTCCAGCTACTTTTTGGGACAAGACAGCACCCAAACCTACATCCGATGCGTCGGTGTGGAGGATGAATCTCTTGGTGAAATCTGGAGTAATAAGAGTGGGGCCTGGCAAAGTCTACGCTTAATCGTATCAAACGCCCCTGACACTCAGCTGACCATTTGATTAAATTTGGGGCACTCTTTTGGTGAGGTCAACTAACGGGTTAACCACTGTGGCGTACTCGGGGATGAAACGGCGGTAATAACCGGCTAAGCCCAGTAGTGACCTCACCTGAGTCTTGGTTTTGGGGATCGCTGCATCAACCAAAGCCTGGATTTTGGTGACCACAGGTCTCACCCTTCCATTTCCCATTAAAAATCCCAAATATTGAGTTTCTTGTTTTGCAAACGCACATTTCCTTAAGTTAGCTGTCAGCCGGGCTGCCCTTAGAGACTGAAGAACGGCTGCAACCCTAGCCAAATGCTCTCGCCAGGTGGAGCTGTAAATCACCACGTCATCAATATACGCTGCTGCATATTCATGATGTGGGCGTAAAACCTGGTCCATCAGTCTCTGAAAGGCAGCGGCGCACCATGTAGCCCAAATGGCATGGTTTTAAAGTGGAACAGCCCTTCTGGTGTTGAAAATGCGGTTTTCTCTCTGGAGCTGCGGGTTAAAGGGATTTGCCAGTATCCCTTCGTCAGGTCCAGAGTGGAAATAAACCTCGCTTTTCCCAGTCTGTCTAAAAGTTCGTCGACCCGAGGCATGGGATACGATCGAACTTAGCAATAGCGTTTACCTTCACGGAAATCAACGCAGAAGCGGTTGGTGCCGTCTTTCTTAGCCACTATGACAATTGGACTGCACCACTCGCTCCTGGAAGGTTCAATCACCCCAAGCTCGAGCATATCCCATACCTCTTTGCGAACGCCACTTCGTCGACTTTCCGGGATCCGGTACGGTCTCTCTCGCACTGTGACACCTGGTGGAGAGATAATGTCATATTCAACTAAGTTGGTTCTGCCGGGCACGTCAGAAAAAACATCGCTGAACTTCTCAATAAGCTTACGCAGCTCTCTTTGCTGATCCGGAACCAATTGTTCCCCCATTGAAATCGCTCTTGTGCTCGGGGTCTCTGGACAGGGGCCTAAATCATCCTCCATATTGCCTGGGGCTATAAATAAGACCTCCCTTGCCTGCCAGGGCTTTAACAAATTAACATGGTAAATTTCACGTTCATTCCGGCGATCGGGCTGTCTAATTTCATAATTTACTTTCCCTATAGCCCGAATCACCTCATACGCCCCTGCCATTTAGCACACAGTTTTGATTCTGATGAGGGAAGTAGCAGCATTACCTTGTCCCCTGGTCGAAGGTTCGAATCCATGCATTTTGTTGTAATGCTGCTGCTGTCGGTGCTGAGCCGATCTGAGGTTGTCCTGGGCCAAACGACCGACCAAATCCAGGCGATCTCTTAGTAGGAGCACATACTTCACTACATTTTTGGACAAGCCTTTGTGCTCCTCCCACCCCTGTCTCAGCAGGTCAAGAATGCCAGCGAGGCTGCCGGCCGTACAGGAGCTCAAAGGGGAGAACCCGTTGAACTCTGCGGCACTTCTCTCACTGCAAAAAGGAGGTAGGGAAGAAGCGATGCCCAATGTTTCTGCTCCTGTGTTACAAATCGCCTCATCATCGACTTTAAGGTCTGATTAAAATGTTCCACCAGACCGTCCGTTTGTGGATGATAAACGGATGTCCTGATGGGACGTATTTTCAATATTTTGTACACTTGCTGTAACGTGTTGGACAAAAAACTGGTTCCGTGATCAGTCAAAATCTCCTTGGGGATCCCTACTCTAGCCATAATCTGCGCTAACTCAGTGGCTATTGCAGCGGCACTAGTGGACCTCAATGGAACTGCCTTCGGGTATCGCGTTGCATAATCCACCACCACTAATATATGCGTATACCCGAGTCAGAAGGTAGCAAAGGGCCCACTATGTCCATTGCAATGCGCTTCGAAAGGAGTGGAAATAATCGGCAGTGGGACCAAAGGGGCGGGCGACTCGACCGGCGCTACTCGCTGGCAGTCTGGGCATGTGGCTACATATCTCGACACATCAGTATGAAGACCCAGCCAATAGAATCGAGCCAATATCCGTTCCCTCGTCTTCTCGGCTCCGAGGTGCCCGCAAAAGGGATATCATGCGCCAGCCTCATGATCTCGGTCCGACAAGACGGGGAACCAACAATTGTGTTACAGGCTGTCCTGTGCCCGCGGCTAGGTTTACCCTATACAGTAATTGCCCCTTGATACTGAAATGTGGATATACTAGCGCCCAGCGCCATCAACATCCTTACCTTCAATGGACCGGACCTGCCCCAAGCGTGCACCAGTGACGGGTCGTTATGTTGGCCCCACACTAGGTCCGGCTGAGTACCACGGGTCCGGTACATTGAGAGGGGCTGGAATAACCTCTGCCCTAGTCGGCCCAGTAACCTCGCTCTCTCGGTCACACTGCGTTCCCACTCCCTTCGACTGGCGTTTGTTACCATTGCAGCACTCTCCCACCAGACCCCAGCCTTGTCTCAAAAACGCTCCCTCCCATTTTGCGGTCTGTCTCTCCTTATTTGTTTTTCTAGGACGGAAAAAAGGGGAAAACATTTCAGTGTGAAAAGGAAACACATCACCAATCCGTTCCTTTTTTTTTCCTGCCACGTTTACGTGTGTGGCTGAGACTGCCATTTTTTGTATCAAATCTCTGAATTTTGGCCAGTCTCGGCCCAGAATAACTGGGTGTGGCAACCTTTCCGCCACCCCGACTACAAGGTGAAGTTTTATCGGTCCTACCGATAAATATACTTTTACTGTGGGGTATGCCGCCGTGTCTCCATGGATACAGGAGATGGCCACCTGACCTCGTGGCCGCCACGACACACCGCCCAGGAGAGCTGTCCTAATCAAGGTTTGCTCACACCCTGTGTCCACTAATGCGTGGGTTTCACATTCCCTAAAACAACATTGATTAAACAAGGCCCCTCCGACCATTTTCCCCACACTTACCAGTTTCAGGTGCCCAATTGCACGCGCCACGTCACACTCCATGGCAGCGGGCATGACCTGGCCAGATGTCCCGGCTGGTGGCACCTAAAACAGATAGGAGGGACAGAGGGGCATAGGGTGTAAATCTGTCCCGCTGCTGGTATGGCAACGGGCAGGGGCAGCACCTCTACCCCAGCTGGGGGCCAACCTTGGTCTCCATGGGGGAGGCAAGGGGCCCATGGGGTCGGCGTCTTGGAGGTCTGGGTCCCGGGAACACGGGTGGTGGTGGTGGTGTTGGAGGAGAGGGAGGGAGAGGCGATTGCTCCGAAGGGCAGGGGTCGACAGGATCCCGACCCGGCAGAAGTCAGGAGTCCTCAAAGTCTTCAGCCAACTTGACCGCCTCCTCCAGGGTGTCAGGGTTGTGGCGCCGTATCCACGCTTGGGTTTGGCGCCGACCACATGGCAGAATTGCTCCACCACAATGGCTTCCCCATCTGTTGGGCGGTCTTCTTCCCGGGGGTCAGCCAATGCACCATGTGGTCGTACAACCGCTCTGCCACCACCCTGGGGCGGGTCTCCGGGGCTCTCCGGTACTCCCTAAACCGCGCCCGGTGGGTCTCCGTGGTAATATTCAGGCGGCGGAGGATAGCCTGTTTGACCAGGTCGTAGTCGGTGGCGTGATGGTCGCTCATAGCCTGGTACGCTGCCTGAGCCTCCCCGATCAGGCAGGGACCCAACTGGCTGGCCCAGAACTCCCGCGGCCAAGCCGCCGCGGTGGCCAGCCGCTCGAACGCCACCAAATACGCCTCCGGGTCATCCTCCGCCGACATCTTCATCGCCTGTGCCTTCGGGCGACATCAACGGTGTTGTGGTAGGGGCCGTAGCTGCGGCAACGGCCAGCCCTACCCGTTCAATGGCGCCGTGTAGCTCCTCCCTCCTTCTCTCCTCTGCGTCGCGTCTGCTCTCCAGCGCCTGCAGCAGCTCCGCCAGTGCGTTGCGGTCCATGATCCCGTGATCTGACACCACGTGTGGCAAAGTGGCTAGGGAAGGGGAACAGGTGTAGCGGTGATGTGATGCAGGAGTGATAGACAGACAACGGTATCCAGTGATGAAGTGCTTTATTTATAATCCCGGTCTGGCGACCGTAAAATAATAAATCCTCGGCTATACACAACAATGTGTAAAGCGGGGATAACGCACAGGGCACAGTCCTGAACAAAACAAATACACGGTCACCAGTCCGGGTGAGTGCAGTCGTGCTGGTGCGCAGTGAAACACAGGTAAGTGGTGACGGTAGTGCAGTGGTGCTCGGATTTTGTGCTGACCCTCTGCGACAGCTCCGAGGTGTGCTTTAACTGTCTGGTGATTTCAAAAACACGGACAGTTAGACAGACAGACAGACAGATAAACACAACACAAAACACGTAACACGTCTCCTTCTCTTTCTATTTGAGAGCTCCACTCTCAGTCCTTCTCTCTCCACCGAGCTTTACCCAACTGAAGGAAAAGATCAGCGTTACCCTGGCTCTATATGTAATCCCGTATGATATCTAGGTAAGCGGTTGCAGCTGCCTTATTACTTGCAGCTGCCCCTCGTTTACCTTTCAAGTCAAAACGGTCTTACAACAGAGTCTCGCTTCCTTCCAGGCTGACCCACTTCCGGTCCCGAAACGAACTGTCAGGCCAGCCCTTCCAGATACTTCTCCTCCCGTTCTTTAGCGCCCTCACAGGTCGGGAGGAAGATTTATCACCAGAACTCATTATATTTCTGTCACAGTCCCTTACCAAGGAGACTGCTGCTGCCATGTGCCCCAGAAACTGCTGAAATAATTGTTCTATTTTGAAGTGACCCGCCAGTTGACGGATTGTGGTCACCCACTCTTCCTGAGAGTGTTGAACTGGGCTCCCAGGAAGATGAGAGAGATGCTGTTTCCTTGTTGAGGGCTGTCCTACTTTTTATTATCACCACGGGAGGATCTTTATGACCTGGTTCCTTGGCCACACTGAAAGCGGATTTGCCTTCCAAAATGTGAATGAATCGGCTGATGCCTGAAGACATCTGCCTGCTGTAAAATCCCCTGTTGGAGGATGTGCCTCTCTCAGCTGTCGAGCAGGATCTTAGCCTGTCTCGCCTCCTTCATATGGGACAGGGAATCCTTCAGACCAGTGGCAATGAGAAAAAGGGTAACTCCAGGGTAACCCTTTCATCGTGAAAGGGTAACTCCAGCAGCTTTGCTTGTGTGTCTGCTGTGAGTGTAGAAGACTTCATCTGAAGGCACCTCCTCACAGCAAGAATATTCACCACAGCCCTGGTGTTGGTGTCGATGGTGTCACATGCAAGGCCAGTTCTGTGTTTTACGGGGTCGGTGTCTGCAGGGTGACTGACAGCTGACTCCACAGCTTGTGTTGATATTTAGTGGCATACACCTGATAGTTATTAATGTGCATGCTGCAGGTTGATGTGGTGTAGTACTTCTTCAGGAAGGTATCAATCCTCTTGTCTGTATAATCTGGAGGGTTCAGCCAAAGCTGATGTAGCCAGGATGGTATCCAGCTTAGGCTGTTTAAAAAGGTAACCTCTGTGGCCGGCACCCTGCAGGCATTCCATGCTTGGAACGTCAAAAATCTAGAAAAATATAATATGATGACATCAAAATAGTTTGTCTCCGTGTATATGAACACCTCCTAAGAGAACACTTTACCTAAGTGAACACCCTTGTGGTGAAAGAGATTTTTCCCATTGTAAATGCTCCGCCTAAAGGAACACCTTTTTGGCACCACTAGCAGTTTGTTCACAACTGATACAGTACTGTTGTGTAACCTGATAACTCATCATTAAGGATACGATTTTGTCACGGAGGTCACGGAAATCGTGAAAATCGTGAATTTGAACAAAAGACCATGAAATCTTAGAAATGAATGTAAAAACACATTTGGTTAGGCACTGCCTTTATTTCTTTTAAAAATGCAGTATGTCATGCACAGAAAATACAACATACACTTGCCTATTGCTATTCACTTACTTATTATATGTTGATGCACGTGTGTCATGGCAAGTAATACATATTTATTTATTTATTGATTCATATTGTGTCTAGTGGTCAGCTCCACCTTAGAGAGCACTTTGGCTAAGCAAACACTTTGCTTGCTTCCCGAGGGGTGTTCGTTCTCTTAGCCAGAGACTACTGTAGTAAGAAAGTCAATATAATTATGGTGCAATGGGGAACTGTGATGTAAGTAACCCACCATTGTGATATATGCACATCATACAATAGATCCATTGTCTCTAGTGGTTTGATATAAATAGCAGTAAATGTTTGCATCTTCCTTGCCACCTTGTCACTCCCTATGTTAATTTCAGCTACACCTTAGTCAGATAGAATGATTGCACACAATTCAAATTAGGATTATTACCACTTTTGCAGCAATAATATTTTTGACCATAGCAACATATTAGCAGGTGTGGTATGCATCATGAGTGAGTGTGTAACACAATTAAACTTACAATTCTTGCACAAATATTAATTATACAGTGCTTCCTCTGAATGTTGTAGTCTGCAACCATAGTTAAAGGGATTGTATTATGGGTCATGGTAATCTTTTTGCTATACAGTATATGTCAAAAAAGAAAAAGAAACATTGGTATTTAAAGATATCAAACATTTTCTGCACAAGTTTAAACAATCATTTGTTATGTAATGTGTTTGCAATCCCTGCTTTTGAGTGGTCTTGCATCTTGGGCATTTAACCTGAAACATGAAATCATACCCACCCCTTCAATGCCATCTTTCCTGTCATTAACGAACCAGCTGCTTCTTCTAGTGACTGACACACTTTGCAGCTAATAATATACTTTGACCAAAGACACTGCTAAGATGAAATGACTAAGGAAGTGAAAGAGTAACATAGTTCTTGAAAGCAGACCAAGAGCTTTCTTTAACCTAGTGTAGGTCCAGATATATTTTAAAATTAAAATACATAGCATATGTGTTTCTCTCAGAACTGCACATTTCAGATCACTATACTGAAAGTAAGTGATGGGTAAGATCAAGACGGCATCATTAATTGCTCTCTTACAACGAAATGGTATTATGGGACAAATGGGAGCTCTGACTATACCGACAGTGTGGAGTCGTGGTTAGGGCTCTTGACCGGAGGGTCGTGGGTTCAATCCCCAGTGGGGGACACTGCTGTTGTACCCTTGAGCAAGGTATTTTATCTAGATTGCTCCAGTAAAAACCCAACTGTATAAATGGGTAATTGTATGTAAAAATAATGTGATATCTGTATAATGTGAAATAATGTATAATGTGAGATCTTGTAACAATTGTAAGTCGCCCTGGATAAGGGCGTCTGCTGAGAAATAAATAATAATAATTATAATAACCCTGCACACCACCTACTGATTTGGAGGACTGAAAATTAACAGATAACCCCCGTCTCGACTGTCAAGCCAATCACCTTCTTACACCTGCAAAACAAATGTGAGGTGAGGCCTGGCTTCTCTCTGCCTGATTAGCTGTTGCTGAAGAGTGATGGGGATTTTATATTTGTATTCCTTGTTGTAACATAATAAAACAATCTTATAAGTTAATTTGCTGGGATGCCAGATGTATCTTACTTCTGAGATTTCTTTACTGTATTATATGGTGTAAACAAAACAAAAAAAAAGATAATTTAATAATGAAAAGCATATTTTCATACTGGCACACCAGAATAATCCATTAAGGAAATGATGTTGCTTCTGTCCTCCCTTTTTTTAATTGTTAGTTTCCCCAAGTTATTCTTAATGACAGTGCTACCCTACAAACAATGTTGTTAGTATTTCATGTAATGTGAGATATATATCATTTTGAATTGGGCTCTTTGAGCCACACTGACCTGTGAAGACCTTTCCAAACACTGTAGTTTTTGAAGCTAGGCGATTAACTGGTCTGTGGTGGAGTGAAGGTACATTTAACTTGGCAATGAGAGAAATTTCTTATCGCCCTGGCACATATATTCCTGGCCTCAGATCTACCTTATCCTCCATGTAGAAGCCAGGAATCATAATAATAAACACCAGCTGTTGTGTTTGACAAACAACTCAGACACTACATTTTAATGTTGTGCTGTTTATTAACACTCCACACACTGAGGCCGAACTCCTACCTACTGTCGTATCCCTTCATGCAATGCTATCTTACGTAAAGTCCAGTTCCTACACACTTTACGGTACTTATCCCATGTTCCCTTGTTTAAACCAGAATGCAACATTAACTGTTGTAATGAACTATAACCCATACATAACATCCCCCCCCTTTTTCTAGGAGAATTATTCACTTAAACTGGGAAGTTTGTAACAAAGTCTCTGAATCTCTGTTGGGCCCGTCAAACATGAACAGGTCTATTCAGGACACTTCCCTCTCTGGGCTCTTCTGCTGTTGGTACTGGCACGGGATTGGCATCATCAATTAGTACTGGATCCGTAGACTCCACTGCTCCTCCCACTGGCGCAGCCACCCTGACCAGCCTACTGAAATGCCACCTGGAGCCATCCTGTAGCTCGTACGTGGCTTCTCCCAGCTTTTTGAGTATTTGCAATGGAGCTGAAAATTGAGACTTCAATTTATGACCTCTTCGTGGCCTCTTGATTCTCACCCACTGGCCTTCCTTCAGATCTGCCCTGTGTGCATGTCGATTGCGATCTGTATATCTCTTTGCTGCTTGTTTTTTCTCAGCCACTCTGCTCCTCACTCCAACCGGAACTGCTGAGGGTTGAAGCTGTGGAATCTGATCTAACTGCAACCGAAAGTTTCTGCCACCATCAGCATGGCTGGAGACTCCCGTGGTCGCGTGTGGGGTGGCCCTATAGTGTTGCAATGTGGTTAACAGAGCTTTTGAAAATGTCTTTCCTTCCAGCATGTTGGTTCTCAGTCCATTTTTTATGGTTCTATTAAACCGCTCAACACCACCATTAGATTCAGGGTGATAATGTGAAGTAGTGACATGCTCAATAGCTTTACTCCTCAAATAGTGCTGAAACACATGAGAGGTAAACTGGGGTCCGTTATCTGTTATGACAGTCCCCATCTTGCAAACAAGGCATCTAGGTGATTAATGACCACTGTTGAAGTTACCTCGCTTGTTGCAATCACTTCCGGCCATTTGGAATGTAGGTCGTAAACCACCAGAAGGAAACGTTGGTGAAACAGTGCTGAGTGGATCTCTCCACATATGTCAATCTGTAGCTTTTGCCAAGGCCCTGATGGCCAAACTACTGGCTGTAAGGGTGCAGCTTGAGGTAGGCCTGATTTGCCACTCAATAAACAGGCTTGACATGTCTTAACTAATGACTCGACTTGTAAGTCTATCCCTGGCCACGCAAAGGTGTTGTGATTGTGGCATACGAAGGGATGAAACACAAATAGTAGTTTGTTATGCCTAGGAAAGAAGATAATTGAGTGGAATTCTGCGGTTCAGGAAGGTTTAGAATGACTGTAATGTTAGACTGCAAAGGTTGAGTGCCTGTCTTTGAGAGGCGGTGTCCCACAAATTCAACTTCTTCAACTTCAAATTTGCATTTGTCTCCGTTTAGTGTCAGATTGAAGTTCCGGAGACCTGTGTCAGTCTGGCATTGTGTACTTGTAGGGAGCAGCCATGGACAACAATGTCATCCAAGTATATTGCTACTCCAGGAATGACAGCAAAAACTGTGGACATGACTTTCTGAAAGCAGCTTGGCGCAGCTGAGAGCCCAAACGGCAAACGCTTGTATCGGAACACTCCCTGGTGGGTTACAAAAGCAGTCAGATTTCAGCTAGCTTCAACCATTGGAATTTGTAGATAACCCTGCCTAAGGTCCAATTTACTGTAAACAATGGAGCCATGGCACTCAGCTGATAGCTCCTCTGTGGTTGGAAGGGGATACCGGTCTGGAATGACTGCTTTATTCACTGCCCGTAGGTCCAGGCAAAGACGAATGTTCCCATCTTTCTTATGCGCTATGACTTGATTTGAGATTGATGTAGAAGAGTCAATCGGTTCAATGACATCTTCCTTCAGTAAGCGCTTAAGCTCAGCAGCAACTTGGTCCCTGGTAGTAAGGGGTAGTCTGCACAGTGGTTGCATAACTAGTGCAATGGAATTATTCGCAGTGGGGCCGTGAGCAAAACCTTTAATAAGTCCAAGGCCGTGAAACACCTGAGGAAACAAGGCCTTCCAATGGCTGGCAAGGTGGACATGCTGAATTTCAATGTCCCCAGTGTTCCGTACTCAAAATTTAAGTGCTTGAAACAGGTCAAGACCCATGAGATTTGCTCCTTTCTCAGTCACTGTGAATTCGCAAATTGGTAGTTGTACACTGCCATACGAAACTGGCAATGTAAGAAAGCCCAAAACAATAAAGGCAGAAGAGCCATAACCTGTATCAAGTTGGAGCTTAAGCCTTTGTTTGCAAACCAAGTCTTATATGTAACTTTGTTGATAAGAGACACTTTGGCTCCTGTGTCCACAATCAGGGGGATTAAAACCCCATTTAGATAGCAATTACACACTTTGAAAGGGGTACCCATATCCTGCACTGTATTAATAACTGCTGGATCTGAAGAGTCAGTAAGTCTCTGTGCAGTATTTGAAACGGTAGATCTGCACCAACAAGCAAAATGATTAAACTTTCGGCATCGCTTACCCTTTGCAATGCAATCTTGACTTCCAGTTTTATGACGGGTCGACCCGCAGTTCCCACATCGTCCCGAGGAGGCTGCCATGCGGCCATGAGAAGCTACTGCTTGTACTGTAGCTTCATTTTCCTGCAATGTACTCTGTGGCTATTCGGCTGAAAGTTGTTTTGCTTCTGCTACGGCTGCTTCAATCTGGCATGCTATTTCTATCCAGGGTGAGTGTGTCAGGCTCCATGAGCAAATGCACCCTTATTTTATTATTGGTCGTTTTTTCTTTGAATTGGTCCCGTATCATTTGATCGTATAGACCTTCAAACTTGCAAGTTGCTGCCAATTCCCTAAGATTTGCAATGTACTGGTGAACTGACTCCCCCTGAAACTGCCCTGCGGCAAAACTTAAAGCGTTCTACTAAAGCATTGTGTCTCGGACCGAAAAGCTGTGTCAGCTTAGTTGTAGCATTTTGAAATGAAGGCGAGTCGCCCAGTGTTTTGAAAATGCGCTGGCCCTCTGGACCTAGGCAGTGAATCAAGATCGCTCTTTTCCTGGCATCACTCACGTCTTGCAAATCCGAAGCTAACAGATAAGTATTAAACGACTCTAACCATTGTGTCCATGGGATCGGTGGATCGCCCGGGTGAGGGAGGAATGGTGTCGGCGGGGTTACTCCGAATTCAGCCATCCTCATCGCCAAAATGTTGTGTTTGACAAACAACTCAGACACTATGTTTTGATGTTGTGCTGTTTATTAACACTCCACACTCTGAGGCAGAACTCCTACCTACTGTCGTAACCCTTCATGCAATGCTATCTCACATAAAGTCCTGTTCCTTCACACTTTACGGTACTTATCCCAAGTTCCCTTGTTTAAACCAGAATGCAACATTAACTGTTATAATGAACTATAACCCATACATAACACCAGCCACATTTCAACATGTGTTTTTTTCATGGTGCATTTATGACACACACTTTTTAGTGGACAGTTTTTAATACATTTTGGTAATCAGAATTTCACCAATAAACAATATTTACTGATTTAAAAGTGTGTATTTGACATTTAATGGAAGTTTATTAAAATGTGAATGTATTTTCTTTTCAGTTTTAACATTGCTCTGTGGCCTGTGTGATCTTTCTTCACACCTGTTATTCTGTTTACCCAGTTCATGGAGGTAGTAATGGTTATATCTCTCCTGGGGTGGCATTTATAAGGTAAATTAGTATTTACTATTTCAGCATCTTTATGTTAAATGTAATGTGCTTCAGATTTTTTTTATTTAAAAAAAAAACAAAAAACTTTTCAATAACTTTTTTTTTTAATTTATTTTTTTTTCAGAGGAAAACAAAATCACCATTAATGCTATAGAATCAAATGTTCACTACACAGCAAATCTGGAGTGTGTAAGACTCTACCATTCTTTAGAAAGAACTAGAACAGTTTGTTTTGTACCTTTTTGGATTTATTTTTATGTATTTATGTACTGTTCAGTGAGTGCATAGAATGTTATTTGAAGTACTCTAAAAAATATATATTGTAGTCATTTTTTGTTATGCAAATAAATTGCTAATGGTTCTTTTATTAAACATTTTGCAGTCTTTCTTTAATCAGTTTTTTATTGAGGGGTGTACTTTTGTTGCCATAGTGATCTTTGTTCAGTTTTCTCACGGAACAAGATATCCAGTGTATAATAAATGCCTGTTTTGTTCCTTTATCCTTATCCTGCCTTTTGCATGCAAGAATAGTTTACATTTACAAGAGTACATTTACAAGAATTTGAGTACTAGATTGTAAGACTGAATATGAAACTTTACAACAATTCAGAGCATGCATGACAAATAATGATGCAAATTTGTTGACACTGTTTCTACCTTTTAATCTAGAACCTGGTATTATTTGTTATGGACTGACTTCAAATTCACGTTGCTGACTCCTGCCATGCTATAGTTATTGGGACAGGAATTTCTAATCTATTCATGTAAAAGGGTACAATACAATGTCAAGTTACTGGACTAATGGAGGGGGGATCTGGTTGGCTGATATTTTGGGCTGGGTAAGTGACACATTGTAAGAACAGAAATCACAGTAAGCACCTAACTTTGCCTGCTTTAAAACCCTAAATAACATCTAAATCCTGTTACTGAATGTGAAAACAACAACAACAACAACAAAACATTCCTTACTGAATCCATGTACAGCAGTGGTGTGAGTAATAGTCATCTAGATTGTGTACTGCACTTTAAAACTAAAATGTTTTTAATGGCCACTTAATGTTAATACTCTGAAACAAAAAAAATGTCTCAATTAACCACAAAAATATATATATATATATACAGTACTGTGCAAAAGTTTTAGGTAGGTGTGAAAAAATGCTGTAAACTAAGAATGCTTTCAAAAATAGACATGTTAATAAATTATATTTATCAATTAACTAAATGCAAAGTGAGTGAACAGAAGAAAAATCTAAATCAAATCCATATTTGGTGTGACCACCCTTTGCCTTCAAAACAGCATCAAGCATCAATTCTTCTAGGTACACTTGCACACAGTTTTTGAAGGAACTCAGCAGGTAGGTTGGCCCAAACATCTTGGAGAACTAACCACAGTTCTTCTGTGGATTTAGGCAGCCTCAGTTGCTTTCTCTCTCTTCATGTAATCCCAGACAGACTCGATGATGTTGAGATCAGGGCTCTGTGGGGCCATACCATCACTTCCAGGACTCCTTGTTCTTCTTTACGCTGAAGATAGTTCTTAATGACTTTCGCTGTATGTTTGGGGTCGTTGTCATGCTGCAGAATAAATTTGGGGCCAATCAGATGCCTCCCTGATGGTATTGCATGATGGATAAGTATCTGCCTGTACTTCTCAGCATTGAGGAGACCATTAATTCTGACCAAATCCCCAACTCCATTTGCAGAAATGCAGCCCCAAACTTGCAAGGAACCGCCACCATGCTTCACTGTTGCCTGCAGACACTCATTCGTGTACGATCTCCAGCCCTTCGGCGAACAAACTGCCTTCTGCTACAGCCAAATATTTCAAATTTTGACTCATCAGTCCAGAGCACCTGCTGCCATTTTTCTGCACCCCAGTTCCTGTGTTTTCGGCATAGTTGAGTCGCTTGGCCTTGTTTCCACGCCGGAGGTATGGCTTTTGGCCGCAAGTCTTCCATGAAGGCCACTTCTGACCAGACTTCTCCGGACAGTAGATGGGTGTACCAGGGTCCCACTGTTTACTGCCAGTTCTGAGCTGATGGCACTGCTGGACATCTTCCGATTGCGAAAGGAAGTAAGCATGATGTGTCTTTCATCTGCTGCAGTAAGTTTCCTTGGCCGACCACTGCGCTTCACGGTCCTCAACGCTGTCTGCTTTTGTGCTTCTTCAAAAGAGCTTGGACAGCACATCTGGAAACCCCTGTCTGCCTTGAAATTTCTGCCTGGGAGAGACCTTGCTGATGCAGTATAACTACCTTGTGTCTTGTTCCTGTGCTCAGTCTTGCCATGGTGTATGACTTTTGACAGTAAACTGTCTTCAGCAACCTCACCTTGTTAGCTGAGTTTGGCTGTTCCTCACCCAGTTTTATTCCTCCTACACAGCTGTTTCTGTTTCAGTTAATGATTGTGTTTCAACCTACATATTGAATTGATGATCATTAGCACCTGTTTGGTATAATTGTTTAATCATACACCTGACTATATGCCTACAAAATCCCTGACTTTGTGCATGTGTACCTAGAAGAATTGATGCTGATTGAGGCAAAGGGTGGTCACACCAAATATGGATTTGATTTAGATTTTTCTTCTGTTCACTCACTTTGCATTTAGTTAATTGATAAATATAATCTATTAACATGTCTATTTTTGAAAGCATTCTTACTTTACAGCATTTTTTCACACCTGCCTAAAACTTTTGCACAGTATATATATATATATATATATATATATATATATATATATATATATATATATATATATATATATATATATATTATAAAATGGGGACTTGTTTAGAAAAGTTCGAAAAAGTATTTATACTGCAAACAAAGATTTTTTTTTTATCTAAAAAAATTATTATTATTATTCGTCACTTTTTGTTCATTCAACATTGTACATTTATGTTACTCATTATTAGGCCTATCAAATAAAAGTTGCAAAAGAAAGTTAAATGTGTCAAGTCTACCAAAAGATTAACAAGTATGTTGTTGATCCTGACCACTTGCATCGTGTTTTAAACCATTTTTGGTTACAAGGGGGTGCATCCTATTTATTTTTTCCAGAAGTGTTGCCACCTTAGATGTGTGTGTGTGTGTGTGTGTGTGTGTGTGTGTGTGTGTGTGTGTGTGTGTGTGTGTGTGTGTGTGTGTGTGTGTGTGTGTGTGTGTGTGTGTGTGTGTGCGTGCGAGCGCGCGCGCGCGCGTGCGTGCGTGTGTGTGCGTGCGTGCGTGCGTGCGTGTGTGTGTGTGTGCACATAGTATGTCTGTTATTGCAGTGATTCTCAGCCTGTGGTCTGTGAGTAAACTCGAAGTGGTCCGCAAACAACTCCCAAAATTTGGTTACGCAGTTCTGGCAAAAACCTATTTCTACAGTCACACGTTGCGCAACTACAATATGTATTACTAAGCAACACAACAAACCGCTTTAACAACATTATATATAATTATAAGATATGTATGTAATCTGCATTTTCCCCCTTCATCTGTTTTCTTTTATTATGGGTGTGTTTATATAAATGAATATATATTACAGCTCGTATGATGCAATACAAAGCATCACCTTGAAAGCCATTCACTAAAACAGCTTTCTGATGTGAAATAAATACTAACTAAATAACTGCCACAGCTTATGAAGCCACATTTGTCTCGTCAAAACTACAGATGATTATTATTATTATTATTATTATTATTATTATTATTATTATTATTATTATTATTATAACCATTTAAAAATCTATGAGCATTCACGTAAATGCACAAACCTTCTAATTTGTGGTGATTCTACTGCTGTCCCGTCTTTTTGCTCTGCATAAAATTAACACATTGCATTGAATATTTCTAACTCGGTTGGAATGACTAAATTAAAAAAAAAACATTAAAACCACAGTTTTAGTACTTTTTATGTTCAACAATATAAAATATGTGCCACAGTGTTGCCAGGTTTAGGAATATCCCTACTACAATATTTCCACATTACAGTCAGCACTCGGATATCTGTTACCGATACACGTCAGTCACGTTTTACTGCCCTTGTATTAAGAATAAAATAAATCCCCATTATATAGTAACAAATGGATGCACTTACCCGTCACACGCGATTTCCGACTCCGTCACCAGTTTTGTGATACAAAGCCCATCACTTCAATGTTGCAATTTATTTGAATATCCGTCACACCCGCGTTTTTTTCTCTACATGCCATATTAGTCTGTGCAGTTACACAGCGCTTCCTCCAGTTCACCTGACGAAAATGCAACCAAAACAAAGCAAAGATAAAAACTACGGTAATGTAACAGTTGATCACTAAACAATTTTAAAACTGTGATGTTTTTTTTTTTGTTTTTTTTTAATTTGTGATCTTTAGTTGTTTTTGTGCATTTTCATTTGCAAGTGAACTGTGACATTAGGGCCTTATCGAGCACTATATTCTGCAATTTTGAATACTGACTTTGGATACTGTTTTAATTCTGGAAACTATATATATATATATATATATATATATATATATATATATATATATATATATATATATATATATATATATTGCTCATTACCTTTTACGTTGTACGCAGTTCTGTGCATGGGTAACATTTTGATTTCATTTTGCTGTCGGGTCGTTAACTGAATTGTACATACTGCTATAATACCTACTGGATATAAAAGTATGTACTGTACTACAGTCCACGTGTCGTCTATTTTGCTAAGTGATATTTTCAGAATCAAATCGTTCTGAATTAAAATACTTCTGTTGAAAATATAGTACTGTACCAACAAAACCAATGCAGTACATCTAAATGGAAGCCTATTTATTTTAAAACACAGTCCTTTCAGATATGTATTTTTGATATTGTATCTTTTTTGTGTTCCCTGAAAAACGGACAAGGGTCAAATGGAACGGGCTAAAATGAAATCAGATATGCATCACACATGTTTAACCGTCACTGAAGTCAAGATTTTATAGGGTCGGATATGTGAGAGCTGACTGTATACGTTTTTAGAGCGGTTAGCTGCATATAGTAATATAAGTTACTGTGAAAAAGAGTCTATATTTGTAGTTTGACATGTTATTATATGGGTTTACCAAGTTTAATATCACAAGACTATATGCCAAAAGGAAATTCTCTTAACACTACTTCTGGAAACATTCTCCAGTAAATTTTTTCATTTTTCAAATTGCTTTACATCCACCTCGTCTTCGTGTTCCGGTGTTTTTTAGATGTACACCAACTGAAGTTGGCGACTCAGTGAGTGTAATAGATTGTGTTACAAATGTTGCGGGTACCAGCACTGGTATTTACATTTACTGACACTGGATCAGAGGACGACCCAAACCAAAGCTCCAGTGCATTATTTGTCAGGAGGTTTTGTCAAACGAAACTTAAACCTGCAAAATTGAGACACCATTTACCTACAAAGCATTCACAATGTGAAAAATATAACTTTTTTAAACAAAAGAAACTGGAAGCTTCAATGCGCAAAATGACAACATTTCTTGACCCAGTGGTCTCGTTAAGTTAGGTATGTTATATAAATACTTTACTTGTATGTACTTATACATACAAATTGCTGTTGTGAAAAAATATATGGCAAGTGGTCCATGGGAAAAATCCAAACATCAAGGTGGTCCCGACATTTAAAAAGTTTGGGAGCCACTGTCTTATTGTGTACAAATCCAATGAGGTTGTATAATGTGCTGGTGAGACTGCATTTGGAGTACTGTGTTCAATTCTGGTCACCAAAGGAGACCCTGGAGAGTCCAAAGAAGAGCAAGCAGACTAATCCCAGGATTTAAATGGCTGCAACAATTTAGCATAGAACAAAGCAGAATTAGGGGGGACATGGTTGAAGTCTTTAAAATCTTAAAAGGAGTTCACCAAAGTGCAGTACAGAAACCAGGACCAGAGGACATTTGGAAATTGCAGTAAATGAATGCTGTAAAACTACACCTACTCGTCCACAGTGGGAGTTTGGCTGGAATGTGTCATATGACAAACACCTATTTCGACGCTCTCTCACTAATCCTGTTTCTTCATCACCGATGTTTTGTCCTCAGCTTAATAACGTGCTTATATATTGCATCCTATAATAATAGGCTAGAGAAACAAATTGGAAACCATAAATATTTTCAGGAATTTGGGGCGTTTCTGTTTGACAAGGTACACAGCCTGAAACTGGTTATGGTTATTAGGGATTAGTTTTTTCTTTTCACATATAAAAACAAAATCCCACTTTTTATTGCCTGATTGTTTTCTGCTTGATAGCGGAGTTACTGTTTGAGAGGATATACTTGAGTGGAAGTAATATATCACTAATGATTGTGTTCTATGAATTTACTGTCATTGAGTGCCATTTTGTTTAATGCCATACTGTGAAGACTAATGGGCCATCTTGAGATCCTCCAGTGATGGTGGTATCATCCAGCAGTTGAAGGTGAGTGCAGAACAACATTAATTGAAGCTGGGTTAAAGTGATAATTACAGGTTTTCATTTTCAGTGTAGTACTTCTTGTAACTTAAACAGTTTAAATGAGTATTTTAATGTGCTAAGCTGAATGTGTTCTAAACAAGGCAGAAAAAAAAATCTATAAAACTTTATTTTTTGTATAACTTGACTGCAAAAGTTTGTTTTTTGTGTCTGAGTTGTTTCTAAAGAAACAGAAATTGTGACATACACTGTGTATGTAGAAAATAATGAACAGAAGTGTAGAATAATTGCAGAAAATAAAGTCAGCATATGTGTAAGGTTATTATATTCTGTAGTTTTTGTGCGATCCTAAGGAACTAGTAGAAAACGCAATACATTTATGTTATATATTTAAACAATCTTGTGCCAAACTCTCTGTAACATTTGATATGGACAACATCTGACCAACCCTCTGGCAGAATACACTTTGTAGAATAATCATTTTTGGTACTTAGCTCTCAAAACATGCTACTGAAATCCATTCTCTTGTTGGTGGCAACTGGCCAGCGTGTAGTTCAGTGGTTGAATTAGCACAGAGAATGTGGTGCAATTCTATACCATGTTTGTGCTTAAGCTAGCATTCATTGGAACAACCTAGGACTAAACCACTGTCCATCAGGCAAATTCACCAGCAAACTGCAGGGCAAGCTCCAGAACTTTTGCATTCCTGTTCACTATACCACAGGGTAGATGAGTTGAGCATTAGGCCAGCTTTCTGGACATGAAAAATGAAGGTGCCAGGTCACTCATAGGGCAGATTGGGCAAACCAGGTTATTCTCCGCAAGTGCTTGTACTCTTAATCTATAATATTTTGTCTAGTTAATATAATACTAAGATATAAGAATCCACAGTAAGGATGATACATCGTTCTCTTCCTATTTGTTATGGGAAACCCTTTGAAATAGATGTTTTGGCTCTTCCTTTCTCTTGAGCTTTAATCTTCGGCAGGTTATTTGAGGTTGAGCTGAGGTGTTGTCATCCAATTATATATTATTATTATTATTATTATTATTATTATTATTATTATTATTATTATTATTATTATTATTATTATTTACTTCTTAGCAGACGCCCTTACCCAGGGCGACTTACAGTCGTAAACACTAATGTGTTCTTTGTTTGGGTAGAGAAAGGTGCTTTAAACTGAGAAGGAAGAGGGTAGTTAATAGATACATTTACCAAAAAGACCATTTTCCAATTTAAACTATATTTGTTTGAATAAATAATCAAGTTTGTAAAGACTATTTGCATAATATAATCATCCACATAGACTAAGCAAAGGAAAGTTATTGCCATTTATTAATACAATATCATATTTATTACTCAAAATAAAATAAATTACGACATACAGTATGTTGGTTTTATTACTGGTATAAAATATGATCATTATAAATGTACATATGCATTTCAGATTTAAAAAAAAAGGGGGCGTACACTTGAAATCTACCACTCTGGCACATTTTGGGAGCATTTTGTGTGTGTTGCAAATATGTTAAATCGGGACATAGGACAATGATATGGATCATCATGCCACCAGAAGCCCTAATTATGTTACATTATCAACAGCTGGACTAATTGCACATTGTAATTATTACTGCACTGTCAACAAGGAAATTCAATAATGGGATTAGAAACATAAAACTGAAAATGTGTCCCATCCTCTCCAGGTAAGTCTGAAATGTGGTTCAAGGTCCATAGCGTCTGGGGTCAGTCAGCTAGTAAAGTTCATGCCAGGTTGCACGTGGCTCAAGCCAGTGTCCTATTGTATGTGTAACCTTTTTTGAACCCTAATGGATTTACTCACCAGTGAGTAAATCCATTAGAGAGAATAAGAAATTAGAATGGTCAATTATACAGCACAATAAGCATTACTGAACCTACTAAAGAACCACATGCTTCCATTCAGAACACCCAGGAAACAATTTAGGACTGTCAGCCATCCCACGTGATGTCTATTCATTCATTAACTGGTGATACACACAGATACATATTTGAAAAGGCACTTGTGATAAGCATTCTGTCAACGTCATTACCAGGTCCTTTAAAAATCTACTCTGTATGAGGGTGGCTTTTATTACAAAAACGCTGTCAGGGACCCAGCTATTGTCAAGGATTTGTTACTAGTTCAGTTATTTTAAACTAATATTCTGTATAATGTTGCAAATGGGCTTTAATTAAAATAACAAATGAGATCCATATGACTCAGCAGAGGTTGCTCGCATCAAAGGTGTCGTGTTTTTCCACAAAGACAGAAGCATAAAGAACCATTGTAGTTTTTACCTTTGTAACTCGATGCTGTCTTTAGGAAACGGTCTGTTCCTTATCATGGGATGGGAGCAATCGCAGAAAATGAGTACAGTATCGTACTGACCTGCTCAGCCTTAAACCATGCGGTTAATTATGCCTATGCAGCAATATACTGGATCTGTACCGTGCCAAATAAAGTCAATTGTTTTGCCTTTTTTTTTTTTAAATACACGACAGACATAGAGGTATTTGAGTAGTTTTATCCTCGCTGGTTGTATCAAAGGATTTATACGGTCACCTGTTTGGAAAGTGTGATATCTGTGGTCCTTCTGAACTTTTTTTTTTTCTTTCTTTACCACAGGACCTACACCACTTGAAACATATATTTGTCAGCACTGGGTTTGCAGTTTTCAATGAGTCTTAGAACATACCATCCTTGCAGCTGACACAAAATATGTTTTTGACTTAAAATTCAGTTTGTGGATTTTTATTCAGTAGAGTGACGCTTACCTTACCTTATGGTGGCGTGTAGCAAAAACTGACTGGACCGTAATTTAGTTTGAAATTTACTGCAGATCTAGCGATGTGGACTGAAGCAACGGATAACTGAAATTCTATCTATTCTGCATAATCTCAGTGACTCAGCAAAGAAGGTATAAAGAGACGGTTATGAAGTTAAAGTAGTCAAATGTTACCTTGATTACAAGAGGATCGTTTTCCAATCATTGGAAAGCTAGATATTTATTTGTATTTATTTATTTTGTGTTTTGTTTCTGGTAAGACCAAACATTACATTTTTTTAAAAAAGCGAGCGATAGAGAAAGAGAGAGCGAGATTGATTTGGCTTGCTGACATCGACTTCTTAATCAATTTTAAAAACGCTGATAATGCAAAATTAATTATGTATGTATTTTTTTTACATGCCGACATTTAAAAATGTCATAATTATAACATATTTATATTACCAAAACTAGTTTAGCAGGTAATTGACACCACTCCGCCTCTTTCCAAGAGGAAGACAATAGACTTGTGTCATGGTAGAGAACGGGGTTTTGGATATTATGTACCTCAACAAGAATAACCCAAGTCCTGCACTGTCCTCATCGGACAAAGAAAAGAAGAACTTTGACAACTTCAAAATTAGCTTCACAGACGAC
The DNA here is from genome assembly GCA_030684275.1 of Acipenser oxyrinchus oxyrinchus. Classification (NCBI taxonomy): domain Eukaryota; kingdom Metazoa; phylum Chordata; class Actinopteri; order Acipenseriformes; family Acipenseridae; genus Acipenser; species Acipenser oxyrinchus. Next base: position 15,712,617 of record CM060247.1, read on the forward strand.
TACCCAAAGAAAAATGCGGAGATCTTAAGTGGCCAGTATGGAATTAACTTGCTGCTGGTTGGTTTATCGCTGATGTTGGCACTGTCTTACCGAGGCTCGGCTGTAAAGGAAGAGCACATCTTGTCTTTTCTCATCTCCCTGATGATACTGCAGATCATCTGGATGCTCTGGTACATCATCAGAAAAGACAGGCAGAAATGCTTTGTGTCGGAGAAGGATTCTGATGCTGGGACAAGCTGGTTGAGAGGTAGAGAACGCGTTAAAAACAAACAAAAAAAACCCGCTAACTATGATGCACATTAGTAATACGATTCAACTCTTTGGGTTATATTTTACTGTATATTGCTTTTTCACATTTGTCGGGTCTTTACTAGTACAGTAAACACTATGGCAAATGTTGTGATGTTTGTTTAGCAGGGACTGGTCTGCCTTTGCAAGAAACTTAGGAGGAGTATTGTATTATATTAAGTAACAGACAAAAGGAAGGACAGACCGGTGTAGTAAGACAGGATTTAATATATTTTTGAATTTTTTTTATAACTTATAATTGCATAACAGCAGTTAAACTATGAAGAAAACGATACTGATATTTGTTGGGACTGTTTATATATTTCATTTCATTAATCATTTCTATCTGAGATATGAAGCATTGCATAATGGAACCCATACTTATTATATTTAGTAATTGTTTGTATTTGACTTTTCAAATAAAAGTGCGCACATATTAAGCACATATTATTACGATGTATAAAAGTTTAAGTAATACACTTGCATACCCTTGGCTGTCAAACTGAGCCAGTTACTGAAATCCTGTTTCGTTAATGGGAACTTTAAAATGATATGTGGAACATCAGAACCACTTTAAGAGAGTGTGTGAGATAGCACCTTCTTAAGGCAGAGATGCAGTTTCAGTTAGAGGACCACGGCCTCTTCAGCTTTGTAACACTTTTAATTGTAACTATAGAGAAAAAGACAAACACTAGTTACAACTTTTTTTTTTTGGTTTAACTACAGTACAGATGTCAAGAGGATGTTTTAACATTCACCTCAACATTAGAGTCCAACCATGATATTACTTAAGAGAAATTAATTTGCACAAACTGTTTCTTTTGATCGTTCCTGTCTAGGTGGGCTAACCTTGCTTGCGCTTATTTCATTAATTATGGATGCCTTCCGAATAGGGTATTACGTTGGGTATAAAACGTGCATGTCGCCAGCAGTTGGAGTTTATCCTGTAATCCATGCAGTACATACAATATCACAGGTAAGAATCTGTGTATTATTTTTTCTTATGCTGCTTTACTTATGCACTTTCAGAACTTTTAGGGTGGTCCTAGCTTGGAATAGGATACATTTGGTTCCCTAGCCAATATTTTGCACCAGTATGTGCGTTCTAGTGCAGTATATCAACAACATTAGCCTGTCATTGTGCATTGAACCTTAACATTTGAGAACACACCTCCATCCCTCCCTGGTCCATGTGGCCATATACTTATAATACCCATTGACTACAAAATCACCCTAGGCTATAGAAAAAAAAGACCATTGTCAAAGGTTAAATAATGTATATCTGTTTACCTGTTTATCTATAGTTGGTAAGGTGACTGTGGTACTATTTTAAGAAGGGAATCAACGTTTTATAAAATATACATTTAGTAAAATATACAGTATTCGAAGAAGCAGTGGCACACAGTTGTGTTAAATTTTATAGTAAAATAGTATTCATGGTTAATACTCTACCATAAAAAAATATGGTTTACTCTGAAACCTGAATTCTTTTTGTCCCTAAACATGCTTGCATTACCTGTGGCAGCAGGAGGTTATAAATGTGGACCTGCAAGTGCAGGGACGCAAATAAAAAAAGTGGAACCAAATGGTGTTTATCATTCTTCATTTTAGAATTTGTCTTGCATATCGAAACATAAGAACATTGTTAAAATGTAGAAATCCTTTAGTTACTAACTGTGTGGCCTAAAAATGTCATGCAGTTAAATCATATTTATTTAATGCACAAAAATACACCTAACTTTTGAGTGCTGGGCAGTTTTTCATAAGCTATATGTTTGTTTTTGTTATGATTACCACTTGGATGTACTCTTTATAGATTTATATTTGGCATGTTTTTATTTTAGGTACATTTTCTTTGGTTTCATGTAAATGATGTGATCAAGACCTTTGAGACTTTTGAAAGGTATGTCCCATGTCGTTTTCTATCCTGTTCAAAGAGTACATAACTTTAAATGTATTTTGCTGTTCTCTTTTGTTATATATATTTGTAATGCTGTTTTTATTTATTAATTTATTTATTTTTTATAAGTCTGTTTAAAGGTACTTTCACCAGAGTCCAGGAGCTTCTCTTTACTTCCAGTTGCCTGCCATGGATAAATGTAACAGGTGCAAGATCAGTCAAAGGGTCTTTGTAGAAGTAAAGCCAGTCCATCACTGCCACTTTGCAAACACATTTCCTTTCATGTTGCTGGCAGTACACTGCTGTGCACTAGATGGTGCTAGTGCTTCCTAATACAAAGACTCTTTGATTTCGCATACATATCATATATGTCTGGGGCAGCCAACTTGAGCTAAAGAGCAACTGCTGAACTCATAGTAAAGCACGTCAGCACAGACTTATATTTCACACATAGTAATAAGGGTTATAAGAATCACTAGGAATAGTTTATAACATCATAAAAAGGTAAGAGAAGAGTACCTCAAATGTAATTTGAAGCTACTTCCTCCTTAAGTTACATTGGAAAAATGTAAGTCATACGATTTCCAAAAATGTAACCACTAGCCTATGTATTTCTTAATATATCAAAAATAAATATTTTCAGTCAATAATATGCATAATGCCTGCATTATAATCATTATAAAACAGAAATGTCTCCGATTCAAAGACAAATAATACATTACAATACCCGGTCTAATACAATACTTTGCTTACTTTGACTATGTGTAGACTGCTGGTTATTTATGTATTAAAATCAGGAACCTGTCTTGTAGGTTTGGAGTGATCCATGCAGTCTTCACAAACTTACTTTTATGGTGTAATGGAGTGATATCAGAAGCAGAACATCTTTTAGATACACACAAAAGAAGATTGTTGGATCTTGGCTATACAAATGTAACAGTGGGTAAGAAGCAATATGCAGCATTACATTTACTAATATACATTGCTCCAAGGGTCATAAATCATGCTGAGGTACTACAAGTGGGGTGTTGTTTTACCACAGATTGAAACAGTGTTGGGGAGTAGTGAATGGGTTACAAATCAAAGTTCACAATGTCCCTCCCACTGATCTACAAAAAGTGCCTGACCAGTTCACACCTTTTTTACCTAATAGTTTTGTACACATATAGTCAAATCTTCAGTTAGCTGGAAAACAAAGTATAATTAGAAACTTATTACAGTAAAGAAAATAAATGTGGTTGCATTCCATTAAATTACTTTAACGAAGAAGATAAACACTATTCTTTCTCAAAGATTCCCTTTTCCAGTAAGCGAACTTAGAGAATATATCTATGGCACAATGTGTCTAAGATGTGTCTAAGTATTTTTCTGGCAACTAATAGCAATTTTACAATGTAAAAATATCCCAAAGCACCTTACTAAGGCATTTTTTTAACATGTTAATGCATTGTGACTAGGGCCCTGTAAACTGTTTGAGATACAGATGTTATAGAAACAATCACTGAGTATAGTTGCCATATTGTGGTCACGTGACTTTGATTTCTGTATTATAGGTCACACTGTGTATTATAATATTCTCTTTGTAAGTTATGTTCTTGGCATGGTTTAAAAATAAAATAAATTACAACCACCAGAAACAGATTCACGTTTTAAAAACCTTTCTGCCTGAGGCCCCATTCCCCCTAAGCTATGCTAATTTTTGGTTTTAGATCATTTAGTATCCAGGCACATTATTGGGTGAGCAGCACACTTCCATTAATGTGCTGATAGACAGTTTCTGTCTCCACGGCTGTCACAGCCTATACATAAACATAACACCCCCAAAATGCCCCTCACCTCAAACATGTAGGATAAAGCAGTCACACTTGAGCAGAGCTTGTAGTTGAAAGTTAATTCCCAAATCCATTGAATTTATTGTATATTGAGACACTTGGAGAATAAAGAGCTTTAGTTATGCCCACTTCATGGGAAATTTTTCAAGAGGATCCTTAAGTTTCTGTGTGATTGTTATATTATTATTATTATTATTATTATTATTATTATTATTATTATTATTATTATTATTATTATTATTATTATTATTATTTTACAGTTACTTATATGCTAACAAATTGCAGTGATTATTCATGTTTTTTTTCATGTTTTTTTTTAAAATAGTGTTTGTAAAAATGGTAAATGATTAATGCTTGGAAGAAATTTCCAAAGCCAAGCAAATTCAGGCCTGGATGGGTGACCTACAGTATACTGAAACCAGGACTTGTAAGAAGTTGTTAGAGCAGTAGAAGGCACGTTTCCATCTGAGCCTGAACTTGAACAAAGTCACAGCAAGCAACAGGACTGTCGGTTACAAACACTGTAAACATTGTCATCAATAAGAACATTTCACATAATATTTCTATATCTTTCTCTTCTCTTCCAGGTGATAAGGAACCCCACTGTAACTGCACCACCAACATTTGCTCCATTTTCTCCCACAGTCTTTACTACCTGTATCCATTCAACATTGAATATCACATTTTTGTCTCTGTTGTGCTTTTCGTTATGTGGAAGAACATTGGACGTATTATTGAATACCAAAGACACCAAAAGGTTGTTATGAGGACTAAAGGCCTTTTTGCAGGCCCCATTCTGGGACTAATTGCATTAGCAAGTACCATAACGGTGCTAGTTGTATATATTCTTCAGGTGGGAGATTCAGTAGAAACCAGAGAGTCAGCCGTAACTATGTTTTATTGTTACGGCATTGTCATGTTGCTATTTATGTGCTTGGCTGGCAGTGTTGGCCTGCTGATCTTCCGATCTGACAATTTACCACTGGATTATTCCAAGAACCCCTCCAGAAAACTAGATGCTGACTTGCTGTTTGGCACAGCTATTGGTTCTTGGCTCATGTCCTGGTGCAGTATCTTAGCAGTTATATCTGCGACAACCCGTCCAGTATACGGATGGATAAACTTTATGTACTCATTGCTAATTATAATTGAGAAGTACATTCAAAACCTCTTCATTATTGAATCTCTTCATCGAAAAGAGGAAACGAACGAGAGGGATGAGGTCGAGACTATACCAGAGATATACTCTGTGTCAGCAGGCAGCAGTCTCTCACTCGCTTCTTCATACAATGGCATTATCAATAGGGCATTTGAGAATCAGGATAAAGTGTGTGTCTCTCTGGAGACTGATCAAGAGGATAATAACCAAGTGTATAGTCACACCGGGAGCCTCCCAGAAGGTTCCATTTCACTGCCCACAAGGAGCTCTGCAAAACTCAGCAAGAGGAGAAGAGTTCTCAAGAACATTGCAGTATTTTTGTTCCTGTGCAACATCTCGGTAAGATACTTTTATCACACACTTGCTATGTAGACATTATTCATGCTACTGTTTGTTTGTGAAATCTAATGAAAGATTCCAGAACAGTCTGAAATTAACTGTGGTTAACTTAATTAACTCAACCCGTTGTATGTACTGTAGTTGCAGTTATTATTATTATTATTATTATTATTATTATTATTATTATTATTATTATTATGAATAAAGCCCTTGTGAGCTATATAAAGTATGTTTTGATGGAATAAATAAAGGTTAACAACAATTCAACACTGTCGTGCATGCAACTCCTATATTTCAAAGCAGATTAAAAATAAATATACTTTACACTTTAATGATTAATTAGCATGGATGGAAGTGTGGCAAGAGTGGCACATGGAACAACAGCTCTAAATAAAGATCTTATTTGACAAGACAATCTTAATGTATTAGTTTTCTCTGAAGTGTAACATGTCTTTTTGTTTTTTTCTTTTTAAGTTTTGGATCCTTCCAGCATTTGGGTGTCGTCCCCAGTTTGATAATGGAATGGAAGAGAAAACATTTGGCTATGCGATTTGGACCACAGTAGTCAATGTTGCAATGCCCTTGAATCTGTTTTATCGTATGCATTCCGTTGCTTCACTTTTCGAAGTATTCAGAAAAGTTTGAAATGACATAGATAACTAAACTGGAAGTTAACTAAGTTATATATTTTATACTGCTAAATATTCACAGGTATTTATTTTTTTGTGGATAATTGGGGGCACCTATTTCTTACCTCTTATCTTATACTTTTGCTTCATGTGTTATGTTTTGTAAAACTTACAGGGTGGTTAACTACATAGATAATGCCAGCAGGTTGGAGACATTTTCCTTTTTCTGTTTTACTGTGTTTCTGATCAATGATTCTGATGTTTGATTATAAGGTTGATTTAAAACTATTTGCACATTTTTAATGTAAGATTAAAACTGTTTCTTGTGTTCTTCTAAAATAATAAAGTTGATTTAACTTCTACATACGGAATATACTGTGTATTTAGACTGGGCTAAAGTTTCTTTACAGAGACAAATATGGGTAATGATAATGGGTTGGGTCAGCTCTCATGTAGAACCACTCTGCCCTGTTGTTGCAGCTCTTTTTAACCTACTCTGTATGGTAGACTTTTAAAACATGTCCTGTAAACTTATTGCCATCTGTAAATAAAATCAGTTCAAATTTGAGTTATATTGTGTTTGTATTTAAAACATGCTTTTCTATATCAAACAATTGCATGTTTGATACTTAGCAAATGTGTGAACATAGTAGAAAGGGTCAGTAAATTACTATGATCAGAATATCAGAATGTTTCTATGTATTTTCTTTTTCCTGTAAAACGCATCAAGAAAAACATCATTTTGTGTCTCTAGTTAAAAATGGTTTGGGGAGAATGTAAACCAATTGAGCTGTCAAAGCTTTGTGATAAAATAGCATAGACAGAATGGATAACAGCTTGCTCACTTCCTGTATCCATTGTCTTGGTTATTGTGCTAATTGAATGATAGTGTGATGTGTACGGAGATCGGGAGTGCTATACAAATTAGTTGTATAGCGCATAGGCTCATGGTTAACTTTATAAATGTGGGGAGAGACCCGGGGGAGGTGTATGCTTGTGTAAACATGGCAGTGATCACCATGAGAGGGGGGCCGCTCCTTTGTTGCGACCCCCCCCTACTTTTACAGTGTTCAAGCAGACACCCTTTAGGCTCTGTAACAATAAACTGCCTGAGCAATCATTGACCGTTTCAGACTTTCATTTTTTTCTCTTTTGTCAATCAAATCAGTGTGATTGCTTCTGGAGAGTCCTTGGAAGGCTATTCATTTACCACTGTCTCGTCACAATACCTTTCAGCCTTTTAAATGTGCCAATCATGTCTGTCTCACTGCACAAAATTGATCATACAGTAGTTATCTTTTAGGACTTGTGACATTCAATCTCAATTTTTTATTTTTATTTTGCCTATGTAATAGGGCAGAGGCCGGTGTCCCTGCGCACCGCAAGCAAGAATCTACCCCCACCCCCCTTCTCAACTTTCACGTCACTATCGGACCCGGACCTTAACTCTTTACTCCTGGACTCCAGGCCAACTACTTGTGCCCTGGACCCTCTTTCTACTCACTTCTTCCAATCCATTGCCCCCACTCTTCTTCCTTTTATCTCCTCCCTCATTAACACCTCTCTGCTCTCTGGCTTCTTCCACTCAGCCTTCAAAACTGCTCGTGTCACCCCCATTCTTAATAAACCTCTTGACCCTTCTTCTGCCCAGAACTATTGCCCTGTCTCTCTCCTCCTGTTCCTCTCTGAAACTCTCAAGTGAGCTGTCCATTGCCAGCTGGCATGCTTCCTCACTGTGCATTCTCTGCTTGACCCTCTTCAATCCGGGTTCCATCCTGCACACTCCACGGAAACCGCCCTCCTCTCTAACTGACTCACTCCTCTGCTTGTGCTGCTTCCCTCTCCTCCATTCTAATTCTCCTTGACCTCTCCTCTGCCTTTGACACTGTTGATCGTGTTATTCCCCCCTCCTCCCTCTCTGACCTGGGGATATCAGGCACTGCTCTTACCTGTTTTTCCCCCTATCTCTGTAACCGTTCCTTCCTGGTGTGGCTCTCTCTCTTCTCCTCCTCCCTTCTCTAGAGGTGTACCTCAAAGAACTGGCCCCCCCCCCTGCCACCCCCCACCCCCCCTCTCATCTCCTGTCTTGGCTACTTCTATCGCCTTTACACTGATGATGCCAAGATCTTCCTCTTCTTTCCCTCCTTGCACACCCACATCTCCTCCTGCATGTCAGAATGCCTCACAGCTATCTCAAAGTGTCAGTGCTAGGATTTACCGGGCCCTGGTACAAGACTGAAGTAGACCACCAACCCCCAAAATAATGAAAGAAAGAAAAAAGAGCGCTACCAAAAGAAAATGTTTTGAAAATAAATACATCAGCAGCAACCCTGAATTGGTCAAAAGTGTATTTTTTTCCGACAAAACATATTCTGACGTAATTTTAAGATGGCTGTGAACAATACAGTAATCGTATATCCAAACATTAATAAATCAATTATGTAACAATATCAATCAGCTTGATTTAGTTAATATTGAAACATATTAATAGCTTCAAATCAGTCACAAAAACTTATTAATCATAGGCATCAGTTGGATTTGTTATCAAGTACAAAAGTTAGTATGAAAATGTTTCTATAAAAAAAACATGTCTTCTTCTCAAACCTAGTTTAACTTAGTTATGCAAATAAAACTCATAAGCAAAAACAAAATTCTACGAACACACTTAACAAAGCAATATCCAAAAAACATGTAGTTTTTTTTTTAAATACTGAATTCTTATCATTCTTTGAATTCTGCTGCTCGTCTTGTATTATAGCTGTTACTCTCATGCTACCCCTCTACTTCACACCCTCCACTGGCTACCTATCTCTGTTCACATTTAATTCAAGACCCTTGTTCTTGCCTACTGCTCTCTTTACCACACGGTAATCCTAACTTGTTACATATTAGTAGTATAATTTGCACTTACTGTCAACTATACTGTATTTAAATAGTGGTTTTGCACCGTAACTCTACTGCCCTGTAACACCTGTAAGTCACCTTGGATAAAGGCCTGCCCAAAAAAATAAATAAACAATACAAAAGCTTTTAACCTCATCTCATCTCACACCTACAGGGGACAGGACAGAATCTGCCAGTTACATCTATTGTATGACCAACTAACAGCTAAGTGGTCTGAGTCTTTTATAGTGTGTAGTCCATTACATCATATGGCTCAGCTGCTAGTGGCCACACAATGTATGACAGTTACACACTTTATATTTTATTCCAACTAGCCTCCATAGAGTCGCTATGCATGACTAGATCGACAAGATAGTAAGAGTTAATGGGCTCTACTCCTAAAGCATATTAGCTGTTGGCATATGTATCGTTCTAAAGTCTGTTTTGATAGTAGTTTAAAACAGTTTTTTAACAGGAGCCCTGAATGTCAAAGTTTATTGGGAACGTGATCTGAGTTTATTTATTTGTTTGTTTGTTTGTTTGTTTGTTTGTTTGTTTGTTTGTTTGTTTGTTTGTTTGTTTTGTTTCCTCAAATGCCTTCATTTTATGAAGTAATCTGTTCCTGAAAACTTCTTTGGAAGGGCAAACCTGTCTTGTTTTCTTTCTTTTGTCTGTTCATTTATTTCTGTTGAAGATGCCTCGCAAAGGATCAAAGGAGAATTGAGTGGAAACAACAATAACAAGGATTCTATTTCTAGAGAGGATTGTATTTAAAAAAAAAAAAAACGATTAGAAAACAATTTTGATACAGGTACTTGTCTGACCACTGGTGAAGAATAATGGTCTTTTTTGTTTTCTGGATTTATAAGGTTTTTGAAAGGATTTCATTCATGAATCCTGAGCAATTTCTCGAATGTGGTGTATGCACCAGTGAACCAAGCAAGAGTAAATGAAGCGAATTCAAAGCAAAGCGGTGAATAGCTTTCAACTCGACTCTGACTCAGACGTCCAGAATTTAACGCTCAATATTGTGATTAAGAGGCAGACTGATCAGATCAAAGTTTTCACATGAAACATAAGAATATAATAGCCTTAGAAGTCTAACTGCGCTATTTAAATGCAGTGCATACATCAACGACAACCCTACATCTTTTATTTTGTGTGTGTGTGTATATATATATATATATATATATATATATATATATATATATATATATATATATATATATATATATATATATATATAGTTGATTTATAGCGGCTTTGTTTGACTAAGAATGAATAAAAATGCAGAGAAGCATATCAAAAATTAAACTATGTCCACTAGATGGCAACAGAGTCTGTATGTGGATTTATAAAGAGTGTATAGATCGATATAGTATTATGATTGGTACTGTAAGTTTGTTTATACTTAATTTTTAATTAAGTATTGTGTATTTACTCCCATACTGACTGCTGCTGCTAAAGCAGAAGTACTAACTTTATTGCGGTTCTGTTGATTAGCATGTTTCTATATAGAACCCTCTGGTTTATATTAAAACCCGTATATAGAACCCTCTGGTTTATATTAAAACCCGTATATAGAACCCTCTGGTTTATATTAAAACCCGTATATAGAACCCTCTGGTTTATATTAAAACCCGTATATAGAACCCTCTGGTTTATATTAAAACCCGTATATAGAACCCTCTGGTTTATATTAAAACCCGTATATAGAACCCTCTGGTTTATATTAAAACCCGTATATAGAACCCTCTGGTTTATATTAAAACCCGTATATAGAACCCTCTGGTTTATATTAAAACCCGTATATAGAAACCTCTGTTGTATGGATGGTTCATCACAGAACCACACATACATAACAGTTCCAGTCAAATCACAGTTAATGACCAGTGTGTTCGGGACATATTTATATTTCTGTAATTGTTCAGCGCAACGAAGTCTTTCTATAAATTCAACAGGTAAAAGCTGTCATCATCGCCGATCAATGAAGAATGAACATTGCAGGTGATGTCATGATATAGCTGTAAATACTAAGTTATAAATAATATATTTTTAAACGACTTTTCTAACCACAAACAACACCACAATTTCCACTGGTATCCTGTTATACACATCTTAAGAATTAATTCACTTAATTTACCATAATGTATATTGCATCTGCTCTGCGGATAGAATTCTATAATTTTAAAATAAGATTATTCCAATACGTTATTATTGATAGTTTATATATCATGAATAATTGCAATATCCTAAGAAAATACATTTATTTTCCTTAAATGATCAAGTAAGGGTTTGCATATAAACAAGTGTCGATGTCAAACATATTAAAAAGTTGGCTAATTTACATAATTGGTATATCTCTTGGAATAAATTGTGAAATTCAAACATTTGAATCTAAAGAGGACGTTCTCAGTTATCAAATCCTCATATTACTGGAATGTACCATGATTCAGTACAGGCTAAATCGTCTATACTGACATTGGTAAATTATTCACTTTGCTTAATTAAGGGTTTTTCAGAGAATAACTAAATGGAGGTCTTTTTCAGATTATTCAATTTTGAAGAGAACCTTTATTTCAAATAATGTCATTCTGCTCCTATATATATATATATATATATATATATATATATATATATATATATATATATATATATATATATATATATATATATATATACACAATCATCTTTAAACAATATTTCTGAACATGTACTTTAGTTTATTTTTAACACCAGTGATATAATAATAAAAAAAAAACTCCTTAGTAGTGTGATGCTGACAGCAGATCAATGAGAAAACGTGCCCATACATCCTATACAAGAAAAGTATTTCTGTCTTTCGTTGCCTTGCGCCTATAGTAGGCCTATATGGGTTTAATTGATCAGATCATATGTATCCTGCAAAAAGTGTCACGTCATAAGATTTACAAAAAACGAGAACGGCTGTCTTCGCTCATTTATATACTCAACTTGCATTCATTCATGCGTTCATTTATTCATATATATATATATATATATATATATATATATATATATATATATATATATATATATATATATATATATATATATGAGAAACTCGTCTACAAGCGGCACTTAAATAACAGCCTAGTAGTTCCAAACCAAAGCTTAAGAAAAATGTAAAAAAAAAAAAAAAAAAAAAAACTTTCAAGAAGCAAGATAACAGGACGTTTCTTAAAAAATAAAAATGAAAAAAATGTATATTGATGTGACGTGAGCAGGGAGTCAAAAACACCTGCTTTTGCAGTCAGCCTTGGAAGATTGGGGGTATCTTATCAATACAACCACTTGCTTTCAATGACCTCTTTCATGCCTCAGTCTTACACTACACCTAGGAAGGTGTTACTTGCTGTCCACAGATGTTAAGGCATCTTGCAAGTATGCAAGGTGAAATCAGCTAGGAACGTGGCATCACATTCTTTTTCAATGCTCGCTTCCACAGACGGTCTTCAGGTACTCAGAACTTGCAATCTGGAAACTGGGATTCTGGCATTAAGAGATAAATTGTCGAGCACTGAGTCGGTCTATTTCACACATCTCAACCAGTCTGTTAACGCGTGTATGTAATGTGGGTTACATGTCTGCTTTCTGAAAAATATGGGGACTCCGGTGAAATACTACTCCGAGCAAGAAAGTGACTCTATTCCATTCTCTGCTGGAGAAATAATGCGTAATGCGACTGCATCGGAATCGACGACAGAAGTCAAAAAGCAACTGATAGCTCGGACTGTAACCGGTTGCCTGCTTGCTGTGCTTATACTGTCGACCTTATTAGGGAATATTCTGGTGTGCTCCGCTGTGATCAAGTTTAGGCATCTTCGAAGTAAAGTTACTAACATCTTTATAGTGTCTCTGGCTGTGTCTGATTTATTTGTTGCCGTATTGGTGATGCCGTGGAAAGCTGTAGCTGAGGTTGCAGGTTACTGGCCATTTGGCACTTTCTGCAACATTTGGGTGGCTTTTGACATTATGTGCTCCACTGCGTCCATTCTTAATTTGTGCGTTATCAGTGTGGACCGGTATTGGGCGATCTCCAGCCCTTTCAAATACGAAAGAAAAATGACTCAGAGGGTGGCATTTGTAACGATTAGTGTAACATGGACATTATCTGTACTTATTTCATTCATACCAGTGCAACTGAACTGGCATAAAGCCAGCTCTGTCCCTGACGGGGCAAACAACATCACTACTGAAAAACAGACGGAAAACTGTGACTCGAGTCTTAACAGAACATACGCCATATCCTCATCTTTGATAAGCTTTTATATTCCTGTTGGCATTATGATTGTGACTTACACTAGAATCTACAGGATTGCTCAAATGCAGATCCGGAGGATTTCTTCATTAGAAAGAGCGGCTGAACACGCTCAGAACTGCAGAAGGAATCGATTAGAGTGTCAGCACCACAACTCACTAAAGACATCTCTCAAAAGGGAAACCAAAGTCTTAAAAACGTTGTCTGTGATCATGGGGGTATTTGTTTGCTGCTGGTTGCCTTTCTTTATTTTAAATTGCATGGTCCCTTTTTGTGACAAGAGTGCTGACTACGAGTCTGGTTTTCCTTGTGTGAGTGAAACGACTTTTGATGTGTTCGTTTGGTTTGGCTGGACAAACTCGTCTTTAAATCCGATCATATACGCGTTCAACGCTGACTTTAGGAAAGCTTTTTCTAGCCTTTTGGGTTGCAGTCATTTTTGTCCTAGCACCGCTGTTGAAACTGTCAACATAAGCAACGAGCTCGTGTCCTATAACCAAGATACCCTATTTCATAAAGAAGTAGTTACTGCTTATGTCAACATGATTCCCAATGCGGTGGAGTGCGTTGATGATAACGACGAGACTTTTGACAGGATATCTCAGTTGTCCCAAAACAACGAAATTGTAACAGATTCGTTTTGTGATTTGGAGGACCGTGAAGCAGATATTTCTATGGATAGGATAACACCGTTCACTCCTAATGGTTTACATTAAATCCTGTCTACACGATTCAGGTTGTCGATTAAAATTCTTACCCAGTGTTTAGAACTTACTATGATATTTAATACATATGTTGTAATAAGTAATGAATCTATATGGAGTCCTACCGGTAAAGGAAGTGTAATTTATAAATATGCATAATGTGTTGATATCAGTATTATGTGACTGTTAATTATGAGAAGAAAAAAAAATTCAAACTAAACTGAAGGATTTCATATTGTTAACTTCTTCCGGACCAGCCAAGTCTAAATCTCAATCAATTCTTTTTTTTAAAGAAAAAATAAAAATAAAAATAATACATTAAGTAGATGGTCCTGATGAGTTTAAATATGAGTTCCTTCATTTTGTGTCAATCTGCATTAATTAATTGTCTATAGGCATGAAAAAAGCACTGGCATCAACCATGATACCAGCACTTGCTTACTCAATATTTTAAACAGTACAGTGGAACAAAACTGTCATACTGCATTCAGTTCATTGTAAGTGCCTGCAAAGAAAATGGTTAAAAAGTCGTAGTTCTGTAATTATCCGAATAGAACAGAGTATATAGAATTTTGAAAAGGTACTTAACTGCACTTTAAATTGAGGCCAGCTTCCACTGCAATGCTGATGATACCCGGCTCTATCTGTCCCTAAAGCCAGGAATTTCTTCTGCCTGGGTGTTACTGGTTACTTGCCTTACACACATCAAGCATTGGATGTCACAGAATTTTCTAATGTTGAATTCACATAAAATAAAACAGAGGTTATGCAAGTGAGGGTTGTGGGTTCAATCCTGGGGTACACTGCTGCTGTACCCTTGAGCAAGGTACTTTACCAAGATTGCTCCAGTAAAAAACCCAACTGTATAAATGGGTAATTGTATGTAAAAAATAATGTGATCTTTTGTAACAATTGTAAGTCGCCCTGGATAAGGGCGTCTGCTAAGAAATAAATAATAATAATAATAATAATAATAATAATAATAATAAAAGCTCGACCCTTGCAGTCTCTCATCAAAACTTAAATTAGAGATTAAGAGTTTGGGGGGGTCATCTTTGATCCTAATCTCTCATTTGAGACTCATATTAGGGAAGTTACTAAAATATATTTTTTAGAAATATAGCCCAACTTACACCAATTATTTCTGCATCTGATGCCGAGAGACTAATACATGCCTTCATTTCATCTAGAATTGATTATTGTAATACACCTTTTTCTGGTGTCCCAAAACTTGGGGTATCCCGCTTGCAGCTTGTTCAGAATACCGCTGCTAGAATTCTGAGTAAAACCAGGAAAATTGAACATATTACCTGTGTTTTGGCCTCTTTACATTGGCTCCCTGTGCAGTATAGAATTGATTTTAAGATTTTGCTGTTAACTTACAAGGCCCTGAAAGGATTAGCACCTAGTTATTTGCAGGAGTAACTGACCCCATATCTTCCAAACCGCACTCTGAGATCACAGAATGCGGGGCTGCTGGTTATTCCTAGGGTCAACAAAAGCAACACGGGAGGTAGAGCTTTTTCTTGTCGAGCTCCTAAATTATGGAATGCTCTGCCTTCGTTTACCAGGGAAGCTGGGACCATTACAGTTTTCAAGTCAAGACTAAAAACACACTTTTATAAAATGGCTTTCATATCTTAGTGGGGTTTAATGTAACTTTAAAATTGCTGTTGTGTATACTATTATTTAAATAAGTTATTTAAATGGTCTGATTGTGGAAGTTGTATGTGTGACATGCTATACAAATGTACTGTGGTTTGTTCTTTTTTCTGCTATGTACTGTACAGTGCTTTGCAATACTTTTGTATAAAAAAGAGCTATATACATGCAATAAATAATCATAAAAAATAATAATAATAATGCTAAAAAAACAGTGCATTGTGTCGTCACAATGAGTAGAAGAAACAGTACTGTGTTATATTATTATTATTATTATTATTATTATTATTATTATTATTATTATTATTATATCAAAATGTTATTCTACAAATAAACATATTGCAGTCTGTTAAAGTCAATATTATTCACAGTACATTCACCTCAATACCATATCATTTAGCTGGGTAGTTTGTAGTTTTTGAGGTCGTAAGTGAATTCAACTAAAGGAGATAAAGAAAATATCATATAAGTAATTCAACACATTTGTAAACACTGTTACTGCATTTGAAAATGTGCTCTTTAATGCCTTATCAATAAGTGTAACAAAACCAATTCAGCATCTGTAAAGTGCTAATAAAGTATTGATAAATGAAACCTTGTGGTGAGGTGGGCTTGTGAGATTTGTGAACCAACAGTATGAACATTCTAGCAACGCCACAAGAGTTAACATAAGAACATAAGAACAAAAGAAAGTTTACAAACGAGAGTAGGCCATTCAGCCCATCATGCTCGTTTGGTTGTTAGTAGCTCATTGATCCCAGAATCTCATCAAGCAGCTTCTTGAAGGATCCCAGGGTGTCAGCTTCAACAACATTACTGGGGAGTTGGTTCCAGACCCTCACAATTCTCTGTGTAAAAAAGTGCCTCCTATTTTCTGTTCTGAATGCCCCTTTATCTAATCTCCATTTGTGACCCCTGGTCCTTGTTTCTTTTTTTCAGGTCAAAAATGTCCCCTGGGTCAACATTGTCTATACCTTTTAGGATTTTGAATGCTTGAATCAGATCACCAACTAGTCTTCTTTGTTCAAGACTATATAGATTCAATTCTTTTAGCCTGTCTGCATACAACATGCCTTTTAAACCCGGAATAATTCTGGTTGCTCTTCTTTGCACTCTTTCTAGAGCAGCAACATCCATTTTGTAACAAGGTGACCAGAAATGAACCCAATATTCTAGGTGAGGTCTTACTAATGCACTGTAAAGTTTTAACATTACTTCACTTGATTTAAATTCAACACTTCTCACAATATATCCGAGCATCTTGTTGGCCTTTTTATAGCTTTAACATTAGGTTAGAGCTGCTCCAACATTTCCATTCAGTTCTTTATTTTTTTACAAGACTGATAACCCATTGATAAACAATAGTGAACTGAGCCTAAATAATCAATCAACTAATTGCATTGCACATAACGTGTTACATTTCAGTTAGACTGTCAAGGATAAATAATGTTTAAAAACGCTGATGAGCAGTACATCATTTTTAAAACAGCTCTCTCTAAATAACAGAGCTAACTGGATTTAAATTAAGACATGGGCAACTTACAAACTGATTAATCATGTCTTTAAATGCTATACCACAAAAAGGATACTGACATTTTTAGTTTTAAAAATCACCTGGCACATTCCACACTTTTCAAATTAACTATTATTATTATTTATTTCTTAGCAGACGCCCTTACCCAGGGCGACATACAATTGTTACAAGATATCACATTATTTTTTAGACATTATTTTTACATACAATTACCCATTTATACAGCTGGGTTGTCTGTGGCTGTGCAAAGAAGGCCAACTCGGCCCTATACTGTTTCTCCACACCTGAGCCAAGATGGCTGCCAGCCACATAACACATATGTCTCAGTGTGCAGGGCCCATGGCAAGGCCTCTGTCCTGTCACAGAGGGTCACTTTGTCAAGCTGAAACACAAAAGTAATATAATTAGTTGTGCCCTCTTCAGAACACAGGCTGAATATCAATGTATATAACAAAACATAATCATTTTAAAGCATATGTATATTAATGATCAAATCTAAGGGGGGAGCAATTTGCACATGGCAATGTCACACCTCAGCACTCTGGTATGTAAATCAGCCTTCTGAACTCTCACCTGACTCATATTTCTTTTAATGATTCACAATGTTTATATGAACACCGAGGGCAAGTGCAATTGACAGTATACTACTGCTTAAAAAAAAAAAAGTAATTATCACAAAAACCATTGGGAAGCCAGTAAGTGCTACACATTTGCAAGGGAATGATGGTTTTAAGAATACATCTCTTAAAAAACATGGGATGCCAGTAAGTGCTACCCTACACATTGGGAATAAATGCTTTAAGAATAAAGCTCCCAGAGTTAGGACTTGTGAAAAAGATGAGCAACCTCCAATTTTCCTGTATGCTGAATCCTTTTAAAAATGACAACTTTTTTATAAATATGATTTACACTATGAACAGGGCAAAGTGATGAGATGAGGTGAGAGGTTAATTAGTAGTCCCACAAGTAAACTGTATTTTGCCTGACCATATTTAATGCCTTCCATTACAGAGGGAGCATGTATCCACTCTTCATGAGGTTCTCAATACAACCCGTCATAATACATTAAGCCCTCAGTTTCATTGCTCAGTGATGGGTCTTCCAAGATGATTTATTTGCTTCTTATTGAAGGCATTGTGGTAATGAGACTGCAAATATATAATTGAGTGGTTTTATCCTCTGGGGCTCAACTGAGAGACTGTAGGGGAATTATTGCAAGTGAAATATTGAACTAAATAATTAATAGTAATACAAACGATGCTGGAGGTAATTAGGGGTAGGAAATTGATTATTCTTGACTATTCTTAGTTTTGGTTCACTAAACTGTACATTCTAAATTAGTCCAAATAGGTTTGCTTCCCATCTTTATGCATGGGACAATTTATTTTAAACACATTACTGTATGTAAAGATATTATAATAACTACAGACTATACAGAAATGCCTAGAAAGTTCTAGAAAGAAAATGTTCCTAGAAAGTAGAACTCCTACTTGAACCTGTTTGACAATGCAAGCGTAGTATTTGAAAGATAAGACAATGGTGAGGGGTTGGTGTGTTGTATGAAACTGATCAAATACGCTGGACCATGTGTTGTTTAGAAAAAGTCCATTTTACATGAATGGTGATGCCCGCAATCTTGAGAGTGATTCCGACATTCAGTCCGAATCTACCCTTTCACAGAAAATGCATCTTAAAAAAGGCACAGAAGAGTGGGGCTCAAACCCACGAGCCTGAGATTACACCTCATTCTCTACTCAAACTCTACCAGCCAGCCCAGAACACTCTAAAGGTATGGGGCTGGATAGGGGCTTAATAGATGATATTTATTAAAAGTAGATGCAAAGAACATGAATCATTACAAGCTGCCATTAACACCAGGGGGGTAACTGAATGCAAGGAAATATAACAAATATTTAGGCAGAGGAGAATAAGGCTAATTAATTGACTGTTTGGTTGATTTGTTGATTGACTGATTGATTGATTGCATTGTCAAAATCTCAACTGCTACTTTAGGTTTACTGGATTTTTAAGCATTTTAAAATATATCTAGCTCATCTTACACCTGTCATCAGTTTTATGATAAGAAAAGTTTTTGTTCTTTCATTTACACACAGCTTTTCATATGGCCAGCAGTCAAAAGGTGTCAAACTGAAAATAAATGTTTAAACACAGATATATCATCTTCCCGATCTATTTTACTGTTTGTGCCCAAAATGTGCTGACCTTTAATAACAGAGTCTATACTTTCTGATTGAAGAAAAGTGTATTTCATATAAGGATAAATATATTGGTTGCATAAGCTATTTTTTAGCCAACAGTAAAGATTTCCATAAAGCAATAAATACCTTAATATACATCCGTGTAAACGGTTTAACTTTCTGAAAATATTTGTTGAAGTGTAATTATTTTAACATGTTGCAGTTCAGTCCTATGATATTTCATTAATATTGCGCTATTGGTATAGTTTTGTTTTTAATGAATATTAAAATCAGAAGTTGATTAAAATAAACTTATATTTTATGCACAGACTTCTTGCTTAAATGTCATCTCTCCCTCTTAAGCTTTTGGAGTCATTGAACATAAGAACATAAGAATGTTTACAAAAGAGAGGAGGCCATTCAGCCCATCTTGCTCGTTTGGATGTTAGTATCTTATTGATCCCAGAATCTCATCAAGCAGCTTCTTGAAGGATCCCAGGGTGTCAGCTTCAACAACATACTGGGGAATTGGTTCCAGACTCCCATAATTCTCTGTGTAAAAAAGTACCTCCTATTTTCTGTTCTGAATGCCCCTTTATCTAATCTCCATTTGTGACCCCTGGTTCTTGTTTCTTTTTTCAGGTCGAAAAAGTCCCCTGGGTCGACATTGTCTATACCTTTTTAGAATTTTCAATGCTTGAATCAGATCACCGCATAGTCTTCTTTGTTCAAGACCGAACAGATTCAATTCTTTTAGCCTGTCTGCATATGACATGCCTTTTAAATCAAAGTTTAAAACAAAATGTTCTTTTGTAATTTGACAGATTAACAGATTAAGATGACATATTATCTTTCACAGATTAACAAATTTAAAGAGTAAGTAGCAGCGTTCTGAAAAATATAGCATTACACATCCCCAGTTCTTTGCTGCAACTGTTTAAATAATGTACCTGTATTTTTTCTTTTCATTGTTAACATTCTGACAACCTTTTACACTTATAACTTTAAAGTACCGGGATGTTTCAAAGCTCTTTTCAAAATGGCCGCTCTAGTGCACTGATAGTGTAAGGATTATTGCCCACATTGTCAAACAGGTAACACAGCAATAACGATCCATGATGTGGTATGAACAGAAAAGCCAGAGCACTTTTTGTCATGTTATGCAGCGATTTAGAGGACAGATTTCAAGCCCCAGTGCACTAGAGCGGACATTTTGAAAATAGCTTTGAAACAGACTGTAAAGTTATAATTGTAAAAAGTTGTCAGGATGTTAACAATGAAAAGAAAAATGACAGGTACGTTATTTAAACACTTGTAGCAACACGTGGGGAGGACGTAAAACGCTATATTTGTTTCGGAACCCCCACTACTTACTCAGGTAGATATATTAAACATGTGTCTGATTAAGTACATTAAATACTTAAACTAATGATATTCCAGGAGGATCTTGAGGAAAGGGTTATTGGATCTGCTATGGTCTGCAGAGATTATATGTAGAGGGGCTGTGTAGCTTTTCTTTCTGGAAGAACCTGCACTTACTATTCTATTCTAGCCCATTCTATTCCAGGACCCTTTTCCACAGGTATATAATAGTGTTTTTAAACACATATGTTCAATCAAACAATTAATAGACACATGAAGACACAAATGCCAATTCTACACTATACTATAATTCAGATGAAGTCAATAGTAGAGGTCACAAGTCCTGTAAGCAAGTAGAAAAAATGCTAAAACTCCAAATCAATCATTTTAGCTAGCAATCAAATGAACGTGGCAAACATAAAGAACTAAATAAACTGTGTTTTGAATGTCTTCAATAGTTTTTAATACATATAGCTGTGGTAGACTCTCTGTTTCAGGAAAAAAAAAATCATGAACTCTTAAAGTCTTGAAATTAGAATATATTTTAGGTCACCTCTGAAAGCTTTTCCTACAATAATCGGTTCCCCACTGTCAGGATAAAAGCTTAACCTCAACACTTGTCAACATCTGATTAATACTCACCTCATGTACTGCAATAAGACCACATAACTGAACTGCAATAACTGAAAAAACAATCTGCAAAAAACACATCTGCAGTTTGTTTTGTTCAGTTTAAATGAAAATACCTTTTTGCTTTGGTTGAAATGTTTTGAATCTTTTAATTAGCTTTTTTTTCCCCCTGTATATTGGCCCTATCTATTATTTGGTAGATTTCTGTAATTCAAATAGGAAAGTAAGTTACCATAAACCACATACATCTGGATAATAGGATGGACTTGTTTTCTGGGAAGATTGGTGTAGTTCAACTGAAGTTATAATTTATAATTCTGAAATAGTACTGAAAGTGAACTTGGAAGACTGGAATACAACAGCAAAGTCTAATACATCTCACATGTATAACTTATGTACAGAGGTAATACTGGCTCTTTAAACAAGATTTTAATAAAACAATTCAATGACGCAATACTATACTGTGGCACACTGGAGGTACAGTGTGGGGAGTTTCATAATTTAGAGCAGCTTTCAAGGGTTAAAACTGTTTTTATTTTCTGATGGATTGTGGCAGAAAAAAAAATGCCTTAAGCATGAACACCATGCTGATAGACTCAGCAAACCCTGTGCCACTCTGCAGATGGTGAATCATTGTTCAGACTCAGCTTGGATTTCAACCCTTTCATCTTATCTCTCTAGGCCAGTGGTTCTCAACCCTGCTCCTCGGGGACCAACTGACACCTTAATTGAACTAACAAAGTAACTTAATTAGGACTTTTTAATTGTTCTCAGTTCCTAAAAAGTTGCAGATTTCAAGTTACTTATAACATTTTATAGTTAAGCTGAAATCTGGAACTTAAGATCAGAAACCAATTAAAAAGGCCCAATTAAGCTAATTCTAAGTTCAATTAAGGGGTTAGTTAAGTAACTGAGAGCTCAGTTGGAAAGAGCAGGACACATGGGATCCCGAGGACTATTCTATTATAGTATAAAATCTATTATAAACGGAAGGGATGGAAAGGTTTTTTAAAATATTCCTGTACGGCTTTCAAAAAGTAAGAAATACAGAAGAAATATATGAAGAGAAAAACAGAACACACCATACTGTAGCTAACTCGTATTTCAAATTTTGAGATTAAAAGATGTTAAGTAATTTCTTATTTTGTGACTTTTAACTTTTCTTTCTGAAACGCATTTTTATTACAGATTTGCAAATGTACACGTTTCAAGCCGTTTTTATAACTTCTAGTGACGTTTACTATTATACCATCAAACGTACCACTAAGCACAGCAATATGCAGAAACCACTAGCAAAGAAATGCAGGACTGAAATATGTTCCGTTTATTCTTCACTCATCAAATGAAAAAAATTCAAATACACATTTTCCATAATGTGTATGTATGTCATATAAGAAAATGTGTGACTCTAACACATATTAGGTAAGAATTTCTCTTTTTTTTCTTTTGTAACTCTGCAGTTTGTACTTTAATCAGCTGGAAGCAATATAAAAATATGCCACCAGGGTTTTCATTTGTGTAAAAGCCATACTAGAATAATTAAAACAAAGAACTGTTTGTTGCATATTACAAGAATATTTATTCCCCAGTGAGTCCTTGTAATATTAAAGCCATTGTGCCGTTTAGCTCATGCTGTTTCTGTTTTCCTCAAGTTCCTTTTTTTGTTGGGTTTCTGGGTCATTCACTATCACATGACATTCCATCATTTCCTTTATAACATTTTAACAAGGTACATTTTGCACTGTAATTGTTCCACTTTACACTAGTCACAAGTCACAGTCTTCATTCAGTGCACTTACCATATTTTTGGGGGCGTTGTCTTGCTTGCCTCCAATGTTTTCTCATGATTTCATCATAATTTACTGCACACTGTTATGTTTATAGCATGATGTAACTAAATAAATCGTGTTTGTTTATTTTAATGTTTATTTGCACCTGTACTCCTTAACAGTCAGCACATTTTACATTTATAGTTCTGCCATTTTAGCATTCTGTTAATAGGCTGTGGTTTCTGGGACATGATGTTCCCATTTGAGTAGGATACTTTTTCAAGTGAAAGTAGTCTGATGAATGAAACTTCTTTAGAAAAGTAGACTGTTATAACTGTCTCTTATTTATTGCAGCTATTCTCAACTTGGCATTCAATGTTTTTTTTCAGATGTACTAAATAAAATCACACTATTGATTTGCATGGAGCAGCAGAATACAGAGAACTTCTTAAAGTTATGATGTTATGAGATATTGCTCACCAGTCATAAACATTTTAGTTACCCAATCAAAATCTCCTGAATTTCTATGGTTTTAGATGATGTCATCCATTAAATCAGAAATCAATGCGAAAAGATGTTAAAAAAAACAACTTGTGCAGTATTAAATATGCACAGGCCCAGAAAGAAAAGAAACTTACATTCATAAAGCATTTCACAAAAATAAATGTTTCTTAAGCATTTCAGTCACCGAGAAAACCTTTGACATGCAGCCATGCCTAGAGTTGAAAGGTGACAACATATTTGAACCAGCACACAAGTCAGTTTCTATGAGAGATGAGAATTAGCTAGGATGCTGTTTTCATCATCACTCGTTTTTGCACAGCCAGGGCAGAAAAAACATTAGGTTACTTACCGTAACCCTGGTTCCCTGAAAGAGAACCGCATAACCAAAGGTTAGCGTGCAACCTCAAAGACCCTCGTGCCTAATGAAGGCAAGGAAGGATCTATCACATTAAGGCGATAGAACCTAGAGAAAGTATGCAGCATAGTCCAGCTAGCCGCGGTACAGATATTGGCCAGCGAGACCCCTCTAAAGAGGGCCCAAGATGTGGCCAACCCTCTGGTAGAATGCGCGGCTACCCTCCCTGGTGGGGGCAAGCCGGTACTATCATATGCAGTCGAGACTGTGTCCGCAATCCAGTGAGACAGTCGCTGCTTCGAGAGGGGCTGTCCTAGGGTCCGTATACCATGACAGGGAAAAAGCTGGTCAGAATGACACAGAGCTCTTGTCCTATCCACGTAACACCTCAATGCCCGCACAGGGCAGAGGAAGTTCAATTTCCTATCCTCCGCTGAAGAAAATGGAGGTGGATGGAAAGACTCCAGGTCCACAGACTGATTCATGTGGAAAGCTGTGATCATCTTAGGGAGGAAAGCATGGTTTGTACATAATGACACCCTGCTGCCATCTTCCCAAATACGCATGCAGGAGTTGTATACAGACAGCGCTTGTAGCTCAATGACCCACTTTGCGGAGGTGATAGACAAAAAGAATGCTGTCTTCATAGACAGATACTTCAACTCTATGAAGTGTATGGCCTCAAACAGGGCCTTCATGAGAGCCTCTAGTACAATACCAAGGCTCCATTCGTGGAGAACAACCCCCCTTGGAGGGCTTAATTGCCGATTACCCTTGAGAAACTGGGTTGCCAAGAAATGTGCACCCAGAGGCACTGAATCAATGGGGCCATGGCACGCAGAAATGGCCGCCAAGTACACCTTCATTGTAGAAGGTGACCTACCGGCATGGAGCAGTTCTTGCAGAAACAGCAAGATAACTGGCAAGAGACTGGGTCATAACCCTTAGTCAGACACCAGTTCTGAAAATATCTCCATTTGTAGGTGTATAACGACCTAGTGGAGCCTGCCCTAGCATTCTGCAATGTACCCACTACCGCGTCAGATAGCCCTAAGGCTGACCAGCGGTCCCATTCAGGGGCCAGACCCATAATTGGAACCTGCCCGGTTCCGGATGCCAGAGAGTGCCTTTCGCCTGACTGAGGAGATCCAGGTGAAGCGGGATCTCCCAGGGCTGGCCTTGTAAGAGCTGGCACAGGGTCGAAAACCTGATTCTCCTGGGCCACCAAGGTGGAGGGAGTAGCACAGGGGGAAGTGTGCCGTCTCCGCCTGTGCCTTCCCAAATCTTTTCCAAATGCGCTCCACCACCTGAGGGTGGAGCCGCCACTCCGACGGATGCGCACCCTCCGCTGCCCAGTTCGCCACTCCAGGAAGATGCATCTCCCGTACGGACAGCAGGTTTCTTTGAGCCCAAATCAAGAGCCAAAAGGCTATGCGATGTAACCCGCGGACCAACACATGTGCTTGTTGTAGCACCGGGAGAAAGTGCTGGAGGGCAAGAAAACAGCCTGCAACTTCAACATATTTATGTGGTTAAAGTAAAAGGGCTTGTAACCAGGAGGTCCCCGGTTCAAATCCCAC
The DNA here is from genome assembly GCA_030684275.1 of Acipenser oxyrinchus oxyrinchus. NCBI lineage: Eukaryota > Metazoa > Chordata > Actinopteri > Acipenseriformes > Acipenseridae > Acipenser > Acipenser oxyrinchus. Next base: position 15,738,224 of record CM060247.1, read on the forward strand.
CTCAGCCACTGATTCATTGTGTGACCCTGAGCAAGTCACTTAACCTCCTTGTGCTCCGTCTTTCGGGTGAGACGTAATTGTAAGTGACTCTGCAGCTGATGCATAGTTCACACACCCTAGTCTCTGTAAGTCGCCTTGGATAAAGGCGTCTGCTAAATAAACAAATAATAATAATAATAATAATAATGTGCAGGGACATCCAACAGCCCGACCAGGTGCTGCGGACTCCTCTGCCTTCCCAGACTGCCCCCCCAACATAATTTGGAGGCTTCTATCATAACCACCTGATGTTTCGCCACTGTTCCCATCCGCACCCCTTCGCGCAGGTCAGAGGCACACTTCCACCAGCGCAGAGCTGTCAAACACAAACGAGACAACTTTGAATAGCTGCTATCCTATCGTCCAACAGGTATGCTCGCATTGTACTGGAGTCCAGCCAGAGCCCCAAGTACGTTGTGCACTGCACCGGTGTAAGCCGACTCTTTGCATCGTTGATGGTGAGGGCCAGCCTCGCCAGATGCTGTATCACAATCGCCGTGTGGGCCACTGCTCCTTCTCGCGACTGGGAACAAATCAACCAGTCATCGAGGTAGTTTAATACTCTGATCCCCTGCAACCGCAAGGGGGCCAGGATAGTGTCCATGCACTTTGAAAACGTATGAGGAGCTAAGGAGAGGCCGAACAGTAGCATGGAAAACTCATAAACGCTTCCCTGAAAGGCGAAGCAGGGGCACTTCCTGTGTACAAGACCAATGGGAACGTGAAAGTACACGTCTCGTACGCCCACGGTGGTAAACCAGTTGCCCGGCTGGCCGAATGGACTGGAGAATGTGACGGTGAGTGAGACAGCCACTTCCTGTTGAAGTACCGAGACCTGAAGAGGGTCTGTCACGGATGTAATTCTGACCCCTCGGAAGGGAGGAAGCCCCATGCGAAACTGTAGTGTGTAACCGTTGTGCATGATGACGAGCACCCAGGTGTCCAAGGTGCAAGCGCACCAGTATTGCAGCTGGTGTGTGGAATAGGGGGTCTGAGGCCGCAAGCCCTCAGGGGCCCTGCTGGGGCTTGGGCGGGGCACGCTGAGGAGGCTACCTAGGGCGATGGTCCTGGAACTGCCGCCTAGAACTCTGTTGCATGGGCGCCCCACACCCTGTGTTCCCCTTACCTTGCGGTTGCCTGCTACTGCGGTGGCTTGTAGGCGGCGCCTCAGATCATCCAGCAGAGCCATGGGAACCGGAACCATCCTGTAATGGTGCATGTGTGGGGAGGTTGCCAACGGCGCTGGAGCACGGGGAGGGAGTAGCGACAGCCACTTGCCGAGATGCCTCGCATCAATAGTGGGAGCGCTGCAAGATCTCCTCCACAGCTGGCCCAAAGGTATGCCCAACAATAGCTGTCTGCGAGCTACCACCAGGCTTGCCAGGCTCCGACAGGGGCTGGTACTGGGGTGGGCGATAGCGGAGCTGGGGCTGCGGCCGGGGCCACAAGTGCCTGCTGCTTTGTCAGGAGCTCCAGGACCTGGGCCATCTGCGCCTTGTGGTCTATTATGTCCTTCGTTTGCTTTGATCGCTTAACCAGTCTCGCTTGTGAAGATGGGGAGTGGCTACGCAGGGGCGACGCCCGAGGCTGTGCGCAGGGTATGCCCTGCAAGGGGCTCTAGGATAACCGGAGGAGCGGGGGACCTGGCAAGCATGTCCTGGTTCCATGCTTGCACATCACTGTGCTAATGCCGCCTGGTATGTGACCACTGGCGCACCGAGTGCACCAAGCACTGTGCGCATGTAGTGGAATGCTACCGTTTGCACCGAGTGCACTGATCACCGTGTGCACCGAGTGCATGTGCACCGAGCGAACCGAGCACCAAAGGTGCTATGCGTACCGAGGTACTAAACACCGATTGCACCAAGCACCGTGTTCACCGAGCACCTTGCACTGTGTGCACCAAGCACCGTGTGCACAGCATGCACCGAGTACCGCATGCACTGAGCAACGCGTGCACCGAGCGCCATGTGCACCACGTGCACTGAGGCGATACATGCACCGACACACCAAAGTACCGTGCGTACCGAGTGCACCAAGCACCGTGGCCACCTGGCACCGTATGCACTGTGTGCATTTTGTTTCTGAGACTTCTAGCATTTAGATAAATACATTTAATGGTTGTCTTACCTGAGTTGTTGCCCTTGTTTTGATGTAGTCTCCCTTCTGCTTTTTTGTTGATTTCTCCTCCCTTCCTTTCTAGTTTAAATTCTTTTTAACCTCCTCGAGAATCGTTTCTCTGAGTAGATTGGTTCTATTTTCATTTAAGTGCAGTCTGTCCCATCTATATAGATAGTCCTAGTTGTAGAATGTGGTCCAAGGTGAAGCCTTCCTGTGTGCACCACATTTTCAGCCATGTGTTTAGATTAGTTATTTCCAGCTGTCCGTATGCTCCTTTGCAAGGTGCCGGCAGTATCCCAGAAAATACCACAGTTTTGGTCTTGTCTTTTAATTTCCTTCCTAGCTCTCTGAATGTGTTTTGCAGGGATTTTGGCCTGTCTCTTCCAATGTTGTTTGTACCGATGTGGACGACAACTACCAGGTCGTCTCCTGTTCATTCTAGGAGACTGTCCACATTCTCAGTGATGTGTGTGACAAAGGCTCCTGGAAAGCAGCACAACTGTTGTAGTAATGGGGTCCAGACTGCGAACTGAACTTGCTGTGTTTCTCAATATGGAGTCCCCAACAATCATGACTTCCCTTCTTTTTGCTGTCTGGCCACCACTGTTAATAGGATCCTGGATGTTGTTCCTTTTGTTCTCTTGATGTTGGTTTTGATCATCTAAATTTTGTGCGATCGGGTCACACACAAGTGGACACGTAACAACAACAGTAGGATAGTATTTATTTTTGCCAAACTGCACATAAGCATCTGGCGGAATTGCTCAGCAGCGGGGTTACAGCAGAGCCTAGCCCTGGCAGAGGAACTGTGTTCTCCCCAAAAGTGTAGGCTGAAAAGACACACACACTCACTCCTTTAAATCAGTACTGCACAGGCAGTCACACACAAACGACAGACAGTAAAGAAGCAAGCCTGCAACGCAAGCGAGGCAGGCTGCTGAAGAAAGGAGACAAAAAAGAGACTTTATTTTTTAGAGCTGCTGATTTCACGAAAGCGGCAAGCCATCTTTCAGCATGAATGCAGGGGGACTGCAGTCGACTCAGAAAAGTTATTTTACTATACGCTCAGTTATCAACACAGAAGGTCTTACCTTACCGTCTTGAGAGGCAAAAAGAGGAATGGCTTCCGTGGATTGACTGTTTTGATCCCTCAGGGGGCGGGCCCGAGGAAGTCACCCCATGAAGGGGCCTATCGGCAGCTCTGATATAAAGAGCTCAGTAATACCTATAGGCAGGCATATCCCAAAAGTATGTTGTTGGTTGTCTTTGAATTGAAAGGGAACTCTTGGTTTAACATCAACAACACAACTGCCTTTTTTTGGTAAACCGGACACTTTATGTACATTTTCTGCTGCCCATACTGCTGAGCATGGTGATTTTACATTCACAAATCATGACCATATCTTACTGAGATCAGTATTAAATTATGTTGAACACAGTAGAAATTCGGAATCTGTTCATTACAATTTAAACTGAGAAAACAGCAGCAACTGTGTTTATTTATTAGAATTTACTAGTGACGTTAGAAATCTGGCAGGACACTAGGTCTGAGTTTTTAGAGCTTAGGGCTTGAGCTATTTTTACACCATTCACTCTCAACCACAAATATAAAGTGGCAATATGCAGCCCAGTGAACTGAATAATCTGTAAAGTGGGGCTAAACGGATTGGAATGCTATGAATTCTTCTTTACTATAAAGCTGCGCCCCTCCAATTTTAAATATATAATTCATTTTAAATATATAATTGGTTGACTGCACAATTCTTGGTTACAAGGCATAAATGCTAACTATCCTTTTAAAAAAATCTATTTTACCCCATTTGAAATGCACTGTGCAACTGACTTGCCAATCAGGAGGACCTCCATTCCTGTTGTCTTTTTTTTACCTGCCAAACCTAGGCAATGAATGTTACCTTACTAAACCCATTAATCCTATTTGATTTCTCCTCCCTAACCCTGCGGGAGTGCATAGGCCAGCGCTGTCCTCTGTGGGGGTCCCCAGCCAAGATCAACCACTTGGAATGAGCAGAATTTCTACAAAGCTCACAAGCTTCCACATGCACATCTAACAGTGCTTTTACTAGGTGAGCCACTGGAGACACCATGCTATCTGTTCTGAGCTAAAGTTCTATTTCCTAATTGTTGGGTTGAACAATGATAATAATTTGGCTACAATATTCTTTGAAAAGACATGCATCTATCATTAAGCAAAGCGATGGTTTTGGCAGGGAACTCACTTCAACCTTAGATCAAATCAAGTAAGTACCAAACATATTTTAGGCGCTTCCAATACCAGACTAAATCATAAATCAAATAGCTAGTTTCTTATTCGTCCCTTGATAAGCAATAATTGCAATGATCGGCAAGGAAAGGATTTCTATCTTACCTCAAACCACTACGTCGCCGCTGTGCACCAGAGTTCGCCATGGCTTCCCTACAGCCAGCCCATCCAGAATCTTTTCGTCTCAAACAGAGCCAGTTGCTGCTCCTCTCTGCTACTTCAGATAAGTTCTTCACTATGCGTCACAACTCTTGACCACTGAATCCGATGTCTTTGAGAAACCGGGTTGTGGAGTGTGCCACAAATCCTCAACAACCCACCTCCACTGGGTAAACCTGGACTCTCCGTCCTCACTGTCCCGCTTCAGCAGCTAGTTGAGCGTACCGAAGTTTCTTCATTTCAAACGCCTCATCCACAATATCCTCCCATGGGACTGTTAACTCTACCAGGTGAACAAGGTGTGCTGATCCAGACCACAAGACGATATCAGGTCAAAGGTTAGTGGTGGCAATCTCAGGTGGGAAAATAAGCCGTTGTCCAATATCTGCCAGCATGTTCCAGTCCTTAGCAGCTTCCAGTTGTCCTAGACGAGTTTTGGTTTTAATACTTTTTCTTGGTGGTTGCTCCCCTGGACAGAGAAATGTTGTTCTTCATGTGTCATTGTGAGAGGGGAGGGATTTGGACTGACCGTCAGGTGCATGCGGGAGCCTGTAGGGGGGTTGTATTCTCCGTGTATTCCCACGCTGTCAGGCAATGTGTTATGACGGGACTCAGCTGTGAGGAAATTGGCTGACGTTCTGTCATTGGCTGGGGGGTGGGACTACACGGGGTGAATGAATTAATAAAAAGGCGCTGTTTTGTATCCTCTCTGGCTCATGCAGGAAACATAGTGGAGCGTGACTTCACGGCCGAAACCTGAACAGTCAGAGGCTCTGGTGCAGCGACTCGGAGAGACGGAGTGGCACTTCAGCACGAGGCTTACAGACTCGGGGTGCAAGCAAGGCACAAGGGTTAATTTATTGGAAGGCTATTTTAGGTAGCGAGTTTAGCGGGACTGAGCCGTCCCACAGTACACGAGAGGGTGCAGAGCAGTGCCTGTTCCTCGGGGCTCCCACCGCTAGAGGGAGCAACGAGCCGCGGAAAAAACCTGCACACTTTATTTTGTAGCTTTTTCCTTAAAGTATTTTGTTTTCCTTTTTCCTTTCGCCTTTTTACGTATTGTTCTTTTGGATTACACACCTGTGTGTTGTATGAAGACGGGGCACAATACCATTGTTGGTAGAGTGTCCCGAACTGTAACAAACCACCTGCCAACTGAGCGCAAACTAATAAATCTGGGCGCCTGTGCCGGCGTATCATATTTGAAATTTGTGTCTGTCTTGTGTCTTCCCACACCCTACTACAGTCATATATTGCTGTTCATGTGTCATATATTGCTGGAATGCTGCACTTGTCTTCCAATGCTAAGGCCAAACATTGCAGCACCTGGTCATGACGCCAAGTAAACCATCCTTGGCTAAGACCCACCTTACATCCTGTCAAAATATGTCTTAATGTAGCTGGTGATGAACACAAAGGACACCATGGATCCTCTCCTGCCCATAGATTAAGGTTCTGTGGTAATGGGAGAACATCACACGTTGACCTGATGAGGAAACTGATCCTGCACTGTTCCATTGTCCATAGATCCAGGCCAGCCTCTTCCACACTCTCCCATCTCGTCCATTCTCCCTGCTTGGCCTGAGGAACTGCCTTTATGCACCTCATCCTCTCCTCCTGCTATTGCACCTCGTTGACTACCAGCTTCATCCGTTGACCTGGAGCTGAACTGAGACCAAGGCCTCCTCTTCCATGCTGTACTTGCCCCATGATATCACTGATACGAAGGGCAGCCTTTGCATCTTCCACAGCTTCCTTTGCCGCCCACTTTCTTCCAGTTTTCAACACAGGTGCTGCCTCCCTCACACATTCGTCGTGTGACTCTACCAATGTCATTTCCAATCGAACCTTGGCGCACTTAAACTCCTCGGTTAGAGCTGAGACTGGCAGCTGCAGTATCCCTTTACCATACAGTCCCACTCTGCTAAGGCAGCGTGGAACTCCTAACCATTTCTTGACGTATGAACTAATTAACACTTCCAGCTTCTCCACTGTTGTCAAGGAAACCTCATACAGAGTGAGTGGCCACAGAAGTCTTGGCAGTAGACCAAACTGAAAGCACCACAGTTTGCTCTGTAAAGTGCTGCTGTCTATGCTTTTCAACCCTTGCACTGCTTCTTGTCTCCCTTCTCCCACACGAACTGTGTCCTTTAGGTCCCCATCATACCATCTCCCAAGACTTTTCACAGGCTTCTCAGACACTGTTGGTATTGCCTCACCGTTAATGTAGAACCTCTTATCCACTACTTTATCCTTTAATTATAGAAATGCTCCTTGACTTAGTGGGCTTGAATTGCATTCATGTCCATTCAATGTTATTGATGAGTTTGCCCAATAACCGATTAGTGCAGGCTACTGTTGTAGTCATCATTGTCATGGCATCCATGTATGCTCTAATTGGTGGCAGTCACATTCCAGAAGCCAAGTGTTCTCCTCCCACTACCCATTTTGACATCCTAATAATTACTTCCATAGTCATGGTAAAAGCCAGTGGAGAAATGGTGCATCTGGCCATTATTCCAATTTCTAGACATTGCCATGTAGTGGTGAATTCTGAAGTTGAAAAACAAAATTGCAAATCTCCGAAGTAGGTTTTCACTAAGTTTGTTATTGTCCTCGGTACACTGAAAAAATCAAATGCTGCCCAAAGAAGTTCATGCGGTACTGAACCGTATGCATTAGCTAAATCCAGGAATGTCACATGGAGCTCCTTCCTCAACTTTTTAGCTGTTTGAATTTGCTGCCAGATCACACTGACGTGCATCCTAGGAAACCTTGCATACCGGCTTTCTGTACTGAAGAGTCAATGAAGAAGTTCATCAATAGTTAAGCTGACAATCTCTGAGCAACAATGCTGAAGAAAAATCTTGCCTTTAACATTTAACAGGGAAATAGGGCGAAACTGACAGATACTCGTAGAATCTTTTTCTTTCGGTATAAAGACCCCACCTGCTCAGCGCCATGCTCTTGGTACAACCTGTTTTCACCATGCTACTTTCATCAATTTCTACAGGATTCATAGAACACCGGGGGCAAACTTGCACACTCTGTATGGAACTCCATTAGGCCCAGGAGATGATGATGCCCTTGCCATTTTTACAGCTTGCTCTACTTCTTTCCTCTTAGGTGCGCAGTCCTCCATTTGGTATTCTGGTGGATTGATAGGTGGGATGTCTGAAGGAATCGACATAGGCTCCTGCCATTTTGAATTTCTTTTTGTGTTTCCTTGAGATATCTCTCGCTCAGACTTAGTTGCTTTTAGTGTGCCATTTTTCTACCTGCTCTTGACCATTTAACTCCAGGCTTGTGCCGGTTAAGGTTCTTTTCTCTCTTACGCTGGTTCATCTGACCGGGTTCTCCTGGGCCTAATCTAGGGGTATTTTTCTCTTTAATTTCTTAGAAGCTTGGGTGGGTGTCTCCAGCAACTCTCTGTTAAGCATCACTTCATTTACCTCATAGAAGAGGGTTCTCTGTGAGTCAGAGGGGACCCCCGGCCAAACCCCTCCTTTAGCATGCATGTCTTCTTCTCTTTCAGGTTCTGATGCCTCTATTTATGTGAGGGTCCCCAAGCGGTGGAACCCCTCCTGTTTGTCAGGTCTCCTCAAAGACAATGACCCCTCTCCTTTTTGTCGGGTGTCCTCACCGACGGAACCCCCCTTTTATAATGTTGGGCTTTTGAAGAGGCGGAACACCCCGCTCAATATGTTCTAACAACTACTAACTTCATCTTTTCTTTCCGGTTCGCAAGCCTCTTCGTATGTCGGGTAATCTCAAAGACGGTTGCCCCCCTCCTGTATGTCGGGTCTCCTCAGCAACGGAACCCCTCTACTGCATATGTTGGGCCATTGAAGAGCCAGAACCTCTTTTATGTGTTAATATTATTAATCAATGTTTTTTTCTTCCTGGTTCGCAAGCTTCTTCATATGTCGGGTCATCTCAGAGACAGTGACCCCTCTTTGTATGTCGGGTCATCTCAAAGATGATGACCCTCCTCCTGTTTGTCGGGTCTCCTCAATGAAGGAACCCCCATTTATATGCGTAGGGCCTTCGAAGGACGGAGCCTCTACATTACATTACAGCAGGTGGCCTAGCTCCGCCCCGTGAAATACTGCATGTGTTGTCTCGTTTAGAATGAGATACTGCTTGTGTTGGAGACATCTTGTTGAGAATGAGATACTGCTTGGCAAATTTAATAATAAATGATAGGATAATAGATAGCTTGGAGTAATATGAGAGAATTTAAGGAAACTAAAAAGGCTACTTTTTATTATTCTCTTAATGTTCAAGGATATACAGTAAGTCATCTGTTACTTTTGATAATACGTACTGTAGGGAGAAAAGTTACTGCGCATAGAATGTATACGAAGATGAGCGTCTTCTGAATGGACTCTAGTAAGGAGGCATACAAGTAAAGGAGATGTCTTTGAGTTCACTTATTTGATATGAGTCATGATAATATATCAACCGTTCTTAAAATTAGAATAGAAAATGTTAGTTCTGTCTTGTTCAATAGTGCTTTAGATTCACTGTGTTGTATTCGAATAGTCATCATTTAACAGCTGGTAATGAGGAATAATACAATTTAACAAGCTTAATAATGTGAAACTTACCTAATGTCACGCTCTTGAACCTTAACGGTTCTCAGGCAATGGATTTAAAGTGGATTCTAGAGCTGCAAGATATTTATAAGAAGACACTCAGATCAGAACATATGGCAAAATGAATCAAGTTAATAAGCTTTATTATAATTCTGCCATATGGATTTTTAAAAGCAATTGTAGCAAACAGCATTAAGCAAAATAATAATCATCAACAAAAGAGTGAGAGTTAGGGAGTTCAACAATTAAAGATATTGAGAAGTTAAGCATACCTCTTACAGGTTCAAAGATTGGAATATATATCCTCTCCTTCCTAAGCGTGACGCTCTTACAGTCTGGGTTCTCTCAGCAGGTTTGTGGTTCACCTCTCTAGCTATTAACAATCACTGCTTACTATGTTTTTAAGTTCATGTTTTCTAAATGCTGACTCAAATTCTGTATTTGAACCTGAACCAATTTTTTATGGGTTCTGCTTAATATGGGCTTTTGTCTGTGCAATCTTTATAACCAATTGGAGCACTGTACATGACTTCCTCTTTCTACAGGAAATTCAAACTTTAAATCTGTTCTGTTTTTTAGTCAATTGATATAACCACAATCTGGCCTTTCCTCTCCAAATAGCTGTTCTAACTCGAAAACAGGTAGCTAAAAAAGTCAGAGATTATGACATCGAAAATAACAACTCATACTTATTTCTTCATCTACATCACAGTTTGTGACACTAAGAAATGTCATTGTTCCACAGATATGATTTATATGATCAAATCAATAATGAACTACACATGCTTTAATCTTTATATACAGTTGTAGTTAAAAGTTTACATACACCAATGGAAATTTATAATTTCACAAAATTTCTCAAAAACAAATAATTTTAATCATACAATCTTAAAAGCTTTTGTGGATGAGGAAAAAAGTTACAAGACATAGATGTCTACAATTATTTATTTCAACAATTTGTTTGCAAAACTCCAAAAATGCGAATTCAAAAATAGTCATACCCTTTAATGCTATGATAGTATTGTCTACAAGGTGCTAGAAATTTCAATAAGATAATGTAAAACCTAATTCTAGAAAAGTCTAGAAAATGCTGGGTTGTAGGTGAACATTCTTAGAGAGTATAAAAGGGTTAGGTATTGGATGGTTGCTGTCAATACCAAGTCAATATGGGAAAAAGTAAAGAGCTAAAGAGCTAAAACCAAATATTGACTCAAGGGGGTGAATACTTATGCAATCAATTATTTTCTGTTTTATATTTGTAATTAATTTAGAACAATTTGTAGATTTTATTTTTCACTTTGACATTATGGTCTTTTTTTGTGTTGATCAGTGGCAAAAACTCCTAATTAAATCCATTTTGATTCCATGTTGTAACACAATAAAATGTGGAAAAGTCCAAGGGGGGGTGAATACTTTCGAGAGCCACTGTAAATGTTGTAGGACAGGAATGCTTTAAATATAAACTTCAGTTCCATGTAATGGAGAACCAATTAATCTGTTATATAAAAATAATAATTTTGAATTATACTTAAATGTAATAACTATATGTATATATATATCAAATATATTAACTGCAAGGATTCAGAACCATGATAAAAAAAACAAATACGCACAAAAAGAAAATAATGCAGAATAGGGATTTAGGAAAATGATGAAATAATATTAAAACAAACAAACAGAAGATGACTAAGGGCCATGAAGTGGACACAGTATTTAATTTGTCTGATAAAACATTAACAGCCTGTGGCAAAGTGGTTTGCAGTGCGCAGGTGTAGAGGCGATGCAGTGCACAGCAGTGAAAGACACAACACAGTTCACTGTCCAACAGCTCTAAATTTAGCTGGGTTGCCAGGTGGCAACGTTAGATAATAGTAACTGGCAATACACACCAATGTTAAAACCATGGGGTTCAGTCCCAAAATAATAGATATGTATAAACACTTAACTAACACAAACACTATCACAAGTTCACAGTGAGTGCTCTAAGTGCAAGTGGTGAAATACAATTATTGTGCACAGGGGTGAAGTGTAGGTACATTTATAGTCCTTCAGCGGTCTTTCTCTAACCATAACAAAGGAACAGATCGCTTCACCACATCCCCTGATATACTCTCAGGTCACGCCCCCTTTGGTAGCGAGTGCAATCGCTTTTCCTCCAATCCGCGATTGCCACATCACCAAACGCATTAAGGTGATGACTTCTAGTATTGTTGACTTCTAGTATTGTGACTCTGCCCCCTTTCAGGATGGCTGACTTCCAACTTTCCCTCGAATGAATTGCCAACCCATCCACTCGGGGCACACTGTTCCTGTTATACAGCATCCTCACAGGTCGGGAGGGAGATTTATGACTTGGAGTCACTCGCTCTCTGTCACACAGCCTAACAGAAAGGATTACTATGCAAGGGGCTTAAGTTTGTTCTGGCAAGTAGATACATAAATAAGGATAAGTTAATAAAAGAATTAAAGAATGGGAAAGACGAATGAGGCTTGTGATTTCCATTACATGAGAGTAGATGTTAAAACTTCATGCTGATTTGAACTCGGCTCTCGCCAAGATAAGCACCAACTAAGACGTAGCTTTACAGTAAACTAATATGATCCATATGTGTCTCCATCCATTTGCACTTCCTTCCATATGAAGATGTAGATATCCTTCTGTCTGGTGTTGCTGGCTGAAGTGTAATGCTGGCTCCAGGGATCAGCTTACTTTTATAATGAAACACACACAGAATCAGAATATGTGCATTAACATGGAATTCAAATTTAAAGAAAGCACCATTGGACTCCTCCAGAGGGAAGAAACAGATGGTTAGACATGTATATTGAAGTAGTTAGAAATGAAATAATAACAGGCCTTGAAGTAAAGTTAAACTAAATGTAACTACGATTGAAGAAGAAGCGCTAAAGGGGTTTCTAAAGGATGATAGCACCATTATAAGACCAGCAGATAAAGGTTCTGGGGTGGTAGTGATGAACAAAGATGATTATATAAAAGCAGTAGGCACTGAATTGCAAAATATAAATACATATGAAGAAGTAAAAACGAACAACAATAACAGCATAATAAAAGAAGTGAGAAATGTGGCAAATAGGTTCCCAGGCATGAAGCTTTAGAAGCGTGTAAAGAGGCACTAGAGAATAGAGTAGATAAGAACATGATCTATACAGAAGAAATATTAAATATGACCAAGTTACAAACAGAATGATGGCACAACAATAGGCACAAAATTATGTATGCATTCTGCAAGCACGTATATGGGCAAATGGAAGGAAATGTTATTCAGTAAACTAGACAAGAAACCATTAGAATATATAACATATGTGGATGACATATTTGGAATATGGATACATGGAAAAGAATGTCTCGTACAGTTTCATAAATTAGCAAATGATTTCCACCCTAACATTTCGGTGGATTTAAGGTGGACAAAATCTGAAATTGAATTCTTAGACACCTTCGTTAAACTTGATCAAGGATCTATTAAAACAGATCTTTACTTGAAACCTACTGATATGCATCAGTACCTACATATGTCATCTGCACATCCTATCTGTACCAAAAGAGCAATTCCTAATGGACCGGGTATAAGGATACAAATAATCTATTCTGATGAAAATGACTATAAAAAACAGACAGGAAATAAAAATAAATCTTAAGATATAAAGAACAAATTATTGAGAGAATTGAGAAAAGTTGACAAACTCAATAGGAATGAACTATTTGATTATAAGAAAAGGGAAGAGAGGGTTCAGAGAATACCATTAATAATTAATTCTAAATTAATAATTAATTCTAAATTATTACCCAACATTTCAAAAATAGTTTGTAAGCATTTATGTATACTTCATAATTCAGAGAAAATGAACAAAATATTTCCAAAAACACCAATCATAGCTTTTAGAAGGGATGCAAATTTAGCTGACATTTTAGTCCACGGTAAACGTAAAGGGGTCATACATTAAGGGACATTGCAACCTGTAAAAGTGCATGTAAAGTGTGCAAATATATTGGTAAAGATAAAAGTGAAATCACAAATAAAGAAAATAAATATTCAGTCTTAAAAAATCTGTCATGCAAGGATAGCAGCCCTGTATATGGTATATTTTGCATAAAATGTAATAAAATAAAATATGTAGGACAGACGGGTACATCATTATATAAAATAGTACAGAACCATTTATTAAATATAAGAAATAAAAAAGAAAATGAACCAATAGTTCAGCACTTTACGAGGAACAGACACACCATGGATGACCTTTGTGGTTTTAGAAAAAATTAAATTAGATAATGTCCAATATAGAACAATAAAAGAACATAAATGGATAAATAGACTAGATACCATGATGCCTGAAGGTTTAAATAGAAAGGAACAGTAGATTGTTACATCATTAGCTACATAGTAAATGACATCACAAAGACATTAGATTTATTGGTTACCGTGGCATCAAAAAATCTATAAATACCTGTTACATGTTTAAACACACATTTGCTTTTGCACTTTGACTTGCTTCTACCAAAACCTTCTGCCTTCATCTCTAAATCAAAGGCCAGTTTCTGGAGCTCCAAGAGCCAATCCATTGGATTAAATATTACTGAGTTTAGACAGCTTCAGTTTTTTAAAGGTCCTGGGGGGAATGTGTAAGGATTCTTATTCTATTGTTGATGTTGAAGGGACCGTCACAGAATAATAAAAAAAAAACGTTTAGGGGGTTCTCGATTGGAGTATCTGGTAAAGGCACTCCGAGTGGAGTGCAGGATGCACCCTCTAGCCTGGAGGTCGCCGGTTCGAGTCCAGGCTATTCTATTGGCCAACCGTAGACGGGAGCTCCCAGAGGATGGCACACAATTGGCCCAGCGCCGCCCGGGGGGAGGGAGGGTTAGGTCGACCAGGGTGTCTTCAGCTCACCACGCACCAGCGACCCCTGTAGTCTGGCCGAGCGTCTGCGGGCTTGCCTGTAAACTGCCCAAGAGCTGCGTTGTCCTCCGACGCTGTAGCTCTAAGGTGGCTGCACCGTGAGTCCGCAGTGTGAAAAAAAGTGGTCGGCTGATGGCACACGCTTCATATATATATATATATATTTTTTAGTACATAGCTCTGAAGCTCAGGAGACTGTGGATGCTTATTTCAACTATATTAGGGTTGATCTTGTCATTTAATCATAGTAGTATTTTAGAAATATGTTATTCTGCTGGAATTGTTAAATGTAAATGAATATCTCACTTTTTAGTTTTAGCAAGTCCAATTATTATAACATTTAATTGAAGAATACGTTTTTGTTTGGCTAAAAAAAAAAAATCTTTGATTTGTAAATTTCAAATACTTCTTTCATTGCATTGTGTTGCTGAATCTGAAAAATTGAGAGAGATAGAGAGGTGGAGAGGTTTTGAATCAGTTTATCCGCCATGATCCAGCTCTTCAGCAACGTCATCCACATTTACAGCGCTAATGCAAAATAGCTACAGGAAAAGCAGAAGCGAGTTGTGCTTACAATTGAAAAAATGTTGGAAATATTTTCACTTCTGTAAAAGGGAGTTAACAGGGATAAAATAGCACAACCTTTTGGATTTGGAAAGAGCACAGTGATTGATACAGCAACATGAAAATCCAACTGGGCTTGTGCTTGTCCGGTCTTTGTTGACAGCAATGGCAGCTAAAAAGTAAACCTTCAAACAAACCGGCATTCAAGGCTTTTTTGCTCCAACACAGTAATGCAAGTACTGCACATTTAATTTCTATTGTAACTTCAGTTTTCTACTTTTCTGGGTTTTTTTTTTAAATTATTTGAGCAAATTGACACTACTTGCATTTTTTTTCATAAACCTATGCATTTTGCTACCATGTAAAACTTACCTGACACTGATGTAAGTATATACAGCACTAATACTGTATCTTTCTAAAACAAGGGATTTAGGGGAGCTCCCTATTAAAAGCTGAATCTCAAAACAATAATTGTGTGAATATGGTAATTGTTACAGCTGTGTACAATAATATTTAAAACAGGATTCATTTATCCAACTTTTTACATATCCACCTTTACTCTGGTCCCAACGCAGTCGGATACGCGACGGACTACTGTATTTTGAAAGTGCGTGTTTACTGTATACTTGTATGTAACAGTAACTTTCTCCTGCCTTCGTCCTGGGACGCCTTTGTAAACAAGCTGTTTTTTTTCCAGTGAATATAAATATTTTTTTTAAAAATAAAATAAAAATATAATTCAACACCAATACTAGAATTAGCCATTCATAAATACACAGAATATCACCAATTTGAGTAAGAATTTATTTAAAATACTGACCCATATCTGAATGTATAACCAAGCTTATAAACAAGCCCTATGGTTGATAAAAGACATTATTCAGTATTACAAAATGATTCAGTAGCGTCAGCCAATCAGCATCCAGCTCTAGTGGGCTCTAATAGACGGTAGATGCCTGTTGGAACATCTCAGCACAACTGTGAATCAAATTTAAAATTAATCTGCATGTATACCAGCTTTTTTAAAATTACATTCCTGCTTACAGCTAAACTTAGTGGTTATCAGTGAAATCAGTGAAAAAAACAATCTCACCAAAAGGTACACAAATCACTGTGTGAGAGCAACAACTGTTCAACTTCTATCTGATGGTGGTCTGGACTGGAGACAAGAGAAATCATGTCTGTAACAGGACAGCGTAATGGAAGCTGAATTTGCAGCTATTGGACAGCAAATGTTCAGCAAAAACACAATTGGCTACAATACTATCCTCGGCTGGATCCAGCAAACATGACTCAAAACCAACCCATCAAGCAGTGAATCCTGTTCCTGTCACTCCCGCACCAGCCAATCCACTCCCTGTCAGCTCAAACGACGCTAACAAGTTAATAAAAAATAAAAATCGATTTACTAAATAAAAACTCATTGTTTTTCTCTTTATATGTATGTCATCCTTGTTTTTTATTTAAAAAAATGTTCAGGACTATTTTCTTAGAACTTCTTTACTCAGCGGGAAGTTATCCGACGAATCAGGTTCAAGTTTTTAAGGTGTTAAAGAAAACAATGGTAAAAATGATTTTCTAATAGCGATAGTGCTCCCTCAATGATGGCTCTACCGTGTGATAGTTGACCTTGACTTTTGTTAGTGCCCTCGCTTTCAACTCGGGACACATAACTCCCGTCACAGTCAACTATTCCACGGTACAGCCATCATCGACAGGCACTATTGCTTAAATAATCCATGAAAAAACAGTAATAGCGAATTATACTATATCAAGCATGATAAAATACATTGGGATATTAAGCAGGAAAGAAACTAAATATTTAGAAAATGTTGAGGGTATCTACACTTCTGATTTCCAACCAACAGTCTTTTTTTAGCCACCTGGAAAATGCTTTGGATATTCAGCTGTCTTTCTTAGCTCTAGAGAGCTCTCGCTTAGAGTTTATGTATTGGGAAGCCTTCTGAGATGATTATCAACATTATCCTTGACATAAAATCATCTTCTGAGTTGCTTTAATCTTTTTTTTTATCTCCTTTACAAAATTGTCACTGCCTTCTTATCCAAATACTCTATCCTGATTGGTCAAAACAGGTCACATGGGGGTGTTGATGTTACAGCACATGACCATGGGTTGGCACTTCTTTTCAAAAAGGGGCGAATCACCAGTGCATATCCATACACCACTAGCCTTAAAAAAAGCAGCCATATTGAAATTTATCGCAATAAACATGACTGACGAGATTACAAGTGAGGATATTTCAGAGGGCTTTGTCAGTGATACAGATCAAAACTCCCACTGAAGAAACACGTATGGACATGGCCTTTAAACTACCGAAAATAAACATACAACTTCATTGGAATATTAAGAATGTTTAGCTTTAGATATTAAAACTGCGAGGGCAAGCTTTTTTTGTTTGCACTTCATCTCTTAAACCTTCACACTTATGCTTTAACTAAGCTAAGTAAGATCTTACACACAGCTGGTGCAACCCAGCCCTGGTCGGTTGCATCTCCTGCCCTGCCTGCGTGATCTGATGCAGAATGTTTAGAAATGCATCTCGACAATTTCTGCCGTACCTTTCTCTCCACAGAAATTTGTCCAAGTACAATGGTATCATCTCTTCTGCTGTGCCCTGCAATGTTTTAAATTGTTTCTAACATGGGCCCAGTAGTTCTCCATGTTGTCCAGCCATAAACTGCAAAGTTAGTTTGATAAGTAACCGGGTATTCCACAACACAAATAATGTCTTTCTTGCCACTGTGAATCAGTAGCGCTAATCTGGTATAGATACCTCCTGTCACTTCCCTGAATAACAATGGACAATTAAAAAAAAAAAAAAAACAGCACTGTCACCTTTTGTTAATTAAAAAATGTTTTTACATTTTTTTTTTTTCAATTTAGTTAGTTAATCCATTTTATAAGCGCAATAAGACACCTCAGGCTGTGTGATATACTTATATTTAAGCAATAATACATGCCTTGAAGTGGTGATATCTCTTGATAACACACAGACCCTGGCGTGTATTATTGTTATTATTAAATGGGTCTATGAGTGTGTTGTTGTTGGTAAACTTTTTAAAATAATTTTTATTTGTGAAACCTTCCACTGAGAGAAAAAGTAGTTCCACAGTAACTAAAATTGTTAGTTTAACAATAAAACATTTGATTTTAAACCGTTTGCTATAAATATTGTAGATATTTAACTGGATGTTGCCATTCATTGTTTCAACATGTATGTATGGGGTTTGTCCAGTAGACGGAGATGCTGCTTGTGATGTTTTGTTTTTAAATCAATGTCAATGTTCTTTTCAGTTCGCTCATTTTGTCTGGCGCTTGGTGTTTTCTTCAGTTGTATTCATTTCTAGGTTGTCTAAATCTCCTCCTTCATTTTCTTCAGTATGGTGAGATGTTGACATTTTTTTTCTTTTTCAATGATTCCTCCTTTTGTAGTTACTCAGGGATTGCTGTCATATTGACTGACTCAAGAGGTTTTGTTTACCCTGGTGTACAGTTACAGTTGGTGTATTGATTTTGTTTACTGGGATGAGGCTGCTTTGGAGAAAGCAGTGCTGTACTGTTGCGTTATCACCAGATATCTAATGACTAGGGAGAAGGTCTCAGCCAATCAGAATCTAGTATTTTCGCACAATTGTTTCTACACATTTAATAATAGAGTATATCACACATCCTGAAGTGATGTTATAGTATATCACACACCCTTTTGTGCCTTCTGCTATATATATATATTTTTTCTCCAGTCACATTACAAGTTGTGCAAAACGATTTACCTCCATCTACAGGTAAAGTTTCTTTTGGAAATGTCTTGAATGCAACACTGACTTTGTCCCACCTCCTACTGTTCAGGATAGGACACAGAAAAGCCAGTACAGACACACTGATAGGCTGATTAAAACATCGTTGTCATGTAAACAGTAAACAAGAAAGTCAACCGCTTTGGAGTATTTTTTTAATGTTATTTATTTCTTCTTCTTCTTCTTCTTCTTCTTCTTCTTCTTCTTATTATTATTATTATTATTATTATTATTTTGCTTAAGTGCAATGCACACAGGACGCCGAAGGAATAATAACAAAAAAGCCTATCTACAGAATGAAGATATGTAGTTTATTTAAATTAGCTGTCTTTTTTTTCTCTCCATACTCGTCCGGTATGCATTGGCCCCTAAAGAGGTGAATTACGCGGTGAACCCTCAATTTCCCAAAATAGTGAATCAGGAAGACCCCTATATATAACATCTCAAATCAACTTCAGGGTACAGGGAAGGAATACAGACCTGGAGGAAAGTAGAGGTCAATTAAAAGATTTTCAGAGTGAGTGAGTGTTGAAAATCCAATTCCTGAGCCAGTATTTGACAAACATATTTAGCCTGGAGTCCTGTGTACATAGTGGAGTGAATTGTAGGAAATGAACACACGCACTTCATATCTTAAACCTTCACACTTCTCTGTGTTATTTATTTATTTAAAAAAAACAAAACAGTTGTTACAATTAAAAACTAAATTCCTGCAGCTCTTCCTAGTTTTGTCTCCCTGTCACTTCTGACAGAAATGCTGACAAGGCAGCTAATTCAAGAATATTTTGTACTGGAAATCGCAGGTATGTCATTATATTCATACATATATATATATATGGTATAAAATATTTAAAACCAAGTTTTAGGAAAGTTTATAAATTATTAATATAACTTTAAAAACCTTAATTCATGTTCTGTGTGATAAATTATGGATAATACATATTTAATTCTACAATAAAATATAACCCAGGTGAAAAAAAATCAGAAATCCTATAAGAAATTTTATAGGAATGCTTCAGAAATTGAAATAATTCCTATCGGATCATATAGAAACTTTACAATTATTCCTATAAGATTTATTTTATCGTATTAAATCGTATAAGAAACGGTAGAATCTAATAGGATTTAAAATGATGCCCTATAATTATCAAGAGGATGTATGCGGTCTTCAAACATAGGGTTTCCATGCAAGTTTTTTTTTTTAACTCGAGACATTTACACAAGAAAAATGTCTCGTGTAAAATGCTTTTTTGGGTTTCCATTCACTCAGTTTATTTTACTCAAGTAAACCGGGCTTTTCACCCGACATCATGCAAATGAATGGGATAGGTGGGGGTTGATATGTAAATTAACTATGCGTAAAGTACTTGTGCTGTTTTTGAAGATTACTAGTGACATTTTGTGAAAATGCATTTGATTTGCGTTTAAATGACACACCAGGTATATCAATGATTCTAATTTAGGGGTCAGGTATTTATGGTTATTTTTATTAATTGTTTTAATAATATATATTATTCCCATCATCATATAACAAAACATGATTTCAATCATATATGTATTATGTATGTACATTGCCAATCAGTATTATCTCAAATCATGATCTACAACTATCTGTAGCATAATTAATCACATGTTTATAAACTGTATATAACCACTTTTAATGGATCCCAGACTAAAGTGTTACTCAGAAATCAATATACACAGGTATCAATGGCAGTTTTTCCATGGAAAAATAAGTCTCACCTTTTTCTCATGCTATTTTGGAAATACCTTTCGGGTAATTTGGGTTTCCATGTAGTTTTTGTTTAAGGAGAGAAATTCTCCTTCCAAATGCAAATGCCATAATTAATATTAAAATATTTAAATGTTTCAGTCTGAGTTCCAATTTGGCCTTGCATGACTACTGATGTCATGCAGCTTTCTTAAACTGGGTTTCCACGAAGTTTTTAAGTTGTGTTGAAGAACTGCAAGTGCACCCTGCCTCAATTGACCACCAAAGAAATATAATTTAAAAAAAAACAACAGGAACACAAATAATGAAAAAAAAACTTGAACTGTGTACTTATTGGATCCTATTTGGTCAAAGCCGCTTGCCAGGGCTACTTCCAGCAGCTCTCAGTTGTTAATAAAGAATTGCTTGTTATGGCCTTTAGTTGTAGTAGAAAGTTCCACAAATTTACATACAAAACGGGATCTTCACTAGTCCTATGAACATAAGGTATAGGTTTCTGACATGTTTCCATGCAAAAAAAAAAGTGGTCAATTTGCATGGCTTTTTAGTGCAAGACGATTTGCCCACCTTAAAGCATGAGGAATGTGCGTGCTACATCACATTGTCATGACAAGAGAGAGAATATGGAGTTCCTAAACTGCATGAAAACCCGACCATTGTATCACTTTGTTGCAGATGCACTAAGCATGAATGTCCATATGACAATCAGAAAATCAGTTCAAAAGGTCATGCAAGCACACTGTACAGTAAGTGATATGCTTTTTTGTACAGTAAAACAAAAAACAAAATCGACTCGGAAATTAGCATTTTAACTGTCTGGAAGCTTGATTAGCTGGTACTGGTCTATTTTCTGTTTTAAAACCATTTAAAATACAGACCTAGGATCCCAATAGATATGGCTAATGACCTCAAAGAAAAAGGACTTATGTAAAACTACTGCACACCGCATGTAAAACAGAGTTTGACAAGATTAGTGGCATAACCTAATTTACTCTGACCTTGCTCAGACTACAGAGCTTTTTTATTTGCATAGCAAAGCTCTATGTGATTGTTTTTTACGCTAAATATGAGAGTAATACAAAATTAACATTACGGAAGTACGCATTGCAGGTAAATCTCAGTATAAGACAGATTTATTAATTTCTGTTCCACTTTTCAAAAAAAGCAAATAAAATGTTACCAAACTAGAATTGTTAAATGCAGCAGTTACAGTATGGCACGATTTAATTTTCATTCAGGCCAAGGCGGTATGTTGAGGTGTCCTTGGGATCTTGGAATTAAAGACAGGATGTTTTTGTCAACAGGACTGAGTTGACCAAACATTTGGCCAATACTGAAGATGTCCTGAAGTAATTATTTACCGGTCAATATGTGATTGGGCTTAATCTTGCATCTATTCTTGGACTGTTTAATTAAAAAAAAAAAAAATCCAATTGGATTTACACTAGGCTTTTGGTGAATGTGTCAGATAAATGAGTGTCAAAAGAGAGTGAAGCCCACCTGACATCCAAAAGCCAGTGTTCAACAATATTGAGTACCTTGGTGTACCTATATCCCCAACAAGTGTCACTTAGTCATGATAATACTAAAGACCACATTTCACAGCTCTAATTCTCTGACCAGTACTACTGTTTTTTTAACCATCTTGTTTATAAAAAAATAAGATTATGAAAATCCAGGTTAAAATTAGAAGAATCTCCGAAATGTCAAATGGAACTTCACATTTCTGTTATATCGTTGTCTTGTCCATTTTCTGTGTCAGAGTTCTCCACTTTCTCTTTTGCAGCGCCACTTTCCGTTTTCTCCTTCGTGGTAGACACTGCTACCCTGTTGATCTTGGAAAAGGACTGACTGATTTCAGCAAAGGTCTTGCCCTTGGTTTCAGGTAGGACAAAATAAAGAAAAATGGCTCCTGCCAGGCACGTAACTGCAAAGACCATGAAGCAGAAGGTGCCAAAAGCTTCCTACGGGGGAAAAAATACAGTCGTGAACATTAACAAAAGATAGTTACAGAATGAACAATTAGACATCCACTTTTCCAGGCTTAGAAAAGAGCAAAGAAATGTGGTTTACCTATTATAAATTATTAAATGGTAAGGCGTTAGATTAACTAACACTGTTAACCTTTTTAAAGTCTCCTGTTTACTGTAATTCTTTTGTTAAGCCTCCCAAATTTGGAAAATTAATTAAATGTTTTGGTATGGTATGGAATTTGGGCTGAAGGTCATATGGAAGGGGATTTTCCTACAATAACTGTAAACTGTTAAATTGTAAGATGTTCCTTAGCACTGTAAAGAAACTTTGTTTTATCTAGAAGTTGTTTCTGTTAAAACGTGAGTGCTGCCTGAAGTTCCAGGTTGACGTGGAGTTTATCAACTCACCCCGAATCTCTTTTTTCTCTTCAATTTTTAAAAGATGGTTGAATGGAAGTTTAAAAACAGTTTTATCATTTTAGATTCCTACAGCTGAAAAGTAATATTGTCTGGGAACCATTTTAGAGTAACAGTATATATATAAAAAAGGATATCTGTATAAACATTTGCCTGCAGGACTGCCTTAAGCAACACATGTGTAATTATTGTATAATCATGTATTATTGCTGGCAATAGACAGTAGTTCACTAGTTGGTACTGGCACATAATAATATAAAGACACTTTGGCAGACACATTTATTTAACATCTTTATTTGTTATATAGAATATGTATTAAAGGTTGGAGATTATAACCTTTGTATTTGTGCTAGGATCTTTATTGTGTGTTCAGATTTACTGTATATTGGATATCAGTATCAAAACACTGTGACATGATTATCCCTAGGATTACATTTTAATTGTCACCACTGTATAATGTTTTTTTAAAAAGTAAACAAGAAAAATAAATAGACACAGTTGGTGCATTTTCCCAGTGGGCTGCAAACTGATTAAACCAATTCCAATGAGTTAGCTCACTGCAGTTATGCCCATAAGCCACTGAAATTGAGTTGACATCGCTTTGATATTAGAACCTTTCGTCTGCCCCAGTAGGGATTACGGACTCACGGAAACCAAAAACTACCTTGATCTGAAGAAGGAAGAAAGTACCTAATGGGCATCCAGTGTAAAGGATGCAAGAGGAAGGTGTTACACCAGTGACTGAAGAAAAAACAAAGATGTAGGCAGATTGAGGGACTGTGAATGAGCTACAGCAGTGGTTCCCAACCCAGGTCCTGGGGACGCCCTGCGTCTGCTGGTTTTCATTCCAACTGAGCTCTCGATTACTTAACTCGACCCATAATTGAACTGATTAATTTGTTTAATTAGACCTTTTTAATTGTTTCCAGCTCTTAAACAAACAGTCGCAGAGTTCAAGCTAGCTATAACATTTCCTAAGTAAATTGAACCCTACAACTGTTTAAGAGCTGAAAGAAAATATTTCTTACAGAGAGAGGAAAGCAAACAGTTTTGTTCAATGTATAGCTAGAATTATTATTTTTTGCATGTTTTATCATAGTCTTATATTAATGATGTACAGTAATTAAGATGGTTTAACAAGGGTAATGAAAATGAATACATAGTTGTATATTAAATAAGGGTGCCCCTATTAAAACCTTCATAGTTGTATTAAATGATACGCAGTATGCAATATAATGCATTTGCGTTGCAGGGTGTCGAAAGAAAATAAAAATGTAGAAGTGAAGTTTCAGTAGCCATAAGAACGATCCGTTAACTGTCATGATCCCTTTGCGTGTGTGACAGGGTTCTGACGGCATCATATAGGCATAGATTGTGCAATTTCGTGCTGTGTGAATGGGTATTTTAAAATATATTTTTTAATGTCTCTGAGATGGCGCAGTAGTGGCAGTACCAGGATTTCAAGCAACAGCCACACAATTCCCTCTTCAGCCACATCCAGAGCCTACCCTATTGTGATGCGCGGCACATTCACTTCATTTAAATACTCTGGCCCACATTCAGATACACAGGTGTAGTTTTCAACACTCCACAGTTAATACATAGTCTGCAACTTCTGAGATGCGCACTTGCAATTATTTTAACCCAAGTTTTTTTTTAATTTTTTATTAACCAAGCGGGTATCCCTGGCGACCTCTAGTACACTGGACCCTATTTTCCACTGTGCGGTAATAAGGTATGGCTTTTTTATTTAGTAAAATCCGATTACGTAATAATCACTTTCTGTAACTACACTGGTTTCATATTGTTTCTGCTGCACTTGCACACTGAACCCCTTTGTCCAGTAATACCCTATCTACACTTGCCTAAATAATGCACAATCAACACATGCTGAAACCATGAAATGCCAATTAATTCAAAGCATGATTATGCATTTTATAAGTAGCATAATAGGTATTTATATTTTGGTATCCATAACTATTTAAAAATAGTTTAGAAATAAATATGCTAAGAAATATAGTGTCAGCAAAGACAAAAAAATAAATAATTCAAATGAGGTTTATGTAAGCGATGTATTTTTTTGGATCCTTTGAGAGATACATTTGACTAAATCCTGAGTTGAATGCACGCTTACAATAGCAGTGACGACAAACCCATTGAAACTGAAATCTGAGGGAAATTATCTTTCTTGGATACAAGCACATCCTATATTTCCACCATGCTAACACCACAGATTATTTAACATGATAATGTATTTAGAGTCCAGATTAAATGTGACTTTAATGGTTGTGTTGTATTCTGATTTCCTAGGTGGTCGCTCCCATGGAAACACAATAGGGTCCTGAGTTTTTTTTGCAAGTGAAATATATCTTGCAATCCCAGGGGCCTATGTTATGCTATTTGCATTGCATGAGAATTAATTCCTACACTAAAAATACATTGTTTTATTTATTTATTTTTATTTCCAAATACCTTTTTTTTCAGCTCTGTTGCTGTTCAGATTCTCCTATAGAATAATGAATTAGCAGTGCCTGGATACTTAAATACAGCCAAAGGTGGATTTCCAAACTCATATACGCTCCCCTCACATGATGGTTATTAAAGCTGCCTTTAAATTCACTGAGGGATTATTATAAGCTTGTGTTTATTGATGCTTGGGCCATTCAATCAAATCATCAAAAAGCTGTTTAGAACAAAATCCCACGATCGATACACTGGGAGATCCACACATTGGAGACCAAAAAACTTCACATTGTGTAACTTGTGCGGTTTAGAGCTGAAAAGAAAGCCATTTAACATACAGGCTTTACCTTGTGGCAGAGCCCTAGCATGAAGGACCTGCTTCAATTAGATTTGTCTCTCTTTTTTTCAGCAGTACTATTTTTTAAAAATAGATTTCTTTTTTGTTCAGTATGTGATATAACAGTGTGCTATGTGTTGCTGATTATCTACTGCTTTGAATACACGAAACAACCCTGTAACAACAAAAGGAATAGCAGGTTGGATACACATAAACTACAAGTTAATAAGAAACAACAAAGAGTAAACAGGAGCATAGACAGGAGACGTAAATCAAAAGAGAGAAAAATGTGTCATGCATTTTATTTGTACTATTGTTGTGGAAAGGATATCAAACGTAATTTGAAATACTGTACATCATTCCAGGTCTTTTCCTAGCCATTAGGGACCTGCTGTTGACAAAACAGGTTATATTTTCTCATACTTCAGTAAGAATTTAACATGTCATTACTGTATCTGAAACATTTCAGGTCTGTCGGAAATGGTCTCATACTTCTTGTGTACTTTTTAAACGCACGTTTTATTAAGGAAGTTCCAAGTGTAACATGCCGGGGATACAGCACAAGTAGATGTGTGTACTGGTAATTAGAAAAATAAATAAAAATAAAATAAAGCAGCCTTATAAATATGTCCCATATACATTCCAGTTTAAGACCCTAGTTTTAACCACATTGATAACTTTAGTATTGAATCAATAAAGTTAATCTATAGGCACAACGACAGTTGGTATTTTACCTTATGCACAATTTTTTTTACTGCTTTTACATGTGACACACCTCTCTCCAATTCAGACTAACACACTATGAGAGTGAGACCTTATAGAGCAGGTGCTCAGAAGCTAATGAGACAATTGACGATCATTTATCTCCTGACCACCTGCATTCCACGCGTGAAGGCAGGGAGCGGAAGTTAACCCTCTCCCTGCTGAATCAACACAATATTAAATAGCGGACACACACGAAATACAAAATACAATATTTATAACCCACCACCACATACAAAACCAAACCCCAATAATAATTACAATTACAGTAACAGAGACAACGAAAACAGTAATATTAAACAATGGTACTAATAAAATAATAACGGCCAGCATACATATACATATATACAGTCACCTCCAAAATTATTGGCACCCTTGATAAAGATGAGCAAAAAAGACTGTATAAAATAAATAATACCAGTACTGAGCTATATTGTAAATTTTCCAACATGTGGAATATATTTGACTTTATTAATGATTCAGTGGAATCAACCAAAATTACACATTTCTCAAATTATAAATTTATTTAAAAAAAATGATGTGTCACAATTATTGGCACCCTTGTTTTCAGTACTTTGTGCACCCTCCCCTTGCATTCTATAATGTTTAATGAGATTGGAGAACACATTGGGAGGGATCTTAGACCATTCCTCCATACAGAATCTTTCCAGATCCTTGATATCCTTCGCTTATAGACTGCCCTCTTCAATAGAAACCACAGGTTTTCAATGGGGTTCAAGTCCGGAGACTGAGATGGCCATTGCAAAATGTTGATTTTGTGGTCAATTAACCATTTCTTTATGGATTTTGATGTGTGCTTGGGGTCATTGTCTTGCTGGAAGATCCACTTGCGGCCAAGTTTCAGCCTCCTGGCAGAGGGAACCAGGTTTTTGGCTAAAATGTCCTGGTACTGGATAAAATTCATGATGCTGTTGACCTTAACAAGGGCCCCAGGACCAGTGGAAGCAAAACAGCCCCAGAACATCAAAGATCCACCCCCATATTTTACAGTAGGTATGAGGTTCTTTTCTGCACACGCATCCTTCTTTCGATTGGCAAACCCACCACTGGTGTGCGTGGCTAAAAAGCTCTATTTTCGTCTCATCTGACCGTAGCACCCGGGTCCAATTGAAGTGCCAATGTTGTTTAGCAAACTCCAGGCGCTTACGTTTGTTGGTTGCTCTCAATAAAGGCTTTTTTTCTGGCAACCCTTCCAAATAGCCTATTGGCATGGAGGTGGCATCTAATTGTAGATTTGGAAACTTGGTGACCCCAAGATGCAACCAAGTACTGTAATTCTACAACTGTGGCCCTTGGATTTCCCTTTGCCTCCCGAACCATCTGACTCACTGTGCGTGGGGGCAAGATGCACTTGCGTCCTCTACCAGGCAAGTTTACCACTGTAACTGTGGTTTTGAACTTCTTAATTATTGCCCTAATAGTGGTAAGTGGTATATTTAGTTTTTTAGCTATTGTTTTGTAGCCATTGCCTGATTTATGAAGGTCAACAAACATTTGTCTCTTTTCATTTGTGAGTTCTTTGCCTTTCCCCATGGTGATGAATGACAAATGGATTTCATATGTGTGTTACCTCATTTTTATACCCCAGTGAAACAGGAAGCCATGGAAGGCCACAATACAGTTCCTTAAGACTGAGATGAACTTAAAGAAGTAGAATGTTAATTTAGATTTAATTTTGTTTGATTTTATTCATAAGAATCTTTAGGGGGTGCCAATAATTCTGACACCTATCTTTGAGAAAAAAATGTATTACTTGTTAATAAAAAAAACTTTTTCTCTGAGCAATTGTATTAGAATAAAAGAATATGGTTTTCCCATATATTTGAGCATAAAATATAGCTCATTACCCGTGTTGTTTATTTTATACAGCCTTTTTTGCTCATCTTTATCAAGGGTGCCAATAATTTTGGAGGTGACTGTGTGCATATATATATATATATATATATATATATATATATATATATATATATACACACACATACACACACACATATATATATATATATACACACATACAGTATAAACACATACACACACACACACATATATATATATATATATATATATATATATATATATATATATATATATATATATATATATATATATATATAGGGGTGGGGTCACCCTGTCACACACACAATATTTCACCTTATTACAATTTCAGCTTGGTTCATTTTAAATATATTTTTAGCACCACTGCATCTCACATACCTTTTCAAGTGTCATCTTGGAATTCTGTGGTCATAAGCTGCTGTCATGCCAGTCCCTTTCTGTGCATCTATTTACAGTGACCCAGAAATGCCCGAGCTTTGAGCAGGGCAATGGCAGAGCTACGGACAAACATACTAAGAAAAACTAGGCAATGATGGTGACCTTGCAAATAAAAGCTCATTGTATACTATGTAACAAGTGTGTTTAATTAATGTATTTATTGTACTAATGTGTGTTTAATTATATTACTAACATGTGTTTATTTATTTTATTTAATTATGGTAGTAAAGTGTGTTCACTTGGTTTAAAATAATTAGTTCATAGTTAGTTTCTGTGTTTCACTAAGTTAATACGTAGTGTTTTTTTTGATCACTCGGCTTGTCAATTTATCTGCACTTTGTGTTGCGACGACCTCCCTGGTTAAGTAATGAACAACACCTGTCCCTCATTATCTCTCTCTTTCATTCCAGGTGAAGCGCTCCCGGTTAATAGCTTTACAGCTTTTTGGTGTGTGTCGGCAGGATAGGATAAATTTAAACTTAAAGTTTGGGTCTGTGTTTATTCTCTCACAATGACCAGTGAAGGAGCAGAGGCAGGAGCTGCAATGTCGGTTTTTATGCTTCCTTTTATTGCAGGAGCTCCAGGGCTATCTAGATTGAGTCAAGAGTCCAGAGCCCTAACCACTACTCCACACTGCTGCCCCATATATATACAGTAAGTCGGGAGACAGCCGTTTGCAACTATTCACAAAATACACATCATTCACAAAATAAATAATGAATGAAGCCTGAATCACAATAGCAAAATATCTCAACATTTATTATTTATCAGTGTAATTTATTCCTGAAGGACAGTATTACATTTTATCTCAGCACAGATTGGTGCATTGAAATAAAACAGAAATATATAAATGGACAACTGAAAGAATTCACGTTTGGATTCTCAGTACATTATTACTCTAAACTATAGGACGTAGGAGTGACATGTTAGCTTGAAGAATATACTGTAAATTGGTTGTTAGGATTTGGGGGAAAGCCAGACTAGTTTTACATATCATAGGACTGAATATATTGATTAAAAAGAAACTGGAGACACAAGGAGGACTGAAGGTCTGAAATAAAGCTGACTCAGGGACCTAACCATGGAGGGCACTAAAGCAAGATTCTCAGAACTCAAACAAGCCCACGGGTTGCTTATTACTGAGCGAAATACGGGGAAATCGCTAGTAAAATTAATTAAGCTAATTATAAATCATTACTAATACATCTAGAAACATGTTATACATGATGTTATCAACAGTATTATATATATATATCAATAAGATGCTAATGATAGTGTAGTTACCAGTGGTCAACTGGAGGGTATACAGGGGTATACAGACCTTTTCATTTTTGGAGCAAGCATATGCCCACTTTTTAACAGCTGAGAATGCTGGGGTGCATTCAAGATGGTGTGTTGCCATGGTGCTCTCTCTCATTGTATTTTCCCAAGCAAACAAACAAAAAATTAATAAAAATGAAATAGGGGATTCTGAATCCTGAAAGTAACAAGCGATGCATTGAATGACAGCAATGAAACACACCCCCATAGGTTGCCAAAACATTGCATACATTTTACAATTAAAAAATAATAATAATCAAGATCAAAATATTGCTAAAATGGCCTAAAGTTGCTAGTTTTTAGCCTAAAAGTTAAATCTGGACTCTTGCAATAAATATCCACTTCTAATATTGCCACTACAGCCCTGGCAGTTAGTAGGAATACGTTTGAAGTTCCTTTACTGTGAAACCACCCATCTAACTCTTACAATGTGTTGGAAATCTCACAGCGCTAAGATCAAGCTAAATGTTGTAATGTGGAGCACATCTGTAACAAGTGTATTTAAATAAGGCACGAGAATACCATATTCCAAGTTAAATACAAATGCAAATTATTTTACCAGTTTAATTGTATTATAGCTATGCAACTCCACTACAGCATACATGAATATCTATTGGAAAACGTAACCTTGGTTGTTTAGTCTCAATAGACCTTCACTAAATGTATTAAATACATACAGTATACAAGTTCTTAATGACTGCAACATGTATTCTGCTGCAATGGTTGCATATTTTGTTTGATTTATAGCTATAATCCTGATGATGTATCAGAAATCTCTAATGAAAAATTCTGTTGTTGCTGTTTTTTTTTTTGTTTTTTTTCCCCCCACAGTTGTGGTTCACTGAACATTGCTCCCCACTGCACTTGTATAAAATGGTTAATGTGAACTTTTAAATACAGTTGGCTGATAAATACAATTCTGTAAGTGTTGGAAGCGGTGTGCAAACTGCACTCAGATGCAATTTTGGTTGTAGTTGAAGGTGATGAACTTTCTCAAAAGGGAAAAGGAACTGCACAAAGCTTTTTTTTTTTAAAACAACACCTTGAAATGTCTTTGAAATGTGTTTGACAGTGACAGGCAACATGCTGTTTTGATTGATTGCCAAGTTGTGTACTGTGGAGTTATTTATAAAGCCCAAAACATAACAATAACATTATATATACAAAATAAATACATACAAAAAGCCATTGGGAGTTGCAATTGTAGCCCATATGCGTGTTTTACACAGTTAATTACTTATGAACAGCTATGAAACTGTGTGTTCGTGGCCTCAGCTCATTACTTCATGTTAACACTGAAGCAAACAGTGAGGTTTATTCACCACATGAAATGCACATATGGGTCGCCATATCATCACCAGACCTTAATATCAGTGCAGACCTTAATAATCCATTTTTTTATAAAAAAGGAGCTGAGAGAATTGCCCACATTGCATGTTAATATTTCACCATGGGCATCTTAGGACTTGAATATGTATAGATTTCTCAGTTCAGTATCTAGAATTTTAAAAATGAATAGATAAGAGTTTGATTTTTAAGTAAAATGTTTCAGGAAAACTTGTAGCTCTTTCCAATCAATAATAACCTTTGTTCTTCTGCTTTCAACACATGGCAGCTGCAGTTTCTTGTGTATATTTACCTGGATGAAGGGAAACAGAAGTCCTACAGCAAAGTTGGAGAGCCAGCTCACTATCCCCACAATCATAAAGGCGGCGGGTCGATATGACTGTTCAAACAGCTCTCCAGTGAGAATGAAAGGAATTCCACCTGAGAATCAATCCAAACACCAGGTCAAGTGTTTTGTAATGTAGTGTGCAAAAAAAGGACAGTAGTAGGGCTCATCACTAAATACCCACCTTTCCTTTATCCAGTTACAAAAACACTGATAAAATAGAATAGATAAAACACTAGATACATTTAGAAATACTAAAATGAACTCAAATTCAGTGACAAACATTTTGACTAGAAGTCTCTAAAAAAAAACAAAAAAAAAACAAACAAAAAACACTCTGGGATGTAAAGAGGCAATTGGCTTGGCAGTAAGATCAGAGGATGCATGCTGACCTTCTGACTTTCTGTTGTCCTGCACTACTGTGGATAATTGCTGCAGTGAAGGAGCGTTATTGGACATTCTAAATTGGCGGGAAAAATTTGAGTCAAATTGGACGCTCTAAATTTGTAAATTAGGTCACTGGTGTGCACAAAAGAGGAA
Source organism: Acipenser oxyrinchus oxyrinchus (assembly GCA_030684275.1). Classification (NCBI taxonomy): domain Eukaryota; kingdom Metazoa; phylum Chordata; class Actinopteri; order Acipenseriformes; family Acipenseridae; genus Acipenser; species Acipenser oxyrinchus. The sequence continues at coordinate 15,770,232 of CM060247.1, forward strand.
TGGTTGAAAATTGGGGGAGGGGAGGGCATTTGCTAACACTAGTATAGAGGCTAATTCAAATAACTTGACTTAATAACAGTTCTTTGCTCAAAACAGCTCAGGTGTCTTTGTTGTTATTCGGTCTCTTTAGTGCAATGAAAGGCAGAAGGAAACACATTCACCTTCTTGGCTTTATAGACACACGGAATCCAGCGAGTGTTTCAAGATGATTGTCTTTCTAGCCATGTTGCCTGCAGTATAACTAATTGACAAATGAAAATTACAGCTTTTCTGATTCGGCTTTCACTGAACAATTGATCTTTTAGATTTGCTCCAGTCCAGTCTAATAAAAAAAAAAAAAACATCTAACCCATCTTATAATTACACTCTCATAGCAGTTTATTGTCAGAGCTGTGAATGAGAGGGTCATTGTAATGCTGAGGACAATGGGGTTTGAATCTCCCTGCTGCTTCACTCTATCCCTTTTTAATTAAGAAAACCGCAGGGTCAATTTCTTATTCAATGCAGGCTTTCCGTGGTACAGAAAGAATACAGAATAAACGGTAACGCTTTATATTGTGTGGCATAAATTAATATTAAATAGATATGCAATTGCATATTAAATTAATGTTACATTAATATTTAATAAATATGCAATAGTTGGTTTCTTGCTAAATGTTAACCAAATGTCGATTGAAAATGTAACTGCATATCACGTCCATTTATATTACGTTTTGTTACCCTTGAAAATGTGTAATAATTTCCCATTGTTTACATATTTTTAATTGAAAATACAGTTAATCTGACTTAAATGTTAATGGAAAGTAACAAGGAATACTTGAACATAAATTTAATATCGATTGCATATCTATTAAATGGAGTTTTTATTTTTTGGGGTAACAGAAAACAATCATTTTCTGAAGAAAAGCATTAGAAAGTAGACATTTGTGTCTTTGTGAAGAAAAAGCAAGCTTCTCCCATGTACCCCATAGTACATGTGTAATTTAGATTGTTTTCTGTTACATTTTGAGGTGTAAAACCCTTTTTTTCAAGAATTCATAATATAAAAAGACAATACGAAGACATGATTTTATTATTGTAGAAAAAATGCAAACTTAAGTTCCGCCTTTCCGGGTTTACCCAGTCCCTACACAAACACACACTTTATTAAATCAAAATGATTAATGATGGGGTCATCAATCAATCAATTCATTTTTATATAGCGCTTTTCATGTAAAACATGGGGTGACGATTGAGGATGTCCTAAAATGGACACCGTATCAGTGACACACCACACACGTAACAAATGCCTGTTACAAATGAATAGAAGCTACTCAAGAGTTTTATGTAATCAAATCTGGAAAAGATCATTTAACTATCAGTAAATGCTCCTTAGATTATGTGTGTTATAATAAGAAAAAAATAATGTTTTAAAAACAGCAGTTAATTGGATTATTAATCCTTCATTTACATTTAGAGAGCAGTCACTAAAAATGATTCTTTTTTCAGTGCCTAACATTTTTTTTTAAAACGTCTGTATCTCATATATTGGCATTTTTTTCAATCCATTTTTCAGAGGTGGATTATTATGTTTTAAAATGAGATATTTACACTTAGGCAGTCGTTTGTTTGGGGTATGGCCTCCTATGAACCACACAACAGGGAAACAAAGTGGATCATAAAGCTGTGTTATTTTGGGGATAGGATTGGGTATTTATTTATGATTCAAAATTGCTGTGTGATTGTTTTATTTAGTGAGCTCTGTTCAGTTTTAGTTTCCTGGTGTAAAAGCACCTTCCTTTCTATAAACAAACAACAATAATCTACTTGCAAAAACCCTTAAATAAACTGATGTCACCATTTAGGTTATCATTATTTTTAACACGTATCTCTATAATCAGTGCAATACCGCTGATAACTGACAAGCAGTGTCTCAATATTCCTGCTGAGAGGTAGTCTGTTAGAATGAGAAAGCATGTAGTGGAATTGCTTAAATATCCCAAGCCATTCCATCAGGTGTTTCATTGTGAAACTTGTTATTTATTTAAAGCACACTTGTTAGAACGGGTTGAGCTGCCCTATAATGCATGCTCTCACTAAGTCCATTTCTCATATCATAGTTTCACTCTCTTGGATAGTCCTTGTAATGTTTTATACCATAGCATTTTATCTGTCTATGTTCCACACTCAAATATTTGCCCATAGTGTATATTTGGTAATACAAGTTCCTACTTGATGTGCAGTAACTATGGTGCTGCAGGAGTTATTTTGTGAAACACATTACAAACTACTTGCATTCCATAGTAAACTGCATTCCCACCAAAACAAATCAGCCCAATGGAAGACCACAGGTGGTGAGCCTACTGCATGCGTTTAATTTTAAAAAAACAACACCATTCTGTGGAAGATTAAAAGTAGCAGCAAAACTAAAGAACACCCATTTAATACATTCAACTGAGCTTCATCACGATTCACTTAGTAAGCTTCTAAGAATGGATAGGACAAGGTTCCCCAAGGCCTTTGCTTTTGACAAATGACTTATCATTCAAGGGCAATTGTGGTTTCTTTTAGTAATCTATTCACATGTAATTAACACCTGGAGTGGTCATAAATCTACAGTACTTTATTCATGAAATACAAATGGCCACTATTAACAGGCAGGTGATTTGGACCATACCAAAACTTAAAGAACAACTTGGTATGAAATATTAGTTATCTTAACTGAGATATTAATCTTGTTGTTTCGGTTTACTTTGTATGATTGTGTTTCAGTCATCGCAGCCTGAAATGTAACACACCCCTGTGACATTGGCCTCACTAGAGCTCCCAGAATCATGCTTAAAGCACATCAACAGACTGGCCTTGGTGGATGTAAGAAATACTACATTTGCTTTAAGAGTGAAATAACACGTTGAGCAAACCAACAATTTCTTGAACCAAAAACGGAAAAGCCATTCAGTGCAATGAACAATGGTACAAGACATGGCTATGTTACACATTTAACACAAGATCAAATAGAAAACTGTGATCCTAAGAGTAGATGCAAAAAGATTCAGTTATGCATTTCACAGCCTGGACTTTGGTGCTTCTCAATGTTAAGTAGCAACAAAGGATAACCAAGCAGTACAAAATACTAAAAGGTATACATCTCATGTATCCCCACGCTGTCAGGCAATGTCTTGCTGACAGGAGTCAGCTGTGAAGAAATCGGCTGAAGCTCTGTCATTGGCTGCGGGGGGGGGGGACTATACGGGGTGAATGAATGAATAAAAGGGCACTGTTTTGTATCCTCTCTGGCTCATACAGGAAGTATAGTGGAGCGTGACTTCAGGGCGGAGTCCTGCTACTCTAAAGGGAAACTGGAAACTCTGGAGCAGCGAGTCGGGGAGACAGTGTGGCAACTCCAGCGTGAGACACACAGACCTGGTGGTGCAAGCAAGCTACACACCGGTTATTTACTTGTCACTATCTTAGATAGTAAGCTTAGCAGGACTGAGCCGTCCCACAGTGTGTAAGAGAGGATATTGAGCAGTGCCTGTTTCTCTGGGCTCCCACCGCTAGAGGGAGCAATGAGCCGCGGTTAAAAACCTGTACATTTTATTTTGTAGTTTTTCCGTAAAGTGTTTTGTTTTCCTTTTTCCTTTCGCCTTTTACTTATTTGGTTTTGGTTTACACACCTGCATGTGTGATTTATGAAGGTGGGGCACAATACCATTGCTGGTAGAGTGCCCCCGAACCGTCACAGAACCACCTGCCAACTAAGCGTGGACTAATAAATCTGGGCGTCTGTGCCAGTGTTTCATATTTGAGCTTTGTGTCTGCCTTGTGTTTTCTCACACCCTTCCACAGTGGTATTAAGAAAGTGCATTAGATCTGATGAGTTAAAAATACTGACATCAATATGAGACATGTACTTACCTCTCAACTACAGAGCTTGCTCATTAGTTGAATGATAAGGCTTTGTCTATAAAATGTATGGTTTGTGGTTTGCTCCCGGCCCTTGCCTTTAAAGTCAATTTATGGGCTGATGCCAATTCATTACAAAAGCATTCTGACTTTAATAATGCAAATACAAATGTGTTTCAGAATGCAACTTTCACAAAAAAGAAAATTGATAAGTTACTAGTCATTGTTAGTTGGTTGGTACTGATAGGCTGCAAACAAAATGGGTATGAAAACATACCTGCCAATGGAGGATGTACAGTAAAATAAAATGTAAATAACCTAAAAATGTTATTCTAATGGGCATTAGTGAGCATCAGCTGCATAGCTTTCATTTCCTCTCTTCCCAACACCTCTCTTCTCTCTGGCTTATACCCCTCTGCTTTCAAACAGGCCTGCATCACCCCCATCTTTAAAAAAAACCTCCCTTGATCCCTCATCTCTCCAGAACTGCCATCCTGTCTCCCTTCTCCCTTTCCTCTCTAAAACCCTTGAGTGAGCAGTACATTGCCAGCTCTCTGCTTTCCTGTCAAAACATTATCTGCTTGACCCCCCTCCAATCCGGTTTTCGCCCGGCACACTCCACTGAAACTGCTCTTCTCTCCGTCACCAACTCTACTCTCTGCCCGTGCTGCCTCCCTCTCCTCTGTCCTAATTCTCCTCAACCTCTCTGCTGCCTTTGACACAGTAAACCACTCTATTCTCCTGTCTTCCCTCACTGACCTGGGACTCTCCGGCACTGCTCTTACCTAGTTCTACCTTCTACCTCTCTGACCGCACGTACCGGGTGTCCTGGCGTGGCTCACCCTCTGCCACTTGCTCTGATTCTACAGGTGTCCCCCCAAGGCTCAGTCCTGAGACCCTTCCTGTTTTCTCTCTACACCCACTGCCTTGGTCCCCTGTGACAGAAATATAATGAGTTCTGGTTGTAAATCTCCCTCCTGACCTGTGAGGGAGCTAAGTAGCGAAAGGGAAAGACTTTGGACGAGTTGGCCTGACAGTTCATTTCCTGGGTCGGGAAGTCGGTCAGCCTGGAACAAGGCGAGACTCCGTTGCAAGAACGTATTGACCCGAAAGGTAAACGAGGTAGCAGCTGCAGGCAATAGAGTCCGCTGCAATCGTTTACCAAGGGGTCATGCATGATTGCATAAAGGTGCCGGAGAATTGTAAATCTTTTCCTTCGCTTTGGTTTTGAAATAGACCCGGATGGACCCGTGCACTGTGTATTGAGAATATTGTGAGTGTTTTGTTTGTTTTGTCTTGTCTGTAATTGTTACTTGTGTGTTTATAGACAGCTAACACGTTCCGGAGCTATCGCTAAGGGCCTGAACAGCACTGAACTCGGAACAGCACTGCAGTATTTCTCACTCTTTACACTGTGTCACTACAGCACACATCCAGGACTGGTGACCGTGGTTGTATATTGTGGGAGAGTGTGGTAGAGTCCTGGTATACTTGCGTAGGCGGCCGAGGAGAACACAGAAGAGACTGAGGTAGAGATTGACGTTGATACGCCGACACTGGCGCATGGGATTTAATCAATAAACATAAACAAAAAGTAAACAATAATGTCATGTAACGCTACCAGCGATGGTAGCGCACAGAGGACGATACATGACTGTACAAACACTCAAAATAAAACACAATACAACAAACTATAAATCAAAGGTGCCGTGAAAACGGCAGGCCTTGCAGCAGCCCCGATCACAGTGATCTCTATGTTTTTATACTAACGCTCTGCCGAGAGACACCCACCTGCCTGCTGGAACAGCTCATTGCTTTCAGCTGCTGCTCCACACAGACAGGTAATCGTCCACGGCAGAGCGCAACATCAGTTAAACAATTAATTAAATCAATTTACAACAAATAATGCAAAAATATACAACAAAACTACATATTTCCCATGTGTAGGGCTTCCGCCCTGCCACATATCCTCCCGCTCAGAATGGAACCCGTAGGGGTTTATTCGACATTTTTTTTTTTTTAAACACACAAACAAATCACAAGGGTGGGTGGAAAGGAACATTGGAGCCAGCAACAACAATCAACACACGCCAGGCTCCAACGTTAGCTTCCACTCAAGCATCAAATCCATCAACGTTACTATAATTATATATTTCTAAACATTATCATTAATCACAACAATTATTATCAAAATCATTATTACATTTACCCCCGCCGTCACCATTACTTCCTCTCTGGGCTTTTAATCCCGGGGTGCCCGTCTAACCCTATGGTGTCCCCCTAAACCCTGTGTCCCTTCTCGGGGCTCCTCTGCAGAGGGCAGCCCCTGAGGTGGTCAAGTCTTTCAAACCCTGCTTGTTCGTGAAATCACAGCACGGGAGTGATGGCTCCGGCAGCTACGGCTGGACCAAAGGCAGCAACACTCCTGCGTGTTAGTCCCATGACGTCAGAGAACGTGAGTGACAGCTTCAGCAGCAACGGCTGGACTGAAGGCAAAAACTCCTCAAGTGGTTGGCCCGCCTCCTCAGGCTCTGGGGGCCGGAGCTCCTCCTCTCTCTTCCGATGCTCGGTAGGACGCACCTCCCTCATTGGACCGGGCTCCTGCTGCTCGGGCATTCGGGCTGGACACTCCTCCCTCCCAGTCCTTCGGACACGAAGCTCCACCCTCTCTGACGGTCGGGTTGAAGCTAGTGGTCGTTGGCTTGCTCCTGCTCCCCCCCAAAAAAATTCAAGGGTTTGCTCCTCAATGTCTCTCTGTCGCGGGTCGATTTTCCATTGCGCAGGATACAGCAATCCCATTCCTGACACCAATTGAGTCCTGGTATACTTGCCTCAGGCGGCCGAGGAGAACACAGAAGAGACTGAGGTAGAGAGATTGACGTTGATACGCCGACACTGGCGCATGGGATTTAATCAATAAACATAAACAAAAAGTAAACAATAATGTCATGTGACGCTACCAGCGATGGTAGCGCACAGAGGACGATACATGACTGTACAAACACTCAAAATAAAACACAATACAGCAAACTATAAATCAAAGGTGCCGTGAAAACGGCAGGCCTTGCAGCAGCCCCGATCACAGTGATCTCTATGTTTTTATACTAACGCTCTGCCGAGACACGCCCACCTGCCTGCTGGAACAGCGCATTGCTTTCAGCTGCTGCTCCACGCAGACAGGTAATCGCCCGCGGCAGAGCGCAACATCAGTTAAACAATTAATTAAATCAATTTATAACAAATAATGCAAAAATATACAATAAAACTACATATTCCCCATGTGTAGGGCTTCCGTCCTGCCACAGAGAGATACTGTGTTTATTGTTTAGGGCTGCAATCCCTGTACTGTTCTCGGTGTTTTACACATTGCTGTGTATAACTGGAGTTTATTATTTGGTCACCAGACCTGGATTATAAACAAAATAAAATGACCATTTTCCATACTAGATTACTAATCTCTGTCTGTTTATTCCTGCACTGTATCACCTCTGCACCTGTTCATAATCAGCAACCACTTTGTCACATCCCCTCATCTCCTCCCATGGCTTCTCGTATCATTTCTATGCTGATGATGCCCAGATGTTCCTCTCACCCCCTGACTCCCACAATTCCTCCTTCCCTCTCCAAATCAGACCACCTTTCCTTCCCCCCTCTTCCTCCCCCACCGCTGAGCTATCTATCTATCTCTATTCCTCTTGAATCCACCACTCTCTCTCCCTCCTCATCCACCCCTCCTACTCTCTGCACATCTCTACTCTGGCACACTCCTGTCACTTCTTCCTCAGCAACATATGCAGAATTCGCCCCTTTCTCACCAATCATGCAGCTCCTAGTTCAGGCCCAGGTACTGTCCCACTTTTACTGCAACTCCCTCCTCGCCGGCCTCCCTGCTTCCGCTATCCATCCTCTCCAGCTCATCTTGTCTTTTCCCTTCCTCTTTCTCCCACGCTACTCCACTGCTCTGCTCCCTCCACTGGCTCCCTATCGCCATTCACATCCAATTTAAAACTGTTGTACTCGCCTATTGCTATCTCGATCTTTCTGCAAATTCTCACCAGCAGATTAGCTGTACCGCCCCTCCGTTTCCAGAGCCCGCTCCTTCTCCACCCTTGCCCCTCAGTGATGGAATGACCTACCCACGGATATGAGGACTGCTCAATCCCTGACCACCTTCCGGCACCTCTTCAAGACACACCTTTTTCAGACAGCATCTGTAAACCTCACAACCCTCGACTACACTGGACTATATAGCACCCAATTGTACCAGTACATGCATCACCTTGTACTTATACTTAACTGCTCCACACTGTGCTGTATTCTACGACTGCTCTCAATTATAAATATTTTTTGTATCTTGTACTTGATTTTGCTCTTAAAGGTAACCGTATTCACATTTTTTGTAATTGCTCTTATTTGAAATCGTTCTTATCCATTTGTTATACTTACTACTTGCTCTTAATGGAATTTACTCTTATAAACAAATATGTTTACTATATAACTGCTCTTGGTCAAAGTCTCTCTCAAACTTAAATTATTTACTGTTTTTTATTTTCTCTTATTTGAATTCGCTTCTATTTAGTACTGACTTGATTGTATCTTGTAACTGCTCTTATCTGTAATGTGATATTTTGTAAAAACTAAGTCGCCCTGGATAAGGGCGTCTACTAATAAATAAATAAATAAATACATAAATAAATAAATAAATAATAACAGACCTTTCTTTGCATCTATAAAACAATGACTGCGTAAAGTCTGCAAAGTTCGCTCTGTCTGGGACACTAATCAAGAATATTTTTATGTAGACATCATATAAAAATGAGGCAATTGGAACATTTGTAAAAAAACAAAACAAAACATATTATTCTAGGAAAGGAGGCATAATTATGAGAAGCTATGTGTCTCCATGTCTTAGTAATCAGAAAGGATGAACTGTTTCACATAAAATGATTATTCTGGATGATATTGCAAGGCTATCCCCTGTAAAGAAGAAGAAAGGGATGAATCTGTTACATTTAAAGCAAGGACACACAAGGGAAATAACTCATTCAGTTTTATATGGCACACATTTATTGAGGGAAATAATTGACTTCTGCAGGATAGGCTCAATAATTCCTCCAGTGCTTTTCCAATATGTATGAAGCACAGAATCCATGAAACTGTGAAGTGCAATATTTAAAAGTGCTGTTTAAAAACCCATAATAAAATTAGGAGTTTGCAGAGATCATCTGACCTGTTTGAGGTATTTATATACATTGGCTCCCACAAGTATTGGAGCCTTCATGACAACAGCAAATGTTATGTGTTTTTCTTCAGCCTTTTAAGGACCACTATCCTGTATACACAATATTACTGAAACATATTGTAACAGGGCGAGGAGCCCTGTACATGTATTTGTTTATTTTAGAACGGGGTACCCCTCCGTCCCTGTGCAATTTATTATTTTGTATTTGTTTTGTTATATTATTATTATTATTATTATTATTATTATTATTATTATTATTATTATTATTGTTGTTGTTTTTATTATGATTTATTTATAAGACGGCGAAGCCGTGTATTTTGTATTGTTTTATAGCGTGGATGGGAAGCACCATCCGCATTATAAAAAACCTTGTGCAGAAGGTGACCATCTCCCGAGTTAATTAATTGTTGCTAAATCGGGAGATGGTCACCTGCATATAAGCCTGCAGCGCTCTGCACTCGGGGTGGGTGTTCGGAGGAGCGAGGCGGTGTGTAAAATAAAAAAAAATACGATCAGTGCGATCAGTAAAGTCTACTGCCCAGCCTGATCACAGTATTGTGTGTTTTGTTATTTTGTTTTATTTAAAACCTTTATTTTGCTCTGTGAGCAAGTGCGTTTGTCTGAATATTTTATTTATTTTTGTTGCTATAAAAATAAAATGGTGCAAGCGCCTTTGCACCGTACCTGCAGTGTTTCTTTGTTTCTTCCTGCATTCTGGCCTGACGTCACCACACTGGCTACCCTGTCACACATTTTTTGGGATCCTTATCATATTCTCCTCCTCCTGCTCCAACCCCTACACCCACTGCATCCCCTACTAACTCACCCTCCTTCTCCACCTTCTCACCCCTCTCAGACTCTGACCTCTCCTCCCTGCTCCAGGGTCACAAACCCACCACGTGTGCCCTGGACCCCCTCCCCACTCACCTCTTTCAAGCTGCTGCTCCTGCTCTACTTCCCTTCATCTCCTCCCTTCTCAACACCTCTCTACTTTCTGGTCTCTTTCCCTCTGCCTTCAAAAAAGCCTCTATCACTCCCATCCTCAAAACCTACCTCGACCCCACCTCCCTCCAGAGCTACCGTCCTGTCACCCTCCTACCCTTCCTCTCCAAAACCCTTGGCCGGACTGTACACCCAGCTCTCTGCTTTCCTGTCCAACCACTCTCTGCTCGACCCTCTCCAATCTGGCTTCCGCTCTGCTCACTCCACTGAAACCGCCCTCCTGTCTGTCACCAACTCACTTAAGTCTGCCCGAGCTGCCTCTCTCTCCTCTGTCCTAATTCTCCTCGACCTCTCTGCTGCCTTTGACACTGTTGATCACTCTATTCTACTGTCCTCTCTCGCTGACCTGGGAGTCTCTGGCACTGCTCTGGCCTGGTTCTCCTCCTACCTCTCCAACCGCACTTACCAGGTAACCTGGAGTGGAGCAACCTCCACACCTCACCCTCTCTTAACAGAAGTCCCCCAAGGGTCAGTCTTGGGTCCTCTCCTGTTCTCTCTCTACACCCGCTCCCTGGGCCCCCTCATCGCATCCTATGGTTTCTCATACCATTTCTATGCTGATGATGCTCAGATTTTCCTCTCCTTCCCCTCCTCTGACTCCACCATCTCCTCCCGTATCTCTACCTGTCTGTCTGCTATTTCCTCCTGGATGCACTCACATCACCTCAAACTTAACCTCTCTAAATCTGACCTCCTTTTCATTCCCTCCTCCTCCCCCTCCTCTGATCTCTCTATCTCTGTTCCTCTGGAATCTACCACACTCTCTCCCTCTTCCTCCGCTAAGAACCTCGGAGTCACCCTGGACCCCTGCCTCTCTTATTCCCAGCACATCTCCACTCTGGCACGCACTTGCCAATTCTTCCTGAGCAACATCCGAAGAATCCGACCCTTCCTCACCAACTCACCACCCAGCTCCTGGTCCAGGCCTTGGTACTCTCCCGCCTAGACTACTGCAACTCCCTCCTGGCTGGCCTCCCTGCGGCCGCCACCCGTCCGCTCCAGCTCATCCAGAACTCTGCTGCCCGCCTGGTGTTCTCTCTGCCTCGCTTCTCCCACTCACCTCCACTACTCCGCTCACTCCACTGGCTACCGATCACCGCCCGCATCCAGTTCAAGACTCTTGTACTAGCCTACAGATGCCTTGACCAGACTGCACCCAGCTACCTCCAGACCCTCATCTCTCCCTACACCCCCACTCGACCTCTCCGCTCCGACCTGCACTAGAAGACTGGCTCTACCTCCTCTACGCTCCCCTGCCTCCAGAGCCCGCTCCTTCTCCACCCTCGCTCCGCAGTGGTGGAATGACCTACCTACAGATGTCAGGACCGCCCAGTCCCTGACCACATTCGGCGCCTCCTTAAGACTCACCTCTTCAGACAGCACCTGTAGAACTCCTCTGTTTCCCCCTGGGACACTTTCACCCTTCCTTAAATTTGCTTTACTTACTCTTACCTGCCCCTATTTTACTGCATTTAATCCTGTACTTCAGAGTACTGTAATCTGCCATATGTTTAAACTGTAGTATTTGTTATTTAATCATATCTTGATGTAACTATCACTGTCACTTATCTGCTGTATTGAATTGTATTTTGTCACACTTGTACTTGCTTGAACTTGTCATTGTATTTATCTTGCTCTTATTGTATTACCTGTACTGTAACACTTGAAATGTACTTGCTTACAATTGTAAGTCGCCCTGGATAAGGGCGTCTGCTAAGAAATAAATAATAATAATAATAATATTGAGATGATAAAAAAATTAAGTGGTTGGTAGAGGATATAAAGAATAAGGTGAAGCGACTAGCACATATTCTGAAGAAAAAGTTTTTGGATTTGCTTGTTTAATCAAATACTGTACATTTTCAAAGGAAGAAAAGTGGAATGGTTTTGCTACAATCTCACTAAATTACACATAAGTGTTAATTTCATGCAACTGGTGTTGACCAACCTGTAGTGGACTGCTTGCACAACCCCCTCTCCAACAGACACTATTATTTTGGATTTTTCCAGATGATCATAAGGTTGAGGGCAGCCCTTCCTCCAGGCTCTAAGCGGTCGACTCCTGTTTCGGCTTCCCAGCGCTTGACTGAGCGGCCAAAACAAAAGAAGCGACATGGAAGAATAACACACAGAGCTTTTATGCGCTTGCTGATGACGTGTTGGTTTGGGGCGGATTCTCCTTGCAGAAAAGCAACCAAGTTTACAAAGAATGTTTAACTACTGTAATTTTCAATAGTGGTTGAATTAAATCCTCATGTAACTGCAAGAATGAATAGTTTTTATCTTGCTATTGTGAGCAAAAATTACTATCTAGCACGAGTACTAGCAATGTTAACTTCCATATCTCCTAAGAGTTTTAGCCAAAGACCTCTGCTCTTTCAATTTTCTTGTGATGAAATTAATTCTGTTAACCTTTGTAAAAACTGTACAATTGGCAAGTGCATAAATCTGCCTTTAACGGTTATAAATTTGGCAACTCACAGACTGTCAGATTTTTTTTTCTTAGACTGAATGTCACATAGGTTTCAAAATTCATCTCAAGGAGACATATTCTAGTTAAGAATGTGTCAGTGTAAAGATTTATGACCTATTTCACAAGACATGCCAGCATTTAGATATGGCTTAGGTGTCACTTACAGGCTAAGAAATATAAATAATTATAATAATAATACAAATAATTTCAGTGGGGAGTTATAATACAAATAACGTGATTACCATCAGTGCATTTGTACTTTTGACATAAATATTTAACTCATGGGTACCACAAAATCAGCATATCATCCTGTATCAAGAATCAAGCCTCTGTAACATGGCTTATGTATCAGGATCCAACAGTAATTAAAAAAGAAAAGTAATTAAAATTGTTTTCAGTATCAGTTATGTTTCTTCTTCTTCTAGGGCAGTCTGAGCTGTGGCAGTCAGAGTGAGGCCAGGTGGAACGAGGACCTTTTCCAAATCTCTCCCAATGGCTACTAGAGGCATCATTCCCACTCCGACGTCTGGACAAAGCATGCTCACTCTTTCTCCTCTCCTCGAATGAACACTGGTAAGTACCTGCTGCAGATACCGTTAACTCCTTCTACCCATACGCTGCCTGCTACAAATTCTCCTTTTTCAATTGTCGTTCTCTGACTAACAAATCTCTGTTTCTCAGTGAACTTATAACTGATACCAATCTTGATCTTCCCTGTCTAGCTGGAACCTGGCACTCTGTAAACGACATGCACTCACTGCATCTAGCCACCCCAAATAGCTATTCCCTCTTTGAAAAGCCTTGCCTCACTGGCCGAGGCGGGGGCACTGCTGTTTTTGCCAATTCTGTGCTTGCTTCCTCAGTTCTGTCTTTGCCAGCCTTTTCTTCATTTGAGCATCTCGTCATCAAGCTCCCCTCTCCCATGTCCCTCACTCTTGCTGTTATCTACCGTCCACCTAAGAATAACTCTGCTTTTATTGCTGAGTTTTCAGAATTCCTCTCACTCGTCTGCACTTCTAATGACAAAATCCTACTCCTAGGTGACTTCAACATTCATGTTGACTTGCCTTCTCCCCTAGTGACTGACTTCAGCACGCTCCTGGACTGTCTTGGGCTATCTCCATCTGTCAATGTCCCCAACTACTGCCACATACCCCCTGGATGCCTGGCTGACTAATCTTGGCCATCTGTGTGCTTCTGATCCTGCTCCTTCCATTATGCACACTCTCAACCTGTCCTTGGACTCAGGCTCGGGCGACCCGGCTGACTTATCTAATTTCCATCCCATCGCCAATCTCCCTTTTCTCTCCAAAACTCTCGAAAGGGCTGTAGCCAGTCAGCTGATGAAACATCTCACAGATAACAATCTGCTTGAATCTCTGCAGTCTGGCTTCCGGCCGCATCACAGTATTGAAACTGCTCTGCTCCGGATTGTAAATAATGCTGATGCTGCTGCTCCCTCTGTGCTTGTCCTTCTTGACCTAACAGCTGCTTTTGACACCGTAGATCATGGCATTCTTCTTGACTGCCTTCAGAAGTATGCTGGGATCTCTGGAACCTGTCTTTCCTGGATGTCCTCTTACCTATCTGGATGCATGCAGTCTGTTTTCTATGCTGGATGCAGTGGTGTAACAAACCCAGTCACGTGTGGTGTCCCTCAAGGGTCTGTTCTTGGGCCTCTTCTCTTCAACATATACATGCTTCCCATGGGTCACTTCATCCGCCAACACAGTCTCATGTTTCAGTCCTATGCTGATGACACCCAGCTCTACTTAAAACTCGACCATGGAAGCCCCTCTACCATGGTCCGGCTCTCGGCTTGCATTCAAGACTTTCTTCAACACTAGCAAATCTGAACTCAAGAATCTCAATATAGCTGCCCTGAACCTCGGAAACTGCTGCTGCTGCCTTCCCCCACAGTACGAAGCTTTAGTGTACTTCTTGACAGCAACCTCTCCTTTGATGCCCACATCTCCTCCGTGGTCAAATCTTCCTTCTACCATCTTCGAAACATCTCCAAAGTCCATCCCTACCTTTCCCTCCTGGATGCGGAGATACTTTGTCATGCATTTGTCTCCTCTCGACTCGACTACTGCAACTCTCTATATGGTGGTCTCCCGGCACGCACCAAAAACCGAGTGCAGCTAGTTCTGAATGCCACTGCCAGGATCCTCACCAGATGTAAAAAACATGAACACATCACGCCCCATCTTGCCCAGCTCCACTGGCTACCTGTAAAGTTCAGGATTACTTTCAAAATTCTCCTGCTCACCTACAATGCCCTTCATCACACAGGTCCTGAGTACCTCTTCAACCTGCTGACACACTATGTCCCTGCCCACAAGCTTATGTCCTCCGACTCTGGCCTGCTTATTATCCCCAAGCAAAAGTGCACCACACTTGGAGAACGCTCGTTTAGCTTATGGCACCAACTCTCTGGAACGCTCTCCCAGCTTGGTGCGTGATGCTCCCACCGTAGCTCTCTTTAAATCAACTCTCAAGACCCACTTGTTCTCTCTTGCTTTCCATGCTCTTGTTATTTGATATCTGTTATTAGCTGTTGTGTTGTTGCTACTTTTTTTCTCTCGCATCCACAATGTTTTCTTTTCACATCCTAGCCTTGTATTTAATGTATTATGCAATGATTTTCACTGTATTTCATGTATTATGCATTTTTCACTGTATTTAATGTATTACGCATTTTTTTGTTACTGTATCTTGTAAAGCGCTTTGTGATGGTGGTCCACTAAGAAAGGCGCTATATAAAATAAAGATTGATTGATTGACAGTGAAAATGCAACAGTAAGTTTTACATCAATAGCTCATTGGGCACATACATAATGTTATTTACATTTTAAATAGTGAGCAGATAGGTTTGTTGATTGTTTGAGTAGTATTGTTCCTTGGGATAACAAAATACTGAGCGCCAGGTGCTCAGTGTTTGGTATTTGAGTTGAGTTAAAATTGCCAAAATGAGTTGATTAAGAATCTGTTTAAATAGCGAAAAGACGTGATTTTAATTAATAAATGTATTTATTGGGGGGCTCCCGAGTGGCTCCGGTAAAGGTGCTCCGTGTGGGGTGCAGGATGCGCTCTATAGCCCGGACGTCGCCGGTTCGAGTCCAGGCTATTCCACAGCCGACCGTGGACGGGAGCTCCCAGGGCGGCACAATTGGCGGCGTCGCCCGGGGAGGGAGGGTTAGGTCGGTCAGGGTGTACTCGGCTCACCGCGCATCAGCGACCCCTGTAGTCTGGCCGGGCGCCTGCGGGATTGCCTGTAAGCTGCACCAGAGCTGCGTTGTCCTCCGACGCTGTAGCTCTTGGGTGGCTGCATGGTGAGTCCGCAGTGTGAAAAAAAGCAGTAGGCTGACGGCACACACTTCGGAGGACAGCATGTGTTCGTCTTCGCCCTCCCGAGTCAGCGAGGGGGTGGTAGCGGTGAGCTGAGCCTAAAAAATAATTGGCCATTCTAAATTGGGAGAAAATAATAAAAAATAATAATAATTGGTGACGACTAAATTTATATTAAAAAAAAAAGGTATTTATTTAAAATGTTCTATCCTTAAAATATATATATATATAGGCTGCAGTTCCTTGTTTAGAGAGAGAGCTGTGAAGTGTTAGTGTACTTTTGAAGATTTAGTTCTGACTTTTAAGATTTCTGTTTCTTTTATATCTGTGTATTTCAATAAACTGATTCTATTGATTGAAACTTCTTGTTGTAAGGGGTGTGTGTTCATAGTAATTCCTCGACCTTTACACATAAATACTATTTTAATTGGAACTATAAAACTCTAAATGATATGTAATTGTTCCTACAGACCCAAGGAAGGGCTAGGTTTATTTTGTTTCTTTTGTTTGTCTTGTGTTTGTGATCTATAAATGTGCGTAACTGCGTATTGACTTCATTTCAAGACTTAAGCATGTTGTTTAAAGGGAAAATGGAATTTCTGACTGTAGAAAATACTAAGGGTGCTACATCACATGCATTAAAGTGAATCAAGTGATAAAATGCACTCGATCATCTGTCTGGTCTCATATCCACAATGATCTGTCTTACTGACACTGGATCGATACTGTCAGGCCACTTTCGCAGGACATGCTTTTTTTAACCAGGTTGAATATTTATTACCTGACCTCACTTTGGGTCCTGGCTTTTATTCAAATCCAACAACTGAATTACAGAATTAGTGGGCGCAGTGTTCCAAATTATGCCTCTTTGCTATTATTATTATTATTATTATTATTATTATTATTATTATTATTATTATTATTATTATTATTATTATTATTTATTTCTTAGCAGACGCCCTTATCCAGGGCGACTTACAATTGTTACAAGATAACACATTATTTTTACATACAATTACCCATTTATACAGTTGGGTTTTTACTGGAGCAATCTAGGTAAAGTACCTTGCTCAAGGGTACAGCAGCAGTGTCCCCCACCTGGAATTGAACCCACGACCCTCCAGTCAAGAGTCCAGAGCTCTAACGACTACTCTACACTTGATAAACTTGCTCAATATTTAAACGGTTCAGACGTTGACATTGTTTTCAAATGCACACAGTTAGAGTCTTATCTTGTTTCAATTGTTCAGAGTAGAATCGTTTGTATTCTTAATCTCACAAAGTGTTACTCTCTATTAAATGTTTTTACTTCTGGTTTACTATGCAGATGTCAAGCTTGATTTAAGGAAAGTAATTTCCTGATTTCCCTTTTACATTTAAACATGCCTTTCCTTGCACTTTTTTGAACACATAAACATACATAGAGTGCTTTGTTTATTTCACTCACGTTGATGGCTGCAAACAACCCACTCACAGTCGACCATCCTCATTTGTGGAACTAAGCATTCCATGAATGTCTAGGCTTTGAACAACACCCCTTGCCATGCAGATGTTGGACAATATTTAAATACCTGTCATATGTTTTCTGTTCAGAGTATTCCACTCAGCTGCGATATTGTTTCGATATTAATAATGTTACATGTATTATATATATTGTAAAAATAAGCACGACCTTAAGTGAAACAAACCAGCTACCATTTTTTAAATATTCTCTCATGTAAACAAATGTTTTTTTAATGAAATTGCTACACCCAAATGCGCACAATTTGAACTTGATTTCTGTATTCTAGACAGTAGCTTGTTTTGAATAACAATAACAAGTGATGCTACTGGCCAAATGTAAAATGCCACAATTAATTACTCGTATGACTGTTATACATTCTAATTAACCTTAATTGTGTCCTTTCATATTATATTCACAAAAGAAGGGAGTCAAAGACAACTGGTCTATGCCAGAGATACAAAGGTCTGGGCATTGTAGAAACACTTAAGATGTTTAGCTTTTTTTTGTAAGAGATAAACAATGAAGTGTTGAATCTGTAAAAAATAATTCACTGTTTCGAGTGCCGTTGGGCACGAGAAACTGTGGATTATTTTCTTACAGACTCAACATTTCGAGTTGTTTATGCCACATAAACATTTCTTCCTACTTAATACTTGTTTGATAATGATTAGTTTTGTTTTTGTTCTTTTGTTACATTTAGGTCAAACAGTTAAAATGTTTCTCTCGTAAAATGTTTTTTTTTCCTTCACACTTCAGGTTTTACTGACAAGCCGGAGGGCTGGGTTACCTTCTGTATTAAAAGTCTGATAATCGGATCCTGGGCTAGGCAGCCAGAGACATTTTTAGCATAAGTGTCTGAAGCCAGCTTCAGGATGTGTTTTCAATGCCCTTTTCACATCTAGAGCCCCAGCCTCTTAAATCAGCACAGGCAGGTAGAGTCTGAAAACACCCCACTTACAGAATCAATAGCAGTTTATGTTTCACTATCACAAGCAGTTAAGACACAAAGCATACCTTGAGGTAAGTAACAATCTGCCAGTCTGTCTCTCTGCACATATATTTGATATGTTTCATTATTTAGCAGTTGGCTAAGATTTTGATGGGAATGAATGCTATATACTACATTATTATAATGCTACTGATCAGTAAACTCCTTAGAAGCATGGCATACAGTACACGTCTGTTTTTCTTAATGTTTTTTCAATTTATTATGCATGGTTGAAAAGGGTATTGAAACACAATAATTAATTCCAAATGTTTTTGTGTGCAAATGACCAAGAAAGGATTGATTTATATCAAACCTTTCTGAATAATGAAAAGTACATTTTTAAAAGTCTTTAAAGACCCACCAGCGATATTAGCCACATACCTGTTAAATTAAAGAATGATACACATTGTTTTCACTTTTTCTAAATACAGTACACAAAACTGATCACACTGTTTCTTTGGCAGCTTTAACTTCAGCTAAACCCACCCCTTGAAATGGCATGTCCTGATTTTTAGAATGGACATACCTCCCGATACAGAGGCGTGATCTCCTGTCTCCTGGTGAGACTCAAGAAACTCCCGATAATTTAGATTGCAAATTGTAATGCATTATTACATTAAGTACACTTTCTTTCCCCGCCACTGCAGACAACACATTAGTCTGTGAGACCTGGAGAATGGAATTTGATCCTCATTCGGAACACATTGGTCATTTGGTCAATGACTCTGACATGCCTACCCAGCAGTTCCATGCAATGCTGTGAATACCTTTTTTGTAGGACATACTGTACACTAGACATCTAATCATATTCCACTTAATCTATGGCATGACAGGCAATTTGTACCTGCTACTTTGATATATAGAACCCATCTATGAGTATTTTCATAATAGCCCCCAATGGTGATTCACTGGGATTTAATAGCAAGCAATTGGCAATTTGCATTTCTGATAGAAAATGTTTCAATCTTCAGAGCTTTAGCTTTCGGTGGGGGTTGAGGCAGGAAATCAAGTAGTCAACAAAAGTAAAATAACTGAATTACACCTTTAGCCTCTATCTCACAGGGCTATTCCACTTGTATTATTCAGCATGACCTCTATGATTAACTTTTACAGAAGTACAGTTAAAAAGACCATTTGGTTCAACAGCACTTGGAAGATCATCTATAATTAACACTTACATTTACTTTCAAAGAGCTATCCCATTTCATCCACTGGGGTTCTTTTTAAATGATCTAAACAGTGATTGATCTAAATATAATTGCCTTTTAATGAATGTAATGCATGAAAGCGATTTGAAATTGCGGGCTAGCAGAACTCGATCTGGGTGGCGGACGTTACCGAGTGTGAAGGACGCAAGAGGTACGTTTTAAACACCAGACTGCAGAAAAAAATGCTGCCAAGGAAATATTGGCAGTTAATGGATTCATTTATAAATACAAGTTCTACAAAAATGTGATACATACAGGTTGCTTTTTACTTGTTTGTTTGCAGATTGAATTGTAGATGGTGATGAAACCAAAGGCCACACCAGTTTGATTTTGGAACAAATTAGACGTTTTTCTTTGACTTCTTTAATGATGCAATAGAAATGTATTATAGGGTGCCAGGATTTAGATCTGACACGGTTTGGATTATTAAAATAGACCCGATTGTGTAACACTAACAATAACCAACAAAAGATAACTTCAAAAGTTTTCCAAATCTTGTGACTTTTCCATTGACAACACTCTTGGAAGAAACATAGCTTCTCAAATTGCTTTTAAAATACTGTAGTGTGCTTAATATCACATCCCAATATTGCCTGCAGTAGCTGAAAGCAATACTGTATTAATGTGTTTGATTATATCTAGTCAATTCTCAACATTGTATTTCAAATACTTTCTTTACTGGTGCTTATTAACTGTAAAAATTTTTCTTCCTTTTCTAAGTATTTCCTGAAATACTGTTGTGTTTATTTTTTCACCAGCAAATAAAAATACATTACAATGTTTTTTTCTAGTTGATTTGGTTTAAGATGAGATTCATGCAGTACATGCACCAATGAAATGTTAACTCAATTTTCCATGGAGCCCATCATGACTATAAGTTTATACATATTATGGATATTTAAGTCAAACCTATGAAATAACAACATATATCAAGACCCTTAAAAAAAGGAGTACCACCCACTTCTTTATCTAGTAGAAACTACTTTACTTCAGAGCTGATGTGGCAATAAGTAGTTGATATAATTTGCATTACTGTACATAAAAAAAATTATGAACTAAGTTGAAATTCTTAGGATGTAAGTGTTGTGAAAATACAGTGGAGACATCTTTGTCTGTCAATCTTTACTTGAGATAGTAGGTTCTGACCGTTGTTAAATTAATTACATATCTGTGGATCTAGGAATAAAAATGGTTACATGTTGGTGTTCATATAAGCTATACAGCTCCCAATGGAGAATGAAAAGTACAATTTGAATACCTAGTTCTTTTTTTTTCTCTTTAAGGGTAAACATTTATGAAGATTATACTCTGCC
The DNA here is from genome assembly GCA_030684275.1 of Acipenser oxyrinchus oxyrinchus. Taxonomy (NCBI): domain Eukaryota; kingdom Metazoa; phylum Chordata; class Actinopteri; order Acipenseriformes; family Acipenseridae; genus Acipenser; species Acipenser oxyrinchus. Next base: position 15,791,198 of record CM060247.1, read on the forward strand.
ACTGTTTTGGAAAAAAGTTGACAGGACCTGCAGTGTAAAATGTGCATGAAATTATGGTCTGGAAAATATTGTTAAAATAAAGGAAAATAATTATTTTTAAATAATCTGAAAAACCATTATCTGTAGAAACTTAAATAAGGCTTTTTTTTTTTTATCCCCAGCTAGGGAATGAATCCCCTATGAAGGGGATATAGTGGAGGTGTTTGTACGTATGTTTCCATTTTTCATATATCAGAAGAGCTGCTTGTTTGAGTTGGACACTATTTATATCTTCATACAGTCTACATGACACTGTATAACTATGTGCAGGAATTACAAACCAAACGTATTGTAATAGAACATTTTATTTACAGTATTAAATAATGTCATTTTGTACCATTATAATAAAAAAAATGTTGCAACAACAAATTACACACAAATATTATGTATACTTACTGTATATAAGGGATTTTGCATATATAACAGTTAAAGAGCATTACGAGGACTTTCTGTGTTAGAAATGCTGAGTGGTGTCCAATTAAAAAGTAAAATAAGAAACTGTACAGTCAGTTTCAACTGCTGTACAAGAATACTTTAAAACAGCAATACTTGGTTTAATTCAGTAAGTGATCAAGTTTAAAATGATTATCTTCAGGATTAAATTCCTTATTATTACAAATACTTTTACTTTTTAGAAGACTTAATAAAATAATCATAGGTGAGAAACGACAGTACCTACAGCACACGTTTATTATGGGTTATTGAAATGAACCCAGACTTTACTAAAGCATTCAGAAAATGGCAGTAGTTGGTAAGTAATGGAGAAGCATCAGAAGCCTGTAACTGGAACATGTGGATAAAGATGATTACATTTGTATTCAATTATGCTATCTGATTAATTTAAATTATCTGTCCAGGACATGTCCTGTCACAATTAAAGTAAGGGATCAAACCTTCTCAGGAAAAGCTGCCTGCTTCAATCTGACTGAACATCAAGTCCTTGGACCTGTTTTTCCTTTGCTCTGGTCTTTTATTGATGGAGAGTGCACATCACTTGAATGGTGACTCTTAAGACAATACTGGAAATTTCAAATGACAACTCCATTGGAAGTTACTATCTGCAACTCCACTTATAATTTTGCATGACTGTAAATCTCACACATAGCATGCCACTGACAAACCATTCTATAGGTTCTATATAAACAGATGAAATATGTTAACATAAAGTTTGTTTTTATTTAGATGTAATGATTATATGTATATGTTTGTGTGCATTCTGTGGCTTGATTAGAGGGTGTAGTGTAGCCCCAAACACCATACATACATGAGATGGGTTTACAATTAATGTTTACTCAAAGTCTTCAGAAAATAATGTGATCCCCATCATCAGATGCATCATTTAAAGGGGAATTGCATATACTATCAAACGTTTTATAAACATGAAGTGAAAAGCTATCATTGATATGCCTACTGATTCAAACAATGTGGCATAGAAACTGTACATTTTACAGGACAACACCTTTGATAGAATTTTATTTTGAGAGAATCATGTAATACTGCTGCATACCAAATGGGAAGAAACTACTTGACAAAACAAAGTATGGCCAAAAGTTAAAACAACCCAGGCAATTTTGCACATGAGAAGTCAATAACTTTCTTTAAATGGTACAAACCTAAAGTTTAATGACCAAAGGCTGTGTTCACACTGGATCAGTTTAGAGGTTAGGTCCGCACTGCATGGTATGGTATGTTTGGTGTGAAATGTGAACAACAAAGTCTGCTTGGTAAACTAACCTCAACGAGTTCACCTAAAAAGAGGTAGTCTCAGTCCTTTGACAAATGCACCGTTTGTGGTTCGCTTGCTAAAGCTCAATGTGAACAACTGCTGGACTCCTTTTGCACCTAGGAAACAAACTATACAAGGTAACCTGACTCAGAAATAAACATCCTGACAACTTTTACACTTAAAAGTTTAAATTCAGTTTCAAAAGTTGTTTTTTAAACACTTTTTTTTTCACACTACCACATACACAACAATAACGACCCATGATGACATACGGAACACAAAAGCCAGAGCACTTTTTTTTCGCTCTTCCGGCAGTGATCAGAGAGGACACACCCCTGATCTCAAACCCGAGTGCACTAGAACTGACATGTTGAAAAGAGCTTTGAAACAGACTTTAAAGTTATAAGTGTAAAAAGTTGTCAGGATGTTAACAATGAAAAGAAAAAAATTACAGGTATTTTATTTAAACAGTTGTAGCAACACGTGGGGACATATAACGCTATATTTTTCATGAACCCCGCTACTTACTCTTTAAAGGAAGAATAAATACAGTGTACAAAATGATTGTTTCACACGTGGTATTTGGTTTCCAATACTTGTTTTGTTTCTGTTTCTCAGTACATTTTTTTTTTTAAGTCTGAGCTAGTCTATGGTAGAGAAAAAAACTTAAAAAAGAAGGGGTTGAAACATCCTGGGAGGTATAAAGGTTAGCTTTTGTAATGTCCACATAATACTGTTATTCTTAAATCACAAACAGTGATGGTACAAGGTTAACAGACAGGGGTCAACGGATCTTAACAGAAGTCTGTATGACATAATTAAAATGTGTGTACTGAGGATAGGAAAATCAAACATCTAAAAGTGAATGCAGAATATGTAAAATGCCAGGGAGGGTGCGATGTAGTGATGGAAAGGTGTTCTGCCACAGTTTACATCACTTGAATAGAACCCATGTTTTTTTTTTATGAAGTAAACAAATCACCTGATTAAGAAGGCAGTCATTTCAATGCTGTGATTCAATGTGGAACATTGATGCATTTTTCAGCACAGGGATTTATCAAATTTTGTATGCCTGATGTCACCTCGTCCATTGGATAATTTAATTAGGTTCTCACTGGAAGGATATTACAAAGAATACCAACCATTAGTACACAAATATATTGTCTCTTAATAATCTTTGTCATTGCCATATGCATGCTTTTAACATACCTGGGCCAATGCAAAATGATGTAATAACTCCCATGATGCTTCCAAAACTGAGGTAAGGCAGCCAGTATGCTTTGGTCTGAAAAAACAAAACAAAATAACAAAAATAAAAGGCTGCCACTAGTATATCAAATTCAACAATACAGTTTTCAACAATGTGCAAGAAACTGTTATATATCCAAAAATTTCTCTGTCTATATATATATATATATATATATATATATATATATACAGTACTGTGCAAAAGTTTTAGGCAGGTGTGAAAAAATGCTGTGAAGTAAGAATGCTTTCAAATATAGACATGTTAAAAGATTATATTTATCAATTAACTAAATGCAAAGTGAGTGAACAGAAGAAAAATCTAAATCAAATCCATATTTGGTGTGACCACCCTTTGCCTTCAAAACAGCATCAAGCATCAATTCTTCTAGGTACACTTGCACACAGTTTTTGAAGAACCTCGGCAGGTAGGTTGGCCCAAACATCTTGGAGAACTAACCACAGTTCTTCTGTTGGTTTAGGCAGCCTCAGTTGCTTCTCTCTCTTCATGTAATCCCAGACAGACTCGATGATGTTGAGATCAGGGCTCTGTGGGGGCCATACCATCACTTCCAGGACTCCTTGTTCTTCTTTACGCTGAAGATAGTTCTTAATGACTTTCGCTGTATGTTTGGGGTCGTTGTCATGCTGCAGAGTAAATTTGGGGCCAATCAGATGCCTCCCTGATGGTATTGCATGATGGATAAGTATCTGCCTTTACTTCTCCACATTGAGGAGACCATTAATTCTGACCAAATCCCCAACTCCATTTGCAGAAATGCAGCCCCAAACTTGCAAGGAACCTCCACCATGCTTCACTGTTGCCTGCAGACACTCATTCGTGTACGCTCTCCAGCCCTTCGGCGAACAAACTGCCTTCTGCTACAGCCAAATATTTCAAATTTTGACTCATCAGTTCAGAGCACCTGCTGCCATTTTTCTGCACCCCAGTTCCTGTGTTTTCGTGCATAGTTGAGTCGCTTGGCCTTGTTTCCACGTCGGAGGTATGGCTTTTGGCCACAAGTCTTCCATGAAGGCCACTTCTGACCAGACTTCTCCGGACAGTAGATGGGTGTACCAGGGTCCCACTGTTTTCTGCCAGTTCTGAGCTGATGGCACTGCTGGACATCTTCCGATTGCGAAGGGAAGTAAGCATGATGTGTCTTTCATCTGCTGCAGTAAGTTTCCTTGGCCGACCACTGCGTCTCACGGTCCTCAACGTTGCCCGTTTCTTTGTGCTTCTTCAAAAGAGCTTGGACAGCACATCTGGAAACCCCTGTCTGCCTTGAAATTTCTGCCTGGGAGAGACCTTGCTGAAGCAGTATAACTACCTTGTGTCTTGTTGCTGTGCTCAGTCTTGCCATGGTGTATGACTTTTGACAGTAAACTGTCTTCAGCAACCTCACCTTGTTAGCTGAGTTTGGCTGTTCCTCACCCAGTTGTATTCCTCCTACACAGCTGTTTCTGTTTCAGTTAATGATTGTGTTTCAACCTACATATTGAATTGATGATCATTAGCACCTGTTTGGTATAATTGTTTAATCATACACCTGACTATATGCCTACAAAATCCCTGACTTTGTGCAAGTGTACCTAGAAGAATTGATGCTGTTTTGAAGGCAAAGGGTGGTCACACCAGATATGGATTTGATTTAGATTTTTCTTCTGTTCACTCACTTTGCATTTAGTTAATTGATAAATATAATCAATTAACATGTCTATTTTTGAAAGCATTCTTACTTTACAGCATTTTTTCACACCTGCCTAAAACTTTTGCACAGTACTGTATATATATATATATATATATATATATATATATATATATATATATATATATATATATATATATGCAGAGTAGGTAGGGCTGGAGTTATTGTCACTTGATTTAAATGGGATGGGGAAGGCTGTTCAGTCCTGGCATTTAGGATTCTGCAGATTCTCCAGCTCAAAGCCAAGTAAACAGTGATTTAAAGAAAATTGGACCAACATAACCCAGTACCACCCATAATGATTACATACATTACAAGATAGTAAGGGAAATGTAAAAAAAAATTAAATTAAGTTTAATGTAGGCACATATTTAAAAATGTGGCTTGTTGTATGCAATGATTATTTTTTCATTATTTAATTAATCACTATTTTTTTTTTTTACTTTGTTCATGCTTTAATTAACTATCATTATAATGCATTATACCTGTAAATTAAGGAAAATTGTAAGCAGGCCATAGAACACAGCCATAGCACCGAATCCACCAATAAGAAGAGGCTTTCGTCCAACATGTTCTATAATCGTTCCCTAAGGGGAGAAAGAAAGAAGATATTTACTCGTTATATTAAGATGTCATATAATCTGTGCAACACTTACTAGGTAGTGTTATGGGGTCAACAAACACTGCTGTAAAATGTCAACCCTGACAGTTAATTTGAAAAAGTGTTGACCCCAGAAAATGAACTTCAGATAACATTTATTATTTTATTAAATATTGGTATTTGTTCTGTTATATTGGTGGTATGGTGAATGAGAAATTAGGTTCCAACCCCTTTGAGATATTTTAATCTATTTTAATATTCTGTGTTTGAGGAGTTACTAATCCCGCTGAATGCTATATTCATTACTCCACTTATCTATCATATTCTTGGGTATAATAATTGAATAAATTAACTTAATTCTTCCCCCCCTAGTGACAGAACCTCAGAAACACTCTTTAAAACTTACAAGAAAGTAGACAGACGTTTGGCCATCATCACTAAGTACATCTGCTTCCTCACCCACACATTTCTCTGGCTGCACTCTTGATCAAGTGCTAGGTTGTAGTTTCACCAAACCCCCCTCCCCCCGAACCGAGGTCCCCCCAGAATCGAGCACCATGGAACTGAGCTTCCCCAAAACTGAGCCCCCCAGAACCAGAGCTCCCAAGAACTGAGCCCCAAGAACTGAGCCCCCATAACCGAGCACACCCAGAACCAAGCTCCCCAAGAACTGAGCCCCAAGAACTGAGCCCCCCATAACCAAGCACACCCAGAACAGAGTCCCCAGAACCAAGCTCCCCAAGAACTGAGCCCCCAAGAACTGAGCTCCCCAGAACTGAGCCCCCCAGAACCGAGCTCCCCCAGAACCAAGCTCCCCAAGAACTGAGCCCCCAGAACTGAGCCCCCCATAACCAAGCACACCCAGAACAGAGTCCCCAGAACCAAGCTCCCCAAGAACTGAGCCCCCAAGAACTGAGCTCCCCAGAACTGAGCCCCCAGAACCGAGCTCCCCAGAACCAAGCTCCCCAAGAACTGAGCCCCCAGAACTGAGCCCCCATAACCAAGCACACCCAGAACAGAGTCCCCAGAACCAAGCTCCCCAAGAACTGAGCCCCCAAGAACTGAGCTCCCCAGAACTGAGCCCCCCAGAACCGAGCTCCCCAGAACTGACCTCCCCCAACAGTCTGTTTGGCACATCTTTCTGCTCAGCAGTTCCTTTTGATGGCAACTTCCTATTTCCTGGCTTTCATGGAAGCAACATGGGAATAATTACGTATCTGGTGGCATTGACCACCTGCGCTCAGTATAATTTTTACACCTGAGGTAAACTGCAAGGCTAGGCCAAGACACTGAGCTATTAATTCATGCTTTTGTCACCTCGAGGGTTTGCAATTCTCTGTTGTTTGGAGTCCCAGATGCATAACTGAATAGGCTGCAGTTTATATAACGCACTGAGTTATATTAAGGGGTTAATTTGTGCCAGATCGCCCCAGATCTCAGATCCGGTACCTTGTTGTCTGACAGGCGAGAATTACACATTTTGCAAATGACAAACCATATGAAAAACAAATTATATATACACACACACATATATTTTAGGATGCGACATCTACGGGTACGAATATTATATCTTTTTTTTTTTTCAAACCCAAACGGCGAAATGCCAAACAACTATTGCTTGTCGCTCCTGTTCATCAGATTATTCGACCTGGCACTGGTATTGTTCAAAATTGATGATTATTAAGACATGGCTAGGCAGAGATCGGCATACAGCTACTAGCTAGCAGATGACAACTTGAAGCATATAAGGAAGCTACTGTAAATCAAGGTCAGTACATTAGGTCTAGAAACAAAAATGCTCAATTTAAAGACTGGTGCAGGGGCCTTATATTCTCTTATCAAACATTTACCATAGTCAAGTGAAATAAAGTATGGTGAAAGCACGGGTAAGGATTATATAGCCTAGAAATATTCGGTAAAGCATATAAACATCCTAGCAAAGCATAGTAATTACTGTGCAAATGTACTATGGTAAACGCTTATAAGGTTTGTATTAGTGTTGTATTCTGGTCCTTTCCTTCCCTGTGTTGGAGAAGCTATCCTTTGTTACACCATATTGTCTGGAAAATAATTGGAACGCTGCTCCTTGTCAAGCCCCTCCTGGTTTCTGCTTTCATGTTTTGACATGGTCCACCCCAGAGAGTAAATACCTGTATAATGAACTTAATTTCAGGATAGGGTTGTGTTAGCACAGCGACTGACCAATAATTTAGGTGACACTAAGTTTTATGGAAGACTATATATTTACATTTATTCTTGTTAAATCTAGAGCTAGGTTGTAAACAAATGTAATTATACTCCCTGCACAGCAGAAGGTTCTGCACCTATTGTTTCTAACACAAATTCAAGTCTGTAGTATTATTAGATCAAACTGCTCTACTGTACACAATGCAACAGCTCTCCTGTTTGCTTCAAAGGTTTCACACTGAAGTTATTTAGTCTCTTTCAAACTGGTTATTATTATTTGTTTATTTAGCAGACGCCTTTATCCAAGGCGACTTACAGAGACTAGGGTGTGTGAACTATGCATCAGCTGCAGAGTCACTTACAACTACGTCTCACCGAAAGACGGACACAAGGAGGTTAAGTGACTTGCTCAGGGTCACACAATGAGTCAGTGGCTGAGGTGGGATTTGAACTGGGGACCTCCTGGTTACAAGCCCTTTTCTTTAACCACTGGACCACACAAGATCCTTCTAAACATGTTTAAAAAATGTAATTATGTATAATAAGATGTGCACATCATATTTCTGAAGTCCTTTCATTCTGGCTGCAGGGGAAGGATGTTTTCTCCCCACTGTAGCAAAAAAATGCACTCGAGAACTACAACATTCCCTTTGATGTCACCAGTCATTTTTGGCAGATGGGGATAAACAGCTGTTTTATGAACTGGACAGCAAACATACAGTAGTCACATAGGAGCCCACAACATGGCATGCTGGAGCACTAAAAGGGACAGCTGTTTTTGCACTGCCTTTAGCCCGTTGGCAATCAGTATTAGGCTCATATGTTTGATGACACTGTGCATCAGTGCACAGAGTCAAGTTTTTCTTCAGTTTCGAAAGAGGCATCTCAGATAATATGATACAGGGAACCTGGAGGGGAGAACTGAAGGAATTTTCTTGGTAGAAAGTATTTAACATGGAGCATATTAAACACTAAATTGCAAGCAAGATAGGAGAAAAGAATGTATGCACCACTACAACATGCATCTGTGGTTAATACTCATTAATTAAGGGGCACTTTTTAGTTATCAACTGTTAAATTGCTTGCTATCAAATGCTTTTTTTGTTAAGTGATATATATATATATATATATATATATATATATATATATATATATATATATATATATATATATATATATATATATATATATACACACATACACACATACACACACACACACAGTAGAGCGTCAATTATCCAAACTAATTGGGACCGATACTAGTTTGCATAATCGATTTGTATGGATAATCGAACAGGTATGCAATTCAGTAAAACTTTAACACCTACAGTTAATGTAATGAAATGAACCTGACTCTGGCAGGTTCAACCATGCTGTGAAAGCTTGAGTAACATACTTGGCCAAAGTGGAAGTGGCACTCAACAACCCACCTGACCAGCGTGCTGAGTTATGGCCAACCCCCCCAAGATGAAAGCACAGACAAAAACATGGCCCTCATTCCCCGGAGGCTGGATTGCCACCGACCAAGGCAGCGGCCAATTAGGCATGAAGGCAGAGGGTGCTAAGAATCACCAGGTTACGATTTTAGGCTGCCACAAGAACAGTGACCCTGGCAATGTACAACTACAAATCTCTTTCAGGTGAAACTTGGAAGAATCAAGTGGGACATCGTGGGACTAAGCAAAAGTACTGCTAGAACTCAAGTGGCACTACAGATGGACAAACAGGAGGCATTGAATTAATTGTCCACAAGAGAATCAAGAATAATGTAATAGAGATTGACAGTGCATCCACAAGAATGATAGTGAAGGCTTCAAGGAAGTATGAACTTCAGGTCACCCAAGTATATGCACCAACAACAAGCTATTCGGATGAAGAAGTCGAAGATTTTTATGAAGTACAAAAACTACACGAAAATGGGAAGAGCCACTATAAGTTCATCATCAGTGACTTCAACACCAAAATAGGAACCCAGCAAGAAGACAAGAATTCGGTCTGCAAATTTGGACATGGCGACAGGAACGAGAGGTGGCAGACTAGTCGAATTTGCAGAGAACTTATTCATCTCTTATTCATCATGAACACCTTCTTCCAGAAGAAACCCATCAGAAAATGGACATGGAGAGGACCCAACGGAGTGAAGAATGAAATTGACTACATACTCACCAACAAGAAGCACACCGTACAAGATGTCTCAGTATTAAACAATTTTAACACAGGAAGTGACCACAGACTTGTAAGATGCAAAATACACCTAAACACAGCACTGGAGAGAGCGAAACTCGTAATGATGAAATCCAAACACAATCAACGTAGAAATGCTCCAGAAGCAAAGCCTAGTGTTTCAACTGGAACTGAAGAATAGATTCAGCACTCTTCAAGATCTGCAAAAAGATGAAGCAATCAAGGTAAACAAAATCTAGGAGGAAGTGACGCAAGTAACTGCAGACACAGCAAAAAAACATCGCTGGAACACAGAGCACAAAATGCGACCAGAAGATCACTCAAGAGACAAAAGACCTCATGAAGAAAAGAAGGGAAATGAAACAAACAGCAGCTCTGAAGTCAAAGATTGAATACATTGAGCTCTGCGAGACAGTAAGAAAGGGCATTACGGATATACCGTTGTTCAACTGTAGGTTGCTAGAGAAAACTATTGAAAACAACCGAAGCATGAAGAAAGCAAAACAAACAGTGATTTTAGCAATCAAACAAGAGGACGGGACTGTCATCAAGAACGGAAAAAATGCAACCTGAGGAAGAAGTTGCAGACATTCTACCGGAAGAAGTGAAACATGCTATCAAACATATGAAGACAGGAAAGGCACCCAGAGAAGATGGCATAACGGTTGACGTCGTGAAAGGAGGTGAACTGACAAAAATACTGTTGCATATTTTTACAGATTGGATTGAGCAAAAGAAAGTGCCAAACGACTGAAAAGAAAACACAGAAGACCTCAAGAACTACAGACCTATTAGCTGAAAAGGAAATAAAGAAGACCTCAAGAACTACAGACCTATTAGCTATTTCCTAAAATCTAGAACATTTTTACCAAGATACTCATCAACAGACTTCAAGATAAATTTGACTCGGCACAATCAGATGAGCAAGCAGGATTCAGGAGTGGATTTAGCACAATGGATCATCTTCAAGTTGTGCGGGCAAGTGATTCAAACCAGCAATGAGTACAAACTACCACTTTGCTTGGGATTCATCGACTATGAAAAAGTCTTTGACTCTGTTTACACAAGATCTGCATTAACCCTTTGCGGTCCTATGTCGGACCTGGTCTGACATTACAATTTTCCCTTTCTGGTCCGATGTCGGACCCTGTCTGACATCATCAAAAAGACATAAAACACAGGCCTCTAGTCGTTTTTTCTCCGGAAAAAGCAGAGAAAACCATTCAATGGCTGAGTGAGACCGATAGGAAAAATGGGCGGATCTGAGCCAAACACTGGATTGGGAAAATAAGATAACACAGACATAAACAAACAAGATAGCTGCTTCTGCATCCAGTGCTCAAAGAATATCACAGACATTTGCAGAGCTTTTTGAGATGTTATAGTAATAAAATAATGACTTGGATCGCATTATTGAGGAGTTTGGTGATAAAACGAGTGATCGGGAGATGATTTATCGGTATGCACTCCTATGAAGAGGTATGTGAAAAATACAGCGAACAAGGGGTGGGGCGGAGCTGGAGATGCAGTACTGAGTGTCCTGTTGATATGCAGTGCCTTTGAAACCTGTTTTACTGTGAAAAAAAATACTTTTAAACAGCACGTCTAAAATAAACTGCACATGTGAAAATAAATTGGACCTGACGCCCCTGAGACGAGCTGAATAAATTGACCACAAAGGGTTAAGCTTTTTGAAAAAACAAGGAATTGAGAAAAAGTACAGAGACTTGATCAGCACCATATACAAGAATGCAACATCCACAGTAAGATTCCATAAAAACAGCGACAAAATCAAGATTAAAAAGGAGTTCGTCAAGGAGATACAATTTCCCCAAAGCTCTTCACGGCCACGCTAGAAGACATTTTCAAAACACTGGATTGGGAAAATAAGGGCCTGAAGATCAATGGAGCCTACTTGAATCACCTATGATTTGCTGACACATTCTCATATTTACAACGTGCCCAGAAGAATTACAAACACGAATACAAGAACTACACAAAGCTAGCATCAAAGTGGATTTTAAAACCTGAAGACTCAAGTCATGTTCAATAAATATACCACTCCACAGGCAATTGAAGTCAATGGGATCAAGCCTGAAGAAGTCAATAACTACATATACTGAGGACAAGCAAAAATGGGCTGGAGTGACTTTGGAAGATTAAGCATTGTTCTGAAAGGGAAACTACCTTTATGCCTTAAGAAGAAAATCTTCGACCAATGTGTGCTGCCAGTATTAAATTACGTATGTGAAACCTGGACCCTCAATGCAAAGATTACAAACGACTCAACAGAGTATAGAAATATGCATGCTGGGAAAACAAGAAGAGACAGGAAAAGGAAGGAATGGATGGATAAGAGCACAAACAAAAGTATGCAATGTTATTATAAGAACATCACTGGACCAAGGAGATACTAGACTGGATCCCAAGAGATATAAAGCGACCAAGAAGAAGACCTCCAGGAAGATGGCAAGATGAAATTAGGAAATACGCCGGAGCAATGTGGATGAGGGACGCAGCAGACAGGCTTTTGTGGAAGAATCTTGGATAGGCCTTCATCCAGCAGTGGATTGAAAAAGGCTGAAGATGATGATGATGATGATATATATATATATATATATATATATATATATATATATATATATATATATATATATATATATATATATATATATATATATATATATATATATATATATATATATATATATATGTGTGTATATATATATATATATATCATCATCATCATCATCATCATCATCTTCAGCCTTTTCAATCCACTGCTGGATGAAGGCCTATCCAAGATTCTTCCACAAAGCCTGTCTGCTGCGCCCCTCATCCACATTGTTCGCGTATTTCTAATTTCATCTTGCCATCTTCCTGGAGGTCTTCTTTGGTCGCTTTATATCTCTACATATATATATACAGTACTGTGCAAAAGTTTTAGGCAGGTGTGAAAAAATGCTGTAAAGTAAGAATGCTTTCAAAAATAGACATGTTAATAGTTTATATTTATCAATTAACTAAATGCAAAGTGAGTGAACAGAAGAAAAATCTAAATCAAATCCATATTTGGTGTGACCACCCTTTGCCTTCAAAACAGCATCAAGCATCAATTCTTCTAGGTACACTTGCACACAGTTTTTGAAGGAACTCGGCAGGTAGGTTGGCCCAAACATCTTGGAGAACTAACCACAGTTCTTCTGTGGATTTAGGCAGCCTCAGTTGCTTCTCTCTCTTCATGTAATCCCAGACAGACTCGATGATGTTGAGATCAGGGCTCTGTGGGGGCCATACCATCACTTCCAGGACTCCTTGTTCTTCTTTACGCTGAAGATAGTTCTTAATGACTTTCGCTGTATGTTTGGGGTCGTTGTCATGCTGCAGAATAAATTTGGGGCCAATCAGATGCCTCCCTGATGGTATTGCATGATGGATAAGTATCTGCCTGTACTTCTCAGCATTGAGGAGACCATTAATTCTGACCAAATCCCCAACTCCATTTGCAGAAATGCAGCCCCAAACTTGCAAGGAACCTCCACCATGCTTCACTGTTGCCTGCAGACACTCATTCGTGTACCGCTCTCCAGCCCTTTGGCAAACAAACTGCCTTCTGCTACAGCCAAATATTTCAAATTTTGACTCATCAGTTCAGAGCACCTGCTGCCATTTTTCTGCACCCCAGTTCCTGTGTTTTCGTGCATAGTTGAGTCGCTGGCCTTGTTTCCACGCCGGAGGTATGGCTTTTGGCATAAGTCTTCCATGAAGGCCACTTCTGACCAGACTTCTCCAGACAGTAGATGGGTGTACCAGGGTCCCACTGTTTTCTGCCAGTTCTGAGCTGATGGCACTGCTGGACATCTTCCGATTGCGAAGGGAAGTAAGCATGATGTGTCTTTCATCTGCTGCAGTAAGTTTCCTTGGCCGACCACTGCGTCTACGGTCCTCAACGTTGCCCGTTTCTTTGTGCTTCTTCAAAAGAGCTTGGACAGCACATCTTGAAACCCCTGTCTGCCTTGAAATTTCTGCCTGGGAGAGACCTTGCTGATGCAGTATAACTACCTTGTGTCTTGTTGCTGTGCTCAGTCTTGCCATGGTGTATGACTTTTGACAGTAAACTGTCTTCAGCAACCTCACCTTGTTAGCTGAGTTTGGCTGTTCCTCACCCAGTTTTATTCCTCCTACACAGCTGTTTCTGTCTCAGTTAATGATTGTGTTTCAACCTACATATTGAATTGATGATCATAAGCATCTGTTTGGTATAATTGTTTAATCATACACCTGACTATATGCCTACAAAATCCCTGACTTTGTGCAAGTGTACCTAGAAGAATTGATGCTGTTTTGAAGGCAAAGGGTCGTCACACCAAATATGGATTTGATTTAGATTTTTCTTCTGTTCGCTCACTTTGCATTTAGTTAATTGATAAATATAATCTATTAAACATATCTATTTTTGAAAGCATTCTTACTTTACAGCATTTTTTCACACCTGCCTAAAACTTTTGCACAGTACTGTATATATATATATATATATATATATATATATATATATATATATATATATATATATATATATATATATCACTTGTGTCTGTCTTGTATTATCCCATTAAGATTTAAAAAAGACTTTGGTTGAACTCATAATTGTCATCTCTAACTCCAGTCAATATCTCACAGGAAGTCTGAAGAACTGCTTTTATTTTATGGACGCCAGCAGTTGAGATGAGATTATAAACTCTACAACTGCTTGTGCAAACGAATGTGGTTCTTTTGTGCAGGGGCTAAGACATTCCCTTGCATTTTGCTTGGACACAATGCTGATGGGCTAGGTTAAGATGGGGAGATTGCAGAGTGCATATGCTTCAGGTATATCTTCCTGAAAAGGTGCCGTTAATGATCGAAAAAGTTATTCTGTTTACAAATGGATACAAATAATAATAAACAATCAAGGTCATGTCATTTAGTACCTAACAAACAACTGGGACAACTGTCATACTTTTACCACAAAAGTCACAGTTATTTCATATATATGTGCTTAACATCCGCAGTAACAAAGTGCTGGGTTATTATTAATTGAAGTCTTTGGGACATTTTCTAAGCCCATTGGTCATGTTTTCTTTTCATCTGAGGGACATTAATCCGAATGTAATTTGTCAGTCTACTTTCATAAACCATGATTAAGTTGACATGCAACCCATGAGGTGATCTTGGGTCATTACCAAACAATACTCCTGGGGGAATGGGCCACAGTCCTGCAAGAATTAAAGTTTAATTAATGGCAACTACAGACAGCAGTTGCCTGCAAAAGATGGGCATGTAGGGTCCACTGTAGCATACTGAGGAGAAGCAGTTTTGTCAATTTCACTTCCTTAATAACCAGAGGCACCAGAGCCAAATTCAATATAACTCACTCTGTGGAATCACTAGCAAAGATCAGCAACTTAGCACAGCCATAAACGCTCCCCTGCACTCCCCTGACTGTATGACTTACCCTGCACTCCCCTGACTGTATGACTTACCCTGCACTCCCCTGACTTTACGACTTAACCTGCACTCCCGACTGTATGACTTACCCTGCACTACCCTGACTGTATGACTTACCCTGCACTCCCCTGACTGTATTTTACCCTGCACTCCATCTGGCCGTCCTTTACCAGGTGAATATTGATTGAATTTAATGGAACAGTGCCCCAGTGTTTGCCTTTTATATTATGAAAGATCAAGAACAATCTCAAACATTTTACTATGAAGATTAAAGTGCTTAAGATATTTAAACTTTGATAGTAAAGAAATGATGAAAACCAGTATGAGTTTTTAAACTGACTCTGTAGTTCTGAATTGTCAGTCAGATGAGATTTGAATAGATGCTGAGATGTTTGTAAGGTACTCATAGCCATGTTATATCTCATCTGCATACAAAATGCTGCAGCTAGAATTTTAACTGGGACTGAGAGACGAGGTCACATTACTCCTGTGCTAGCATATCTGCACTGGCTTCCGGTCCGATTCAGAATAGATTTTAAGGTATTGCTTTAACTTATAAGGCATTAAATAGCCTTGCACCATCGTATTTAAATGATCTTTTAATACCATATATTCCTAGACACTCACTCAGACCACAGGATGCCAGGTTGCTTTCTGTCCCACAAATTACAAAAACAAACAAACAAAAAAAACACACAGGTGGTAGAACATTCAGTTATAGGGCCCCAAAACTCTGGAATGATTTGCCTAGCTCTGTAAGGGAAGCACCAAGTATCACTGCTTTAATATAAGACTAAAACACACTTTTATAATGTAGCGTTTATGCTAAAATGGTGCTCCTTTTATTCTCTGCCTTGTTTTACTGTTCTGTGTTTTTCTTTTGTTTTATTGAGTTTCTTGCTTTCTCTTATTAATATTTGTCAATGTTTTATTCATGTGAAGCGCTTTGTGGCAATTTTTATTGTGAAAGGCGCTATATTAAAACTAAAGATTATTATTGTTATTATTACCTTTCTCTGTCAAACAGTTTCACTGCTCCCTGCTCCAATTAGAAAGCATGTTCACACGGTAGCTGTGAAAAACATTTACTTAAGACCAATACAAACGTTCAGGTGTACTTGGGATTACATACAAAAAAACACTAGAATGTCATTTCCTTCAGAATTAGAATTCCAACATGGCAAAAGGCATTTTGTTAAATATATTGTAATATTTTGGGCTGGTTTTACAAACCCTGACAAGCCCTATTCTTGGGACTACCTGATGTAACCTTGTACGAGGTAGTTCAAGATACGTGCTTAATTGCTGCTGTCTGTGACATGCAGCTTACACTACTGTAGAAGGATTTTTGTTCTTCCCAAATATTGGCTTCTTATAAATTGTAAGCATATCTTTTTACAACATTTTTTTTTAAATGTCGACCCCCACTGTGGGCTGACCCAAACACAGAGTAAGCCCCATTCACTGGATTCCTAGTGGGGAGAAAAACATATTGGACATTTTTTAAAATGATTATTAGGGCATTTCTATGTATTTTATTTTGATATGGTTCTTCAGTCAGCCAAAAACTCAACAGAACACATGTTTTAAAAAAGTCAGTACGTTGACATCGTTATGCTGAATGCTCTTTTTCGAAAGTGCTTGGAGAAACACAATCTTTCCTGCTGAAAAAATGGACCTGCATTGGACCTATTAAAATAGTAAAGTTAGAAAAATGAAGAGAAGCAACCATAAATCAATACAGTTATAGATTTTTTTTTAACAACTGAAGGACACAAAATAAGTAATTTGTATTGGTTACACTATGTTTGAAATGTGTGTCTAGACTTTTAAATTACAGGTACATTCAGATTTCGACAGTTAGGGTTTCTGTATATTGATTGGGGTTGACCTTTATGTAGGGGCATACAGGAAGCGAGAATGAAAGAGAAACGTGAGTGAGAATGTAAGCAAGACTAAACAGCTGCACTATCCATTTTGCTCTGTAAACATCCTCATACTGTGAACTCTCACAATAAAGATTTTTGAACCCAATTATTGTGTATTGATTAATATACAAGTTTTACTCAATCTACGAAAGTCAAAGGAATTCGGTATCAGAAGCGCCTCAGAAGAACAGCCACGCATTTTTTTTCTGTTGGATTGGGTAAATTTATCAGCAAAAAATATCACAGATTGGGTTGAACTGTTGTACTGCAAGTCAGGGCAGTTTAATATATGTACATTCCATGCCCAGTTATTCTTGAGGTAAAAATACACTTCCAACAGGAGTACAGCAAGTTGTCAAGGAGGTTATGTGTAATTACTTGTTCTGAGTGCTTTTTATAAAAATGTGGTTGATTATAAGCGTATGTTGTTATTGCCTATTAGTTATCGAGAATAATAATTAAAAACAAAAGTTTTAAATGTCAATAACCGCATCTGCATGGTGGCAGATGTTAGCACATTATTGATAGGCTTGTCTACTGTTTTGTAGTTTGTGTATTTTATCCCCACCACTAGAAACTTGGCAAATCACATCCTGTCAATCACTGACACTTACATAAATTGTGAAACTTACAGATGTTTTTCTTTTACAGTGAAATCATGATATTGGTACTGTCATGCCAATAAACTACACATAAAACCAATTTACTAATCCACTTTCCTTTGTTAGTACAGCTGAAATCAGACTGACTATGGATTGGCTGCTTATGAGATTTGTAAAACAATTGAACAAAACTATGCAAATATGCATACAACATACAACACAAGGTTCACGGTATCAGTCATTGAAAACAGGGAAAAAGTATCTGTCGGTTGAATTGGAGCTGAGAATTGTAGGTAGAGAATAATGCAATGCTGATCCAATTATTTGTAGCCCTGTTTTTCTCCTCAATTTAGAATGGCTCCTTATGTTCCTTCTGCAGCAAATCCACACATAGCTCATGAGAGATGAAGGTCGAGGAACATACTCCAATCCCACTGGCTCTTTACACCCAGGAGCTCAAAAGCCACAAAACCAATCTGTAAAAAGCAATATTACACTTGGGCTGCAGCCAGTTCCATTTGCAGTTTACAATTTATAATTAGGGCTTCTGATTTTCGGTGTTAACCAATAAAACCTGATAAAACACCTGATACAAAAAAAAAAATGAAATCGGTAGATAGCATGTGGAAATGATTAATCAATTCACATTGACTTTACCCTTTTCCCATTAAAAAATAAAACCTACTACAAAATAATAATAAATATATTTCCCAGTGCTGCTGGGCAATGTCCCCTTCTTGACTTGTATCTATCATTGATTCGTTCTGAATACTTTAAACCGCCCCAACTACTGAGTGACAGCACATTCCTACATTTCTGTTGGAGACTCCGCTTGCGATATTTAAAACAAGATTACAATCACGAATGGAGGCTTGTTAGCGGGATTTAAAGCTGTATTACAGTTAAGATACGGAGGATTTAAAACAGAATTGTGGCGAAATGTACAAAAATGCCTCCACACAAAAACCCCAGAATGTGTCCGTAACCATAGGGATTTCGTTTTGGAAGACAGCAAAGGAAAGAAGGTACAACTTAAGTGTGCAAGTACTGTTGAGTTACTACACATATTTTGACAGAAAAAACGCTCAATCATTTTGGAAAGTAACCGAAAACACTAATTTCACATAGTATATAAAAACAAAAGTCCCGAAAAACGATTTACATAAAACTTGAAAATAGCTAAAAGTAAGCACCGAAAAATACAATTAATAAAAACTGAAAAATAGAAGCCCTATTTATAATCCAATCTGGATTACACAAAAGTCAATGGGCCTGATTTTCGAAAGGGGTTTCATTTTCTATGGAAATGGCAAAATCCACAGAATTTTTCCACATGTTAACCCGTTATAAAATATCTGCCTATTTTCTAACGTGATCCTGCTTTTTATCAGCTGGCCACAACTGTGTACAATTCTACTCAAACACCATGTTTATATCAGGTGGATGGTTTGGTCATTTTATTTAAAACCACATGTCTGCAACGTATTTATTACAGCATTAACACGATGCTGAAGTTGGCTTCTTATTCAGCCAGCTTCTTATTCACATCCCAGCTTCTTATTCATTAGTATGAACAAATGTAACTAAAATTGAATAAGTAACTGAGCCCTGGGGTATTTCAGGAGATAAATCGCCTCGGGCTGCTATTTTCATATATACAGTATATGGATCACGCACAGGGTTTCCACTTCTGGATAACTACTTTGAAATGTTGCACTAAACCTGATGTCAATATTGCTGTGTCTGCCATGTTTGCCCGCTGTTCTTGTACCAAATGCTGTTACTTATTAAATTTTAGTTACATTTGTGCGAATTAGTGAATAAGAAGCTGGCGAATAAGAAGCTGGCGAATAAGAAGCCAACTTCAGCATCGTCGCATTAATGTTTTTGTTTGTTTGTTTTTTGTAGTTTGTTTGTTTGTTTAATTTTTAATTTTCCAAAGTAGTGTACTGAGCCCGTGAGGTCTCAGTATGGCCCTAACACGGCTCTGTTGTACAGTGGAAAAGAGGCATCTGAGTCCAGCTGTGCTGAAGCAGGAGAGGGGTTGAGCTCAAACTCCAAATAATAAGTGCAAGTTAGTTCTGTTCAACTATTGTTCTGTGGATATTGTTTTACTCGGAAATTTATGCTATAAAAGTTTTTTTTTTTTTTAAAGCATAAAGGTCGATTTCACCCATTCTCTGCTTGAATTGAAAAATAAAGATCGGGAAAAACAGTAAATTCTTTCTAAAACAAACGTCGATATTAATCGTCGATTTGGCAAAAAAATAATAATCGAATAGTAGCAAGCCTATTCATAGACCTACATATTTTCTGCAGGGAGATTTAAAACCTGCCTATCGCATCCTTCGAATTGGAGAGATCGAGTTCTTCCAGCCAGCAATCCTAACTGGGGCAGACAGATGCCAATTTAAATAGATTTAATCTCAATCTACTACCAATAGAAATTAATGAAGTCTAATTTCAAATCGCTTTTAAGAAAGTCCCTTTGGCAGATGGAAACATAGCAAAACTGTACAGTACTGAGTTGAGGTAAGGTCATCCCTGACAATGTTGTGTTCTTATCAGGTAAGCTACTCCGGGATCTTGACTGTATTGATTTAAACAATCTTTAATACTTTATCGAACTTGTCTCGTGATGTCATTGTTCGAGGGAAAACTGATTAGCAACTGCATGTTAAGTTTGAAAAATAATACCTGGAAATACTAAATCCAGACATTTAAGGATAAATACTGTAGTACTGGTGTTTAGTTATTTAAATATATTTAATATAACTTGAAAATATAGTATTTATATTTGTTTTTAAATATATTCAAAATACATTTTCTTTCCATATGGGATGGTTGCTTATAGGAATGTACAGTATGTGGCCTTATAGTAAGTCAGTATAGAGGTTGTGGTAAAGTGTTAGGTAAAGTAGTAGATGGAAGGTATATAGGACTACGTTTGATGCATAGCCTATACCTACATTATTGAAGAAATGTAGTCCTGGGTTTTAAGTCAAACGAGACTATATTACCAAGAACTCCACTTGATCAGCATGGCCGAGCGTAAATGTACACAGGGTTTCTAATGCATCTCACTTGTTGGTAATTGACGCAGGTATTTAAACAGATCTAATGCCTTTGTTGAAGGTGGTTAAGGGAAAGACCTGAACAACAGACCTGAGGAGTGCATGCTTGTGAGTATCCAGTGTGGTTTTAAACATTCTGTGTTTTATTTCACTTTTGTACATTGGTAAATGGCTTACCCATTCGATTGTCAGCTAGGGCTGGAAACAGAGATTAGTAAGCTCTCAATTGAAGCTAGGATTTTTGTTTGTTTATTACTTGTTCACTTTGTGAATTTTGTTGTCTGAAAAGTATTTCCCTGCACTAGAAGACAGTTTGCAATTTTCCAGTCTGTCGGTACAACCCGTGTCAAGAGACTGTTGCATGATCTTGGTTAGTGGTTTGTAAATAACTTCTTTCATTTCTTTGAGTACTATTGGGAGGATCTCATCCGGCCCAGGGATTTGTTTATTTTAAGAGCTCCTAGTCCCTTTAACACTTCTGCCTCTGTTATGCTAAAGTTATTTAAAATTGTATAGGAACAGGTCGACATGTGGGGCATGTTGTCCGTGTCCTCCTTTGTAAAAACCTGTGAAAAGTAATCATTTAATATATATATATATTTTTTTTTCTTCATCAATGATTTTGCCATTTGTGTCTCTTAGACATTTAACCTCCTCTTTGAATGTTCTCTTGCTGTTATAATATTGGAAAAACATTTTGGAATTGGTTTTAGCCCCCTTAGCAATATTGATTTCTATCTCTCTCTTGGCCTTTCTAATTTATTTCTTAGCAGACACCCTTATCCAGGGTGACTTACAACTGTTACAAGATATCACATTATTTTTATATACAATTACCCATTTATACAGTTGGGTTTTTACTGGAGCAATCTAGGTAAAGTACCTTGCTCAAGGGTACAGCAGCAGTGTCCCCCACCTGGGATTGAACCAACAACCCTCTGGTCAAGAGTCCAGAGCCCTAACCACTACTCCACACTGTTGCACTTATATGTGTATTCACACAATACACACTCTAAATACAGTGTTTATATGCCATAGAGTAATAAAAATATAGAGTACATCTCTGAACTGGCAACTGTCTTAACTTTAGCCTTTCGGACATATAAGCTGTTAAAGAAACTTAAAAGGAAAAGGGTATCTCATTACCTTCTAAATTGGGTGGTAACAGTGTTTAACAAAACAAACTTGGCAGTTGGTAGGGCGTATTTTAATTTACACCACTTTTACATTCATTAATAATTAATCCAATACATAAAGCCCAGGTATTGGGCTGGAATTTAATAATTAAAGATTAGCTTTTTATTCATGGCTCACTCATTTAAAGAGGATGCAAAAATTACAAGTAGGACACTCACTCTTAGAAAGCTAATAACATAACACACCCTGCAGCAAGGGAATCTTTTTGACATGTCGTGGAAGGAAATTCCATGCAAGCAATTTCTGTTTACAAATAATGGACCTTAGATAGAAACCCACATAGCTAACACGTTAACAGATGGATCATTAGTGCATAAATCATAGTACACAGTTCATTTATTAATGGGAAAATAAATGTGCAAGGAAATATAATTAAATTGCTTTATAAACACGACTGGAAGTGCAATTAACAGTTGATATGTTTATTAAATAAATAATTAAAACTTGAATCAAAGACTTTCCACGAGCAGCACCTCTGATGTGAGAAATGAAAGTGGGATTTTATGTTAAAAGCTGAGCATTTTACATGAAGAATATATATATATATATATATATATATATATATATATATATATATATATATATATATATATATATTGCTTCATGTAAAATGCTTTTTCACAGTGCTGTGAAAAAGTATTTGCCCCGTCTGATTTTCTGCATTTTTGCATATTTTTGACACTGAATGTTATCAGATCTCAACCAAAACCTAATATTAGATAAAAGGGACCGAGTGAACAAATAACACAAAAAATTTGATACATATTTAATTTATTTATTAAATTAAGTTATGCAACACCCAATGCCCCGTGTGAAAAAGTAAATCGCCCCCTTAGACTCAATAACTGGCTACGCCACCTTTAGCAGCAATAACTGCAACCAAACACTTCCTGTAGTTATTGATTAGTCTCTCACAGCGCTGTGGAGGAATTTTGGCCCACTCCTCCATGCAGAACTGCCTCGACTCAGTGATATTTGTGGGTTTTCGAGCATGAACTGCTCGTTTCAGGTCCTGCCACAACATCTCAATGGGGTTTAGGTCTAGACTTTGACTAGGCCATTCCAAAACTTTAAATTGTTCTTCAACCATTCTGATGTAGACTTGCTTGTGTGTTTCTGATAATTGTCTTGAAGCATGACCCAGCTGCGCTTCCGCTTCAGCTCACGGACGGATGGCCTGACATTCTCCTGTAGAATTCTCTGATACAGAGCAGAATTCATGGTTCCTTCAATGATGGCAAGGCATCTAGGTCCTGATGCAACAAAGCATCCCCAAACCATGACACTACCACCACCATGCTTGACCGTTGGTATGAGGTTCTTACTGTGGAATGCAGTGTTTGGTTTTCGCCAGACATAACGGGCCCATGTTGGCCAATAAGTTCCACTTTTGACTCATCTGTCCATAGAACATTGTTCCAGAACTCTTGAGGATCACCCAGGTGCTTTTGCCAAACTTGAGACGGGCATTCATGTTCTTCTTAGTGACCAATGGTTTCTGCCTTGCTACTCTGCCATGAATCCCATTTTTGCCCAGTGTCTTTCTGATGGTGGAGTCATGAACACTGACCTTAGCTGAGGCGAGAGGCCTGCAGATCCCTGGATGTTGTTCTAGGGTTCTTTATGACTTCCTGGATGATTTTATGCCTTGCTCTTGGAGAGATTTTGGCAGGATGGCCACTCCTGGGAAGATTCACTACTGTCCCAAACTTTCTCCATTTGGACAATATGGCTCTGACTGTGGTTCGGTGGAGCCCCGAGCCTTAGAAATGGCTTTGTAACCCTTTTCCAGACTGATCAACAACTTTTTCCGGTCTTTTCCGAATTTCTTTTGTTCATGGCATGATGTGCACTAGAACCCATGTGCTGACAACTTCACTCTGATGGTAAGGGTCAAAGTTAATCAGATTTATATTGGGCAGGGCTGGCCCAAATCAGGCCTGGTTGTTAACCAAAGTACTCAAACAGCTGACCCTAATTATCCCTTTAATTGGGTTGAGTTAACTAAGGTGGCAATAACTTTTCACACCTGAAGATTGCATGTTTGATTACCTTGCACACCAAACAAATGAAACAAGCACCAAACTTTGGTGTCACTTTTTCTCTCAGACTCCCTCTATATACTACTACAACCCACAAAAAATCTGACCAAATACAATGTGAAAAATATGCAAAATGCAGAAAATCAGACAGGGGCAAATACTTTTTCACGGCACTATATATATATATATATATATATATATATATATATATATATATATATATATATATATATATATATATATATACACAGTGCCTTGCAAAAGTATTCAGACCCCTGACCAATTCTCTCATATTACTGAATTACAAATGGTACATTGAAATTTCGTTCTGTTTGATATTTTATTTTAAAACACTGAAACTCAAAATCAATTATTGTAAGGTGACATTGGTTTTATGTTGGGAAATATTTTTAAGAAAAATAAAAAACTAAAATATCTTGCTTGCATAAGTATTCAACCCCCAAACATTAATATTTGGAAGAGCCACCTTTCGCTGCAATAACGTTAGGTTATTATCATAACCCTGGTTCTCTGAAATAGAAATATTAACCATCACTAATGGGTTATTCCCCTTTAAGAACCCAAGCACTGAAAAGCATTATGCCAACAAACTCTCGCGAGAGTGCATGACGCAATGTGAGTTGCCCCGACAAAAGCACATTGCAGCCATTTGCAAATTCTCTTTTTACTTTTGAGTCTCGCGGCTCCGCAGCGACTGTGAAGACTGATGGTTAATATTTCTATTTCAGAGAACCAGGGTTATGATAATAACCTAACGTTCTCTTTCAAGTACGAAATATTAACCATCACTAATGGGTAAGTATACCCAATCTGTCGTGAGGACAGGTGCAAGACTCTTATGAGCTAACCGCGCTAGCAGTCCAAGGTGACAAGTTACTCACCGATCCATCTGTAGTTGAGGGGACCACCACCAAGGCAGCCCTCAACACTCGTGATCCAAAACCATGACACAGCGGATCCACGATGTTCATCCTGTAGAACCTCGTGAACGTGTGGGGGGTCGCCCACACCGCTGCATTGCATATGTCCATGACAGATGCACCCTGGAACATTGCCCAAGAAGTGGCCTGCCCTCTAGTGGAATGGCCAGTGATCTTCTCAGGCGGGGGCAACTTTGCAAGTTGATACGCAATCTTCACGGTGTCCATTAGCCACCTAGACAGGCGCTGTTTAGACAGAGCCTGATCTTGGGACTGAGAACCGTAGCAAACAAAGAGTTGCTCCGACTGGCGCCAACTTCTTGTCCTCTCCACATAATAAGCCAGCGCTCTGACAGGGCATAGCGTGTGGAGCATTCTGTCTCTGTCGGACTGAAAAGGAGGAGGGTGAAAAGCCTCCAACTCCACCGACTGATTGACATGGAAAGCCAAAATAGTCTTCGGCAAAACGCAGGGTTGGTCCGAGTGTCACCCGTGACCGCCTTTCGCAAAATATAAACAGGCTTTTGCGACAGAAAGTGCCTGCAGCTCACTTACTCGCTTAGCAGAAGTGACTGCCACCAAAAAAGCTGTCTTAAAAGACAAAAGCTTTAGCTCTGCGGAATGCATGGGCTCAAAAAGAGGTTTCGTTAGTGCATTCAGCACGACATTCAACCGCCAGTGAGGAACAACGTCCTTCCTTGGAGGACGGAGTCTCCAAGCCCCCCTCAAAAACTGTCCTGCCAGGAAATGTGCTTTTGGGGAGACTGAGTCTATCTTCACATGGCAAGCTGAAATAGCTGCCAGGTAGACCTTTAGGGTTGAAGGGCTCTTCCCATCGTCCAGCAGGTCTTGCAAAAACTGCAAGATCACTGCCATTGGACACATTGTGGGATCCTCTCCCTTCAACAGACACCATGTCTGAAAAACGCCCCACTTGTAGCCATACTGGGAACGAGTGGAGGCAGCCCTAGCGTTCTGTAGGGTGTCAATCACCCTATTAGACAAACCCAGACGGCTCAAATGGAGCAGCTCAGGGCCAAACCCAGAGCTGTAGGCTCAATGGGTCATGATGCCACAGAGCACCCTGTGCCTGGCTGAGCAGGTCGCGGCGACTGGGCAACTGCCAAGGCTGTCCGCACAGGAGCTGTATCAGTGAGGCAAACCAGGCTCTCTTGGGCCAGTGAGGTGCTACTAGTAGGACCGTGGCCCTGTCCTGTTTGATCTTCTCCAGACACAGAGGTAGCAAAGCTATCGGGCGGAAACGCATACAGTGGGGCGCTGGCCATTGGTGAGCCAATGCGTCGACCCCTAGACACCCTTCGTCTCTCATTATGGAGAACCACAGGGTGCAATGCGTCGACTCCTGGAAGGCAAAAGGTCGATCTCTGCTCTCCCAAACCATTTCCATATGAGGCTGACATCCTCGGGATGGAGTCTCCAATCTGCGCCGCCGGAACCTGCCTCGAGAGGAGGTCTGCGGCAATGTTCACCACTCCAGGTAGGTGTACCGCTCGGAGTGAGAGGAGATGGGTGTGTGCCCAGACCAGAAGCCTGTTGACCACCTTGTTGAGACTGGGTGATCTTGTACCACCCTGGTGGTTGATGTAAGCCACCACTGTCGTGTTGTCCGTCCGACAAGCACGTGTCTCCCCTGATTTCCTCTAGAAAGAACTGAAGAGTGAGAAACACTGCTTGCAGTTCTAGAAGATTTATGTGTCGGCCCAGCCACGGAGGCCGCCAAACCCCTTGTGCACCCCAACCGTTCCACACCCCACCCCAACCATGGTTGGAGGCGCCGGTGGTAACGACTTCTCTTCTTGTGACCGCTCCCAGCCTGACACCTAGGCGTAGGTGGGCCGGTTGTTTCCACCAAGAGAGAGTTCGGAGACAATATCTGGACACTGTCACCAAACGGTTGCGGTTCAGCATTGGGTGAGGGACCATCCTGTTGAACCAGGCCTGAAGGGGCCGCATATGCAGGAGGCCCAGGGGAAGGGATTGAGAAGCTGCTGCCATCAGGCCCAGAAGTTTCTGAAATGTCACCACTGGTAAAGCTCTGCCTAACTGGAATAGGTCTAGGCAGGCTGATATGCTTGACACCCTGTCATCCGACAGCACTGCTCTCATGGATCGGGCGTCCAGACTCAAACCCAAGTAGCGCGCTACTTGAGCTGGCGTCAGTTGACTTTTCGCATGATTAACCTTCAGACCTAGTCTGAATAGGTGATCGGTGACAAGTTCCGTGTGTTGCAGCGCCTGACCTGGCGACTCCGCACAAATGAGCCAGTCGTCCAGGTAGTTTAGAACTCTGATACCGTTGAGTCTCAGAGTGGCCAGGATAGCGTCCATGCATTTCGGGAAAGCAGCGTGCGCTAGGGATAGGCGAACGGCAGTACACGGAACTTCGTAGCCTTTCCCTTGAAAGGCGAACCGAAGATACTTCTGGTGCCCTGGTTTTATGGGAATGTGGAAGTAGGCGTCCTGCAAGTCCACTGTCATGAACCAGTCGCCCGGCCTGATGGACTGCGACAGCTGTCGCAAGGTCAACATCTTGAACAGCCTGCGGCTCAGATACAGGTTGACCTGTCTGAGATCGAGGATCGGTCTGAGGCCGCCGTCCCGTTTGGGCACCAGAAAGTATTTGGAGTAGAACCCCCCGACCATGTCGGAGGGTGGTAAGATGCGAATAGCCTGCTTTTGCAGGAGGGTCTTTAGCTCCTGAGCCAGTGAGTTGTTGGCACAGGGGTCCTTGACCAGCGTATGGACCACCCCCCGAAAGGTGGTGGCTGCTTTGGTTTAGGCGCCTGCGGTCTCTTATCAGGCACATTGCGCTGGAACTGCCTTTGCCTACCGCGTCTCCGGCTAGACCTATCAGTGACCGCTGGAGAGCCCCGTGGACCGCCCTGAGGCTGCCACTGTGGCCGAGGCGGTGGCCTCTGATACCACTGCTTCTTAGGCAGTGGTGCCGGCTTAGGGGCAAGGTCACTAAATGCCTTTGTCGCTTCCCTTGCCACTTTGGACCGAAGCAACAAATCGTCCACTGCAGGGCCGAATGTATGCCCTGGCGTGATGGGCGCGTCCAGCAGAGCAGCCTTGTTATTCTCCGTCAGCCTGGCTTGAGAGAGCCACAGCTGACGGCGCGCAGCCACCAATGCTGCCATACTGCGCCCTGTTGCTTGACTCAGAAGCTGTGCTAGTTGTAGCAACATTCGGGAGATCAGTCGCAGCTCCTCTGTCTGATCGAGGGTCAGTCCCCCCTCAGCAGCGGAGCCCCAAATGTGGCTCTGGTAAGCCACCAAACAGGTATTGTAGTTGCCCAACCGGGCAACAAAGGCATTAGCGGAGTAAGCCTTCTTTAGAAGGACCTCCGTGACCTGACATTGCTTGTTTGGGCAAGCCGCATCTTTGGACAGCAGCGCAAGGTTCGCTGGTTGCGCCAAAGCTGGAATAGTGGACCCGACAGGGGGAAACTGGACCAGACCCATTTTATCCCCCACGTGAACCCTATAGGTCGTACCTGACCTAGGGACCGCAGGGGCTGTGGCCGGGTGCTGCCACGATGAGGTCAGTTCCTGCCAAAAATTCGGGTGGATGGGCGGGGCCTCAGAGGGTAGCTCCTTACGCTCGTCATAAACAGAGCACCTCTCAACTGTCGCACTCAGCCATGGCACCCTAAGTGCGTCATTGGCTCGACGCAGCAGGGGTATGAGCTCCCTAGGCAAGGGAATCAGAGGCAGCGAGTCCAACGCCGGATCCTCTGAAAAGAACACCTCACGCTCCTCAGCTCCTTCTGAAGCGAGGACAGAGAGAGCGTCCTCCATTTCCCCCAACTCAACCTCTGCCAGTTCCGGTGGCGGAGGGGGAGAGAGAAGCCGCTTGTGAAGGTGGAGCAACAAGCGCCACATCACAACAGGTGCTTGCACCACAGCAGGTGCCTGCACTGGCAGAGACCGCACCTGCAACAACTGGGTCAGAGTTGACTGCTGTTGCTGGAACATCTCACACATATACCGCCAGCGGTCCGATGATCGGGACCTGTGCCTCCTTTTCTTACCCCTTGGGGAAGGAGAAACAGGAGAGGAAGAGGATGAGGAGGAAGAGGAATCCTCCTCCTGTGCTTCCTGGACTCCTTGGAACCCCGTGCCCTGGCACCGTGCTCAGCGGAGCGAGGCCTCTGGCTAAGCTCCTGGAATGGCTGGAATGGCGCTCCGTGGAGCAGCGCTCTCCAGAACTCCCTAGAGCCCCTTACTACTACCAGCTGCCTCTGCAGGACGTAACTGCGCCGGGGTAATGGAGACATCACTGGACTGGCGCATAAGCCTGGACCGTAGTGATCGCTTGCTGAAAACAGCGCACTGCACACAAAAGGCAGGGTCTGCCAGAGCTCACTCTGCATGTTCCTGACCTAAGCAGCGTACACATCTTCTGTGGCCATCAGCCACTGGCAGCTTGGCGCCACAGTCAATACAACCGTGAAACATAGTAGTGTAGGTACCAACAGGCTTAGTAAACTAGTGTGGGTACCCAATGTAAAGTACACCCAACAGTTAGCTTGGTACCGAACCTGGTACCGAGTGTTTGTTCTAGGTACTGAGGGAGTTGGTACCAACAGACTTAGTAAAACTAGTCTGGGTACCAATAAAAGCCTGGTACCGAACGTGAGTTCTGGGTACCGTTGGTATCAACAGACCTGGTATGAACCAGTCTGGGTACCAAATACAAATACCTACCGTCGGTACCGGCGTATGCTTAATGCGGTAACGTCCGTGCAGGCGTATGCAACGCGGTAGCGTCAGTACCGGCGTATGAAAACGCGGTACTGAGACGCGGTACTGTGTCTCAATAGAGAATTAATAAGTCAAAGGCTGCGTCAACTCTGGTACCGAGGTACAAAGAAGAAAAACGCAAACCTATGCTAATGCACAACAGCAGCAGCCAGCAATCCTACAAAAGCAGGAGATCTCACAAAGAGATGCACGCCAGCTAACCGTACAGTGAAGAAGACTGTGTAACAGTACTATACTTCAAAGATTGCGTCAGCTCTGGTACCAAGGTACAAGAAGAGAAAACGCTAACCTTGTGCTAATGCACAACAGCAGCCAGCAATCCTACAAAAAAGCAGGAGATCTCACAAAGAGATGCATGCTAGCTAACTGTACAGTCAAGAAGACTGTGTAACAGTGGAATGAGCAGCACGAATACTACACTCAGTTACAGGTTATTCTCAAGCCTGAAAATAACCTTTGTACTACAGCCGTAATACAGTGTCCTGTGAGCCCACAGAACTGAATCACGTTTTCTGTAAGAAAAAACAAGGGAAGGGGTGTACAGTAATGTCAACAACACTGAATAGACAAAATAATAACAAAACTGTCTCACGGGGACAGAGCGTTCTTTTTTTTTTTTTTTACTGGAACAGAGCCCTGTCCAGATGAGAGTTATCTGCCGTAATAGTGAACTAGACCCGGGGGAGGGCGAACGCAAGTCGCAGGCTCCCGCTGGCGCACTGCCAGGTCGGGCTGACTAGATCAAAAACCCGGCAATAATATAATATTTTAAACAACGGTAGGGACCGTGAGTAAAAACACTGTTAGAGACAGAATACTGCAAAAACAGGTTAAACAAGGCAATACTACTAAGTAATAAGAAATACTTAGCTCAGATGCTTTCACTCTTAGTGAAAAAGGAAAAAGAGAATTTGCAAATGGCTGCAATGTGCTTTTGTCAGGGCAACTCACATTGCGTCATGCACTCTCGCAAGAGTTTGTTGGCATAATGCTTTTCAGTTCTTGGGTTCTTAAAGGGGAATAACCCATTAGTGAGGGTTAATATTTCGTACTTGAAAGAGAACAGCTTTAAGTCTTTTGGGGTAAGTATGTGCCAGCTTTGCACAGTGTCGGAGTGATTTTGGCCCATTCTTCTTGGCAGATTTGCTCCAGGTTGTTCAGGTTGGTTGGACGACGTTGTGGACCGCAATTTTCAAATAGTGCCACAGATTCTCAATGGGATTGAGATCAGGACTTTGACTGGGCCACTGTAGGACATTCACCTTTTTGTTCTTGAGCCACTCCAATGTTGCTTTGGCCTTGTGCTTGGGATCATTGTCCTGCTGAAAGGTGAATTTCCTCCCAAGCTTCAGTTTTTAGCGGACTGAAGCAGGTTCTCTTGCAGTATTTCCCTGTATCCATTCTTCCTTCAATGTTAACAAGCATATACAGTGCATGATGCTGCCACCACCATACTTCACTGTAGGGACGGTGTGTCTTGAGGCATTGGCAGTGTTAGGGTTGCGCCACACATAGCGCTTTGAGTTTTGGCCAAAAGCTCTATCTTGGTCTCATCTGACCACAAAACCTTTTCCCACATCGCAGCTGGGTCACTCTCATGCTTTCTGGCAAACTCCAGACGTGCTTTCAGATGGTACTTTTTGAGTAATGGCTTCTTTCTTGCCACCCTCCCATACAGGCCAGTGTTATGCAGAGCTCTTGATATGGTTGACTGGTGCACCATTACTCCACTCCCAGCCACTGAACTCTGTAGCTCCTTCAAAGTGATTGTTGGCCTCTCTGTGGCTTCTCTCACAAGTCTCCTTCTTGATTGAGCGCTGAGTTTTGAGGGACAGCCTTTTCTTGGCAGTGCCTGGGTGGTGTGATGCAGCTTCCACTTCCTGATTATTGATCCAACTGTGCTCACTGGGATATCCAAACACTTGGATATTATTTTGTTCCCTTTCCCTAATCTATGCATTTGTATTACTTTATCTATAACTTCTGTAGAATGCTCTTTGGTCTTCATTTTCCTTCAGATTTACAGCCTAACCAATGATCCTTCAACAGTGGGGTTTTTATCCAGAAAATGTGACAGCAACTTTAATGGTTCACAGGTGGAGGCCAATGGTAAGGTAATTGTGTCATCGTTAGGGCAATTTCTTTCATCGGTGTAAACTGGGAGCTTCCACAGCACAGGGGTTGAATACTTATGCAAGCAAGATATTTCAGTTTTTTATTTTTCTTAAAAAATTTTCCCAACATAAAACCAATGTCACCTTACAATAATTGATTGAGTTTCAGTGTTTTAAAATAAAATATCAAACAGAACGAAATTTCAATGAACCATTTGTAATTCAGCAATATGAGAGAATTGGTCAGGGGTCTGAATACTTTTGCAAGGCACTGTATATACAGTACTGTGCAAAAGTTTTAGGCAGGTGTGAAACAATGCTGTAAAGTAAGAATGCTTTCAAAATAGACATGTTAATAGATTATATTTATCAATTAACTAAATGCAAAGTGAGTGAACAGAAGAAAAATCTAAATCAAATCCATATTTGGTGTGACCACCCTTTGCCTTCAAAACAGCATCAATTCTTCTAGGTACACTTGCACAAAGTCAGGGATTTTGTAGGCATATAGTCAGATGTATGATTAAACAATTATACCAAACAGGTGCTAATGATCATCAATTCAATATGTAGGTTGAAACACAATCATTAACTGAAACAGAAACAGCTGTGTAGGAGGAATAAAACTGGGTGAGGAACAGCCAAACTCAGCTAACAAGGTGAGGTTGCTGAAGACAGTTTACTGTCAAAAGTCATACACCATGGCAAGACTGAGCACAGCAACAAGACACAAGGTAGTTATACTGCATCAGCAAGGTCTCTCCCAGGCAGAAATTTCAAGGCAGACAGGGGTTTCCAGATGTGCTATCCAAGCTCTTTTGAAGAAGCACAAAGAAACGGGCAACGTTGAGGACCGTAGACGCAGTGGTCGGCCAAGGAAACTTACTGCAGCAGATGAAAGACACATCATGCTTACTTCCCTTCGCAATAGGAAGATGTCCAGCAGTGCCATCAGCTCAGAATTGGCAGAAAACAGTGGGACCCTGGTACACCCATCTACTATCCAGAGAAGTCTGGTCAGAAGTGGCCTTCATGGAAGACTTGCAGCCAAAAAGCCATACCTCCGGCGTGGAAACAAGGCCAAGCGACTCAACTATGCACGAAAACACAGGAACTGGGGTGCAGAAAAATGGCAGCAGGTGCTCTGGACTGATGAGTCAAAATTTGAAATATTTGGCTGTAGCAGAAGGCAGTTTGTTTGCCGAAGGGCTGGAGAGCGTACACGAATGAGTGTCTGCAGGCAACAGTGAAGCATGGTGGAGGTTCCTTGCAAGTTTGGGGCTGCATTTCTGCAAATGGAGTTGGGGATTTGGTCAGAATTAATGGTCTCCTCAATGCTGAGAAGTACAGGCAGATACTTATCCATCATGCAATACCATCAGGGAGGCATCTGATTGGCCCCAAATTTATTCTGCAGCATGACAACGACCCCAAACATACAGCGAAAGTCATTAAGAACTATCTTCAGCGTAAAGAAGAACAAGGAGTCCTGTAAGTGATGGTATGGCCCCACAGAGCCCTGATCTCAACATCATCGAGTCTGTCTGGGATTACATGAAGAGTGAGAAGCAACTGAGGCTGCCTAAATCCACAGAAGAACTGTGGTTAGTTCTCCAAGATGTTTGGGCCAACCTACCTGCCGAGTTCCTTCAAAAACTGTGTGCAAGTGTACCTAGAAGAATTGATGCTGTTTTGAAGGCAAAGGGTGATCACACCAAATATTGATTTGATGTAGATTTTTCTTCTGTTCACTCACTTTGCATTTTGTTAATTGATAAATATAAACTATTAACATGTCTATTTTTGAAAGCATTCTTACTTTACAGCATTTTTTCACACATGCCTAAAACTTTTGCACAGTACTGTATATATATATATATATATATATATATATATATATATATATATATATATATATATATATTATGCAGCAACTTTTGACAATTTGACAATTTATAAAGCTGAACTGCTCCGTGTCTGCTCATGCAAGCACTCTAGTGACACATCACTGCAGTGCAGCACATTACTCCTTTTGCATTAATAGCACCACTACTGTGATGTTTTTTGCAGCCACTAATGTGTTGAAAACTGCAGCTGTGCAGTGCTTTGGTCAATATGTTCTATACCCAAACATCACCCAAACTTTTAACACTGTCAACCAACACAACACATTTCTCAAGGTGAGAGACAGCCAATTGATTCTAATGGTTTGCGTGCCTTCTTGTCTCTTGGGTACAGGCTGCTGTTTTCATGAAACTACACTGAGAGAAGCAACTTTTCTGAGTTTATTTTAGAGAGGCCACACAGCAAACATGTTTCTCATAGTACAAAGAAAGATATTGGAGAGAATGTGTACTCGAAATCATTCAGGTACTCAGAGAAGAAAATCCACCTCTAAATGGTTAACTGAAAAATGTGCAGAAATAATAAAACGTCTTTTGTTTTCGTTTGAATTTCCACTTGTCACATTTTGGAAATACCTCCCTCCACACACTCACTGTGATATAGAGAGCGAATTAATCCTAGTCAGCAATCTCACCCCCCCGACCCCGACCCCGACCCCGACCCCGACCTGTTAGGGCGCTGTATAACAGGAACAGTGTGCTTCGTACTGGATGGTCTGGCTGTTCTTTAATCACCTGCACCTGTACACTATTAACCACTTTGCCACAATGTTGAAGACAGAAGTTAGTGTTTTAACCAAGAAATGTCCTAATATTAAACACTGAATAGTGCACATATAGTATTTGTTACTTGTAACACATTTTGTTTTCTTATAATTTGCCTCATTTTATGCTTAACATTAATCGCAAACTGTCTCAATTAAAGTACATCCTAGTTTTTATTGTACAGTATTGGAAGGTTGCATAAAATATTTATATTCTGTACATGCAAGGCAATGACAGGTTTACCAGCTGGTGGACTCTCTTAATGCACTGCATGTTTGACATTGGAAGGTCAAATACCATCTTCCTCTGCAGTAAGTGGAGAATACAGATTGCATTATTAATATTTCTCTGGTAGTAATGCTATATGTAGACTACACAATCAAATAATTACATAAATAAATAAATAAATAAATAAATAAATAAATAAATAAATAAACAAACAAACTGTGTGTGTGTGATTACATTTCTATAAAATATATTGCAGGAAATTCACAGAGCCAGGGGCACTGTTTTTACTGAAATAAACAACTCTGGAAACCTAATTCAATGTCTCATGGGTGCATAAAGCTTTTTGTGCTCTAAAACTGTACAGGACTCAACTGAACTTAGTGACACTATTGGTAACCATGGAGACAGTCTCACGCAGTACATTGGCATAGGGAAGATGACAACTTCGGGCAGCTTGTATCCAAACAGGCAATTTCAAAAGAGCTAGGAGGCTACTTACTTAGACTATATGAAAAGATCAATACAACATTGTTTAAGAAACAGCACACAGACCTATTGCAAAGAAGACAGAATATTTAAAAAAAACAATTCTCCTGTGAAAAATTCTTGTCCTTATGTGTTTACTCATTCCTGGCTAAGATAGGGATACTAATGATAATATTTCAGCTCTGTCCATCAATGCCATTTTAATGGTCACTGGTTGATGTTTTGCCATTAAAGAAAAAGTGGCTATATTTCTCAGAACTCAGTCAGTAATAGATTTTCATGCCAAGAAAATTATACCCTCCAAGAAAACAACCCCGTCTGTAGCAGCTGGAAGGTAAATTAGTTCCAGAGGCTGACCTGAATGCTTATGGGATTATATGTAACGGGTAAAAAATACTTGCACATTAAAACTCAATTGCTATTTTCAAGAAAAAAAGGAACAAGCTTTTAACAATTCAAGAACTTTAAAAATTATTGCAAGGATTGTTCTCCAAGGGCTGGCCAACATGATACGTCAGAAACACTTCCCCAAATGCCATCCCAAACAAAACAGCTTTAAGTGAAAAAGAACAGAATGACTTGCACTGGAAAACAGTCTTAGAAAGCTTTATTTAAAGTCTTATTGTGAGGACATTTGGAGCTTACAAGTTTTTTTCTTTTTCTAGAGCTTGTGTATTAATATGTTATCATACACATTACATATTGTTGCTGTTCACTATGTTGTAGTATTCCTTACAAAAACTTTATGTGACAGCTGCAGAATCATTAACATGTAACTTTGAGCCGATTTTGATAATGGTTCCAAGGGTGTCTGTTTCACACTAACCGGGTATTGTAGATCCCATTATGAAAAAGGACAGAGCGAGTGACCCACACACATGAATATGCAGATGTATTTTTCAAACGTAAACCAAAAAGATACATGATCAGCACTTCAATTTATGAGGCCAGTATGTCATACTGCAGAGCTGTGTTTATAATGTCACTTCCTAACAATTCCACATTCAAACTCACCACTCTGCACATCTACCTGCTGTCTGCTGTTCTGTGTCCTGGCGTTCCTGTTCCAGAGGTATGTGTCTACATTCAGCTATACATTATTCATTGTTTGTTGCTCACCTGGCTCCTCTGTTCAAAACAACTGTGAGTCATAGCCCAGCAGCTTCTGACCTGCTGGAGGCGAGGCAGGTGACTACGTCATCAGGCCACGGCTGGGAGACTATTTCTACCGAAGCTCATCTGTGCTGGTCTGTGCCTTGTCCTGCCTTATCCTCCACCACCCAGCTTTGCTTCTGACTGTTTCTCTCCCATCTGGCCTAAAAACTACCTGCTCTGGAACCACTGCACAACAACAAATGTATTAGCTTTCTTTCTGTCTTCCCCCGTACCCTACCTAAATTACTCCCACTTCCCTCAACCCTGCTTGCAGTATAGACCCTATAATTCCCAGGCTCAGTGTGAGTGAGTCTGTCTTAACCCTTTTCTTTCCCCCTTAGATATTCCCTCCCCCCCGTTTCCTGTGTAGGTGAGAGCATACAGGATTTCACCAACTCCTTGGGCTCTGTGAGAGCGAGCCCTTCACTTTAATATCCTTACCCTACCCTTCCCCTTCCCTTTATCATTATACTCCTCATCCAACTTCTCCTTGCCCCTGGCACCTTGAGCCACTCTGATCACCATTTCTCCCTGGTCACCTACTTTAGACTCCTCCATGCCTCCCAGCACCTCCCTCACATATCACATCTCCCTCCTTCCAATTTCTCCCTGCTGCAAAGTAATCAACCTGTGTTGCTTCACTCCTTCCAACCTGATTTACCTCGCCCTTACAGTCATCACCTGACCTTCCCAATCCCTGAACCTCCATCCCTTCACTCACCAATCAAATTAGGCCTCTGGAACGCACGTTCAGCCTGCAACAAGCCCGCAGCCACCTTAGATGCTTTCCTCTCCCTCCACCTTGACGTCCTTGCACTCACAGAAACATGGATCACACCACATAACACAGCCACCCCCGCTGCCCTCACCATCTTGACTGCCTCCTTTCCTCCCTCCTCCCTCTTCCCCATCCTTTCATTCTTCTAGGAAATTTCAACCTCCACCTACACTGTTCCCCCATTGCTTCTGCCCTTCTCCCTCTCACCAACTCGTTTAACCTCCTGCTTCTCCGCTCCCCCCCCAACTCACACATCTGGTAATACTCTGGACCTTATCTTCCTCTCCGGTTGTAAGGCATCATCATCCATCATAACTGCCCCTCGACCTCCCTCTGACCATTTTTTCTCCCCTCCCCTCTCCCTACCCCCTCCCTCCACCCCTTATCCTCACTCCCTGTCCTCCGCTGTAATCTCCGTACCCTAGACACTGGTTCCCTGATCTCCCTCTCTTCTTCGTTGCTTCCCCCCATCTCTGACTTCTCCTCCCTTCAACGGTACTTAGCCTCTGCCACACTATCTACTATGCTATCCTCTTCCCTTAACTCCCTAGCACCCCCATGCCCCTTATTCTCCATCAGTTAGGTCTCCTCAACCATGGCTTACCCCTTCCCTTAAAATGGAGCCTACTGCTCCCTCCTCTTCAATTTTCACTCTGCTCTGGAACTAGCCAAACACGAATACTTCCTAACCCTCATCACTCCTCTGGCCCCCATCCCCGTCAGCTCTTCTCAACCCTCAATAAGTTACTCTGTCCCCCTCCCTCATCCCAATCTCCATCCCTCCCAACCCTCACTGCTACTGATCTCTCTGATTACTTCACCACCAAAATCAGTAATATTCGCCTACACCTCCTGACTCTCTCCAGACTAGTCCCCACCCCCAGCTTCCCATTCCACCTCCACTTGC
This sequence comes from Acipenser oxyrinchus oxyrinchus, assembly GCA_030684275.1. Taxonomy (NCBI): domain Eukaryota; kingdom Metazoa; phylum Chordata; class Actinopteri; order Acipenseriformes; family Acipenseridae; genus Acipenser; species Acipenser oxyrinchus. Next base: position 15,829,284 of record CM060247.1, read on the forward strand.
TCCTAATGCCTTCTTTATTGCTTTCCTCCCCACATCCTTACCTGAACTCTCCTCCATCATTGCCAAGGCCCACCCTACCTCTTCCCCTTGGACCCTGTCCCTGCCTCCCTCATACCCCCACTCCTCCCTTACCTAGTCTCCCTCTTTAACTCCTCTCTTTCCACTGGTAACTGTCCTGCCATCTTCAAATCAGCTACCATCATCCCTCTGTTAAAAAAAACGTCTCTCGACCCTGCCTGCTCTGTTTATTACCGCCCAATCGCTATCCTCCCATATTTCTCTAAGCTCCTTGAGCGTCTAGTCCACTCGCACATATCACACTACATATCCGCCAATTCACTTTACCCCGATTTCAATCTGGCTTCCATCCCTCCCATTCCACTGAGACCGCCCTCCTCACTGTCCAGAATCATCTGGCCAACTCCTCCCATGCTGGCATCTCTTCAATTCTCATTCTCCTTGCCACCAAAATGACAACCCTGTTTCTGTAAAACATTGATATCCTAGGGGCTCTCGAGTGGCGCATCTGGTAAAGGCACTCCGCGTGGAGTGCAGGATGCGCCCTATAACCTGGAGATTGCTGGTTTGAGTCCAGGCTATTCCACTGCCGACCATGGACGGGAGTTCCCAGGGGGCAGGGCACAATTAGCCGAGCGCCGCCCGAGGGGGGAGGGGCTTAGGTCAGCCAGGGTGTCCTTGGTTCACCGCGCACCAGCGACCCCTGTAGATTGGCCGGGCGCCTGCAGGCCCGCCTGTAAGTTGCCCAGAGTTGCGTGGTCCTCCGACGCTATAGCTCTGAGGTGACTGCATGGCGGGCCTGCAGAGTGAAAACAAGCGGACAGCTGACGGTACACGTTTTGGAGGACGCGTGTGTCCGTCTTCGTCCCTCCCGAGTAAGTGCGGGGGTGGCAGTGGTGAGCCGGGTTGAAATAAACAATAATTGGGCTTACCAAATTGGGGAGAAAATAAGAAAAATAATTGATGATTCCAAATTTAAAAAAAACAACAAAAAAAAACATTGATATCTTGTCAGTTAAGAAAAGGCGTAATGCAAAGCTTGTTTTAACGTTATCTTTATTACGCCGGCTAGATACCTGTGCTTACAACTGTATTGTCATATTTTCTATATTTTGTTTAGATTCTCAAATTAATAAATCGATACCCGGGTAGTAAAAAGAGACCCGGGTAGGATCAGGTAATTCGGGTACCTGTGCCGACCTCGAACAAGAACACAACATTTCTATCTTTAAAATAAATACTGAAAACTGTGTTCAGTTAGCATTACAGTGAATGAAGTAATGCTTCCCTATTCATTTCAATGGAAGCGAAACAAACTGTGTTGAAATAATAGTAACAGAGTTAGTTTTATGGGTTAGGTTTGTGGGTAGGGGTTAGGTTTAAGGGTAGGATTAGGTTTAAGGGTAGAGGTTAGCTTCAGGGTTAGGTTTCGTGGTATGTTTAGAGGTTAGGGGCAGAGATTAGGTTTAGGGGTAGGGGTAGAAGGTTAGGGTTAGGGGTTATGTTTAGGGGTAGGGGTAAGGGTTAAGGGTTAGACTTAGGGATTATGTTTAGGGGTTAGGTGTAAGTTGCATATTATGGTGTTAGTAATTGTAAATGAGGTAAGGTGAATGAAGGAGTAACGTAATGTTTAGTTCGGTTTTTGGATAAAGAATTTAAAAAGTTGTATGTATTTTGATGGTACAACTATATTTTGTTTTACTATATTTTTGTAAATAACTTTTTTTTTTTCCACGTTTTTTAATAATTTTATTAATATAATAAAGGTAATTTGGTAGAATTGTGTTTTTGAGTCTTACGTTCTTTTGTATTCTCTATTATTTGTTTATTTAGCAGACACCTTTATCCAGACTTACAGAGACTAGAGTGTGTGAACTATGCATCTGCTGCAGAGTCACTAACAACAACGTCTCACCCGAAAGATGGAGCACAAGGAGGTTAAGTGACTTGCCCAGGGTCACACAATGAGTCAGTGGCTGAGCTGGGATTTGAACCAGGGATCTCCTGGTTACAAGCCCTTTTCTTTAACCACTGGACCACACAGCCTCCTCTAGTGGCCTCTCGTGGCTACCACATCTGACACTCACCGCCCTCAACTGAAAGGTAATATGCAGTAATGTTTTCACCTATACTTCACAAATAAATGTTTAATTTCTGTATTTTCCCCACTTTCTTATTCTTAAAATGACCCATTAAAGCTTAACGAGAAAAACAAATTGGCAGAATGTTCTATCTGAGTGAGAGTTAAGTGTGCTGTACCCACGGTACCTTTTCACATGAAATGTTAAAACGACCCCTTTTTTAAAACACTAATTTGTTTCCTTTTTTCTTTTTTATTACATGGATGCATGCTCCACCAGATCACACTCCAGTAAGTATATTTTTGGTTTCCCTTACTATCAATGCTGTTTTTAGTTCTGCTTGAATTTAATGTGGTTGTTTAATTTAGGAGCTTAGCTATAAGTGCGGAAGCACTGGCAGCCTCTCACAGCTTTAAACAGATTTGTGATTTGCTTTCCCCTGGGTGTTTAAAAAAATAAATAAATAGCGCAGGGGATTGCTCAGCCCATAAGCTTGGTTATGCATTCGGGAGGCCGTGATTGGGAATACCCAGAGACGCTGGCTGAGCAGTGTAAACATAGACCAGGTAAGAACGCCAGTGGTTGGAGCGAGAGAACAAAATAGGCAAGCACAGCTGAGGAAGACAGCCAGCCTAGAGAAAGAAAATAATATATCAAATAAATTGTTACGTATCCGAGGGAACGTGTATGAGTAGAAGGGGAACCTTGGCCACCACAGTGTATAGTGCATAACAGCGTAGGACGGAGACCCGAGCTGACCGGATTAGCGGCAATGGGGGCACTGCGTAAGCAGCAACTTTATTTTGTAGTTTTATTACTGTGTTTTATTTTCCTTTTTCTTTCGCCTTTTGTTATTTATTATTTCAGAGAACCTGTGAGTGTGCCAGCATTTAACTGTTTACCAGTATTGGTATTACTGTGGTCTTGTTTACCGTTGCCGGTATTCAGGCAACGGACAACAGCGCCCTCTGCAGGCTAAAAGAAAGTACAGAAAATAATAAAACTGGGCACCATTGCGGTGTTTTCAATTATAAAATTCTGTACTGTGTTTAAAAGTTGTTAAACAAGCAGAAATAATATTGCAGAAATCTGTGTTAGTCTAAATGAAATGATCCAGCAAGAACACTGACCTAATGTAAAAACCCCAATGGAGCCCCTTAGAATGTGCTTGTAGCAAAAGTCTCTTATCAGCAGAACAGCTTAACTCAGACAGGGGGCTATCTAAGAATGTACCAATATCTTCTTTGTACCACAAGGATGTATTTTAGCAAGCAAGGCTAAATTTACTGACATGAACCAATACTTTAACTTAAAGACAGGTTGGCTGTTTATTCTTATCTAAGGGGAGTGATGGAGCTTCAAGGTACCAGAAATATATATTTTAAACCAAGGCCGGACTAAGTGACAGAACAGGTGCTTTAAATCAGGAACACCTCATCTTTATAATATTTATCTTATAAGTAATACGAACTTTATGGTACCTGAAAAATATATTATTAGTTTTAGAGATGACTGCATATATTCTGGGTTTAGAAACATAGGGGAAAAGCCTGGTACTGCACATTATTCATTTTAAGGAGTAGCCTGGCATTATAAATTAAATTATTAATTTTAGAGATTAAAGGCCTTCCAAAAAAAACAGATGTTTTGAGTTTTAATCATCCCTTGAAGATCTCTTTGTGAAGCTAACTGCTGGGGCCGGTTGTACTAACGAGATCAAAAAACAGGATCGGATCCGGGCTCACTGGAGCCGGATCATGAAAAGGCATTGTACTAAGCAGATCAGGATCAAGCACCACTGATCCGATCCTGGAGCTGCGCAGCCGTAACTGACCAATGAGAAGTGAATGCGCGTGGCGCAGAGATTGAAGAATCCAAATGTCAGAAAATGAAGTGCGTTTAATTTAAACGACATGAATCAGAAGCAACTACTGTACATGTATAATTTAAAACTTCAGCGATTCTATAAAAAACAGATTGAGTATATTAATACCGGTATCTGGTTTTGTTTTGTTTTTTAACTTCTGAAATGTTTTAATAAATGTTACCGTAATCACGGCCGTGTGTATTTTCTGATGGACACACAGATATTTTACAGCGGTATAGCCTCCATACACACAAATGTCTAGCTGCAGCGTTGGTTCAGGCAAATTATCAACACATTTTGAGCAAATGTAATCAAGTGCTGACAGACAGCTGCAACTGGAAAATGTGGCGCACAGGGGGAGATTGAAGCTGTGAAAAGGTAAGCTTAAGTTATTGATATGCATTTTAAAAAAAAACTACAACGTTAAATCGAATTATTGATTTAATTGTAATCGATACCATGAGAACGCCAGTATGACTTTGTCAACACAGAAAACATAGAAATATTATTTATGAAGCCTCATTACGCAGTCAGGTCTATTTTTTTCTGTAGCTATATGGCGAAAATGTCAGATATAGCTAAACACAAACAAATATTGTACAAAGTTTTTTTTTTCTTTTTTTCTCATTGATATTATCTTAATACCGTACGGTTACAGCTACTTTTAAATGCATTGTTGCTTAATGTTTTCTAAAACGTTAAATCATCTCTGTTTCAATCTATGTTTAGTTCCTCAATTTTTCAAAAGTGGGATCAAGTTCTGATCCTGCTCAAAAGCAAGATCAGGTTTGAGCTCAGATTGAGCACTGATCCATTAGTGCAACACAACTAGGATCAATATCAACATCTGTGCCTGGACCCGGGATCGGATCCCTTTAGTACAACCGGCCCCTGAGCCCGGATCCGGGATCGGATCCTGTTAGTACAACCGGCCCCTGGTGTTGTATTCTGAGCCTTTAGTTTGGTAAGCATAATTTTGTATTTGTATCTCACCTATATTGAAGCATAAGGTTATAAGGATAGGATTCTTATATTTAGCTTTAGAGAGGTTGTTATGTTGTCTGCTTTAGGTTAGTTTGGGGTTATTTTAGCTTAACAAAAAGTATGTGTTGTAACCATATTGCTTTATAGTATTGATGATGTTAGTTTGCAGACCGCCCGGGTTGTCTATGAGCTTGGATTCGACATCAATCTGCGATCACTCGATCCATCGTTAATAAACCAAAAGGAGTAAATATATACACTCTGATTCGCTAAACTATAAATAAACTGAGTCAGTGTGATTACTCTTGTTTGACGGTTGTCTGGGTACGTTAAAATCTGTACGCCAGTACACAAACTATCCACTTATGGGAGTTTAAACCATCTATTTGTCCTCCTGATTGCCTCCCCTGATTCTATTAGAGAATAAAAGAAGTGCACGAATGTGACAGTGCAGAACACCAGGTGAAAACCATTCTTTACATATGCCATATTTTTTGTGACCGCTAGTCCTACTTTACGTCAGCTAAACACGTTTTTTGGCAGCAATATCAGTTGTTTTGCAGCCGCAAATCACTTTGCATGTTTTCTTACATCAGCCCTTTAGTGTTTAGCAACATCTAATTATATTATTATTTGTTTATTTAGCAGACGCCTTTATCCAAGACAACTTACAGAGACTAGGGTGTGTGAACTATGCATCAGCTACAGAGTCACTTAAAATTACGTCTCACCCGAAAGACGGAGCACAAGGTTAAGTGACTTGCTCAGGGTCACACAATGAGTCAGTGGCTGAGGTGGGATTTGAACCAGGGACCTCCTGGTTACAAGCCCTTTTCTTTAATATATATATATATATATATATATATATATATATATATATATATATATTGTAACACAGCAGGGAGGGGGTTAATATCCTCCCTGCAGAAAGCATGTGCATATGCACATGTTGTTAAATTGTTTTATTATTGGTTATTGTTTAATTATCACCCGCACCTGGCAACTATTGTCAATTAATGCCAGGTGTAGGGTATATAATAGAAGCAGCCAGTCTGTTCCTGGCTGCTGAGTAGAAGGAGGCAGATAGCGTGCTCTGTCTCCAAGCAGTCATACGACAGGTAAACGGCTTAGCCGTCCTGCGAGCTAGTCAGGGACCTGCATAAAGTGTTTAGTTAATGCTCAAAACGGAGCTAGGTGTTTTGTTTCGTTTTGTTTATTTATTTTTGTGTATATTAAAATTAGCGCATAAGCGCTTGAAAATCCATTTCTTGTGTCCTGGGTCCTGCTTTTAAAGGGGCAACGAACCAGAGTGAGTGCCGGCCGGGTTACATATATATATATATATATATATATATATATATATATATATATATTCAGGGACAGGAGGCTGTTGTGGTCTAGTGGTTATATACTGTATGTATAAAGTAATTTTATTTTTAACAGCCATCTTTGTTTTGGCTATTCTTCAAAGGTTGATTGCTTCAATGCATTTAATTTCCTGTTCCAGAATGTAGTTCACTTCCTCCTAAATGCATACGCCATAATACTGTTCCACAAGTATAGATTCAACAATACATGTAATGTAATATTTTGCAAGTCTCAATTTAACATTTCACTGGTTTTAGTAATTGCCCAGATGCCCTATTTGGAGTCTCATGTAGCTGGCTACCCAGTAGCATGTGCTTTGCTTACATGAAGCTTTTCCATTTGGATTTGTTTTCTGAGAACTTACACAATCTAATGAAAAAACAGATGTCTTATTGCTTTTAATTATATTATTAGTATAAATGTATATGTTATATCACTATGTGTAATAAGATGAATAGGCTTTTTTTGTTTTTCCCCAAATGCTTTCATGAAGAAAACTTTCAAGGCATAGAGATTTTAATCCTTGTTTTCTGTTCAATCCCCAAGTATAGGACAGAATATAGCTCTGACCATTTAAGATCACGGAAGGATAGTGCTGCTTGGTGGGGGCCATTTCATATACATTCAAAAATAAAAGAAGCAGTTAGATGAAGGTAAAACCATGCCTTTACTTCAGAAAGACAATATTACAACCATGTGAAACTAGGCAATATGTTATTGATCTACAGTATAGTGGTTATTGGCTTTAACTCTCATACCACTGAGTATGCAGGTTTTTTCTGAAATGCCAGATTGATTGCTGCCTGACAGATAGATTGCACCCTGAAGTGAGGGGACCTCACCAGTGCTGAAGGCTTGTTAAAATAAAGCGCTTCTAATGATAGAATTACATTCCGCACTCTGTATAAATGCAAATCTGCAAATCTCTGTATAATTTATAGGAGGCTGTGTGGTCCAGTGGTTAAAGAAAAAGGGCTTATAACCAGGAGGTCCCCGGTTCAAATCCCACCTCAGCCACTGACTCATTGTGTGACCCTGAGCAAGTCACTTAACCTCCTTGTGCGCCGTCTATCGGGTGAGACGTAATTGTAAGTGACTCTGCAGCTGATGCATAGTTCACACACCCTAGTCTCTGTAAGTCGCCTTGGATAAACGCGTCTGCTAAATAAACAAATAATAATAAAAGACAGAAGCAGATAGTTTGACTTTTGAATCTTCGTGATTTCAGAGAAGCAACTAAAATTAGTCTTTTGTGTAGATCAAAGTCAAAGTGGATTACATGAGTGTTCATCAAAGCAACTGGTAAATTGTATAGCAGATCTATGTATATAACCCAACTGTATAAATGGGTAATTGTATGTAAAAAATAATGTAATTGTATGTAAAACTAATGTGATATCTTGTAACAATTGTAAGTCGCCCTGGATAAGGGCGTCTGCTAATAAATAAATAAATTAATTAAATAAATATATACACATATACAGTAATCCTTCACATTTCCGCCCTAACCGTTTATCTGCCATGATCAAGCTCTTCAGCAACGTCACCCACATGTACAACGCTAATGCAAAATGGCTACAGAAAAGCGAGTTGCATTTACAATTGAAAGTTCTTTGTTTTGTTTTTTTCGTAAACCTATGCATTTTGCTACTGTGTAAATTACCCGAAACTAATTTAAGTGTATACAGCACTGTGGCAGGACAGGAGCACTGCGCATGGAGGGTTTTATGTGTAAATGTATTTTGTAAATAGTGTGTATTTATTTTAATTAATTTAATTAATGAAGTAATTCTGTGAGAGCCTGCCTGCTGTGTGTGATTACCAGGAGTGGAATCTAATCAGCAGACAGGTGTGTTCCAGCGGGGTGTCAGGTATAAAAAGGTTCCATTTATTCTCTCAGGGCTGCTGCAAAGCCGTGTGTATGTGAGAGAGAGAGAGAGAGAGAGAGAGAGAGAGAGAGAGAGAGAGAGAGAGAGAGAGAGGGAGGGAGGGAGGAGAGGGAGGGAGGGAGGGAGAGGGAGGGAGAGAGGGAGAGGAGAGGGAGGGAGGGAGGGAGGGAGAGGGAGGGAGAGGGAGGGAGGGAGGGAGGGAGATGGAGAGGGAGAGAGGGAGAGTTAGAGTTGGATACAGAAGAATGAGTAAGCAAGTCGAGACCAGCGACAGCCAGGCAAGTAGCCGGAGTCCGTATTTTACTGAACAAAGAACATTAGTTCAGAGATTGTAGATCCCACCATAGTTTGTGTACACTGTGTTGTATGTACTCCGTGCGTTGCCATTGCTGGTAGTGTCACATGAGCTGCTCAGTGTGTTGATATGTAAATAAATCCTGTTTGCCTGCGGGGCGTATCAGCTTCAACCTCTGTCTCGATCTCCTGCCTGTCACTCAGCAGCAAATGCACGCACACCCACACAGCAGACGGCTACCCTGTCACAAGCATTAATACCCTGTATCTTTCTTAACAAGGGATCTAGGGGAGCTCCCTAATAAAAGTTGAATCTCAAAACAATAATTGAAAACCAGATTCATTTAACCGACTTTTCATATCTGCCCTTACTCTGGTCCCACCGCAGTCTGATATGTGACGGACTACTGTGTATTTATGTATATATATATATATATATATATATATATATATATATATATATATATATATATATATATATATATATATATATATATATATACAGTGCATTGCAAAAGTATTCAGACCCCTGACCAATTCTCTCATATTGCTGAATTACAAATGGTACATTGAAATTTCGTTCTGTTTGATATTTTATTTTAAAACACTGAAACTCAAAATCAATTATTGTAAGGTGACATTGGTTTTATGTTGGGAAATATTTTTAAGAAAAATAAAAAACTGAAATATCTTGCTTGCATAAGTATTCAACCCCTGTGCTGTGGAAGCTCCCAGTTTACACCGATGAAAGAAATTGCCCTAACGAGGACACAATTACCTTACCATTGGCCTCCACCTGTGAACCATTAAAGTTGCTGTCACATTTTCTGGATAAAAACCCCACTGTTGAAGGATCATTGGTCAGGCTGTGAATCTGAAGGAAAATGAAGACCAAAGAGCATTCTACAGAAGTTATAGATAAAGTAATACAAATGCATAGATTAGGGAAAGGGAACAAAATAATATTATTATTATTTCTTAGCAGACGCCCTTATCCAGGGCGACTTACAATTGTAAGCAAATACATTTCAAGTGTTAATATCCAAGTGTTTGGATATCCCAGTGAGCACAGTTGGATCAATAATCAGGAAGTGGAAGCTGCATCACACCACCCAGGCACTGCCAAGAAAAGGCCGTCCCTCAAAACTCAGCGCTCAAACAAGGAGACTTGTGAGAGAAGCCACAGAGAGGCCAACAATCACTTTGAAGGAGCTACAGAGTTCAGTGGCTGGGAGTGGAGTAATGGTGCACCAGTCAACCATATCAAGAGCTCTGCATAACACTGGCCTGTATGGGAGGGTGGCAAGAAAGAAGCTGTTACTCAAAAAGTACCATCTGAAAGCACGTATGGAGTTTGCCAGAAAGCATGAGACTGACCCAGCTGCGATGTGGGAAAAGGTTTTGTGGTCAGATGAGACCAAGATAGAGCTTTTTGGCCAAAACTCAAAGCTATGTGTGGCGCAACCCTAACACTGCCAATGCCTCAAGACACACCATCCCTACAGTGAACTATGGTGGTGGCAGCATCATGCACTGTATATGCTTGTTAACATTGAAGGAAGAATGGATACAGGGAAATACTGCAAGAGAACCTGCTTCAGTCCGCTAAAAAACTGAAGCTTGGGAGGAAATTCACCTTTCAGCAGGACAATGATCCCAAGCACAAGGCCAAAGCAACATTGGAGTGGCTCAAGAACAAAAAGGTGAATGTCCTACAGTGGCCCAGTCAAAGTTCTGATCTCAATCCCATTGAGAAGCTGTGGCGCTATTTGAAAATTGCGGTCCAGAAGCGTCGTTCAACCAACCTTCACAACCTGGAGCAAGTCTGCCAAGAAGAATGGGCCAAAATCACTCCAACACTGTGTGCAAAGATGGCTTAGCCATCCTGCAAGTTAAGCAGGGAATAACCTGTGTAGTAAGTACTCCAAAACGGAGTTAGGTTTTTGTTTTTCTGTATTGTTTATTTTTGTGTTGATTAAAAAAATAGCGCAACCGCGCTTTTAAACTCCATTTCTCTGTCCTGGGTCGTAATTTTAAAGGGGCACGAACCTGTGAGTGCTACGGATCCTTCACAATATATATAATCGTCCAAGAAGTATAGCTGCAAGCTGAAAAAATAAATTATAGACATAAAATAGTAGCTATGTAGTATATATTTGATATATGACAATATATTGGATATATTGTGAAAAGTGTTGAATTTAAATCAAGGGAAGTAATGTTAAAACTTTACAATGCATCAGTAAGACCTCATCTAGAATATTGTGTTCAGTTCTGGTCACCTTGTTACAAAAGGGATATTGCTGCTCTAGAAAGAGTGCAAAGAAGAGCGACCAGAATTATCCCCGGGTTTAAAAGGCATGTCGTATGCAGACAGGCTAAAAGAACTGAATCTATTCAGTCTTGAACAAAGAAGACTACGCGGCGATCTGATTCAAGCATTCAAAATTCTAAAAGTTGTTGACAATGTCGACCCAGGGGACTGTTTCGACCTGAAAAAAGAAACAAGGACCAGGGGTCACAAATGGAGATTAGATAAAGGGGCATTCAGAACAGAAAATAGGATGCACTTTTTTACACAAAGAATTGTGAGGGTCTGGAACCAACTCCCCAGTAATGTTGTTGAAGCTGACACCCTGGGATCCTTCAAGAAGCTGCTTGATGAGATTCTGGGATCAATAAGCTACTAACAACCAAACGAGCAAGATGGGCTGAATGGCCTCCTCTCGTTTGTAAACTTTCTTATGTTCTTATGTTCTATATTATATTGATAACATTGTATGTGGTTGATAAGATAATACAAATAAGTACTTGGTAAAATGTATTTTATGGCCTTTTAATTGTACTTGTCAGCAATAACTTTCATATATATATACTGTATAAAGTAGTATACATCTGAATAAATAAGAACTGTACAAACATCTCTTTTGTAAAAACAAAGTTAAAAGTTAATCTCATATAGGTATGTTCTGTTTCGATAGCTGGATGATAAACTCTGGTGCCTGATAGCTCTGCACATTGTCAGTGTCTCTCAAAGGGGCTATTGGAAATGGTATTGATCTATATAGATGGCTACTTGTCATGCAGAATGCTGCAGTCTGTAAATTACACATTTTGCTTTCAGTATACATTTATACAATATTAAATGGGGAGCAAAGAACAATAACCTTTATATCCCATAGGCAGGTAAACAAAGTGTGTGTGTGTGTCTGTCTGTCTGTGTGTGTGTGTCTGCATGTGTGTCTGTCTGTCTGTGTGTGTGTCTGTGTGTGTGTGTGTGTGTCTGTCTGTCTGTGTGTGTGTGTCTGTCTGTCTGTCTGTCTGTCTGTGTGTGTGTCTGTATGTGTGTCTGTCTGTCTGTGTGTGTGTGTGTGTGTGTCTGTGTCTGTGTGTCTATGTGTGTGTGTGTGTCTGTATGTGTGTGTGTGTCTGTCTGTCTGTGTGTGTGTGTGTCTGTCTGTGTGTGTGTGTCTGTCTGTCTGTGTGTCTGTATGTGTGTCTGTCTGTCTCTGTGTGTGTCTGTCTGTGTGTCTGTATGTGTCTGTATGTGTGCGTGTCTGTCTGTATGTGTGTGTGTGTGTGTGTGTGTGTGGACTCTTATCAACCCCTGAAAACATTGCACTACCAAGACATCTTATGTGTGTGTGTCTGTATGTGTGTGTATGTGTGTCTGTCTGTCTGTCTGTCTCTGTGTGTGTCTGTCTGTGTGTGTGTGTGTGTCTGTATGTGTGTCTGTCTGTCTGTGTGTGTGTGTCTGTGTGTCTGTATGTGTCTGTATGTGTGTGTGTCTGTCTGTCTGTCTGTGTGTGTCTGTCTGTCTGTCTGTCTGTGTGTGTGTCTGTATGTGTGTCTGTCTGTCTGTGTGTGTGTGTGTGTGTCTGTGTGTCTATGTGTGTGTGTGTGTCTGTATGTGTGTGTGTGTCTGTCTGTCTCTGTGTGTGTGTGTCTGTCTGTGTGTGTGTGTCTGTCTGTCTGTGTGTCTGTATGTGTGTCTGTCTGTCTGTGTGTGTGTCTGTCTGTGTGTCTGTATGTGTCTGTATGTGTGCGTGTCTGTCTGTATGTGTGTGTGTGTGTGTGTGTGTGTGGACTCTTATCAACCCCTGAAAACATTGCACTACCCAGACATCTTATGTGTGTGTGTCTGTATGTGTGTGTATGTGTGTCTGTCTGTCTGTCTGTCTCTGTGTGTGTCTGTCTGTGTGTGTGTGTGTGTCTGTATGTGTGTCTGTCTGTCTGTGTGTGTGTGTCTGTGTGTCTGTATGTGTCTGTATGTGTGTGTGTCTGTCTGTATGTGTGTGTGTGTGTGTGTGTGTGTGTGTGGACTCTTATCAACCCCTGAAAACATTGCACTACCCAGACATCTTATGAACTCTATCAGAAGTTTATGAGTATCTAGAGAAAACAGGGACGTTGCAATTTTTTTTGTGTTTGTTTTACAATGCTCTCTGTTAGTGTTTAAAGAGGCCATTAGTACTGTGTCCTGTTTCCTGTCACTGATTTGCAATTCTACATCCATGCCTCTAACAGATTTGAAATGCATAAGTTCAAATAACACAACTAGTTACAAACTCAAGAAATATACAAAATCAAAGTGCACTTACAGAGACAACAGCTACCAGGACCTCCATGCCTCCAGTGCTCAAGGTAATGTAAGGGATCTGATTACTGTCCATGCCCGCTTCTTTGAGGATGTTGTTTGTGTAAAACCAAATCTGGAACAAAAATAATGAAAATAAATGTTTCCAGCTGTTTCCTACCTAGGGTGATGTATTGATTCCATCTCTAAATACAGTAAGAATATGATCGTAAAACGGCAGGGTTATACATTTTAAAGTGATGCTATGAAGATGCAATTGTTCATATTACCCCTTTTGGGCCCAAGCTATTTTCACTCATTCCCAAAATAGTCTTTTCAAGTGTGTGTAACTTTCTCTGCTGTTTTTAAATGCAATACAATGAATTATAAATGAGGGCTTCTGTTTTTTCGGAGGGATATTACCCAACTGCATTGGGAATTTTTTTTCTTTTTTCGAAGTTTTTTTTTTTCCCCCCACAGGGAAAGGGGTCAAGTCAACTTGAATTGAGTAAGAATTTCCAGTGTTTTTCTGGTGCTTATTGGATAAACACGGATTTATTTTTTTGTATCTAGTGGTTTTTTTTATCATTTTTTTATCTGTTAAAAATGAAAATAAGAAGTCCTAATTATATTGCGTTCCGGGGTCATGTGAAATACTGTCTGCTGTGCATGCTCAGTGGAGAGCTATATCATATCTAAGCCACATGCTTGTAATTAAATAGTGCCCGGTGGAAACAGGCACTTGAATCTGTATTCAGTGTAGTGAAGTTATGGTCATTTCTATGCTTTGTTTGAATAGTATATTTTAGAGAGCCTAATTTAATTCAGTTAGAAATAAATCAAGTACAAAAAAACAATTATAAACAATTATAAAGGGCTACTGTAATGGCATTATGGAGCAAATGGGAGCCACGACCCTATCGTGTTATAATTGATTCCGCATTATAACAAGGAGTGTCATAATGGGTGAGCACTGTGTGTGCGTGTATAATATACTGTATATACTGTATATATATATATACAGTACCAGTCAAAAGTTTGAGTACATCTGCTTGAAACCAGGTTTTTCATGATTATCTATGCTTTTAACTGTATAAACTTGTCTATAAACACTTAATATTTCATTATGTGATACATGTACTTATATAAGCTGATAAAATGAATTGCATTAAAAAAATGTTATTTTTAAATGAAAATGTAAATCTTGTCAATTTCAATGAAATGGTCACCCAAAGCAAGGGGATTTCAGTCTGAAGCCCAAGTCAGTTAAAAGTCTGAAATGTGTATAACACGGTGTTAGAACACTGGCTTAAGTATAAAAGTGTCTTTGTTAGATGTTCTCCGAGTTAACTAGCATGTTAGCTAATTAACCTTTTGTTAACAGGTGAGGGTCCATAAAAAACTATAAATATAGGTAGCATAGGCACAAGTTTGTCATTCCTGAATGTAAGGGAGCAGAAAATGGCAAAATACGCTCAGTTAAGCAAAGAAAAAAAGACAGTCTGTAATTACTTTAAGAAATGAAGGTCAATCTTTAAGACAAATCGCAAGAACTTTGCAAGTGTCTGTAACTGCTGTGGCCAAGACCATCAAACGATTTGAAGAAACTGGCACTCATGAGGACCGAACAAGGTCAGGCAGGCCAAGGGTGACCTCAGAATCAGAGAACAAGTTCATTCGAGTCACAAGTCAGCGAAACCGGCGATTAATTGCCCCTGAAATACAAGCTCAGCTAAATGCTACTAGAAGTACAGATGTTTCAACATCAACTGTTCAGAGGAGATTGCGTGAAGCTGGCCTAACTGGAAGAATTGCTGCAAAGAAACCATTGTTAAGAGTGCAGAATAAGAGGAAGAGACTTGTCTGGGCCAAAAAACACAGAAACTGGACGTTTGAGGAGTGGAAGTCGGTCTTATGGACAGATGAGTCAAAATTTGAAATATCTGGGTCCAACCGCCGAGTATTTGTAAGACGCAGAGATGGTGAGCGCATGAGTTCTGCATGTGTGGTTCCCACTGTCAAGCATGGAGGAGGCAGTGTCATGGTCTGGGGTTGCTTTGCTGGTGACAGAGTTGGTGATCTTTACCAAGTCCATGGCAAGCTCAACCAGCATGGCTATCATAGCATACTTCAGAGGCATGCCATTCCATCAGGATTAAGGCTAGTTGGGCAGTCCTTCTTTCTTCAGCAAAATAATGACCCGAAACACACCTCAAAGTTGTGCAAGAACTATCTGGCGAAGAAGGAAAGTGAAGGACAACTCAATCTAATGACCTGGCCTGCCCAGTCCAGACCTCAATCCCACAGAACCTGTATGGGACGAACTGGAAAGAGTCAAAGCAAAGCTACCCACAAGTGCCCTAGATCTCTGCAGAAGAGCTGGGAAGACATGTCGGGTGATTTCCTGCTGAAACTTGTTAACCGAATGTCTTGTGTTTGTGAGGCTGTTATTAAGGCAAAGGATGGCTATTTTGAGGAATCCAAGATTTAGAGAAAAGTTTCAATTTTCTTGAACATTGCTTTGATACTCCTTATGTTTTGTTTTGTATATTGTAACTTGTGTTTTCATTTTCAAGTATTTACAGAAACGTATACGACGTAAAACATTGTCAATTATAAAAAAAAAAACCTAGTTTCCAGCAAGTGTACTCAAACTTTTGACTGGTACTGTATATATATATATATATATATATATATATATATATACTACCGGTCAAAAGTTTTAGAACACGTCCATTTTTCCAGTTTTTATTGAAATTTACGCAGTTTAATGTCTCAATGTACTCTGAAATTAAAGCATAGAACAAATAAACAATTGGAGATAAAAAAGAAATCATGGAATCGTTTTGTTTAACAAAATTTAATCTAAATTTTTGACTCATCAAAGTAGCCACCTTTTGCAGATATAACAGCCGAACACACTCGTGGCATTCTTTCTACAATGGAAATCAAATATTGTTCTTGCAAATGTGTTGCACTTGTAGGTTGCTTTGCTTTCACCCTTCTGTCCAGTTCATCCCAAACCAGCTTGATGGGGTTTAAGTCTGGAGACTGTGCTGGCCATTCCATGATTTGAAGCCTACCGTCTTGTTCTTTTCTTCTAAGGTAGTTCTGACATAGCCTGGAGGTATGTTTTGGGTCATTATCTTGTTGTAGGATGAACCCCTGACCAACTAGGCGTATACCAGAGGGTATTGCATGGTGCTGCAAAATGTTGTGGTAGCCGTTTTGGTTCAGGGTGCCACTCACTCTGTGCAAGTCGCCGACTCTGGATCCAGCAAAAGAGCCCCAGACCATCACGCTTCCTCCTCCATGTTTGACAGTTGGTGTCACACACCGAGGAACCATCCTTTTGCCTACTCGACGGCGTACAAAAACCCTGCGTGATGAACCGAAGATTTCAAATTTTGATTCATCGGTCCATAAGACCTTCTTCCAGTCTTCAGTAGTCCACTGGCGGTGCTTCATGGCCCAGGCAAGCCGCTTTTTCTTATTTTGCCATCTTAGCAATGGCTTTCTTACTTCCACCCGACCTGTCAAACCTGCAGCTTGAAGTCTTCTCTTCACAGTTGAAACTGAGACTTGCTTACTTTGACCAGTGTTAAGCTGTGCTTGAAGCTGTTGTCCTGTGAGCCGCCTATCACGCAAGCTATTGACTCTCGGAAACTTGTCTTCTGATTCTGTTGTGGCTTTGGGTCTGCCAGACCTCTTCCTGTCAGAGTTTCCTCCAGTTTCCAAGTGCCTTTTGATGGTGTAGGAAACTGTACTCACTGACACCTTGGCTTTCTTTGCAATTTCTCTAAAGGAAAGACCTACACTTTTAAGGGTTATAATGGTCTGTCTGTCTTCCTTTGTTAATTGCCTTTTTCTCGCCATTATGATAGCAATATACTACTTCCTGCAGTACAATACTGTCCAAATAATGCTTAAGAGGGTGTAGTAACACAGTCTGTTCCAACACTGCTTTTATACAGACAGAGGGTTTGTAAGTAATCAACAAAAGTTGGGACACCTGTAGGAATTGTTAGCATCAACTTTCAAGGCTTAATGTACTTCCATTGCTGCAGAACAGCTGTAAGTTGTTAACCCATTACTTGTTTCCTGAAGAAGGCCCTTTTGTATAATTCTGAAATTTACATTATTTTTCAGTTTTTGGTAACCTAAACTTTTTTTTTAACCTCTGGCAGTTTACCGCTTACCTTTGTACCATTTCAGGTTATTCACTGGACTTGAACTGCTTAAATTTCAATAAAAACTGGAAAAATGGGGGTGTTCTAAAACTTTTGACCGGTAGTGTATATATATATATATATATATATATATATATATATATATATATATATATATATATATATATATATATATATATATATATATATGTGAGCCAGCTCACAGATTCACCAGCAGGAGGCGTTCATGGCAGGCTAGGAACAAGCCCACAGGTGTGGCAGATAATACAATGATAGACCTGTGGTCAGCATACTTGCCTGCCATGACGTCAAGGAGTTAACGGGTAAACAGGCTGCAGGTGTGGTTAGGTAGGGGACCAAGGTGGTACCATGGTTAATTCCCATTAGCCTAAATTGGCCCGCACCTGTAGCCTGTAACCATCCAATTGCCAGATGGTGCAGCACCCTTTAAAAGAAAGCCTTCCCAGCCAGTCAAGGTTGGCTTCTAACCAGTGAGCAGCGTGAGGTTATCCACAACCAAGACGGACCGTCAATATAAAACAGAAGCTGAAGCCAACAACCAACCTGGTAAAACCCTGGAACAAAGTAACTGGATGTGGTGAACGGTCCAGTTAGTTTACATTTTGTTTTTTGGGTTATACAAATCCTGTTTGAACTGTTTGTTTTTACATCGCATCTCACAGCGAGAATGATATTTTCTGTTGTGAAGTAAGCGAGGAAGTTTATTTTTGTGTTTTTGTGAAGTTTATTAAACAAACTTGGATTGGAAACTATTGTCTGCTTTGTCTGTGTGCACCCACACGCCCACATATATATATATATATATATATATATATATATATATATATATATATATATATATATATATATATATATATATAATTATTATTTATTTCTTAGCAGATGCCCTTATCCAGGGCAACTTACAATTGTTACAAGATATCACATTATTTTTACATACAATTACATTATTTTTTACACATTATTTTTACATACAATTACCCATTTATACAGTTGGGTTTTACTCCGGTCAGCAGTCCAGAGCCCTAACCACTACTCCACACTGCTGTTGTATATATCTATATTTTAGCTCAAAGAGCCAGGTGTTATATATATATATATATATATATATATATATATATATATATATATATATATATATATATATATATATATATATATATATATATACACACGCAAGAAAGGTCATGTGTGCACTATAATGCTTGATATTGATGAGGTGCTGACCATTATAAGGTAATTACATGTAATGAAAGTAGAGTCTCTACAGCAATGCAAAAGTTCAAAACGTTTTCAGCCAAACTTTCAGTTTAGATGCCTTACCAAAAGAGTTTCTGTAGAGACATTCATAGTCGCACTCTTGTCATCTTGCTTCTAATGTGAACCTGATGAAGACACTGTAGTGTCGAAACACGTAGTTTGTTTGTTTTTATAATCATGTTTTTAAATAATAAAGATATTTTTTGAAGAAAATAAACGTCAGGAGTTAAATAATTAATCCCTTAGAAGCAAGATGACAAGAGTGTGACCATGAATGTCTCCACAGAAAGTCTTTTGGTAAGCCATCTAAACTGAAAGTTTGGCTGAAAACGTTTTGAACTTTTGCATTGCCGTAGATTCTCTACTTTCATTACATATATATATATATATATATATATATATATATATATATATATATATATATATATATATATATATATATATATATGTGGTGATGACCTCTCTCTTGGTGATGCTGCCCAGCGCTACGCCTGTAGCAGTGAGAGCCTGTAGACAGTGAGCTGACACTGTCACAAGCTTATTGCAGTTCAACACCAGTTGGTGAACCGTGCGTTTGAAACAGAGCTGCAGAGGGCTCATATGTAGAAGACCCAGTGGGAGGGTATTCAATGCTGCTGCCATCAAACCCAGAAGCCTCTGGAAAACCACTTCTGGAAGTACCCTGCCAACCTGAAACAACTCGAGGCAGGTGGTTACTCTCCCCACTCTGTCTTCTGACAGGGTGGCCAGCATGAGCTCCGAGTCCAAGCACACCCCCAGAGAGGCGACTATCCGGACGGGTGTTAGTCGACTCTGCATTGTTCACTTTCAGACCTAACCGATGTAGGTGGTTGGTGACGAGTTTTGTGTGCTTGTGCTGGAGACCCTGAGCAGATAAGCCAGATAGGTGAGGACTCTGATGCCTCTGAGTCTCAATGGGGCCAGAATGGTTTCCATGCACTTTGTGAAAACATGTGGAGCCAGAGAGGCTGAACGGTAGAACACAGAACTGGTACACTATACCTTAAAAAGCAAACCTCGGGTACTTTCTGTGTGCTGGTTTTATGGGGATGTGAAAATAGGCATCCTTTAGGCCCACCAAGGTGAACCAACACTCGCCGCCGACTCAATGCACTCGGCACAGACGCTCGGTACCGAAGCAGTAACCTCAAACTCACAAGCGAGATCGGGGGCAATAAATCGCAGTTACTGCAAGTGCCAAATTAGCAGGGATGCCAACCTGCAAGTCAGCCACTGGCTAAACTGTGTAGTCAGTGCGAACACCAAACCAGCAGCAGCCTGCACTGAAACAGTAACCTCGGTCCCTAAGGATCGGAGGGGACGAGTTGCAGTTACTGTATGTGGTACCCACCTGCCACTGGCTAATTCTAAATTCGCGAATGAAAATAGAAAAAGCCTGCTTCAAAAACTCTTTGTAGCAGTACTGCAGAAGCAGTACTAAAACAGCATCGAGTTGCTAGTAGAAAAATTTCACAGAAAAGCATATAAATGCACCAGTGGAATGAAAACGAAACCACATGGCCCACCAAATATTCTTTTATTTATCTAAGTGTAATAAATATACAATACATTTTAAGAAAAATAAAAATTATGTACTCCGAAGGAGCGAGTTAGTCTAACGTACTATGATCCCGGGGAGGAAAGGCTAAACTTCGCATGGCACGCAAGGCCGCGGTGGGACTAAAACAACAGAAATATAGCTTGAAATAATTTTATACTTCAGTGATTGAAGGTTGCGCTGTTATTTTGTGGTTGCGGGGTGGAGCCGCAGCAGCGCAACTCTGCTCTAGCGAGAGTCTTTGGTATAGAATTTTCAGTTCGGGTGTCTTAAATGGAAACACCCGTTTGTAATAGTAAATATTCCCTACTTGAAAGGGAACCCACAGTGCTCATTTACTTTGTTCTTTTTTATTATACCATTAACACTGTGAAATACAATGTAATTTTGGTGAAGAAAGAAAAGGGAAATGAGAATTGGGGAGGGGGACTGTATACATTTGTGCAGGTTTCTTTTTGTCTTCTCAGTATTTTCAATTTTCTTGAGACTGCCTATTTCCATCGATAGCTCTTTTTGTGTGTGCGAGTGTGGTTGTGATTTTTGTTTTGGTTTATTTTTAGTGTGTACTCCCTAGTTGTGCATGCATTTTTCTTATTTTATTTTCAGCCTATTGTCTATAGAAGTGTTCTTTACA
This sequence comes from Acipenser oxyrinchus oxyrinchus, assembly GCA_030684275.1. Lineage (NCBI taxonomy): Eukaryota > Metazoa > Chordata > Actinopteri > Acipenseriformes > Acipenseridae > Acipenser > Acipenser oxyrinchus. The sequence continues at coordinate 15,850,045 of CM060247.1, forward strand.
TTGATTGTAATTTAAATTAGTCCAATTTAATGACTGCTACCTAGACTAGGAGTCGCTCTCAGGGAGAGGTGGGTCTAAAGTATTTAAAACCAACTGTATAGTACAACTGGTAAAAGTTAGGTGGGGCTAAGTATTTATTTATTTATGGTCTTCTATAGAAAACATGTTTTTTTGGTTACTGACACTTTGTTTATTAATTCTAGACTGCTCGAGTTAATAAATTCCTGTTGGACAGGAATGATTTTTTTTTATTTTTTCAGCTAATAAATTGTTAGTGATCATGAAGCCGAGTATTGTCGGTTCAGTAGGCATATTCCTGTGCTGACTTGTGGTGGTAGTTGTTTACTGTCACAAAAGGTTTAAAATATAATTAGTGATTAATATTACAGTATAAGGTTACAAGAGCCCTCCGCAGTATGCATACATTTACTGTGAAGTATGTATGTTGTTTTGGATTTTAAAGTAAGACTTTGTCTTCATTATCTTTGAAGGTCATGCAGTGCCTATATTGAAGCTCAAGCATTGTCACTAAGAAGCTGACAGGTATCAAAAGTTGTGCCTCACATGTCAATCATAAAGGACAGGACAGCCAGTGGTTCAGAAATAATTATGTGAAGCCTGAAAGCCTTTACTTTCAATAGGATTACAAAAAAAAATGGTAACAATACTTTCATTTTTACTAAGCTTTATATCTAACCTGCCCCAGGTCTCCAGATTAGCTATCCACTTTTCAATGAAAACATCAGATAAGATACAGGTTAAAATCAGGGGTGATCTGCTGATACAGCAGAGTAATGTCACCTGAAGGCAAGCAAATGGACCAGCAATAAAGCGAGTCAAGAGTAAATTCTCAAAGAGGTTTACTCCTTATTGTAATGTATTTTCAGTTGGACATTTTCCTCCGAAGTAAAAATAAATTTCTACCTCGCTTGTTATAGTGTCTGGTCTAAAACCAAATTAATTCCATAAGAATAAATTAAACATTTATATATAGTAAGACAAAGGCTTGGGGGTAAGGTAGGGTTGTGGGTAATTCTAGTAAATTAAGTAGGTATTTTATAGTAAATTAAGTAGAGATAGTTAATATGTTATTATGTTAAAATATATCCAGACCAATAGGGAGCTACCACGCTGTATAGCCTATTGTGTAAACTCACTCTGTGGCGAAAGGTAGAGAGATCTGTGTGTGAATGTGAGAGCGTGAGAGTCAGTCGGCACAGGCAGTAGGTAAAGGACAAACACTTGTGGGTTCGGGTTGGGTTGCAGATCTTACTAAAGCGGGTCGGGTCGCGGTTAAGAAGACGGTGTTGCTGCGGGTTCGGGTCGTGTCCTGTAGTAGCAGGTCCGGGTCAGAAGCGGGTTGTAAAAATCGGGTAACTTTGCATGGCAACGTATATTAGAGGTCTGCTCCGGCCTAAATTTAAAACCCCGATCCGAACCTGACCTGGCCCGGCCAAACAAATCTGAACCCGACCCGAGCCTGAGACCTTTGAAATATTTGCATACCTGACCCGACTTGACCACCTCCACAAATATATTGCAAACATACACTATTGAAACTAAGTACCTTCAGTGTAGTGTATTCCCGGTTTCCAGTTAAAACGTAAAAAAACCAAAAAAAACCTCAATCAATCATATCTCATTTACTTTCTTTGCGAATAATCCAACACTGCAACAGGATTCTTCAAAACTTTGTTACCATAAATAGCCACACATTAAGATTTTCTTGCAAATTAGCATAATCATTTTGGACAAAAGAAGTCATGTACGACTGACTTGGCCCAGCTACAGGGCGAATACATCCCTTTTCAATGTGCCGCTGCAGAGATGAATTTCCCATCTTTTTGCTGTCATATTTCAGTAATATTTTGCAAGATTTGCATTGTACAAAGTCACATGAACGTTTATTATTGCTCAATACAACAATGTAGTAATTTTTCCAAACAGGAGATTTAGACAGAATGTTCCACTATGACTATCAGCCTCAATATTTTCAATGTAGAGAATCTCTCCTTCGTACAAATTGTTTGGTTACCTGATGTGCAGGCTAGAAGTCCTCGCCACTCATGGCAGCGCTTCACTTACGTGAGATATTTTAAAAAGGAAGCAGGAAGTGAGTTTTAGGAAGCACTGCACACTTAATACTCACTTAATATTAAAAACACCACAATCCACTCACTGATAACACACTGACCCGACCCAACCCGAGCCCGAACTATATACAAACTACACCTGACCTGGGTAGCAAGGCTCTACCATATACAGTACTGTGCAAAAGTTTTAGGCAGGTGTGAAAAAATGCTGTAAAGTAAGAATGTTTTCAAAAATAGACATGTTAATAGATTATATTTATCAATTAACTAAATGCAAAGTGAGTGAACAGAAGAAAAATCTAAATCAAATCCATATTTGGTGTGACCACCCTTTGCCTTCAAAACAGCATCAAGCAGCAATTCTTCTAGGTACACTTGCACACAGTTTTTGAAGGAACTCGGCAGGTAGGTTGGCCCAAACATCTTGGAGAACTAACCACAGTTCTTCTGTGGATTTAGGCAGCTTCAGTTGCTTCTCTCTCTTCATGTAATCCCAGACAGACTCGATGATGTTGAGATCAGGGCTCTGTGGGGGCCATACCATCACTTCCAGGACTCCTTGTTCTTCTTTACGCTGAAGATAGTTCTTGATGACTTTCGCTGTATGTTTGGGGTCGTTGTCATGCTGCAGAATAAATTTGGGGCCAATCAGATGCCTCCCTGATGGTATTGCATGATGGATAAGTATCTGCCTGTACTTCTCAGCATTGAGGAGACCATTAATTCTGACCAAATCAAAACTCCTTTTGCAGAAATGCAGCCCCAAACTTGCAAGGAACCTCCACCATGCTTCACTGTTGCCTGCAGACACTCATTCGTGTACGCTCTCTAGCCCTTCGGCGAACAAGCTGCCTTCTGCTACAGCCAAATATTTCAAATTTTGACTCATCAGTCCAGAGCACCTGCTGCCATTTTTCTGCACCCCAGTTCCTGTGTTTTCGTGCATAGTTGAGTCGCTTGGCCTTGTTTCCACGTCAGAGGTATGGCTTTTTGGCCGCAAGTCTTCCATGAAGGCCACTTCTGACCAGACTTCTCCGGACAGTAGATGGGTGTACCAGGGTCCCACTGTTTTCTGCCAATTCTGAGCTGATGGCACTGTTGGACATCTTCCGATTGCGAAGGGGAGTAAGCATGAGGTGTCTTTCATCTGCTGCAGTAAGTTTCCTTGGCCGACCACTGCGTCTACGGTCCTCAACGTTGCCCGTTTCTTTGTGCTTCTTCAAAAGAGCTTGGACAGCACATCTGGAAACCCCTGTCTGCCTTGAAATTTCTGCCTGGGAGAGACCTTGCTGATGCAGTATAACTACCTTGTGTCTTGTTGCTGTGCTCAGTCTTGCCATGGGGTATGACTTTTGACAGTAAACTGTCTTCAGCAACCTCAGCTTGTTAGCTGAGTTTGGCTGTTCCTCACCCAGTTTTATTCCTCCTACACAGCTGTTTCTGTTTCAGTTAATGATTGTGTTTCAACCTACATATTGAATTGATGATCATTAGCACCTGTTTGGTATAATTGTTTAATCATACACCTGACTATATGCCTACAAAATCCCTGACTTTGTGCAAGTGTACCTAGAAGAATTGATGCTGTTTTGAAGGCAAAGGGTTGTCACACCAAATATAGATTACTGCAATTGTAGTTTTCATCTGCATTTCTGCTGATTGGAAACACCTTTCGGTGTGTACCAGATAAACTACTATTCCCAGGAGACCCTGTGCTCCTGTATGCTCATTGCATTGTGAGACCGGTAGCGACAGTAAAGTGAGATATATTTTCAAAGTTTGATCTTATGATACCACTTCCTTTCTCTGGGAACAAATCTAGTTGATGGTTTAGTTTTTTTTCTCTGTTAGTGTTTGTTGGAAGTCATATTTATATTATTTTAGCCCTTTGCCAGCAGTATTTGTTGACTCTCTTTTCACCTGTACGGTGTATTTTATTTTGTTGGTCATTTATTTAAGTTTAGCAAATTAAGTTGATAGGATTTTTTTCTGCCTTTCTCCTGCCTTAACAACTTTGTTTATAAAATATTGTATGTAAAGTATGTTAGCGATGTGATCTTGAACTCTTAATTCTATATATTCATGTTGTATACAGTGCATTTTTACACATACACTGGCAGTGTGTAACACTACAGTGAAGTATATTAGAATAAACTATGATGGGATACTGTTTTCTTTTCTTTGTTGGGTAGTGGAGAAAATGCGTTTAATAGTCGAATTGGGGTGAAACCTGTTTAGACTGCACTTGTAGATCTCTTGATCTACCGCGATGCACTGAACTTACCTGACCTCAGCAACATGTTACTGGATCCTCAGCTGATGCACGATCCTTGCACTATTGCACTACCAATAAGTCATTGTAGCTATAACTTGTTGTATCCTAGCTCATAATGTATTTTAGTAACATTATATGCACTTATTGTAAACTATATTGCATTTAAATATTAATCTTAAGGGGACCTCAAAGCTCTCTGCCTTTTTTCTGCCTCCCCATATATATATTGTAATCCATCTCATTCCCACAAAGCCATTTTCCGCTGACTGGAGAAGATTTCAGTCTTTTTGCATTACATGAGGAGGAGGTGGTACTTTCAGTGGCAGTCAAGTGGTTAATAAACACAATTTGAACCAATGTAGAATAAACAATGCACAAATTAAAAATCCAATTTGGATAAAAAATGCAAGACGTGCACAGTTGGCATAGCCGGATCACAAAATCTTTGTGATCTTACAGCAATCTCGAAAAGCAACCGATCCAGTTAATACAGGTTTCTCTTTTTAGCATATTTAAAGTGACACTTTATCGGTACTGAGAAATACTTATGAGGTCCCATTGCCTGAATTGCATTCAGTAAAAATTGTAGAGTGGAAAATAGTCGCTGCTTTAATTACTTCATTTAAATATAAATTTATTTAACTTCCCCATCCTAGTTTTCCATTTCCATGAGTGTAAATTAAATGAGCAAATTAACTTAATGAACATTAATGGTGATAAATAACAAAGATAAAAGCAACAACACAGCAATAGTTATATATGGAAGTAGTACAGTATACAGAATTATATATTTGTTTTTTCTTTTACTTTTACAATTTTACCTGTAATAGGTGAAAAAGCATCTTGCCTGGTCCCAAAATAGCCTGTTTAGATAAGTAAAAGACTCAATAACACCTCTTAATGTCCTCCTTCACTACCTTCTGCAAACAAAATCAGGTATCCCCTTGTCCCTTCAACCAGGAACCAGGAATTCCTTTGTATAGACGCAGCAACCTCAGCAGCCAAAGTAAACGTTAACCAGTACCAGATCAGATATCAGCCTCTGATATCTATTCAACCAAATAGAATATTGCTAGCATGCCTGGAGTGGGGGCCAGCATTCAGCCAGGACGAGAGATGGCCACCAGAGGTTTCCTCCCACAAGGAGGGAGTAGTCCTCTCTGCTGAGCGGTGAGATTAGTCTTTAATTATATTAAAAAAAATAAAATAAATCCTCCAATATTGATAGTCAGTAATTATCCTATGTTTCTTTACTAATCCTTGGCACAGATGCGGGGACCCGGGGGTCCTCTTTTGGGAGCAAATGACGTTCACTTCACAACCTTAGGCCCAGTTGAGCTGGCCCCGACCTCTGAGAGGTCGGTTCTCCCTGAGCCAGGGGGAAACGTATATTCTTTACTAACATCTTGCTTTCATCTATGCTAGTTTTACTCTCTGGCCCCTTTGCATGTTCATTTCCTTCTTTCTTTCAGAATTCCTGTCGCCTCGCATGGCTGTGTCTCGGAGGTCAGGCCATCTCCTGAAGCGTAGGCATTCATTGTTAGTCGGGGCGAATTCTATCCTTCTCTTCATTTTCCCCTTGGGGAAGTAACGCTTGCTTCCCAGCTCCGTGAGGACGGCTCTCCGAGAGCCAAGGGGAAAGCATGTTATCTTCCTAAAGTCACAAGCACATAATTCATATTTCAAGTCCCAGGGCTTACTCCTCGCAGTCCTTGCTCCTGTTCTGGGGATTCGTTTTTTGGACAACCTTACCAATTAAAGTTGGATATAAATGCCTGAAGTAAAATAATAATTCTTAGTCAGTTATATTTTACTGAACATTTTAAAGAATTGTTTACTCGACTAGGGGTCCATTTTTTCAACATATACCCCACATTTTACAGCACTAGTGCATCCTTGATGCAATCGATTCTTGTGCTGTAAATGCTGTGGCTCATCACGGTGGGGTACAGATTGATCAAATCACACAGACTCACATTATTATGGATCTTTAACTACCTTACATGCACCTTACTGCAAACCGGGGTCTGTGAAATCAGCCTTTATCTCTTTTGAAACTATAAATAAATAAATAAATAAATAAATAAATAAATAAACTTACAGCATTCAAACCACACAGCTGGTAGCAACCCATGGTAACACTAGCTGTGATTATCTGCCACCGAACAGATGGGGTTTTGAAAAGTTCAATCATGGACACTAGATGAATACTGTGCTGGGCCCTGTACTCTTCCTGTACTTCCTCCAGCTCCTTTGACACATCCTTTTTGTTGAGAAAAGCCTGTAATGCTGAAATCAAAACAGTTGGGTTAATAATAATCCACAATTATAGCTTTTTAAACATTTGGCTCAGAAAGTGACAGTGGCAAAAAAATATATTGCGCATGCAAAGCTAATGAATGAATTTAACAGTCAATAACAAGTTATATTTTGTGTAACTGGATAACTGTGGTGTACTGCATCTGTTCCCAATACTTTAATAACATACAATCAACATGCATGGAAACCATGTGATTGCCATTCATTTCAATTACTATCACGCTTTCAACATGCAGGGCGCAAAATAACCGACGGCACCGGCAGCAATTCCCGCAGTGCCCAAGCCACTTGCTGCAATGCCTCTCAAATTTGAAAAAACATATGGCAAAAGTTGCCTATATGCCTGCCTGTCATTGCCGCCGGTGTCCGTCAACACCAGCACATCTAATCTACAACCCATTCACAAACTTACTCAGCATCAGCTGGCCCGCTCTATCACAATTCAAATGAATTCTGTCTAATCTCGTCCTGCGAGAAAATGATATATTATCATAATGGGGTGTCACCGGGGAGCGCTGCTTTTCTGTTTTCATTTATTCACCTTCTCACTGCCTTACGTAGTAATGCTTAACTAGCAAACCTGTGGTTTCAGTAAAGGGGCTAGCATGTGTACGCTTTAAACAGCACATCTTTTTTTTCTGAATCGAGTGTCCAGCAATGCACCATAACAAAACTGTAAATCCTTTGCAACTGTAAATTTCAAGAACAGTGAAACTATATAAAGTCTCTCAAATGTAAACCTCTAACATTATGCACATCCAGCTGTTCATCATTGTGATGCAGAGCACTCTCCATTGCCTGATGAAGTTTCTATTTTGAGGTTGTTTTTTTTTTCTTTTCAAAGCCGCGGTGTTTGTACAGATTGTACAGTGGTTAGCAAACTACAGTTGTGCAGACACACTGCAGACCGAACAACTCAGTTTGCCTGAAAGTCTTTCTTTAACTTTCCTTCACTGACATCGTTGTGCTGTTGTATCACTAAGGCTGTATTTTTTCACGCACTGATTTCTCGATTTCCATGAATTAGAACCAGTGCCATGTAATTATAATACCCAATTCTCCGTGAAATTCTCAATTTCTGAAAGAATACTATTTTTTAGCATTTAAAAATGCACTTGTTATATGAAATCCAGTTGAACTTGCTTACCCTAAATTATGAAACACATGGCACAGGATTTTTTAAAAGATTTAATTACAGGACACAGCCAACCACTATATTTAGCTCTTGTTAACAGGGTGACAGACTTTAGTAAAAAATACCCTGAATATATATATATATATATATATATATATATTTTTTTTTTTTGCCAAATTACCCTTTGTATTTTTTTATTATGAAAGTTTGTTATTTAGTTTATTTTTTATACCATTTTTTTCTGTTTGAATTAACATTTCATCAACACAATAGGTTATCTGTATTTCGTATTTGTTGTTTTATGAATGAGTATGAAATTGCCTTGGTGCCCCTGAATTTTCTCGCCCAACGAAGGCAACATTGCCTTGCCCTTCATGACCTTAACTCATGCCCTGAACATGCATTTACCACAATTATCATTTTGCCCACCTTTGTGTTCTATTGTGTTTTGTAATTCATCCATCAAACTCCTTCCAAACATTAAGACCTGACAATTTATCCTTTAACATTTTCAGTTATTTTGGCATCATCATTTTAGTGCCTCAATTAATGTACCAAAGACATAAAGTCTTGTCATAAATATACAATGCAACTGTGTGTATCTTGCAAAAAATATTTTTTATAAAAGACCATATTTGCCACTGTCCTGTAAATTCAGTAAATTCAAAACTGATGTGATAACACTCGCTTTATACTGTCCTTTTACTCTAAAATCACATTTATTTTCAAAATACATGTCCCAAAAATACGGTGATATTAAACTTAAATTAAGCTCTACACAAGAGAAAGTGGAAAATACAGGTCTATGCCCGTCTGATGATGTGGGTCCCATTTTTAATCTCATTGTAAATTGAGGCAGGTTTAAAACACTCATGAACAAGTATGTCAGTAACACATCCTCCACCACAGAAGTACATTTAGAATTGGAGCTCTCAGTATGATGAAAAAGATTGACGGTCATGACATGTATCAACAGTGTGTACAGAATGGCATAGAGTAAGAATTTGCAATGACATTTCTTATCACAATTTGATAAATGACTCAAGATATATGCAACAATATAACTGTCACATAAATATGATAATAGATGGATGAACAGACAAACAGAAAGCTTCATATTATCCCCAGAATTGTCTACTCTCAACAGCTTTTGTGAAGCAATGTTAATCTCCAGTTTCATGACAACTGGATTAACGGTTTGCCACATATATTCAAAACTGTGAAATGTATGTGAAATCCCTAGTGGGGGAATTATAAGGACACAGCAATGGCTAATATGGGGATGATATTTTCAGATAACTAGCCTATAGCTATGGCCAAAAGTTTTGCATCACCCTATATACAGAAGGTGCCGGTTATTAGTAACTCTGATAGACAACTTTCGGTTATTAACAACATTTTTCCAGGAACCAATTCCCTCCTATAGACTTTAATGTTAATGGAATTCTGATATTAACAACTGCACGTCGCTTATTGACAACTTTATTACTAGTTGCCAGTGCTACAGAGAGCACTTGCATGATTTATGCACATACTTTATGCAGCTCTTATAACACACTGACTTCGCAAATGCATATTTCTGACGTACTTAGGCAGAATCGTGGCTTTGAAACTGGCTCCGAAGCAGTAAGCAAAATTGAGATGCGGGATGTGGTACATTGTAAAAAGCAGACAACGTTAGAACATAAAAACATAAGTAAGTTTACAAACGAGAGGAGACCATTCAGCCCATCTTGCTCGTTTGGTTGTAGTAGCTTATTGATCCCAGAATCTCTTGAAGGATCCCAGGGTGTCAGCTTCAACAACATTACTGGGGAGTTGGTTCCAGACCCTCACAATTCTCTGTGTAAAAAAGTGCATCCCAATTTTCTGTTCTGAATGCCCCTTTATCTAATCTCCATTTGTGACCCCTGGTCCTTGTTTCTTTTTTCATTTTTCAGCTCAAAAGGTCCCCTGGGTCGACATTGTCAATACCTTTTAGGATTTTGAATGTTTGAATCAGATCACCGCGTAGTCTTCTTTGTTCAAGGCTGAATAGATTCAATTCTTTTAGCCTGTCTGCATACAACATGCCTTTTAAGCCCAGGATAATTCTGGTTGCTCTTCTTTGCACTCTTTCTAGAGCAGCAATATCCTTTGTGTAACAAGGTGACGAGAACTGAACACAATATTCTAGGTGAGGTCTTAGTAATGCATTGTAAAGTTTTAACATTACTTCCCTTGATTTAAATTGAACACTTCTCACAATGTATCCGAGCATCTTGTTGGCCTTTTTTATAGCTTCCCCACATTGTCTAGATGAAGACATTTCTGAGTCAACATAAACTCCTAGCTCTTTTTCATAGATTCCTTCTTCAATTTCAGTATCTCCCATATGATATCTATAATGCACAGTTTACTCTTTTCTCTATTTTATGTAATTTGCCATGTGGCCCAGTTCTGAATGCTATCTAGATCATTTTGAATGACCTTTGCTGCTGCAACAGTGTTTGCCACTCCTCCTATTTTTGTGTCGTCTGCAAATTTAACAAGTTTGCTTACTATACCAGAATATAAATCATTAATGTAGATTAGGAACATTTCATTAATGTAGATTAGGAAAATTATTAATGTAGATTAGGAAAATTTCTTATTTAAAAATTGTGTTCTTTAGAATTGATTGTAATTACAACACATATTTTTTATGTTTGCTTTACTCATTGTAAGGGCAATTGTAGTACATCGTTGTGTAGTGTAGTATTGTGTAGTACTATTTAAGCCTACTCCTTTTTTTTGTTTTGTTTTACACACGCGTGAACAGTTCTATGTTTGGGTATTTTGTGTTTCTCATGTTAATTTTTTAACTTCAACATTTAAAACACATGTATTTCAGTGCCATATTTGTACAACTACAGTACATATCATTCCATATAAATACACTTGAAAACAGGGGCTTTTCGCTTATTGGCAACTTTCGTTTAATGACAACTTTTTGCTGGGAACTGAGAGGTTGTTAATAAGCGACATCTACTGTAATTAACAAGTTGTGCTTCATAAATTTGCTTCGAATGAAACCTACTGAATAATGTTACGTTAACACTGAATTACATACTGCTTTGTCATTTTTCATATACTTAATGAAAAACTGACAAATTGAAAAATGTGACATTTTCGAAATCTAACATGACATACTGCACTACTGTTATGGCTCCAGGAGACTTTTGCAATATCATTTTTTTGTTTTTGTTTCTTTCATTACATGATGTTAAATAAAAGATCAATATTATATCCATTTTTTTTTATATGATATCTCGATGATGCAAAACTTTGATAGTGTTTCTCAACCTTTTTCGTAACAACGGCCCCAACAATGCCGTTTAATTAACATCAATTACTAATTACATTTAATTCCACTAGTTCCGAGAATTACAGAGAAATAATTCAACATGTACATACATACATAAAATGCTTACTATTCTGGAATATTGCCAACATATCTTCTTTGCTTGCACCATGCTGTGGATAGCAATAGAGATATGTGAACCGGTTCCTTTGAAATCGGGACTCGGTCCTGCTTTGGAACCGACCAACCGGATACGAATATCAGGGATCCGGTTGCAGTGAGTACTATTATGTTTTTAGCAAAACTGATTATTAAAACATAATTTCTGTGAAAAATACATTTGATAACTAATACAATTATAAAAAATACAATTGACACGTTCACACTTAGAAAAAAAAAAGGTCTGCAAAATATTTATTACAGCAATAACGGGGGTTTTAATCTTTTTTTTTTTTTTTTAATTATATGTATTTTTCCCTGGAGAATAATTCAGTCTCACTTTTACATGAAATGAGGAAAACGCTTTGGGTAAAGTGAATCTTCTGTACCTCGAGGGGATCATTCGCTAGACAACCCCAAGCCGAACATGACACGATTTCAGCTATCTAAAAAAGTAATTTAACCCCAAGCCGATGGGGTCGTATTTCGCTTGGGATCCTAACATCCACTGACCTGTTTGCATGTACCATGTGGTTAAAGTTGTTTTAATTGTAAGCTTTATGAAATTTGCAATTAACAAGGTTCATATACAAGCACACAATGGCTTTCGCTGTTGTAATAAAACTATTACTGTGCACATTGGTGATTATTGATTATTTTGTTAACTTTAATTATACAGGGCGATTTCATAGATTGCACAATATCGTCGGAACTTCTGCTCACACATTGACATATGGAGCTTTTGAACCAGAATCGAAATACCCGGTTAGGAACTGATTCCAACAATCTCCTTTAATGCACATCACTAGATAACACTAAGAATAAACTGTGAAATTCAGACGTGTAACGTAACATGGCAACAGGCATAAATAGAACGACTGCTTCGTTCTGATTGGACCATATTACATTTGCATGACAAACTGGATAGCACAAATGGCAGTGACGTTGCTGCGTAGCAACACACATTTCTGACTTGATATTTACACAATCTTATAGTGCACAAGTCAGCGAGTACATCACTGGCACATTGTGTGTAAGTAGTTAATCAACATTTTGAAATACAAGTTTCCTTAATTTTAAATAAGAAAACACAACCTTTGGCTTCAGAACGCCCCTTGGGGGGCGGTACCGCCCCCGTTGAGAAACACTGCTTTAAGCCATAGCTGTACTTCAGAAAACAGACAGTACAAGCCTTATAAATGTTTAAAATAAATAAACAATGCTGTCACATACTGTAAATCCTCCAGCTGCTACATGTTTTTAATTTCCACTCAGGATCAATACTGCTAACAAGTAACATCAATAATTAGTGTGCTTAAAGAGCAAGTGTAACAAGGTTATATCTTTGTTCCGTGACTTTCTGATTGCTAATTGGCGCACTTGAAAAACCAAAGGGAGGGAGGGAGGGAGGGGGGACAAAATGAAGTACTGGCAACTGCTGGCAACTCAATTGATAAGCTTGCAAAACAGTTCAAAGCACTGTACCTAGTCGTTAGAAAAATAAAACAAAACAAAAAAAACAGAACACAACCGCAATAAAATTAAATATTCAAGCAACCAATAGGTGGTATTGCATTTAGCTCTGCAGTGAAAAAAAGGTTCAGCTCTAATAGACCTACATGAGTTTCAACTAAGTTTCAATAAGCTACTAACAACTAAACGAGCAAGATGGGCCAAATGGCCTCCTCTCGTTTGTAAACTTTCTTATGTTCTTATGTTTTAACTCTTAATTGTAAAACAAATCTCCAGAGAATAACATTTCCTCTGCTGGCAAAATAAGTCATAGCTAACTCGATTCAGTGCTGCGTTCTAAGGGCAAGTGTTCCTTGCAGTATTTAAACCTTGGAGACAAGCCAGATACTACATTGCTGTATTGTTAATTGATGTTCAATTTGCATAAGTAAATGAGATACTGCAATTCTGCAGATTGCTATTTTTTTTTTTAAATTCCACGTCATACTGTGACAATGAACAGAGATGATATTAATGCAAATTACCATTTGTAGGATGACACATACTCCAGCCAAAGGATCCTGCTACCTGGAAATTGAAATGCATACTGAATGGCTCGCAAAAGTAATTTACTGAATGACAGAGAAAAAATGACAATGAAAGATCCTTAAGACACAAAAATCACTGACATATTTAAACATTTTGCAATTTGTACATCGTAATGTTTTCCAGATGTCTATTTTATTGCATTAAAAAGAAAACAATGAATATCAATAGTGATGATAAAAATATAGAGAATAATAGATGGGCTTCAGTGAGTTACAGGAAAATAATTCCATCTAGGGTTTCTGTGACGTCATAAATTACGAGATGGAATTGTTTTCCTGTAACTCACTGAAGAGGCACTATTATTTTTTATAATACATGGATAGCCTTGTGATGCTAATATTAAAGAAGACGAGGTTCAGCAGTACAGTTTTTTTTTTTTTTATTGCCTTCATCTTGTTTTAATTTCCTGTTCTTCTTCAGTTTCTCTGAGATACGAATGTACCAGCTTTACATCATTTTTTTTTATTTTTAAGTATTCATTTTGTTGATCATTAATGAACATTTCTGTACTGTGGGTGTTGTTGAGTGATTGAAAATGAGACATTTTGTGAATTGAAGTGATTGTTTAGAGGAGTCAAAGTTCAAGTATATTTTCCTCTAGAGGAATTATCACTTTTTGACGTCACTACTGTGGTATTATGCCTTTTTTCAAATGGCTCTGGATGCAAATATAGCCTTCATCCATGTATTTTATATATCGATATAAATTGTGAGTGAGTCCAGCTTCTACTGGCATGTGTTTATTAAGTAATCTCTCTCTTGTTCAGGAATAACAAAGGTGAGGAGTGTAGAAACTGAATGCTGAAATCGTCTCCTGCACCAAGGCAAAACAACTGGATGAAACCACAATGTGCTAGAACGTTCTAGAATGAAACAAGAACAATGGGTCAACTGTGCATAAACTCAAATACACAGATAAAGTGCCAGCGGAAGGGCAAGGTTGACAGAATGTTGTTTCTTTTCGATAAGCAATAACAACTTGGACAATAACAGATGTCTCAGCAGAAGTCCGTGCTACTACAAGAACCAGAGTGGGGCTATTAAACTGCGACATATCAGGGGATGGGTTAATGAATGAATATAAAGTGTGTAGGTGTAAGGATTGAATAAGGGGATGGGTATGGCATATAATCATATAATCATAATTGTACATAAAGTATCCCTTAAGGATTCACTGGCAGAACTGACTTGCTACACCTTTGGCCGTGTGCAGTTGATTCTCCAGAGCTCTGTTTTGTGCTTCAATAAACACCTTGACAATCTACTCCAGGGTCTGAAGTGTTGAATCCTTCTCTTTACCTCCTATATCGGGGGTCTCTACAGGAGAAATGAGGTGGAATAAGAGAGAGAAAAAGACAGACTTCCCCAGGATGGACTTCATCCGTTTGCAGGTTGTGTTGAAGGTATAGAGAAGTATTCAATTTGGGTTCAATTTTTGAGCGTTTAAATGCTAGAAAACACCAACTTTGCTGCTGCGTTTGGCACTGGCCAGACAGCAGCTTTACTTGCCAGATACAGACACACAGCTGGTGACAAAAAGCTTCCAGACCCCTACTGGCTGTCTGCCTGTTGCTGAATTGTACATATTAATGTGAGATGAAAACCACATAATTCATACAGTTCATACTTGACAGAACCCACATTTCAGTTCCAACAAGCCCCTTGTAGCGGGTTTACTTAATGCAATGTTTAAATATGCAAACTAAATATGTTAAGTGTAGTTCTAGTGTAATTGTTGATTACTGACAATAGACACCATTGCACTTTTTTAATTGCACAAGTATATATATATATATATATATATATATATGCTGATAATCTAAATGGTCTTTTAAAAGTCAGTAATTCTTTTTAATATTTTTTTTAACCAACAATTCAGTCCTAAACCTCCGTATGTCTGTATAGCCAGTCCAGCTAAACTGATCAAAAGAATAATTAAGTAATCAACCCATACAATTCTAGCTAATTAGAAAACACCCCCTAATTACGAGGGACAATTATTGCCATTCTAGAAATTGATGCGTTTAAAGAAAAAGCTTTAGAACAAATAGATGCACCAACAAACTCAAAAAGCATTTATTTGAAGGCTGCCAAGGGTTATAATGCAACCTTGTCTTAAACTAATTAATTTTGCAAAATTGACCAGGGAAGGAGCCAGTGACATTGAGAGTCTGTGTTCGGAGATGAATGCTGTTGTGATTGCCTGAAATAAATATTTTTGTAAGAATTTCGTAATTTTCTTCCAACTCTTTAAAAATGTATTTATGATAAATTATATGAAAAAATGGCTTGTCAAATGGCCCTATCAAATTGGTGTCAAAAAAAGGATAATTCATTTTAATATATTCCAGTGAGATCCAAATAGCAAGGATTTTTATTATTATTTTACTTTAAAGTGGTGATGGGATTAGTTTTCTGCAGTGTACCATTGGAGATATGTCAGAGGTAAAAAATAAAATAAAATACAAATATCAACAATAAAACAGGTGTTAAGTATCTTATTGTCTTTGTTCCTCACCAATAATAAATTTAAAAAAAGAAAAGGGGCACCGCATTACCGTATATTAATTACTACTGTAGTAGTATTTAATTATACCTTTTCTGTCTACTTAAGAAAATTAATAATTTCTTATGTATCAACATATATTAAGACAGAAACTTACTTTTACCTCTGCAACTCTGTCTCTGTCTAATTGATGGCTTCCCCAAAACGACTTCAGCTCCTGGTATGGTAGTGTTCTGTTGCCAAACTGTCATTTTTGTTATATGTCTTTGGTCGCATTTGGCGTGTTTTACCAAGCCCTTTTTTCCGTTCCCGCCATACGATATCGTCTTGTTACAAACGATGCAGACACAGTCCAGCTTTGTCGATCTTTCTACACCAACTACGAAACACTCTGCCCGCGGAGTCCTTTTCATCAAGCCAAGCCCATCTCCACTTGCTCTTGATTTTTTCCCTTTCTTTTAAACACAGCCCCTCAGTTACATACGGCATTTTAAATTACAACAACATGACCCCTCTCGCAAGCCTTGTTCTTCTAACATTACTCTGTTGACGACACCCGCAAACTCAAAGTACAGTCCACGTGATCTATCATCCATAGGCGCCCACGAGCCACAGCTCTTTATTATTATTATTTATTTATTAGCAGACGCCCTTACCCAGGGCGACTTACGGTTTTATACAAAAAATACATATAAAGAATCACAGCACATTTCTTATGTGATGTAAATCGTGTGATTTTCTAACATGTTAAAATGCTGCCCTGAAACCATGTGTTTTAAACTGTATGGATACAGTGCATCAAAATTAAAAAAATGTTAAATATCAGTAAAGGCTTTTTTTGTTTTTCAATGCCCATGCATTATTCCATGTAATCCAGATATACCATGTTGTGTAAAGCAGGATAAGGAGAAATGGTGTTGGTACAAGGTAATTAATGTATTATTTCAATGATAAAACAGGGTCCTTCATGTCAGGGCCAGGACCACACCACAAAAATAAAAGCAAATTAACAAACCCGCTGACAGTCATATTGTTAGTAGCAACGAAATATTCGAAATTGAATAATAATATTATGGAATACATACTATACATTATTTACTCTTGGCCTGCAAAAACAATTGTGACTAACCCGTATCTTGTTTTATTTTTTTTTTATGCCAAACATGTACAACTCAATCATTTACTGGATAGTGCAAATATTCAATTGCAATCTTTGCAATACATGTGACTTTGCCTTTATTGTATTTCTAACATATAACCTCCTCAATCTCTGCATCCATTTATGGATATCAAATTGCCAGTAAGATTTTCCATAAAATCAAACAAAAACTTATATGTAATAACATTTAAAACTGAAACATAAGTAGCCTACTCACCGAATAATGCCAGAACATTTTTTTAAATTATCCTATGAAACACATTCCTAACTGACATCTCTGTAAGCATCATCATGATGCGAAATTCAGCTACAACTATTTTGACTTGTCCAATTTTATATATATATATATATATATATATATATATATATATATATATATATATATATATATATATATATACAGTACTGTGCAAAAGTTTTAGGCAGGTGTGAAAAAATGCTGTAAAGTAAGAATGCTTTCAAAATAGACATGTTAATAGATTATATTTATCAATTAACTAAATGCAAAGTGAGTGAACAGAAGAAAAATCTAAATCAAATCCATATTTGGTGTGACCACCCTTTGCCTTCAAAACAGCATCAATTCTTCTAGGTACACTTGCACAAAGTCAGGGATTTTGTAGGCATATAGTCAGGTGTATGATTAAACAATTATACCAAACAGGTGCTAATGATCATCAATTCAATATGTAGGTTGAAACACAATCATTAACTGAAACAGAAACAGCTGTGTAGGAGGAATAAAACTGGGTGAGGAACAGCCAAACTCCGCTAACAAGGTGAGGTTGCTGAAGACAGTTTACTGTCAAAAGTCATACACCATGGCAAGACTGAGCACAGCAACAAGACACAAGGTAGTTATACTGCATCAGCAAGGTCTCTCCCAGGCAGAAATTTCAAGGCAGACAGGGGTTTCCAGATGTGCTGTCCAAGCTCTTTTGAAGAAGCACAAAGAAACGGGCAACGTTGAGGACCGTAGACGCAGTGGTCGGCCAAGGAAACTTACTGCAGCAGATGAAAGACACATCATGCTTACTTCCCTTCGCAATCGGAAGATGTCCAGTGGGACCCTGGTACACCCATCTACTGTCCGGAGAAGTCTGGTCAGAAGTGGCCTTCATGGAAGACCTGCGGCTAAAAAGCCATACCTCCGACGTGGAAACAAGGCCAAGCGACTCAACTATGCACGAAAACACAGGAACTGGGGTGCAGAAAAATGGCAGCAGGTGCTCTGGACTGATGAGTCAAAATTTGAAATATTTGGCTGTAGCAGAAGGCAGTTTGTTCGCCGAAGGGCTGGAGAGCGGTACATGAATCAGTGTCTGCAGGCAACAGTGAAGCATGGTGGAGGTTCCTTGCAAGTTTGGGGCTGCATTTCTGCAAATGGAGTTGGGGATTTGGTCAGAATTAATGGTCTCCTCAATGCTGAGTACAGGCAGATACTTATCCATCATGCAATACCATCAGGGAGGCATCTGATTGGCCCCAAATTTATTCTGCAGCATGACAACGACCCCAAACATACAGCGAAAGTCATTAAGAACTATCTTCAGCGTAAAGAAGAACAAGGAGTCCTGGAAGTGATGGTATGGCCCCCACAGAGCCCTGATCTCAACATCATCGAGTCTGTCTGGGATTACATGAAGAGAGAGAAGCAACTGAGGCTGCCTAAATCCACAGAAGAACTGTGGTTAGTTCTCCAAGATGTTTGGGCCAACCTACCTGCCGAGTTCCTTCAAAAACTGTGTGCAAGTGTACCTAGAAGAATTGATGCTGTTTTGAAGGCAAAGGGTGGTCACACCAAATATTGATTTGATGTAGATTTTTCTTCTGTTCACTCACTTTGCATTTTGTTAATTGATAAATATAAACTATTAACATGTCTATTTTTGAAAGCATTCTTACTTTACAGCATTTTTCACACCTGCCTAAAACTTTTGCACAGTATATATATATATATATATATATATATATATATATATATATATATATATATATATATATATATATATATATATATATAGTGTACTGTATATAGACACACCCACCCCTCGTTATATTGCCTCTCGCTATACTGTGGATTCGGATATATCGCGGTCCTGGAGTTGGCTCCCCATTTTTACTGTAACTGTGCATGTCTTAGCTGCAATATACATAGGCACTTAGAATTACTGTTTGTTTTATTTCATACTGCACATGACAAACAAAAATATACAAAACAATTAAAAACAAAGCATTAATATCATACTGTTATCATATACACACGCATTGCACAATAACACAAAGCAAATTAAATATCTACTTGCTGAAGCGGTTTTTATTTTAGCCAGTGAGGTGTTCACTTGTGGCAGAAGCAATGCACTAGCAAAAGCCACAGGGCAGTGACGTCAGCTCCCTAGCAACAAGCCTGTTGGGAGTGGATTCTTTCAATGCAGCGGGTTTGGGCATTTGAGAAAGGAGAGGAAGACTCATGAAATTAATTGGAGACTGAAGTTAATGAGAAATAATTACCATCTGCTGTACGAATTCAAACGGTGTGCTGCTTTTTATACAAAAAATGAGAAAAAGCAGGTTGCATAGAGGATTTATACTGGACCCTGACGTCCACAATAAAACATGGGAGTGGTTGTACAGTATTTATTAGCCTATTTGTTTTCTATGGGTCTCTCGCTATATCACCGTCCTAATTTCTAGTGGACGCACACCCGAACAAGGACCCGCTCTGTTTTGCAATGAAACACAGAAGCACACAAAAAAAAGAAGCTGGTAGGACAATGGAATAAAATGTGCTGCGATATACGGTATATATTTTTTAATAGTAAGTTTTACACTGTATCGACCCAGAGAAAAGCAATTTTAACGGATTTCCGTCAATTGACGGACTACTTTCACCCATGCGCCCACATCATGAGTATGCAGCAGCGTATATCGATGATGTGGTTATCTACAGCTCCACCTGGCAAGAGCATCTGGCTAGTCACAAGGCCATCCTACAGTCTTTGAGGGTTGCCCGGTTGACAGCCAACTTGGGTAAATGTGCATTTGCCAAAGAAGAAACACAATATTTGGGATTTATTATGGGACGTGGGCAGGTGAAACCCGTCGCCACCAAAATCCAGGCTTTGATGGACGCAGCAATCCCGAAAACCAAGTCCCAGGTGAGGTCTCTCTTGGGGTTGGCCGGTTATTACCGACGATTTATCCCCAAGTATGCCACAGTGGTAAAACCTCTAGTGAACCTCACTAAAAAGAGCACACCAAATTAAATTAAATGGACAGGGGAATGTCAGGGGGCGTTTGATACTATTAAGCAAAGACTCTGCCAAGCCCCCACCTTTATCACACCAGATTTTGATAAGGAATTCATCCTCCACACTAACGCTTCGGATGTTGGTCTGGGGGCAGTCTTGTCCCAGCAGGTCGACTGAGTAGAACACCCCATCCTCTGTATAAGTAAAAAGATGCTCCCTCAGGAGCGTAACTACTCCGTCATAGAGAAGGAATGTCTGTCCATTAAATGGGCCACTCAGACCTTACGCTACGACCTATTAGGACATTAATTCAATCTCGTCACTGACCCCGCCCCACTCAGATGGTTAAGCATGATTAAGGATAGCAACACCTGGATAACTCTGTGGTCTGTGGCACTGCAACCCATTATATATTGCAACCCATTTTATATAGACACAACGTGCAGGGAAAGATCATCAAAATGCACATTACTTTTCCCAGGAGGGGGGTGCAATGGGGAAAGTAGATTCAGCCAAGCGTTCCTTCGGCTCCACTCTGAGAGGTGGGATATGTGACAGAGAACTAATTAAATCCTAGTCAACAATCTCCCTCCCGATGTGTGAGGGTGCTGTATAACAGTAACAGAGTGCCTCTAGAATTAAAAACAAAAAAAAAGAAAAAAAAAATTTGGATTGATGTCTTCTCAGCAAGGAACTACTGGTAATCTACAGACAGAGGAACTAGTCAATTAGGAACCTTTTCTGTATTAATCTTTTTTTTGTTATTGTTACCAATTATAACAGTGAGGGGGAAGTACCATAACAGTGTGAGGAACCATATTACCTGTTGCAGATTAATGAAACTGTCAATTTAAGCCTGTAGTACATGCCTGATGCTCAAAACCATATTAATTGGCCTAAAGTGTGACCTTAAAACTGCTTCCTTAGCGACACCAGCAGAATGCTTGATTTTAAAACCATTAAAACTCTTGTATTGCATTGCAGTTTTATTTATTAAGAGCGCTTAGGATTAGCTATCTTGTTTGACTCGTGGCAAGCGTTAAATAAACTGATAAAGACATGAAAAGGATTTTTTTTTTAATGTATCAAGGGAAAAACGAAAGGACAAAAAAAAAAAAACGATATTTTTTTTGCATTACTGTATCGGTGCACAGACTTGCCCTATAGTGGAAGCCACAGTATATGTGTAATTTAATGTCTGACTGGGGACTAGTTTGCATTGGCCTGACCCCTAAAGGCCAATATAACACAATAACAGAGGGAGATGTAACCAAGACAAGCTGGGGACGTGGACAGGACCGCACGGTAAAAGAGGGACTGGAAAGTATCCTGCAGAAGACAGTGTGAGAGAAATATTAGGATGGCTTGCCACTTCAATATCAGTCAGTTTGTAAAAAAAGAAATTACAGTTGTCACTCTAGTTATCTTTCACATTGACTTTCCTGAACATATAACAATATGTATTAGGCCTAATACCTTAATACAGGGGTTTTCAACCAGGGGTACGTGTACGCTGGGGGTACTTCTAAGAGTCATAGGGGATACGCAGGATGATTCAGAAATGCACTAATAAAAAATGAAAGTAACAGAAAATAATGATCTATAATTTTTTTTTAAACAGTATTATATATTATCTCTAAACCACATAAATATTTTTATTTAGCAGCTCAAAGTGAACTGCATATGAAAAAGCCCTGTGGTGTTCTGGATAAACCACGCGCTTAGGGTTCGTATAAACAAGAGTTTATTAACACACTACTAAAGTAACCTGTCTGCTATCTCCTCCTGGATGCACTTGCATCACCTCAAACTCAACCTCTCTAAATCTGACCTCCTTTTCTTTCCCTCCTCCTCCTCCTCCTCCTCCTCCTCTGATCTCTCTATCTCCGTTCCTTTGGAATCTACCACACTCTCTCCCTCCTCCTCAGCTAAGAACCTCAGAGTCACCCTGGACCCCTGCCTCTCTTATTCCCAGCACATCTCCACTCTGGCACGCACTTGCCGATTCTTCCTTAGCAACATACGAAGAATCCGACCCTTCCTCACCAACTACACCACCCAGCTCCTGGTCTAGGCCCTGGTACTTTCCCGCCTAGACTACTGCAACTCCCTCCTGGCTGGCCTCCCTGCGTCCGCCACCCGTCCGCTCCAGCTCATCCAGAACTCTGCTGCCCGCCTGGTGTTCTCTTTGCCTTGCTTCTCCCATGCAACTCCACTGCTCCGCTCACTCCACTACCTCCCGATCACCGCTCGCATCCAGTTCAACACTCTTGTACTCGCCTACAGATGCCTTGACCAGACTGCACCCAAGTACTTCCAGACCCTCATCTCTCCCTACACCCCCACTCGACCTCTCCGCTCCTCCTGCACTAGAAGACTTGATCTACCTCCTCTACGGTCCCCTGCCTCCAGAGCCCGCTCCTTCTCCACCCTTGCCCCGCAGGGGTGGAATGGCCTTCCTACAGATGTCAGGACTGCCCAGTCCCTGACCATCTTCCAGCGCCTCCTCAAGACTCACCTTTTCAGACAGCACCTGTAGAACTCCTCTTTTCCCTCTGGACACTTAACACTCTTCCTTAAATGCGCTTTACTTGCTCTTATCTGCTCCCTATTTTACTGCATTTAATCCTGTACTTTAGAGTACTGTAATCTGTCAAGTGTCATTTCATCTGTAGTATTTTGTATTTAATTATTGTTCTCTTCTCTATCCTTAACTCCACGACCACTAGGTGTCTCTCGATGTCACTACACTACATTCATCCCTTTGTTAGAGATAAAGTCCATAAACAGCAACAAAAAACAAGTTTCTTTTAACATCCTTATTTTCTTTCAGTTTTCAACTGTTAACTAAAGGCTGTTGTAACCCATTATAGTAATCATATAAATTAACTTAAATGTTCTTTGTTGCTTATTATTATTTTCTGTTATTAAATATCAGTTTAATGTAAATATCCATTGTTACAACCATTTATAGTAAAGATGCCTTGGAATTTATTGTTATTATTTCAATTACAGTTCAAATAACCATGTCCTTAAATCTAGCTGGGCTTTTAATGATCCTTCCACTTCTGGAAGTGGTACTTGTATTTGGAACAGGGATGGTGATAACTGGATTTTCTGCATCGAGTTGGTGTCACAACGAGAGGATTCATAAACATCTACTGAAACTGCAGGTTGCACTGTAGGTGTTGGTTCAGGAAGACCGTATTCCTGCTGCATTGGCACATTACGCAGATGTTTGGCATTTCTGATGAAGAGACTTCAATCTTCAGTGTTAAGCAGTTCAAACAAATTCTCTGAAGTGTTTCTAAGAATAACAAAGCGGACGTTCTTATACTGAGGATCCAGCTTGCCATGTTCCACATTAGCAACAAATACAATGTCCCCAATTTTAAAGTTGTGGTCTTTAGCTCTTTTGGTTTGATCTGCATATTGCTTCATTTTGTCTTTGTACATTTGGTGGTGTTTCCTGATCTCAGTAGGAACATCAGCACTGTTGTGACTCAGACTAGAAAGCTTGGTTCGGATGTCACATAAGAAGAGAAGGTATGCTAAGAGTATCTTAGGTAACTCCTCTTTCCAATCCTATCCTTCACTTTTAGCTGCTTTCAACGCTTTTTATAAATAGCGATGAAAACATTCTATCTTGCCATTACTTTTGGGGTATTGCGGGGAGGCACGGATATGTTTTATTCCACAAGCTTTCAGGAATTGTTCAAAGGCATGACTGACAAACTGTTTGCCATTATCAGTCACAATCTCAAATGGATATCCAAAGCAGGCAAAGATTTATTGTAGCTTTGCTGCAATTGTAGGTGAAGAAATGTCTAACTACAACTGCCTCAGGATATGAAGAGTAGTAGTCGATTACTGTGAGCACATAATCGTGTTTTATAGGACCAACAAGATCGATTCCTAGCTTTGTCAAAGGACGTGGTGGTAAGTCCAGTGGTTTCAGGGGTTGGTCGTTTTGCAAAGGCTGATTCAGCACACAAGCACAACAATTTCTAACCAAACGTTCCACGTCTAAGTCCATGTTTGGCCAATAAAATTTGCTGCACAGATTTTGTTTTGGACAGACAATGCCCTGGTGTGTTTCATGTGCTAAATTTAACACTTGATTGACTTTAGTAGTTGGTAGGACAATGTGATTCCTTCGGAGAAGCGAGCCTTCATGTGTTGCAAGCTCAGTTGAACACGTGGTAAGGTTTTAATTCCTCAGGTAAGGGGTTTGGCCATTCTCCTGTTGCAACAATCAAGCAAATTTGTTTAAGAACAGGGTCAGGTTGTGAAGCAACTTTCAGCTCATCTAGAGATATCGCTTCCAAATCACTCGTACATATGTAAAGTACTTTATGCACAGTCCTCAACTATGCCACATAATTCAGTCTCTGGCAATGGTAAGCGTGATAAGAAGTCAGCTGCATTTGTTTTTCCGATGATGTTTTCTATTTTGTAGTCGTTATGGTTGTAGTCTACAGTCTAGACGTTGAATTCTTGGAGGTAAGATTGTCAACTTTCCTGGGTTAAACATATGAATCAAGAGCTTGTGATCTGTTTGTAATGTAAATTTGCATCCCCAGAGATACAGTCGGAAATGCTCTACTGCCCAAACACATCCAAGTGCTTCTCGCTCTATCTGTGAATAACGTCTTTCTGTGGCTGTAAGAGAATGACTGCCATAAGCTACTGGCTTTCTAGAACCATCCTGCTGTGTTTGTAACAGTATAGCTCCTAAACCCACAGGACTTGCATTGGTTATTACTACTGTTGGTGCACCTAGTTTGTAGTAAGCAAGGCATGGTTCATTTGTTTCAATTGTTTGAAAGCAGAGTCTGCTTTGGAATTCCATTCCCAATCAACAAATTTTCTCGTGAGCATATGGAGTGGTTCTCAGATATTAGCATAATTTGGAAAGAATTTCATGAGGAAATCACAAGTTCCTAGAAATGAGCGCAGTATTCCCACATTATCCGGTTTCGGTGCCTTGATAACAGCATCTACCTTTTTAGGGTCAGGCTTGATCCGTTCTGCTGTTACAAGATGTCCTTGAATTTCAATTTCCTTCAATCCAAAGCAGCATTTATCCCTATTCAGTGTTAGTCCCTTGACTTGAAACCTGTGCTATGTGGCATGCCACATAGCATAGAGACCATAGCTTTCTGGTAAGCTTCAGGAGCACTGGAAATTCCAAAGAGAGCCTTACAGAACCTGTAACAACCACGATGTGTGATAAAGGTTTTCATATTTCTTGATTCTGGAGACAGGTCTACCTTCCTTTTCTAGCATCTAGCGTTGCAAAAACTTGAACTTTGCATTGCATGCAAAATGTTGTCAATAGTAGGTACTGGGTGACATTCTCTAATTACTGATTAGCAGAATATTTGATACCCACTCTGTCCCTTCATGCACTTCTTCAATTATTCCTTCATCTAGCATTTTATCAAGTTCTTGATTGGTAGCTTCCACCACGGCATATGGAATGCGTCGCAATCCCTGGTCTACAGGTTGGACTGTCTCATCAACTGTAACTTTGTGGCTGTATGCTTTCATTTGTCCCAGGCCTTTAAACAAGGAGTTATATTCTTGTACAAGCCTATCAAATCTGTCTGGACAATTGACTATTTGGTTCAGATCATGTCCCCAGTATGTGTAGGTCAAAACAGCTCCTTCTGCCTAGCCTTTGCTCACTTACACATTGGCTTGGTTTACATGCACTTGAAAATGGACTCTTCAGTCATGACTTTGTGACGTTGTTACACGAATACACCGTGAAACAGCAAAAGGACATCCTTTTGGCAGCGCGACTTTAAGGGCAGAATCAAAATCCATGTAAAGGTCATACAAAACGTAGACACTCCCCCAACACACACACGCACTGTACATTTATGTACTACTTCAACACTAGAACCGCCGCGGTTACACTCATACCTGCCGACGACAGTCATTATCACGGTACATTTTAAACATCATCAATATTAAAGTGAAAGACAAACTATCAGATACAACTCAAAAGTTTTATTCAAGCACATCATATCAAACATCTGCACAGCCGAAACACCGTATTTAAATGAACAATTAAACATAAGAGTTTATTTTCTAACTTACCACATATAAAGCACTAATCTAAAACGAACGTAACATATGATTTATCCTGCGTGTGTGTCACTCGCAGCACAGAATCCAGCTTGAGCTGCTGCAGCCTGCGGCTTTGCAGTTTTCTGATTGAAATGTTTCTGCTGAAGCGCTGTAGCTAGCTTCAAGATGAAATGGTTGCCAAGTCCAGTAGAGATAACAACAGGCTTGTGTAATATATA
Organism: Acipenser oxyrinchus oxyrinchus; assembly: GCA_030684275.1. Classification (NCBI taxonomy): domain Eukaryota; kingdom Metazoa; phylum Chordata; class Actinopteri; order Acipenseriformes; family Acipenseridae; genus Acipenser; species Acipenser oxyrinchus. The sequence continues at coordinate 15,876,642 of CM060247.1, forward strand.
TATATATATATATATATATATATATATATATATATATATATATATATATATATATATATATATAGAGCGGTTTGCAGAAGTATTCACCCCCTACCAATAATGTCACATTTTGCTGAATTACAAATAATTTATGCAGTTTTTCAAACGAAATGTCAGCAAAACTTGCAAAGAAAATGTACAAAATTAAATGTACTGGTTGCATAAGTATTCAGCCCCTTAAGTCAGTACTTGGTAGAAGCACCTTTTGCAGCAACTACTAAAATTAGTCTTTTTGGATAGGTCTCTACTAGCTTTGCACAGTAGGATGGTGAAATGTTTGTCCATTCTTCACAGGAAAATTGCTCCAGTTCTGATAAGTTTGTTGAGTATCGTCGATGGACTGCAATCTTCAAGTCTCACCATAAATTTTCGATTGGATTCAAGTCATGACTTTGACTGGGCCACTCAAGAACATTAATTCTCTTCTTGTTCAACCACTCCAGTATGGCTTTGGCTTTGTGCTTCGGGTCATTGTCCTGCCAGAATGTGAATTTCCTCCCCAGTTTCAGAGTCTTGGCTGACTCAAACGGGTTTTCCTCAAGGATTTGCCTGTACTTTGCACCATCCATTCTCCCCTCTATTCCGACAAGCTTCCCAGTCCCTACTGAAGAGAAGCATCCCCATAACATTATGCTGCCACCACCATGCTTGACAGTTGGGATGGTGTTGACTGTGTGATGTGCAGTGCTGGGCTTGCGCCAGACGTAACGCTTGGAATTTAGACCGAATAGTTCAAATTTTGTCTCGTCTGACCACAAAACCTTTTTGCACATGTGTGCAGTATCATCTACATGCTTTTTCGCAAACTCCATACGTGCTTTAAGATGAGGCTTTTTTAGTAATGGCTTCTTTCTTGCCACCCGTCCATACAGGCCAGCTTTGTACAGGGACCGGCATATTGTTGATGTGTGAACACTGACTCCCACCTCAGACAGAACTTTCCAGAACTTTCCAGAACTTTGTTGGCTTCAGAGTGACATCCCGAACCAGTTTCCTGCTTGCCCGGCTGCTCAGTTTGGGAGGGCGACCTGATCTGGGTAGTGTATGGGTGGTATGATGCATCTTCCACTTCTTAATGATGGACTTTACTGTGCTGAGAGAGATAATCAGCGCCTTTGAAATTTTCTTGTACCCTTCTCCTGCTCTGTGCCTCTCTACCACTTTATCCCTGAATTGTTTTGAAAGCTCCTTGGTCTTCATGGTTGCTTTGTTGGATCACTATGTGAGTTGCAGCTTGAAAGTCTTTATATACCTGAGGGAAATTATCTACAAGTTAAACCACTTTGAGTACACATAGGCTGAAACCATTTCACTAATTTTGTGACAATCATTTGCACCTGAGCTGATTTAGGGCTGCAGTAGCAAAGGGGTTGAATACTTATGCAACTGAGATTAATCTGTTTTTCCCTGTAAATCTTATTTATATTCTATATGCATTTTTTTTAACTTTATCAATGTGGAGTTGTTTTTGTAGATTCTACATTTAAAGTCTAATTTGAAAGTGTCATGGAGTAGGCCCAGGTGCCAACAAAATGTGAAAACTTTGGAGGGGGGTGAATACTTCTGCAAACCACTGTGTGTATATATATATATATATATATATATATATATATATATATATATATATATATATATATATATATATATAAATGGAATATTGTAGGTTATATTAAACATCATGTATTGTAAAAGGCAGTTCTAGAGTTAATGAAATGTAACTTTTACTTTTAGATGTTCCACAAGCACACAAATATAAATTCTAAATAGTAAAACTTGTAGAGCCCCTGCCCCGGTCCACCGTCAAAGAGGGACATTTTTGTTTTGATGCAGTTCATCAAATTTGACGGTACTGCTAGCGTTCCTGCAGCTGCTGCATCATTCATGCTGTCCAGCATAGCCAAATTGAACTGCTCCTTTAAAGTTAGAGACAGAGTTTCACTCTCAGTAACAGTTGCCTTGTGCTGCTGCTCATCAGCTGAACTTGGGCTGGATTCTGGTGGCGGACCTACATCCAATTCAACAGATTTTTAAGATTTTTAAAAAAGTATTATTGGATCTTTGTAAGTCTCAGTAAAAAGGGAGCTGAGTTGGGGTCACGCCGACCAAAAAATGTAGCGGAGGTGGATTATGGGATGATGGCCAATTAATCTTATGTGCGTGGTCCATGCTCTGAAGATCTCTGAAAAGCTGGTTGCTGTTTGGTCGTATTTAGAAGTCACTGCTTTTGAAGACTATTCTTGTTTTGACGTTATATTCTATAACTACACTTCCATATAGTGGAAGGTAAGAACAATTTTGAATTTCTATCTAATTTATATTTATTATTATTATTATTATTATTATTATTATTATTATTATTATTATTATTATTATTATTATTATTAATAATATTTATGCAATGCTATAATGTATAGGATTTACATTTTAGCTTTGGAGAGTGATATATTGGATGTTTTAGGATTTAGCGGTGGGCGCGTTAGCGGTTTGCATGTCTAGCCTAAGGGCTGAGTATGTGATAACCATACCTGTATTACTGTGTTGAAGTATTAATACTGTTAAACCTGTAAAGGCACTGGAATCGCCCAGACTGCCTATTGCTTGGGATTTGCTGTGGTCTGCAACTACCCAATCCATTTTTAAGCACTTACTAAACAGTAAGGAGCACTGTTAATGCTCTGATCCGTTGAAACTTCGAATTAAATGAGTCTGTGTGATTTTCTTGATTATTAAAACTTGTCTGGATACGTTGCAAGCCCAGTGAACGAACAATCCACTTACAGGAGTTTAAAACATCTCTGTCCTCCTTAAACGTCTCACCTGAGTTTAAGAGTGTGCTCAGAGCAATAAATGAAGTACGTGCGAATCTGACAACTGCTTAGGGAAACAATGGTCAAGTATCTGCAGTGAATAGGAAATACATATGTATGCATTGATTACTACAGACTGTGAATAATCCATATGTAGGCTAATTAACTGCAATTCTTTTTCTACTGTAATAACGTTTGAAGTACATTTTCCATCACGTTATTCCTATAATGATTGTTCACTGAGATTCATTTAAATTTGCAACATTTCACAGTCCATTTTGTACATTTGACAATCCTGTAATTAATGTATTATTAAAATGATTACAGTGTGTTGCAGGTATTACTCAAAATATTTAGCAGGTGACATACAATACTACTGTAACAGTACTGTTGTCAATATACAGTATTTGACTTTTTAATGGAATAAGAAAAAAACCTATGTTTCTTTTTCCTGAATAAAGAAACAGTGGAAAATACCATTAAAGATTACCAGATAAAACTATTATAAAGCATAAAATCCATTTGCAACCTCAGAAAAACAACAGTTTGCATTAAAGCTGCAGGCTCAGTATATCTGTTAAAGTATGAAGATTTACCTTGACTACTAATGGGCAGCTTTATTATTTTAGTTATTTTATTTCAACCCTTTTATTGAAAAACAGTATTTTTTTATACTGAGGCATTTGGCAATGTAAATGGGATGAATTCCATGCGCAGCATGTACAGCATTTTAAATACATGATAGGGTCCCAAGATACAGCAACTTTGAATCTATACACTAAAACCACTTTAAGTAAGCATGCTGGTATTAATACAAACACAGTGTTATAACCCAGTGACGGAACTTGAATGATCTAAACTGCAGGTTTTTTCCTCTTCAATAAACATCAGATGGTCTTGCTGAATCAAAATTTCAGTTCAATTCCAGTTTCTATTTATAGACACCACATCCAGAAGGCAGCCAGAGATTAGAGCCAGTCAAAGAAACGTACAATAAAATACCATGCAGTATGTGTTCTCCATGAAAAGACAGAAAAAGATTGCAGTTTATTTTAGTAAAAGCATAGACAAGTTACCTTTAACTGTAACAAACAGCAATCTGTATTTCATCTTATTTTACAATGTACTGTATGCAATTGTTTGACACATCGTTAAATGCACAAAATCAACAAAATACTGCTTCTATTTGATAAATGTCTATATTTTCTTTATTTTATGTTTTTGCCAAATGCTGTTTGCTAGTTTGTTCTGCTAATTAAAATACATACATATATATATATATATATATATATATATATATATATATATATATATATATATATATATATATATATATATATGAGACACAATGTGGGCTTGTTTTACTGTGTAATATCCTAATATATACAAAAATATATATATTAAGGTTGTCTATTTTAGTTTCTATTATGTAGAAAGAGTAAGGAAATAATACTGCAATACATGTGTCCACTGTGACCAGCAGCAGGGACTATTTGATGGTGTATGTACCTTTTGCGACAAATAAAGACTAAAGATTTGGTTTGAGTACCTTTCTCTGCCCCAGCCACATCCTGTTTCTCCAGCAGCAGGTACCGGGGGCTCTCAGGAAGAAAGGGCAGTGTAAGCAGTTGCACCAAAGCAGGGACCATGATGATGCCGAACATGTAATTCCATCTGGATTCCTTAAAGAAATTGCAAACATAGAATTGCAATTAATACCGTCCAATCAGTCTCAAATGAAACTCACTGTACACAAACTGTTCCTAAGTGTGTCTTTTGCGGTTTCTCTTGTGCATTCACCAGGAGGTACTGTTTTAATTACAGCAAGGGGGGAGGGGGTAGACTGGACACAGTGGGAAACACAAAGTAAATCAATTATTAAAATAAAATAAAAAAACACATACCCTACATTACAACGTTTCTATGGGGTTTTTCAAAAGGTTCTGCCAAAGAAATTATGCACCGTATCCAAATTGTATGTCCATTGAATCACTCTATTAAATAGTTTTACAGAAAGATGGCTTCAGACCCGACCACAGCTGCAGGTCTCTATCGGCTGTTAAAAGTCCTTAACGTTGATCATCTATGCTTAATTACCAACTGTATCCTCTCAGTGATATCTAAGGACTGCACATAAATCATTTTAACCAGTAACAATTTTTGTGCAAACTGTTTACATAAACCATGGTATTTTTTTTTTTTTTTTCTCCCAGTATATTTAATATCAGCTTGTAGAAGGACATTTCCTTTGCCCCAGTAGGTTAACTGTCTATATGCAAATGCCAGAAGTAATATTTTTCAAATGAAAATCTTATCTGATAGTCAATTGCTACTATACCAATCTTCTTTCTCAGGACACAATACTGGTGAAGTGCTGTGGGTCCTCATGCGTAAAATCAGTTGCTGTGGAAATATTCCTTGTGCAAGAATTTGACACACACAGCTAAAAAAGAGCTGGATTTTAACGAATGACAGTTCATTTATGTCTGTCAAGAGACTTGCTCCTGGCTTTGGCAGTCAGTGGTGTCCACTCAATTGAATTCAATAGTGGTGGACCTAAATAGTATCACTGTTTAAATCTTTAAAAGCAGGAGAAAACCAACATCTAACAGTGTGTGTGAGTCTCTTTAAAAGTATATTTTCATTAAATGTAAGCAAAATGCCTGGTTCCATTCTATTTCTGTATTTATTGTAAACGCTGGTGGTATTTAGTCTCCTGTGTCTTTTTGACAATAGATACAGTTGGACAAACAGATTCCTTGTGCATTGCAGCACTGGAGGAAATAATAATGTCACTGACTACGTATGAGAGTAGATGAAATGTAGAATTAAAAGGAATGCAATATATTTAAATTACATGTTATGATTAAAGTGACATTCAGGTAAAGTTTGCTTCATTAATTTTAGGTCAAGAAAGAAAAACATTATTGGTACGAAATAATATACGTGATTGTTATGGCATGTGATAATGAAGTTATTATGATGTTGTATAACCTGCAAGTAATATACTTTCTAACTGAAAGCAGTTGGTGCCTGTTGGAGACACTTGCCAGTTTTAACCCACTAGCAGAGTTCGACATTAACCATGGCCAGGTGGCCCGGGGCCGGTAGTTATGGAGCACCACAGGCCCAACTGGGCCGGTAACATTTTTTAAACTGTACAATGCACCAATAAGCCACATGTAAAGTGTCAATAATGATAAAGAAAGAAATTATGGAAAAAAAAATTAGACGAAAATATAGAGTGAAGTGGAAGAAAGACTTAATCTGGCTTCATGATGACAGTGAAACAAGTGTCAGTTTCCCAGACTTTTTTGTTGGGAATTCAACATTTAGTTGACCTCATTGCCAGTCTCACAGTAATAGTTTGCAAGGTTAGCAGGTGTTTGTCTGCTGCTGTGACTGCAGCGAAAAAAGATGCACCGATGGATACCCAGGTACGCCTCATGGAAGCTGGACAACGGGATTGAACATTTTGATTTGGAATACACTGTGTTCAGGTCAGAAATGCCATTCACAATCTTTACAGGACTTGTTTGTATCAGCAGTAAGATTGGTGCTGATTTGGGAGAGGCTACAAGCGACAACGATCTGAAAACGATGACTTGTATTCTGATTATTGTTTGAATAGTGTTTAAATCCGCTAACCTTTTAGCGTTGCTGTTACCATATGGCAACAGCTTGTTGCGGGTTTGCTTGTAAAAAAACGAGTATCATTTGTACACATACATTCTCAAATCTTGAATACAGTATTTTCATTTTCTGACAATGTGTGCATGTTAAATGGTTGAAATAATACAATAGCATATATTGAAAGGCTTCGCTTAGCCACTTTTTTATTTGAGACGTGGGCTCTCTTTGGTTACCGCACACATTACTAAACTTACGGAAATGAAAAACAATCATAAAAGAATATGCATGTGAGCTAAATTCCCCCCCCCCCCTTTGTTTTTTTTCAGGACCGAGTCCATTTGTATTCACAATGCAGTTTGCAAGTGCACTCAGCTTGTTTATATGGTGTGTGAACCGGACGTTTACAATATCCTGCAAAGCATACTGAAAGATGGCAGCTACTGAGGTATTGCTCCGGTTTTTAATATAGCATGTTTTAGATTTGTCCATATTGCTGTGGAAGAAAGCCTTGAATGCCTAAAGTAGAAGAATGCAGTTTACACAATTCTGCACAGTTCTCCTAATGTCAGTATTAAACAAAGTAATTTAAGAAAAGATTTAATATATTTTACTAATTGTGAGTTTTGTCGAGTTCGGCAACATTGTGGGGTCTGGACAAAATTTCTACCAGAACTTCAGTTTCTCACACTGTCCATGTAGTTTAGGATTACCAGATTTCCACAGTGAAAAACAGGGAGTTTTTTTTCTTCTGACGCCGTAGCAACTCTGAAGCCAAAAATAACAGTATATAAAAACACAATAATAGTTTCAAAATTAAACATCGGGTGAATTTATTGAAGATGATAACTTATTGCTTTATTTGTATATTGTCATCTAGTCAGAACATGTTAAATGTACAAAAAGCCAGATTTAAAAAATAGATTTGCTATTACCATTTAAACATATTTTATACACATAATCAGAATGGTTAAACAAATAAAAGATTGCTTATTTAATTTTTGAATGGCGCTAACATACACAGATGTAGCAATCGCGGATTGGAGGAAAAAACGATTGCACTCGTTACTGAAGGGGGTGTGACTGAGGGTATATCAGGGGATGTGGCGAAGCAATCTGTTCCTTTGTTATGGTTACGGAAGGACCGCTGAAGGAGTCTAAAGTTGCCATGAGTGTTTCGTGTTGTTTTGTCTGTCTAGTAATTATTGTGTTTGTCATTGTTAGACGGCTAAACTATCCGAGACCTGTCGCTAGAAGTCAGCACTGCACGATAACTGTTTTTTACCACTTGCACATACAGCACTCACTTTGGACTTGATCGTGATCGTGTTTGTTCCGTGTTTATTATTTCAGGACTGAACCCCGTGTTTTTTAACTGTGCAATACACACTGTTGTGTAGTGCCACTTATTATTTAACGTTGCCACCAAGCAACCCAGCCAAATAAAGAGCCTTTGGACCGTGAACTGTGTTGTGTCTTTCATTGCTGTGCACTGCATCACCTCCACACCTGCGCACTGCAAACTGCTTTGCCACATGGACCCAGTGAAGCTGTGTTGTGGTTGTGGATAATAACTCTGTTGATCTTATTTAAGATATTAATGCAAACAAGCATAAGGAAAATGTATAGACAGTCAAGCAGGACTAAAACTGACCCATAACACTTCTGGCCTCACTGCCATTGATCACAGTGTAGTTTGTTGGGAATTAATTTGAGACTGAAACCATGTTATTATTTTGTACACTTCTATGGTGCAAGTAAAATTAGAACATTATATGAACTGTTGTGCTATGTTGTGCATTTGCTACGTTGGTCTCACAGGTGCAGATTTTTAAAAAAGCACATGCTGTCGCAAACATGTATTTTCAATTTAAAATGATATATAGTACCATGCTAGGTAAATAACAGCTCATGCCCTTCTTTCATGTGTTACCTGTTTCACTTCCTTGATCATTTCACTTCCGGAGTGCCTTTGGGGTCACAGCGTATTACAGGCTGCAAAGCATGTCATCAAATAACGGAAGCAGCCGGTTGGTTAATGAATGGATGGCGCTGAAGGAGTGGGGAAACGTTTAATCTCCAGGTAAAATTACATTTAAAGTGTAAGACTACCAGAATGTAATGCAAGCAAAGACATTTTTCTTTAACCTAGTATGGCACCAGATATACGTTTTTAAAAATCAAAATGTTTTCTATACCATGTGTTTCTTCCAGAACTGCATTCTGGATCTACACAGAGAATGGAGGTGAACAACAGGTAAGATTAACAGATTTTTTTTTAATATAAATGTATTTTATTACAGAACATATTGAGCTTTTCCAGAGAGACACTGACAAACATATTTTAATACTGTATATAATTGGACGTGCTGGGGATTGAACTAGCAACCAGCAGAGCTTAATATGCTACTTGTCAGAAGCAGAGTTTAAGATAGTTTGGCAGACAAGACTAACAGTCAATAAAAGTTAACCCATCTGTACATGAAAAGGGGGCAGGGCAAAGCCCTGCCATAAAATGTGTTTGTATGTGGAGGAGGAGCAAGGTGCCGTCCGCCATGTTATTGTTTTGTTTTTATTTTGTATTTATTTTAGAACAGGGTACCCCTCTGCCCCTGTGCAATTTATTATTTTGTATTTGTTTTGTTGTAGTATTATTATTATTATTGTTATGATTTATTTGTATATATATTGTTTTGTTATTGTTTTACAGCGTCTGTGTTTGTTCCTGCATCTGGCCTGACGTCACCACTCAGACATTCCTGCCACACCATCCATTAATCCTGTGAAACTACAGCAGCACATGTATTAATTTAGTAGCATTTCACCACGTTTTCAAAAATACATCACAATCAAACTTCAAACCTGCCAGGTCCTGTCTATATGCACTGCAGTTAAAAATAAACATGGAACACCTCTTCCAAAACAGTAAGGGTATACAGTGAGACTGTCATGATTGAAGACAGTGTAAATTGGAATAGCTGGAATAACCATTGGAAATGGTTACATGAACTGTTACACAGACCCATATATACTGTAATTTCCTCTTGGGTACTATTTTTATGAAATGTAAAAATCATCCAGTCTAAACCAAGACTTACTGCTGTACCTGTGGTCAATCACTTTTTTTTTTTTCCTCGTACCTTCCAATGGATGGATTTGGAATAAGGTTAGTTGGCTGCAATCTGGACTACTGAACTACGTGCTCTGAATAGTGAAATATGCTACTATTCATGTTCTCACTAAGCTGCACATAAACATGCAGACTGCTGCTTAATACTGTTACTAGAAGTAATTGTAATAATTATACATTTCATTACAGTCCTGGATGAACTGATTGCCTTAACTAACCTAACATCTGCAGCTTTTAAAGCCATAAAGACCTACAGAATCTTGCACAGGGATATTAAACACACAACAAAACCGAAATCACATATTGTGGCAATCATCTTTTGGAAAAATGTAATATCCTTGCAAAAAAAACATCTCTCTCACACTGAAACCTATTTGTAAATAAGTTGTCATCTATTTTACTGTCCCTTAAATTGGCAGTTTATACACTGAAAAGTATCCACAAACCATGCTTCTGAAATCTGAAAGGTTCAGAACAGTTGTGTGTTATAATAATTTAATTTATTTTGCAGAAACGCATGGTTTCATTGTAGGTGGTATTCCCTCTTGTATCCATAGGAAGTTAGGACTACTCTGAGACAACCAATAACGTTCCTTGAATTTACATTTTAAAAACCTACCAACACAGTGGTGGAAGTTGGATATATAAGAATGATTTTAATTGGCAATATTAAGAACAATAAACTACTCTGATAGAGGGTGCTCAGTTGACACATATTTCTTTACCGAAGACTGCCCAAATTAAAGGTGGTTCTTGTGGAACAGTCTGAAAAGTAATGACAGCGTGCAAATGACCGAAATTTTGCTTTGACAGTTCACAGCATACAAGTGAATACAATACAAGCATAGGGATATAAAAGAATCCATCCAGAAAGATGTGTTTTAATATCCAACACCTACTCTGTTTAAGCATTCCAACCTGGGTTTAAAATATACTTCCCTTCTAATATAAAAAACATCCCTGTCGGGAGGTTGGCTTTATTTCATGTATAGATGTGGCTTAACAAAGTCATATTGAATAAAGGCTGGTAGAAGGATCATAGCAAAATTTCTACAATTCTACAATTCTACAATAAGTCTACAATTATAGATCCAATTATTTTCACTTAAATCCAAGCTATCAAAAACAGTCAAAATGTAACTGTCCATATTAGCTATTCAGTGCTTTAAAGACCACCTGCTTTCCTTACTCATCGTTAACTGTAACTGGTATTCTTACTAAATCTAAATATGGTCTTATGCTATTGTTCTCTCTCACTTGTTTTACCAGGTCTTCATTCATTTCTATGATTTAATGAAGACATAAACTGTTCACCATATACTCCCTTTCTTGTACCAGAAGATATTTTTTAAAAAGATCAATGAAAAAGAACCTTTGATGCTAAACTGCTGACCAGCAGATCTAGCTTCAATTGCCAAGAGTTATTTTCTCCAGTTACCCTTGCCTGGTACAGTTTCATTTCAAGCAAGCAAAGACAAGGTAACCAAAAACTAATTACATTATTTTTGACAGATCCTACTGTATACCTGACACAGACTGGTATTACCATATGACTACAGTCAGGGCAGGGTTTTGGCCCTATTAATGACAACTCACCCTTACATTTGTCACATTCCCAATTTACCGGGGGCCTGCCTCTAGCTTCTCTATTCAGAGTCATTCTTTCACCAGCAACAATAGTTCTGGATTGATAGCTATTCCCTTGATGCATTTCACGTTGCTCACAAAGGATAACTTTAAGATGAATCCCTTCCATCCACAACACAGGTGTGGGCCGGAACTCACTGTTTTTCATATCACTGGGTTTCCAGCCATTCTTTTCATTTATATCATCAGTAGACAAATTCATAGTAGCTGAATCTGAGCCTAATGAAGAATCAGACACCAAAGCTACAGATGCCTTCCATACAAAAGGATCTAATTTCTTATAGCTCAGGAAATATATTCCAGAGCTGCCTGTGACAATTCCCACTCGTGGATCATTTTAATTAGCAGTTTTTAAACAATAAATAGCCTGGCTAAACGGCAGTCGGGAGTTCAGTTCGAAGCAACAGGCAACCAAACCAAGTGCGAGAAGGAGAGCGGGTCAGGCAAGGGGAAGAGGGAATGGGCTCGCCCTAGGTTAGGCAGCCAGAGCGGGACTGAAGCAAATCGTCACCAGGTAAAAGCTGCAACTCCTCTCGCAGCAAAAAAGTAAATACATTAGGACAGATAACCATGTAATAGGAGCAACACCTGTACAGTATTTACTGTAGAAATACTGTATGAATCACTAGTATAGGGAATTAGGAGACATGCTGTAGGAGCGTTATAGTGAGGGAGCACTAATATATATATATATATATATATATATATATATATATATATATATATATATATATATATATATATACACAGTACTGTGCAAAAGTTTTAGGCAGGTGTGAAAAAAATGCTGTAAAGTAAGAATGCTTTCAAAAATAGACATGTTAATAGATTATATTTATCAATTAACTAAATGCAAGTGAGTGAACAGAAGAAAAATCTAAATCAAATCCATATTTGGTGTGACCACCCTTTGCCTTCAAAACAGCATCAATTCTTCTAGGTACACTTGCACAAAGTCAGGGATTTTGTAGGCATATAGTCAGGTGTATGATTAAACAATTATACCAAACAGGTGCTAATGATCATCAATTCAATATGTAGGTTGAAACACAATCATTAACTGAAACAGAAACAGCTGTGTAGGAGGAATAAAACAGCCAAACTCCGCTAACAAGGTGAGGTTGCTGAAGACAGTTTACTGTCAAAAGTCATACACCATGGCAAGACTGAGCACAGCAACAAGACACAAGGTAGTTATACTGCATCAGCAAGGTCTCTCCCAGGCAGAAATTTCAAGGCAGACAGGGGTTTCCAGATGTGCTGTCCAAGCTCTTTTGAAGAAGCACAAAGAAACGGGCAACGTTGAGGACCGCAGACACAGTGGTCGGCCAAGGAAACTTACCTCAACAGATGAAAGACACATCATGCTTACTTCCCTTCGCAATTGGAAGATGTCCAGCAGTGCCATCAGCTCAGAACTGGCAGAAAACAGTGGGACCCTGGTACACCCATCTACTGTCCGGAGAAGTCTGGTCAGAAGTGGCCTTCATGGAAGACTTGCGGCCAAAAAGCCACACCGCCGACGTGGAAACAAGGCCAAGCGACTCAACTATGCATGAAAACACAGGAACTGGGGTGCAGAAAAATGGCAGCAGGTGCTCTGGACTGATGAGTCAAAATTTGAAATATTTGGCTGTAGCACAAGGCAATTTGTTCGCCGAAGGGCTGGAGAGCGTACACGAATGAGTGTCTGCAGGCAACAGTGAAGCATGGTGGAGGTTCCTTGCAAGTTTGGGGCTGCATTTCTGCAAATGGAGTTGGGGATTTGGTCAGAATTAATGGTCTCCTCAATGCTGAGAAGTACAGGCAGATACTTATCCATCATGCAATACCATCAGGGAGGCATCTGATTGGCCCCAAATTTATTCTGCAGCATGACAACGACCCCAAACATACAGCGAAAGTCATTAAGAACTATCTTCAGCGTAAAGAAGAACAAGGAGTCCTGGAAGTGATGGTATGGCCCCCACAGAGCCCTGATCTCAACATCATCGAGTCTGTCTGGGATTACATGAAGAGAGAGAAGCAACTGAGGCTGTCTAAATCCACAGAAGAACTGTGGTTAGTTCTCCAAGATGTTTGGGTCAACCTACCTGCCGAGTTCCTTCAAAAACTGTGTGCAAGTGTACCTAGAAGAATTGATGCTGTTTTGAAGGCAAAGGGTGCTCACACCAAATATGGATTTGATGTAGATTTTTCTTCTGTTCACTCACTTTGCATTTTGTTAATTGATAAATATAAACTATTAACATGTCTATTTTTGAAAGCATTCTTACTTTACAGCATTTTTTCACACCTGCCTAAAACTTTTGCACAGTACTGTGTATATATATATATATATATATATATATATATATATATATATATATATATATATATATATATATATACACATTTGTTTGGTGTGCAAGGTAATCAGACATGCAATCTTCAGGTGTGAAAAAGTTATTGCCCCCCGTGGTTAGCTCAACCCAATTAAAGGGATAATTGGGGTCAGCTGTTTGAGTACTTTGATTAACAACCAGGCCTGATTTGGGCCAGCCCTGCCCAATATCCCAATATAAATCTGACTAACTTTGGCCCTTACCATCAGAGTGAAGCTGTCAGCACACAGGTTCTAGAGGCACATCATGCCACGAACAAAAGAAATTCCTGAAGACCTTCGGAAAAAGTTGTTGATGCCTATCAGTCTGGAAAGGGTTACAAAGCCATTTCTAAGGCTCTGGGGCTCCACCAAACCACAGTTAGAGCCATATTGTCCAAATGGAGAAAGTTTGGGACAGTAGTGAATCTTCCCAGGAGTGGCCGTCCTGCCAAAGTCTCTCCAAGAGCAAGGTGTAAAATCATCCAGGAAGTCACAAAGATCCCTAGAACAACATCCAGGGATCTGCAGGCCTCTCTCGCCTCGGCTAAGGTCAATGTTCATGACTCCACCATCAGAAAGACCCTGGGCAAAAATGGGATTCATGGCAGAGTAGCAAGGCGGAAACCATTGCTCACTAAGAAGAACATGAATGCTCGTCTCAAGTTTGGCAAAAAGCAACTGGATGATCCTCAAGAGTTCTGGAACAATGTTCTATGGACAGGTCAAAAGTGGAACTTTTTGGCCGACATGGGCCCCGTTATGTCTGACGAAAACCAAACACTGCATTCCACAGTAAGAACCTCATACCAACGGTCAAGCATGGTGGTGGTAGTGTCATGGTTTGGGGATGCTTTGCTGCATCAGGACCTGGACGCCTTGCCATCATTGAAGGAACCATGAATTCTGCTCTGTATCAGAGAAATCTACAGGACAATGTCAGGCCATCTGTCCATGAGCTGAAGCGAAGCTGGGTCATGCAGCAAGACAGTGATCCGAAACACACAAGCAAGTCTACATCAGAATGGTTGAAGAACAAGAAATGTAATGTTTTGGAATGGCTTAGTCAAAATCCAGACCTAAACCCCATTGAGATGTTGTGGCAGGACCTGAAACGGACAGTTCATGCTCGAAAACACACAAATGTCACTGAGTTGAAGCAGTTCTGCATGGAGGAGTGGGCCAAAATTCCTCCACGGCGCTGTGAGAGACTAATCAATAACTACAGGAACCGTTTGGTTGCAGTTATTGCTGCTAAAGGTTGCGTAACCACTTATTGAGTCTAAGGGGGCATTTACTTTTTCACACGGGGGCATTGGGTGTTGCATAACTTAAATAAATGAAATATGTATCAAATATTTGTGTTATTTGTTCTCTCAGGGTCCCTTTTATCTAATATTAGGTTTTGGTTGAAGATCTGATAACATTTAGTGTCAAAAATATGCAAAAATGCAGAAAATCAGACAGGGGGCAAATACTTTTTCACAGCACTGTATATATACATGTATACATATACACACACACACACACACACACACACATACATCTGCCGACAAATAAATAGCTTCAGCTCATACTCGACAGAACCCACATTTCAGTTCCAACAAGCCCCTTGTAGCGGGTTTACTTAATGCAATGTTTAAATATGCAAACTGAATATGTTAAGTGTAGTTCTAGTGTAATTGTTGATTACTGACAATAGACAACAATAATTATATATATATATATATATATATATATATATATATATATATATATATATATATATATATATATATATATATATATACAGTACTGTGCAAAAGTTTTAGGCAGGTGTGAAAAATGCTGTAAAGTAAGAATGCTTTCAAAATAGACATGTTAATAGATTATATTTATCAATTAACTAAATGCAAAGTGAGTGAACAGAAGAAAAATCTAAATCAAATCCATATTTGGTGTGACCACCCTTTGCCTTCAAAACAGCATCAATTCTTCAAGGTACACTTGCACAAAGTCAGGGATTTTGTAGGCATATAGTCAGGTGTATGATTAAACAATTATACCAAACAGGTGCTAATGATCATCAATTCAATATGTAGGTTGAAACACAATCATTAACTGAAACAGAAACAGCTGTGTAGGAGGAATAAAACTGGGTGAGGAACAGCCAAACTCAGCTAACAAGGTGAGGTTGCTGAAGACAGTTTACTGTCAAAAGTCATACACCATGGCAAGACTGAGCACAGCAACAAGACACAAGGTAGTTATACTGCATCAGCAAGGTCTCTCCCAGGCAGAAATTTCAAGGCAGACAGGGGTTTCCAGATGTGCTATCCAAGCTCTTTTGAAGAAGCACAAAGAAACGGGCAACGTTGAGGACCGTAGACGCAGTGGTCGGCCAAGGAAACTTACTGCAGCAGATGAAAGACACATCATGCTTACTTCCCTTCGCAATCGGAAGATGTCCAGCAGTGCCATCAGCTCAGAACTGGCAGAAAACAGTGGGTCCCTGGTACACCTATCTACTGTCCGGAGAAGTCTGGTCAGAAGTGGCCTTCATGGAAGACTTGCGGCCAAAAAGCCATACCTCCGACGTGGAAACAAGGCCAAGCGACTCAACTATGCACGAAAACACAGGAACTGGGGTGCAGAAAAATGGCAGCAGGTGCTCTGGACTGATGAGTCAAAATTTGAAATATTTGGCTGTAGCAGAAGGCAGTTTGTTCAGCGAAGGGCTGGAGAGCGTCGTGAATGAGTGTCTGCAGGCAACAGTGAAGCATGGTGGAGGTTCCTTGCAAGTTTGGGGCTGCATTTCTGCAAATGGAGTTGGGGATTTGGTCAGAATTAATGGTCTCCTCAATGCTGAGAAGTACAGGCAGATACTTATCCATCATGCAATACCATCAGGGAGGCATCTGATTGGCCCCAAATTTATTCTGCAGCATGACAACGACCCCAAACATACAGCGAAAGTCATTAAGAACTATCTTCAGCGTAAAGAAGAACAAGGAGTCCTGGAAGTGATGGTATGGCCCCCACAGAGCCCTGATCTCAACATCATCGAGTCTGTCTGGGATTACATGAAGAGAGAGAAGCAACTGAGGCTGCCTAAATCCACAGAAGAACTGTGGTTAGTTCTCCAAGATGTTTGGGCCAACCTACCTGCCGAGTTCCTTCAAAAACTGTGTGCAAGTGTACCTAGAAGAATTGATGCTTGATGCTGTTTTGAAGGCAAGGGTGGTCACACCAAATATGGATTTGATTTAGATTTTTCTTCTGTTCACTCACTTTGCATTTAGTTAATTGATAAATATAATCTATTAACATGTCTATTTTGAAAGCATTCTTACTTTACAGCATTTTTTCACACCTGCCTAAAACTTTTGCACAGTACTGTATATATATATATATATATATATATATATATATATATATATATATATATATATATATATATATATATATATATATATATATATAATACTGCATGGGGTAGTGTGTGATGAGAATTATTTAATGCACATCCAAGGGGTGAGATGCTACATAATACATAGGGGTGGGGTGCTACATAATTATCCAAGCATCCAACCCCAAGGGTGAGCATTACATTCTCATTTATCACACTACCCCATGCAGTATTTTTTATAATCTTTGTTGAGCAATGTTTTTTCCTGCCAGAGTTCAAAAGTTCTGTGTTGCTTGTTGTGGGGGCCCTTGGACGTGGTGGGCTGTGGAGGGTTTTCTTTATCAAGTACACATTAGAGAATTGTGGAGTTGTTTTGCTGTTTGAATTGTGGAGTTGTGTTGCTGTTTGAATTGTGAAGATGTGTGCTGCTTGAATTGTGGAGATGTGTTGCTGTTTGAATTGTGAAGATGTGTGCTGCTTGAATTGTGGAGTTGTGTTGCTGTTTGAATTGTGGAGATGTGTTGCTGTTTGAATTGTGGAGATGTGTTGCTATTTGACAGTTTGACAGCTTGCACTGGGGTAGCACTGTGCTGGTATTAATGAGCATGTGTTTCCCATATCACACGGTCGCTCACCAGATAATATATACTGTACAAATATATACTTCCATCTAGAAAACAAACTAGACACTAATAAAAAATCTGATTGTTTCATCTGGTTCATCTGTTTCCGTACCTGCCCCAAGGGCTGTGGAGTGGTTCTCTTTCACAATATTTGAGTGCCACCTTTAAATTATAACCCTTAGCCAACTTTTTATCATCTGTAATATTATGTATGGATATTGTAATGTGATTTTTCTGCATAATTTGTGCTGCTTTAGCAGTTACAACATGGGGTTTCTGAAAAGTTATGAACCAAAACATCATGATATTAATATTCAGATAATCTAAATTCAGCCTACATTATATCTATATTTTTTCAATGTAACATCTAAGACCTATTTTGTATATTCTGGAATAGAATACATTGTTTGCTGGACAATGAGTGGGCTTTCAATTTAAATACCTTTTTGCTTCTTTTCAATTAAAATTCATGTTGATGCAGTTTCATCAATGCAGAGCATCCCGGCTTGCTAGTTCTGTAGCACTAATTTAAATGTAACATTTGACAGAAACTCGTGACATTTAGCAGAAATCACTTGGGGGAAAATTACCTATGCTGATTTATTACATGAACTGGGAAAAACGATAACTAGATGTCAACGTTTTTGGGGCTTGACATCCATATCTAAATTGACCATCTGCCTCAGTTATTCATTTCAGCTGTGTAATTCTTATATATATATATATATATATATATATATATATATATATATATATATATATATATATATATATATAACTCACATACACAGTAATTTGTTTCCTCCAAGATTTTTTGGAGAGTATGATTATTAACAGCCTTGCACCTTAATAACACGTTTCTAAATTAGTCAAGCAGAATATTCTAGTATTACAGATTAATGAAATGAAATGGTAAGCAATGATTTTTTTTTTTTTTTTTTTGTGGATACTAAAAATGCATTTTAGGACTGACAGATGTGGATTCAATTCAGGACGGAGCTGTATTTAAACTAAAATGTGCTTATGGAAAGGATATCATTACTGGCAAGGCTTGTTTAGGAAGCAGACCCAGAGACTGAAGCTGCAGTTTAAGCACTATTGCGCATGTTTAATCATGAAAAACAAACACCAAAATACACAAACAAAATACAAACAAATAGGCACAAGGGTTAACCACAAAACAATACTGCACTACTCCACCGTGTAATCACTTTATATAGCATAGCACAGCTCTCACAACGCCAACAAACACCAACTAACATACACTACACTCCACACCATCCATATACACCTGTGACTGGAGCCTAATTAATCATCAGTTATTCAATTCCTACGTGTGTTTCTGGCAGGGAGGAATTTAACCCCTCCCTGCCAACCCAATATTCCCTAAACACACCCACACATTACAATGGCAGGGCTTTCACCCTGCCACATACATCCCCACCTCACCCCTTGAAACACCTACCCCCACCCCTCAAGTTCATCTTTCCCCATGTGGATTCTAGTGGGCAGGTTGGAGGGTGGATCGGACCGAGAACTAACTGGCAACAGGGGACCTAAATGGAGTGGCAGGGGCAACTGAAGCACAGGCCGGTGACCGGGTGGCCTGCCGACAGCACAGAGACATCTGGGGTTTCAGGGAGAGCGCAGTAGGGATCAGGCGAAAAACTGTGCCTGGTGGGGCATCAACCTGGGATCTAGGGCTAGCAACAGGCGGTCTAGACACCACGGCAGGGTGTCTAGGAGCACGGAGCAAGGGACATGACCTACTGGTGCCGGATTGGTGCGCAGGGACAGTGGTCAGGGCTGTGGTGGCGGCTTTTTCCGCGGTTCTGGCAGATGCAACCCTTGCTCTGGAGGTGGCGACGCTGGCAGCATCAATGCTGGCAGCGGTGTGGGGCACTCCAGCAGTGGCAACGCTGGCATCGACACTGGGAAGGAGGGGGAACCCTTTTTATTTTTTTTTACACCTGCAGTTTCTCTCTGGGTCTCTAGGGGCGCCAACCCAATATTCCCCACACATACCCACTGGCAGCGTTTTCACCCTATATATTAACATTTGCACTAAAACGTATGTATGTATTTATTTTACCAAGGTTTACAAGAAACAAAGGGTTACCAAATTAAGGTGAGGCCAATGGTAATGAGGTCAGGACTTTTACTTTTTGAAATAATTGTTTTCGGTTACATTCCCAAATTCTTGGGTGTTTTTTTTCTGTCACAATGTATAATTTGACAGTACTTGTACACTTTAATTGTACCTTCGGAGGCAGGCATCCTTGAGCGAAGCGAGGCAGGCATCCTTGGGTGAAGCGAGGCAGGCTTCCCTGGGCGGTGCGAGGCAGGCATCCCTGAACGGTGCAAGGCTGGCATCCCTGAGCAGTGCGAGGCTGGCATCCCCTGGCGATGGCGAACTGGCATCCCCAGGCGATGGCGAACTGGCATCCCCAGGCGATGGCAAACTGGCATCCCCAGGCGATGGCGAACTGGCATCCTTAGGCGATGGCGAACTGGCATCCCCAGGCGATGCACGACACGGCGGCAGCGGTCCCTCAGGAGGCGACGGCGGCAGCGGACCCTCAGAAGGCAATTGCAGGAGGGGAGCCAGGACCAGCGGTGGTGCTGGGGTTGGCCCTCTTCTAAGCCGTGGTGACCCGGCCGTTTTCCCCCTTGCTCTTTTTAGCAGCCTGTGCAAGGGCAGCTGCGGACAGCCAGGCTTCTGTTCGGGTCCATCCTGTCGTGAAGGGAGAGGCAGCTCCTGCTCCTCTCCCTAAGGTGCTGGTGCTGGAGGCAGAGGCAGCTCCTGCTCCTCTCCCTCTGCTGGCAGAGGTGGGAGCGACAAACAGTCCTCCCAGGGCAGTGGAGGCGGAACCAGCAGGAACTCTCCCTCTGCTGGCGAGGTGGGAGCGACACACAGTCCTCCCAGGGCGGTGGAGGTGGAACAAGCAGGAACTCTCCCTCTGCTGGCGGAGGTGGGAGCGACACGCAGTCCTCCCACGGAGGTGGAGGCGGAACCTCTTGGGCTGTGGACGCACCGACTCCTCCCTCTTGGGCTGTGGACGCTCAGCCTCCTCCCTCTTGGGCTGTGGACGCTCAGTCTCCCACTCCAGGTCCATGTCCTCTCTCTGCCTCCTTCTCCTCACCTTTTTTTCTCCCTTGGCCTGTGGAGGTGATGGGGTCTGCTGCTCCAGCAGCGAAAACCACCCTGATGCACCGGACACCCTCCGCATTGTGTAGGCTTCCCAGAAGCAGGGGTCTTCATAGGGGCAGTCCCTCTGGTCATGCTCAAACTCCCTGCAGATGACACACAAGGGGGCCCCTTCAGCTCTCCACTGCTCCTGTTCCGTGTCCCAGTATGGGGGTCCCAGTTGGGTGGGGTCCCGTGACCACCATCTCCTCCCACCTCTCTCCTGCTGCTGCTTCTGGCAGCTCTTCCTCCTCTTTCCTCTCATCCTCCTTTCTCACTATCCTTTTCTTCCTTCACACACAATTAGAAAAAAACGAAAAACGAAAACAGAAAAACTGCAGTACCCCTCTTCTGCCTAAGACTAGGAGGCACTGGTGATCCCACGCAGGCTGGCTGGGCGGTGACGTCAGGCAGAAGCAGGAAGGGAAAAATACTGACACCAGGCAAGTACTGCAGTTCAAGGCGGCGTTTGCTGTTTATTTATTAAGCAACAAAAATAAATAAAAGGTTTGAACAAAAAGACTGTGCTCACAGAGCAAAATAAAAGGTGTAAACAAAACAAATCTCGAACACAAAATAATAAATAAACAAACCATACAGGTCAGGCTTGGCAGTCGCTGTCACTGTTCCTGTATTGTATTGTATTATTCTATTCAGTTTCGTTTTTCTTCTTGCTCTCCTCACGCTCTCTCTCATACACTCCCCTTAAACACCCACACCGAGCTGGAGAGCTGCAGGCTTTTTATACAGGTGACCATCTCCCGATTAGCAACAAATTAAATCACCTAATTAATTCGGGAGATGGCCACCTTCTGCACAAGTTTTCTAAATACTGTGTGGATGGGGCTTCCCATCCACGCTACTAAATAATAATAATAAAAACAAACACGGCTACGCCGTCACAGTTACAAAACAATAACAAAACACGCGGCACGTCGCCGTCATATAAATACAATAACTAAACAAACAAACAAACAAATAAATAAATACAAAATAACACGGGCGGAGGGGGAAACCCTGTTCTAAAATAAACAAATCCTGTACAGGGCTGCTCGTCCTGTTACAGGGTCCAATAGGTTTCAGGAACTAAAAGGACATTCCAGAATAT
The DNA here is from genome assembly GCA_030684275.1 of Acipenser oxyrinchus oxyrinchus. Classification (NCBI taxonomy): domain Eukaryota; kingdom Metazoa; phylum Chordata; class Actinopteri; order Acipenseriformes; family Acipenseridae; genus Acipenser; species Acipenser oxyrinchus. The sequence continues at coordinate 15,898,563 of CM060247.1, forward strand.
TATTGCCCACATCGTCCCTTTCATATCAATCCTAAATGTAGGCATACTTTAATATATTCATTTATAGATAGAAATACACTAATTTATGGTGGCTCTGAGGACATAACATAACTCATTTTTTCTATGTCATTAATGAGCCACTGTCCTAAACAGACTTTGATTTTGAGTTCCTTTGGTACTGTACATAAATTGGAGATATTAAATGGATACTTTACCATTATTTACATCTGCATAATATTTAATTGCTTACCAGTTTAATATATTGTGTCTTCTGTAATTCTCTACCGATGTTCCAGCCTAATTCAGTATTTATCACAATTACTAACTATTTTAGCAAAAATGTCCTTTTTCAATCATTTATAAAAGCTGAATTTCTGAAGTTTTAACTCCAGCCTCTCTGAAACTGTTATTTTATATAGTGATTTTCTATTTTATAATTCACAGTTGCTGCAGTTGCAGAGGGAGCACAAATGAGTCTCATAACATCTTCTTTCTAGCACCTAACTTCAGACATTAACTATATTACATTAAAATATAAGATGGCTTAGTCAAGCAGGGAATCAACCTGTACTCTACAAAATATGCAAAAACATTCTCATCATATTAGCTTTGAACAGACCTATATTAACAGACTTATGTTTCTTCATAACTGACATGAATGAGTTCAAGGACTCATTCAGACTTCTTAATTTCCCTTAATGATATGTGAAAAAATATTAAGAGCCATGAGAAAATCGATTTCCTTTGGTTTGTGCAAACAGCATGGTGTATTTTAGCATAATTTGTTTATGGCAGCAACTGGAGAAAACAAATACTAAAATAATCATTAATGACTAAGAAATTGGCTCATCTGGCTTATTCAAAACAATTTGCTTGCTACACTTTTTAGGTAATAGTGATCTAATTTACACACATAGGGCCCTATTTAGCAATGTTCACAAACCCCTAAGGCAATCACAAAAGACGTTTGTGAACAGTTAGCGCACCAGAATCAGGCGCATGTGTGGGCAAACAGACTTTGCCCACATATGTGATTTACTAACCGTGTTTTAGTGCCCACCCAGCAAGTCAGTGTTAGCGCTCGACATGGGCTGAACTTTAGGGGAGTGTCCTCATTTACATACAAATGTAGTGATTTAGCAAACCATCAACAGTGTTAGCATTTGCGTTTCAGTTGACATGTGAAAACCAGGTCTAAATTGTGTGCAAATCTGACTATAAATACCGGTGAAACGACCAGGGAAGCAGGCAAAGAAAAGAGAGAGAAAAAAGAGAAATAAAAGAAATATGGAGTGCACACTGAATTAATGTGATACTTTATAATGTGATACTTTATACTGTGATTTTGTAAAAATTGTAAGTCGCCCTGGATAAGGGAGTCTGCTAAATAATAATAATAATAATAATAATAATAATAATAATAATAATAATTTCTACATGGCCAGACAAAGAGAGGAGGAGGAGACGTCCCAAAATATTCATCTTTTCTGAGCCTGTCTGACACACAAGTTATGCAGCAATTTTGCCTCAACAGACAAACAATTACCAACATCTGCCAACTGCTTCAGGCTGACCTGGAAGGAGACATGCGGAGAGCAGACGGTTTGCTTGAAGCACTAAGGTACACGCACCAACACAGAATAGGCAACTCTACGTAAATTGGAAGGGGACCTATTTTGTCAACATGCAAGTAGTGTGTGATCTGTGATGTCAAAAACTACATCACAAATGTGTATGCAAACTATCGTTGCTCTGCTCATGACTTGTTTATCTACGCTCATTTGCAGATGGCAGCTTCATTTCAGCAGGATGACAGTCTGAGAGGCTGGTTGATAGGGGACAACGGGTATCCACTGAAGCGGTGGCTACTGACACCACTGCTCAACCCCACAACCCCTGCCGAACAGGCATAACCGTGCCTTTAAATGTGCTTGTACTGTAATTGAGAGAACATTTGGAATCCTCAGGATGTTTGGATGTCTCTGGGGGAACACTACAGTACTCCTTAATGGATGTTGAACTTACAGAGGAAAGATTACAGGGTTTGAAGGAAGCAGATGCTGAACTTAAAGCCCCAGTGTTGGAGGTTGCAGATGCTGCAATTGCCAGGCAGGTTATACAAAGCCTAATAGACAGGGGTTCACATAACTGGTACGCAGGTACACATGCGGACCAATAAAAAAAAAAAAGAGGATTTAGTTATTGTTGTTTAAGATGCAAATGCATACCATCAGTATATATTTTTTTTAACAGGAAAGCATTTATAAATGCAGCAATGGTGCTCACGGTTCGAAGGTGAGCTATACATGCCTAACTTAAGGAAAACTCTTGATTTTAAATTTTTCGCCCCCCCCACCCCCGTCACTGAAACATAAAAAAAAAATATGTAACTTAATTTTGCTTCTAGATCACTTTAATTTCGTATTCACTCTCCCTCTCCAGGCTGCTAAAAAAAAAAAATGTGTAGACTTGCTTGAGGGGCATGGTCATCCTCTTCACAGGCTTCTGGACAATTTAAAAAATGTTGTGCTTTTGTCTTCCTTCTTTTTTTTGGTTTCAAAATACCCTCCGTTCACTATCACAGACGCACAGGTGCTAAGGCGCTAAGCAGCGAAAGGGAAAGGCTTTGGACGGGCTGGCCTGACAATTCTTTCCCCGGGCCAGGAAGTCGGTCAGTGTGGAAGAAGGCAAGACTCTGTTGCAGAAAGTATTGACCCGGAAGGGAAACAATGTAGCAGCAGCAGACAGTAGAAACAGCTGCATTTGTTTACCAAGGGGTCATGCGTGATAGCATAAAGGGGATGGAAGATCGTAAATCTTTTCCTTCGCTTGGTTCAGAGAAGCATGGAACTGGAAGGACCGGGAGAGTTCCCAAACGCAATTGTAAAAAGAGTTTGTGAGTGTTTTGTTTGTTGTAGCAGTTAGTAATTGTCTTTTGTCTTTGTAAATTCACTGGACGGCTAACACGTCTCGGGAGCTGTCGCCTTGGGCCATCACTGCCCGGAACATCAGTCACTGTTTATTGTTATCACCCACCTCGAGCACTACTGCACGCACCCGGACTGGTAACTGTGTTTAGTATTATTGTGGGGCGGATAACGTGTTATTATTTATTTGGTTTTGCAAACCATTATCATTTTCTAACGAGCTTTACACATTGGTGTGTATTGCCGGAGGATTATTGTTTGGTCGCCAGACCGGGATTTATACAAAATAAAGACCCCTTTTCCAAACCGGATTAGTTTCCTTTTGTGTAATTATTCCTGCACTGCATCACCTCTGCACCTGTTCTACTCAGCAGCCACTTTGCCACAGGCCCACACTGCACAGAGAGACAAGCCAAATAACTGAAATCCAAGCACCTGTGTTACTTCACATTTCAAAATGTTCAATTAGTCAAACTAATAAGGATGAGCAGTTTTCATTTGTACACAATCTAGGACTCGCATATTTTTCCAAAAATACTGATGTGAGGAGGGGGCCCTCCGAGATCTGCATTAAAATACATAATTCATATATCTGTGATGTTTCACAGAAAACGTTTACAATATTCTAACAATTATTTTGAGAACAATCTGCACCTTATCACTATCTTGGGGCATGTAAAAGGAGCAAATTACTCTGGAGCGAAGGTCTTATTTTAATGATTTGAACAAAGGCAGTATTTAGATCCCCACTAACTGTTTCAATTGAATATACCCCAGTAAGTTTAATACATGTCAACTATATTTTCTAATTTATTGCTGCTGTCATTTAGACAAGCTTCTCAAGCTTACTGTAAATGTCAGCTTAAAATGAAAAATATGGGTTCAGGGAAGAAAATTGTGTCTTCAAACAGCTGGAATATAGTTCTTACATGTGCTTATTCTTCCATTATGAAGACTTAAGACATAAGAAGTGACATATAATGTATCTTCCTATCAGCTACTAGTTTAGGCATAGTTATCACCAAAAAAAAAGAACCTCATATCAGGGATTCACTTTAAATTACCTTAGTTTTTATATAGTTAAACATAATTCCTATAAAACATGAAGCCAAATTATTTCTTAATTATCCTGAATTCCAAATGATACTGTGCATTTTCCTGCATAGATTATCCAGATATTTTGCTAAACATTCCACAGATCAAGTCATCTGGGAGACTCTTAATTAGTCATTGTGCAGTAGACAAACGAATACTAGATACATCCTTGAGAAGATGTGACCAAAACCAGAGATTTTTAAGCTTCTATAAAACTATAATCATCAGAAGGCGTGAAAATAGATAACAGCTCCATAAAAACGTAGTAATATAAACAAAACATTAAGTGGGGGAAAACCAGAAATATGAATAAATAATGCAAGTCTGGAAGAAACAGTACTATATACAGAACAAAAGAAGTGGGAAGTCAGCCATGTACTCTGGTACCGGTAATACAATTTAGAAATACACTACACAGCAATTCATCAAGCTATCATATTTCATGGCTGTCAATTGACGTTTCAAATAAAGAAGACAGAAAAAAAAGCTAAAGTAATAAGAAAAATTATAATTGTATGTTTTATTTAGGCTATATTCAAATTGATCCCTACCAGGGAATTATTTGCCTCTATAGCAATAAAGTATTTTTTAAAATTTATATTCAGCCAATATTATGAAACAAGTTCAGCCTTCACACAGTAATTTGTGCATACCTGGAACAGCCTGCAGAGCAAAGACTCTGCAGACACTTAGCTTATTATAACAAGGGCTGAGACAACAGTACCACATACCTATTATCATCAGGACCCCTGGGTGGAAAATACCTATCAAACAAGGAAACCTGTCACAACGCTTTAAATAGAAATTTTTTATTATTATTATTTATTTCGAGGAGTAGATAGCAGCTTGCACCCTACAGCAGCCTATACGACATTCTATGAATAAAATAAGCCATGTTGCTGTATTTCCTGGTATAAAAAGCTACACAATAGTAATAATAATAATAGTAATAATAATACTAATAATACTAATAATAATAATAATAATAATAATAATAATAATCCCTTTAACTTCTTAGTTATCCATAGTCCAGTTTACAATTCAGATATTACTTTTAATATATACTGTATAACTGAACATAAAAATGTGTGTTCATTGTATTCAGTGTTTTGCACATTAAATAGATTATTTGCTGTGTGTCTTGACTGCTTCTGGTAACCTAAATGTAAGTCACTGGGTCACACTGTGACAAAAACTGCATTTGGCATTCAATATTCACAGTTGGATAACACAAAATTGAGCATTGTTGCCCAAGGACTTGAGGACAATGTCAATGTAATAATTAATTCACGTCAGAAAAAAAGAATATTCCCACTGCAGTTGTAATACATTGAAATAGGTCGTGATATTCAAGATTAAAGGGAAGTAAAACAAAAACTGTTCAATTAATTGGGTGCCTGCTTTTTTATATTTCAAAAGTTTATTTGACCAAAAAAAAAAAAAAAAGCTCAGTGATATAGAAACTGAGTTAGAAGGCCTATCCAGGTCTTACAAAAAAAAAAAAAAAATAAACAAATAAATAAATAATAATAATAATAATAATAATAATAATAATAATAATAATAATAATAATATTTGAGCAAAGGCACTCAGAACAACTCAAATATTATAAAATACCCATTTGAAGCTACTGTATTTTCCGCCCAATTTAGAATGCCTGAAACGCCACAACAATCTCTAAGGAAGTGGGTGTCAGTGACGAAAGCACTATGAGCCACATTGTGTGCGTACCTAAATTCAAGGTTACTGTTGAGCGTTGACTCAACAAAAACGTCACTATTGTCACAACACTTCCGGGTATTTAGGAACGCTTCGCTGCATTCCTAACTAAACGGTAAAATTTAAAATGAACAACTCTGCATATCGGCCTGCAGCTTCTAAAAAGAATCTTACAAAATCTACAAGTTTGTATTAAATATGCTGCATTACTTCATAATATATATATATATATATATATACAGTACTGTGCAAAAGTTTTAGACAGGTGTGAAAAAATGCTGTAAAGTAAGCTTTCAAAAATAGACATGTTAATAGATTATATTTATCAATTAACTAAATGCAAAGTGAGTGAACAGAAGAAAAATCTAAATCAAATCCATATTTGGTGTGACCACCCTTTGCCTTCAAAACAGCATCAATTCTTCTAGGTACACTTGCACAAAGTCAGGGATTTTGTAGGCATATAGTCAGGTGTATGATTAAACAATTATACCAAACAGGTGCTAATGATCATCAATTCAATATGTAGGTTGAAACACAATCATTAACTGAAACAGAAACAGCTGTGTAGGAGGAATAAAACTGGGTGAGGAACAGCCAAACTCAGCTAACAAGGTGAGGTTGCTGAAGACAGTTTACTGTCAAAAGTCATACACCATGGCAAGACTGAGCACAGCAACAAGACACAAGGTAGTTATACTGCATCAGCAAGGTCTCTCCCAGGCAGAAATTTCAAGGCAGACAGGGGTTTCCAGATGTGCTGTCCAAGCTCTTTGTAGAAGCACAAAGAAACGGGCAACGTTGAGGACCGAGACGCAGTGGTCGGCCAAGGAAACTTACTGCAGCAGATGAAAGACACATCATGCTTACTTCCCATCGCAATCGGAAGATGTCCAGCAGTGCCATCAGCTCAGAACTGGCAGAAAACAGTGGGACCCTGGTACACCCATCTACTGTCCGGAGAAGTCTGGTCAGAAGTGGCCTTCATGGAAGACTTGCGGCTAAAAAGCCATACCTCCGACGTGGAAACAAGGCCAAGCGACTCAACTATGCACGAAAACACAGGAACTGGGGTGCAGAAAATGGCAGCAGGTGCTCTGGACTGATGAGTCAAAATTTGAAATATTTGGCTGTAGCAGAAGGCAGTTTGTTCGTCGAAGGGCTGGAGAGCGTACACGAATGAGTGTCTGCAGGCAACAGTGAAGCATGGTGGAGGTTCCTTGCAAGTTTGGGGCTGCATTTCTGCAAATGGAGTTGGGGATTTGGTCAGAATTAATGGTCTCCTCAATGCTGAGAAGTACAGGCAGATACTTATCCATCATGCAATACCATCAGGGAGGCATCTGATTGGCCCCAAATTTATTCTGCAGCATGACAACGACCCCAAACATACAGCGAAAGTCATTAAGAACTATCTTCAGCGTAAAGAAGAACAAGGAGTCCTGGAAGTGATGGTATAGCCCCCACAGAGCCCTGATCTCAACATCGAGTCTTTCTGGGATTACATGAAGAGAGAGAAGCAACTGAGGCTGCCTAAATCCACAGAAGAATTGTGGTTAGTTCTCCAAGATGTTTGGGCCAACCTACCTGCCGACTTCCTTCAAAAACTGTGTGCAAGTGTACCTAGAAGAATTGATGCTTGATGCTGTTTTGAAGGCAAAGGGTGGTCACACCAAATATGGATTTGATTTAGATTTTTCTTCATTATATATATATATATATATATATATATATATATATATATATATATATATATATATATATATATATATATATATATATATATATATTAGATAGATCTATCTATCTGGTAAAATGAATTTAAACTGTTTTATTTTGTACATTTTGATATTTACAATTGATTTTACACAGGTTTCCAATCTAAATGTGTGCTTTGACAAAAATACACATGTAAAACATGTGCTTGTCAGGCTTACAACTTACAAATGAACATCATACGTAGAAATGAAGTTATAATGTATACATACACAACTAAAACATGCACGCATATATATTATTTTATTGTTGAACTGTGTCAAACTTTATTTCTGTTTTACTTTGCCTATCTAGCATGTAATTCATAAGATAATTAATGACGTGACTCGAAGGCAATTCACACCCCCTGACGAGGTGGTAGTAGCACATTGAGTGAGGATTGTATCTGGTTGCTACACACTTCTTTGTCAGCCAACGCTCGTCTATTGTTTTGAGCCGCGGCTGCTCCAGCGCAGTACCTGTCAGGAGATGCGCGATCTGCGCAGAATCTGCGCTCGGGAGATGCGTGACCTGGTGACGTCTTTTCCGGCTGTGTTCACGCAGATGGCGAACTTGGACAGGATTTGCACAAAATCTGCGCAGCATTAGGAAAATATGCGTACGTGAACACAGCCATTGTCACAAGTGGGCTGAGTTAGTAAACAATGGAGCCATTTCTGGAGCCTGTAGAGCACTTTAACAGTGCACTCGCAATGCTTTTAACGTATTCGTGCTTGCACTGGCAAGATGTTTCTTGACATAATTAAGCATTAATTTGCGTAAACAACAGTCAGTAACTTTATTTTAACAATATTTTGTATTTTTATTTAAAAAAATACTGGTATATCCTGGCACTGCAACACAGCATCGCAATGTATTCAGTGCTCAGTGAGCTCTACAAATGGCGCCTGTAATTGAGTACTGAACTGCATCACGGGATTGACTGTCCTATCCTTTATTTAGTCCTAGGTTTTGAGTCTATTGCTCCGTCATTGTAGCAGCTAGACTGAAAGAGGCGGTATCGTTGGAAAGCTAAGAAGCTCAGCTTCTCCACTCCATGTTCATTTCATATTGAGGCTCAATGGTGCATTGTTTTTTGTTTTTTTGTAGCCATCTATGATTACTATATATATATATATTGCAGTGACCAAACATGATTCTTTTGGAAATGCGTTTACATGCATGCTGCACAAACTATCCAGTAGTTAAACATACATAAATGAAAACAGTGAAAAACAGGCGGAAATAGGGCTGAGTGTAAAAAAAAAAAGAAATGGAGCGCTGGTTAAAAAGAAAAGCACATTTTTCTTATGCTGCTGCAAAAACTTCACGTCATGCAATGGAAAAAGCAGTGGAGAGTGCTCTGTCTCACAGTGATGAACAGCTGTTAGGTCTCCTGAAAGCAGCTTATTTTAAAGCTACACTATTGTGAATGATGATGCAGTAATATATATATATATATATATATATATATATATATATATATATATATATATATATATACAGTACTGTGCAAAAGTTTTAGGCAGGTGTGAAAAAATGCTGTAAAGTAAGAATGCTTTCAAAAATAGACATGTTAATAGATTATATTTATCAATTAACTAAATGCAAAGTGAGTGAACAGAAGAAAAATCTAAATCAAATCCATATTTGGTGTGACCACCCTTTGCCTTTAAAACAGCATCAAGCATCAATTCTTCTAGGTACACTTGCACACAGTTTTTGAAGGAACTCGGCAGGTAGGTTGGCCCAAACATCTTGGAGAACTAACCACAGTTCTTCTGTGGATTTAGGCAGCCTCAGTTGCTTCTCTCTCTTCCTGTAATCCCAGACAGACTCGATGATGTTGAGATCAGGGCTCTGTGGGGCCATACCATCACTTCCAGGACTCCTTGTTCTTCTTTATGCTGAAGATAGTTCTTAATGACTTTCGCTGTATGTTTGGGGTCGTTGTCATGCTGCAGAATAAATTTGGGGCCAATCAGATGCCTCCCTGATGGTATTGCATGATGGATAAGTATCTGCCTGTACTTCTCAGCATTGAGGAGACCATTAATTCTGACCAAATCCTCAACTCCATTTGCAGAAATGCAGCCCCAAACTTGCAAGGAACCTCCACCATGCTTCACTGTTGCCTGCAGACACTCATTCATGTACGCTCTCCAGCCCTTCGGCGAACAAACTGCCTTCTGCTACAGCCAAATATTTCAAATTTTGACTCATCAGTCCAGAGCACCTGCTGCCATTTTTCTGCACTCCAGTTCCTGTGTTTTCGTGCATAGTTGAGTCGCTTGGCCTTGTTTCCACGTCGGAGGTATGGCTTTTTGGCCGCAAGTCTTCCATGAAGGCCACTTCTGACCAGACTTCTCCGGACAGTAGATGGGTGTACCAGGGTCCCACTGTTTTCTGCCAGTTCTGAGCTGATGGCACTGCTGGACATCTTCCGATTGCGAAGGGAAGTAAGCATGATGTGTCTTTCATCTGCTGCAGTAAGTTTCCTTGGCCGACCACTGCATCTACGGTCCTCAACGTTGCCCGTTTCTTTGTGCTTCTTCAAAAGAGCTTGGACAGCACATCTGGAAACCCCTGTCTGCCTTGAAATTTCTGCCTGGGAGAGACCTTGCTGATGCAGTATAATTACCTTGTGTCTTGTTGCTGTGCTCAGTCTTGCCATGGTGTATGACTTTTGACAGTAAACTGTCTTCAGCAACCTCACCTTGTTAGCTGAGTTTGGCTGTTCCTCACCCAGTTTTATTCCTCCTACACAGCTGTTTCTGTTTCAGTTAATGATTGTGTTTCAACCTACATATTGAATTGATGATCATTAGCACCTGTTTGGTATAATTGTTTAATCATACACCTGACTATATGCCTACAAAATCCCTGACTTTGTGCAAGTGTACCTAGAAGAATTGATGCTGTTTTGAAGGCAAAGGGTTGTCACACCAAATATGGATTTGATTTAGATTTTTCTTCTGTTCACTCACTTTGCATTTAGTTAATTGATAAATATAATCTATTAACATGTCTATTTTTGAAAGCATTCTTACTTTACAGCATTTTTTCACACCTGCCTAAAACTTTTGCACAGTACTGTATATATATGTGCTAAAAGTGCCTTTTTTGGCCATTCCCCCTTATCTTTTCACAGTACCAATATAACTTTTTATTGTCATTTTCACTTGCTTATATCCCATAAGAAAGAAAATAATAGTGCAGGTGATTTTAACTCATTATGAACAATCTGCCTGCAGCCAAAATTTACCTTGAATAATTTGCTCACTAGATCAGAACCTACATGCTGCTGCTTCGTGGGGGTTTTATTGGGTTTTTTTTTTATAGGTGAGTTACTGAGCTTCAGTTCCTTCATGCCTCAATGACTACACCTCTTTTTGTTCTTTGGATAAGCTTTTAGTCTCCCAGTTGATCAATTCACTCTACTGAGCCTCCTTCTGGGTTGCTGCTGTTAAATGCTGTTATTGAATATCTGCAATTCTTACCAAATGTCTTTCCTTCTCTGAGTTCTCTCTGTTAATATTACTTCCCAATGTCTGTGACATTCAGATTATTCAAAACACATCATCTATACAGAACACAAGGAGGAGTCACACTTTACTCCAATATCAGAGATACAACCCTAGGATTCAATGTGTGTTTCACTGTAGGTAACTAGGTTTGTGTTCTGGTGTATATAACTCTTTCCTGTAGGTTGTTTTGAATTAAAGCATCTGTGGTGAGTCACTCCATGGTGGAGTTTTTCAAACAAGCCTGGGTCTCTACCTCCTGATTTCCTGTTCCGTATGTTTTCGTTTTTCTGCTTGTGCAGGGCTGCATTCAGCCCCATTTGAGCAGTATTACTACTGTATAGGACTTTGAAAGTTATTTTACCTACAACTAACTGCTATCAATTGATATCACATACAGGAATTGTATGGGGTTTAGTTGCAAGCTTATTATCCTTCCGGAACAAACATATTCAACCTAGAAGACTGTTTGCCCAGAAGAGTATCAGTACACTGACCATTATGTCTGCTGAGTCTGCAGACAGTACATCTTACCACACTAGGGGAATTTCCTGAGATGACAATCAGATCTCTAGGCCTGGTTTTCAGATCCATGCTCATACTGTAAACCAGAGATAGCGCTTCAGAGCATGATTGAGAGTATAACTTTGTCACATGTGACCCTCAGACCCCTTCTCTCCCGCATAAGGTATTAGTTCCTTTTGAACGGAAGGCCTAAGAAGCCAGAGTATATGGTCTTTTGTAGTGAAAATAGTGAATTCTGGCCAACTCAGATAGTTTGAATGGGAGGAATACCTAACACAATAGCCCTCTGTGATCAAATTGAAATGTATTATTATTATTATTTATTTCTTAGCAGACGCCCTTATCCAGGGTGACTTACAGTCGTATACAAATATACATTTCAAGAATCACAGTACAAGTATTAACACAATTATGAGCAAGATAAAATACAACGACTTCGGTTCTAGCAAGTACAAGTATATAACAAAATACGATTCAATAACAGAGCAGATAACAGTGTCAGTGATAGTTACATCAGGATATAATTAAATACAAAATACTACAGATTAAATAACACTTATGACAGTACTCTAAAGTACAGGATTAAATGCAGAAAAATAGGGAGCAGATAAGAGCAAGTAAAGCGTATTAAGGAAGAGTGATAAAGTGTCCAGAGGGAAAAGAGGAGTTCTCCAGGTGCTGTCTGAAGAGGTGAGTCTTGAGGAGGCGCCGGAAGGTGGTCAGGGACTGGGCAGTCCTGACATCTGTAGGAAGGTCATTCCACCACTGCGGGGCGAGGGGTGGAGAAGGAGCGGGCTCTGGAAGCAGGGGAGCGTAGAGGAGGTACAGCCAGTCTTCTAGTGCAGGAGGAGCGGAGAGGTTGAGTGGGAGTGTAGGGAGAGATGAGGCTCTGGAGGTAGCTGGGTGCAGTCTGGTCAAGGCATCTGTAGGCGAGTACAAGAGTCTTGAACTGGATGTGAGCAGTGATCGGGAGCCAGTGGAGTGAGCGGAGCAGTGGAGTTGCGTGGGAGAAGCGAGGCAGAGAGAACACCAGGCGAGCAGCGGAGTTCTGGATGAGCTGGAGCGGACGGGTGGCGGACGTAGGGAGGCCAGCCAGGAGGGAGTTGCAATAGTCTAGGCAGTAATCTAAATGTATAAAACGTTAGGTTATTATCATAACCCTGGTTCCCTGAAATAGGAATATTAACCATTACAAAATGGGTGTTTCCCTTTAAGACACCCAAACTGAAAAAATTTATACCAAAGATTCCCACCAGTGTAGGGAGGCTCTGCTGAGGCTCCGCCCCGCAACCATAAGCAGCAGCGAGCCCTACAATCATCGCCATTTTCTTCAAGATTGCGACCATGAACGCTGCAACCCTGAAGTTAATGGTTAATATTCCTATTCAAGTAGGGAATATTAACTATTACAAAATGGGTGAGTATACAACAGCTGTCGCAAGGACATGACATACAACCCAATGCAAGCTAGTAACCGCTTGTGTAACAAAATGCTCCAAGAACATTAAGATGGACTCATCTCTAATGTTACAGCGTGAGGGTGGACTGGGACGCCACCCTCAGTACTCGTGCCAAATCCAGGATTCAGCAGGACTACGACATTCAGCCGGTAGAACCTGGTAAACGTGTGGGAAGAGGCCCACAACGCTGCACTGCATATGTCCTGGATAAAAGCACCGTGGAACAATGCCCATGAAGTCGCCTGACCCCTGGTGGAATGGCCAGTGAGCTTCTTGGGCAGGGGCAGATTGGCCAGTTTGTAGGCTGTACTGTGCCTGTTAACCATTTGGACAGACGGTGTTCAGACAGAGCCTGGCACTGAGCCCCGTAACAAACAAACAGTTATTTCGACTGCCTCCAGCTTTTAGTCTACTCCACATAATATGCAAATGCCCGCACTGGGCAAAGTGTATGGAGTTGGCACTCCTTGTCAGATTGGAAAGGAGGGGGATGGAAAGCCTCCAATTCCACCAACTAATTAATGTGGAAAGCCGAGATGGTCTTGGTCAGAAAATATTGGTTAGTACGAAGGGTGACCTTTGTTCTGGCCTCTGAAAAAATTAGACATGCTTTCGAAATATAAAATGCTTGCATTTCACTCACCCGCTTAGCGGAGGTGATGGCAAGCAAGAAAGCTATCTTGATGGACAAAAATTTTTGCTCAGCATTAAGCACCATATTTAACTTCCAGTGCTCTTCAAAAATTACCCCGCCAGGAAGTGAACTCCTGGGGAAACTGAGTCGATTTTCACATGGCACACCGAAATGGCTGCCAGATAGACCTTTGTAGTAGAGGGGGATTACCCCTCGTCAGAAAGGTCTTGTAAAAATTGCAATATAACTGCCACATGGTATGTCATGGGTTTGCACGCATGAGCCAAACACCACGTCTGGAATACGCCCCACTTGTACACATATTGGGAACAAGCAAAGGCCATCCTAGTGTTTTGCAGGGTGTCAATCACCATGTTTGATAGTGCAAGATGGCTCAAGTGCAGCCGTTCAGGGGCCAAACCCAGAGCTGCAGGCTTGATGTGTTGGGGTGCCACAAGGTGCCCTGCGCCTGATTGAGCAGGTCACAACGCATCGGCAGTTCCCACAGCTGGCTGCTCAGTAGCTATATCAGTCCCTGGAAAACTCACTCTTGGCCAGTAAGGAGCTACTAATAGCACCCTTGCCTGGTCCTGTGAGATTTCTCCAGACACAGCGGGAGCATGGCATGCGGCGGGAGGCATACAGCAGCTGCCTCGGCCACTGGTGTGCCAAGGCATCTATCGCCAGTGGGCCCCCGGCTCCTGTTATGGAGAACCAGCAGGGACAATGGATCGATTTCTGGGAGGCAATATCTATCTCTGCTGTCCCGAACTGTGATGCCTTTGAGTCTCAAAGGGGCCAGCATAGCTTCCCTGTGCTTCAAAAGGCATGGGGAGCTAGAGAGAGGCCAAACGGCAAAACTTGAACTCGTACGCTGTTCTCTAAAAGCGAACCACAGGTACTTGTGCGCCGGTTTCTATGGGGATATGAAAGTAGGCATCTTAGCGGTCTACTTTGTGGACCAATTGCCTGGCCTAACCTCCTTCAGATCAGAACAGGTTGACCTGCCTGAGGTCAAGGATTAGTCTGAGGCTCAATCCATTTAAGCATTAATAAACTGTAGGAGTAAATATATTATTATTTGTTTATTTAGCAGACGCCTTTATCCAAGGCGACTTACAGAGACTAGGGTGTGTGAACTATGCATCAGCTGCAGAGTCACTTACAATTACGTCTCACCCGGTAGACGGAGCACAAGGAGGTTCAGTGACTTGCTCAGGGTCACACAATGAGTCAGTGGCTGAGGTGGGATTTGAACCGGGGACCTCCTGGTTACAAGCCCTTTTCTTTAACCACTGGACCACACAGCCTCCTATAATATACTCTGATTCATTAAACTTTGAATAACCAGGGATCCCAGGATGGCTCATCCAGTTAAAGCGCTGCCACTGGGAGCGCAGGATGAGTCATACAGCTTGGGCAGCGCCAGTTGGCGTCCGGGCTGTGCAAAAAGGCTGAAGCAGTATCAAATTCAATATGTTAACGTAACATTATTCACAATGTTTCATTCGGCTTTATGAAGCTAAATGAGTTAATTACATAGGGTGATGCAGAACTTTTGGCCATAGCTGTAAATTAACTTTAAAGGTTTAATAAGCTTGTGCTACACTTGTATTATCCACAAACTACTCCCACGGTCTAAAGGTATTCAACATCACTAGTAAGTCATGCTGTAACTAATCCACCTCTGTCTAAATACAACCTGAATCTCTGAGCTAGCCAATACAGCAAGGTCCACAGTACCTTGTTTAATTTTAATATTTAGAGCTCTACATTTGGGACCTGTTCCCAGTAATTTGGTCCCACAGGTACTTGTGCGCCGGTTTCTATGGGGATATGGAAGTAGGCATCTTAGCGGTCTACTTTGTGGACCAATTGCCTGGCCTAACCTCCTTCAGATCAGAACAGGTTGACCTGCCTGAGGTCGAGGATTAGTCTGAGGCTACCATCCCACTTCGGCTTGAAGTAGAACCTGTCCTCCAATTGGAGGGGTGTACCATACCACATGAATAGCCCGTTTTTGCAGCAAAGCTGCTACCTCCTGAGGACCAGCGGAGTCCTGTGGGTCCGTGACTGATGCTGCAGTCACGCCCCGAGAGGGAGGGGGACCGTGCTTGAACTGCAGTGAGTAGCTGGTCTGAACAGCAGTAAACGCCCAGATGTCTGTGGTGCACTGACGCGAATACTCCAGATGTCTCCCTGAGAAGGAGCCCTGGATCTGTGGTAGCAAACGTCTCTATGAGAGGGTGATGGGGAAGAGCGCTGTACAGGGGAGAGACGCAGAGAGCTCAGTAGAGCTGCAGGAGAACGTTTCTCCAGCGTACGCTTGGAGAATGCAGTGCCTCCTTATGTGTTGCTGCCTCAAGGAGGAAGACCATCTGCTTGTCCACAGGCAGGCTGGCTTTGCATGTGTCACAGGGATAAAACCCAGGTATTATGCAAATAGCAAGCAATGTACAGTAAGAATGTACAGCTGCTGCCTCAGCTTGCTAAATCCGTAACTGGGCTGTCAACAGGACCTTCTTGGTACTAGACAGGCAGGCTGGACAGGCATTCCAGATTGGGCATTATAAAACCCCGTGGCAGGTCAGAACCGGGATTGCCGGAGCCGGTTTTGTGCCTGTAGCACTGTTGGTAGTGTAGTGTACAGCACTATCGTTGCCCACAAGTGGGTGTCTGCCCAAGCAGTATATGTTTGCTGTATTTGTGTCATCAGACCATTGGAATTACAAATAAAATATCATTGCACCTGGATTATCATTGTCTGTCTGTTCATTGATCACTGCTACATTCCTGCACCTGCACACTGTTAACCACTTTGCCACAATATATACACACCGGTGGAAAAAAAGCGAAACCACACGGTCCACAAAATATTCTTATATTTATTTACATGTAATAAATACACAAAAATATTTACAGAACTTTTTTTTTTTAATATACTCCATCTGCAGCGAGTCAGTCTAATGTACAAGGATCCCGGGAAGAAACGGCTAATCAAGCCGCAGGCTTCCCATGGCACACAAGGCCGCGGTGGGACATAACCAGCAAAGACTAATAACAACAGAAAAACAGCTCGAAATAATATTTTATTTCAGCAATTCTGTAAATTAAAGTAAATTACCCTTATGTTAAAAAAGTGGGAGATAGTTTCTGCTGGTGTTGTATTCAGAGCCTCTGGTTTGAACGACCATCCTTTCTTTGTTCTGTTTTATATTTTAAGACATGCTTCTTTGCGGAGGGTAAGCATAATCTTGAATTTATATCTCACCTATATTGAAGCATGTTGCTCTAGGATGGGATTATTATTAGCTTTAGAGATGTTGTTGTATTGTATGCATTAGTATAATTCTGTGCATTAGACTACCTGAGGTGTGTGATGTAACCATATTACTTTAAGTATTAATGCTGTTAGTTTGCAAAGATACCAGACTGCCTGGATTGTATATGAGCTAGGATCCTAAGTAGATCTGCGATCACTCAATCCATTTAAGCATTAATAAACTGTAGGAGTAAATATATACTCTGATTCATTAAACTTTGAATAACCAGGGATCCCAGGATGGCTCATCCAGTTAAAGCGCTGCCACTGGGAGCGCAGGATGAGTCATACAGCTTGGGCACCGCCAGTTGGCGTCCGGGCTGTGCAAAAAGGCTGAAGCAGTATCAAATTCAATATGTTAACGTAACATTATTCACAATGTCGGCTTTATGAAGCTAAATGAGTTAATTATATAGGGTGATGCAGAACTTTTGGCCATAGCTGTAAATTAACTTTAAAGGTTTAATAAGCTTGTGCTACACTTGTATTATCCACAAACTACTCCCACGGTCTAAAGGTATTCAACATCACTAGTAAGTCATGCTGTAACTTATCCACCTCTGTCTAAATACAACCTGAATCTCTGAGCTAGCCAATACAGCAAGGTCCACAGTACCTTGTTTAATTTTAATATTTAGAGCTCTACATTTGGGACCTGTTCCCAGTAATTTGGTCCCTTATCTGAGTATGTCTGTTACCCATTTCCCCTAGTATTATGTGCATTTTATTAAAATGTGCTAAATACTCAACTGACAAAGAACCAGGGCATTTATGCCTTCATGTTTTGTTATGTATTGAATTCTTGTTTTATCGTCTTTTTTACATTTAAATGACTGACCCCTAAAGGCTACTGGAACACTTTTTATTTATTTATTTATTTCAAGTCTTACTAAGTTCAGGGATTCTAAATATTGATTGTCACAGATGGTTCTGGCATGTCCCTTTTGTGCTATAAGTCATTAGATCCTTTTGCATGGAAGGTCTCGGTTGCAAGGGTGTGCAGTTCTTTGATGGACCCAGATTCAGTTCAAATGTGTTTGCACACTGACGACGGGAATGAGAATGCAGAGATGGGAGCCCAGCTAACAAGATTTTAGTTTTTGCAAGTATCAAGTAAAGACCCTGGTCTGTGGCGATGACACAGAGAGGTTGGGTGAGGGTGTGTTCTCTCCCTCTCTCTGAGTGGTCGGGAGGCGGGCCTTGTGGGGGTACCTGACCTATAAAAACTGTGCTTTGTTATTCCTCAGCCCAACCCATCTAGGAAGAATAACAGTGACAGCCCTGGTCGTGAGGGACTGGAGAAACCAAAAAAGGACAGGCAAACAAGGCTGAGGAAGAAAGCCAAACCGGAGAAGAACAAAATAAAAGAATAACTGTATTTACGTACCAGAATCAGGACGTGTGTATTTAGCGGGGAAACCCTGGGCAACCCCATAGAGTATAGTAGGGGAATAGCAAAGCGCAGGCTGAAGCCCGAGCCGTCTTGGGTAGCGACGGTGGGGGAACGCTGCAAGAGCAGCACCTTTTGTTTGTAGTTTTGTTATTGTGTTTTATTTTCCTTTTTACTTTCACCCTTTTGTTTGTAATATTATTTTGAGCACCTGCGTGTGCACCATGAGTGAACGGCCAACCTTTTACCATTGCTGGTATTGGGTTGTGCTCTGGAGACAGTGCTACAGTGCCACGTTGTGGCTTAAATAAATCTGTGCGCCAAGCGGCATCTTCAACTACAGTTCTGTCTTGTGCCCAGTGAATTCCCACACCCTCCCACAGACTGAGAATCCCATCAACAAAGATCAACTCTAGATTTCATGCCTCTAGGGTTTAGATACAAATTAAATTGCACTGATAATTACACTTGTGATACTGCCCTTGATGAGTACAGAATTGCTTTTACAATGTAGCACTAAACAACACAATAAAGCAATAAATGAAGAAAATGGTTTAGAACCATTTGTTTTCAAATTAAAACATTCCACTTACCTGGCCAAGCAATTCTGGGAGTCCCATGACCTGACCAGTAAAGACACCAACACAGATAAAGACGGAGTGGATCTGCCCCAGGGCGCCTCGAATCTGTTTGGGTGAAATCTCTCCCAAGTACATGGGAAGGGCACTTAGGGCAATGCCTGCAAAGGGAAGCACAATTTCAGCAGCAGCCTGCTAACTCTGGATCAATCAGACCACTGAGATATGCTGTAGAAAGAATAACAACCCTGGCAATTTAAAGGACCTGACCCTATCTGTCTACACTGTCAGTGACTGTCAGTTCTGGCCATACCAAACGGCTTTTTTCGAGTATCTGTGTCTAAAAATACTGTCTGTATAAATGCATTTAAACCTACTACACATTGTTTTGTTTATTTATTTATTTTTTTACAATAAATGGACCCAAGTTCTCACTTACCACATACGTTTTTTAAATTGTACAGCTATGGCCAAAAGTTTTGCATCACCCTACAGAATTAACACATTTTGATTAATAAAGTCAAATGAAATCTGCTGAATAATGTTACGTTGACATATTGAATTAGATACCGCTTTGTAGTTTTCCATATATTTAATGAAAAACTGACAAATTAAAAAATGTGACATTTCGAAATCTAACATGAAATACTTCTATTATGGCTTAGATTTTTGTGATATCATTTTGTAGTTTCTTTGATTACATGATGTTAAATAAAATAAAAAAATCAATTATGTTCATATCAGTTTTCTTTTTATGTATATTATTGTAATTTGGGGAAATATGAACGGTTTTATGCTTCTTAAACACATTGGCCTCTGTTTTATGCATATATAAAAGGAGGCTGTGTGGTCCAATAGTTAAAGAAAAGTGCTTCTAACCAGGAGGTCCCGGGTTCAAATCCCACCTCAACCAGTGACTCATTGTGTGACCCTGAGCAAGTCACTTAACCTGCTTGTGCTCTGTCTTTCGGGTGAGATGTAATTGTAAGTGACTCTGCAGCTGATGCATAGTTCACACACCCTAGTCTCTGTAAGTTGCCTTGGATAAAGGCGTCTGCTAAATAAACAAATAATAATGTATATTTATGTTAATTTATTTTAAAACTAAATTGACATGATTTACTAT
Organism: Acipenser oxyrinchus oxyrinchus; assembly: GCA_030684275.1. NCBI lineage: Eukaryota > Metazoa > Chordata > Actinopteri > Acipenseriformes > Acipenseridae > Acipenser > Acipenser oxyrinchus. The sequence goes on from CM060247.1 coordinate 15,918,618, forward strand.
TCATTTTGGAAGTCATTCAAGTTTATTCCAACTGACCAAAGCATTTCACATGTATAAAAACAGTCAAGTCTTTCACACTACTAGCAACATTAATTAAAAGTGTGGGCCAATATATTTGGCCCCAAATGAACAGAATATGGCTGATCCCTTTACTCTGCCTTGGATGTTTATGATCATGTGAAAAGTTTTTTGGTCAGATATCACTGTTTTTAAACAATGCTTTGATGCTCTAGTCCCTACAAGTAAGCCATATTTCATGTATATCATCTTCATTTATTATGTGGATTTTTTTTTTCACTTTTTGACAGATTAGTTATCCCACAGATTAAATTGCCCACAAGAGCAACAAAAGACACAAACAAACATATTTTAACCTAGCAAACAAAGCAAAATACAAGTATTGTATCTATTTTGATTTCTCAGCCTGTTATAATGTTTTTATTGGCTTTTGGAGGTCACTTGTGCCGAGGTTTATCCCAGCAGTTTTGCAGTTTTGTTTACACATTTTCCATGTGGTGCCAAGTCTGATGAGTTAAATGGCTAACGACACCCCTGGTGAAATGAGCTTGAATGTCCTTCCAAAACTAATAGGAAACGAGGTCAAATTTTTTTTTAAATAAGTTAACATAAATATACATGCATACAACAAAGGTCCATGCTTACAGGAAAATGTCCCAAATAAAATGATTGTATTAATTTGTGACACTTCTCAATCTTCATGCTGTGCTTCATACTATATTCACTTTGAAATTGTTTTAGGTCAGAGTATCACCTAATATTTTATCATTATTATTTTTGTTCAGACCGATAAAGCAGAATAACTGTTTTTTGCAATTAACAGCCCCTTGATAATTAGTTAACATTAAACTTACCAGCATCAACTCCAATTACAAATCGACCCAATATAAGCATTTCAAAGGATCCTGCTACCTCCCCTAAAGCCAGCATAAGAGAAGCAACAATGGCAAAAATGTTGTTCAGCAACAATGTGCCCTTCCTGCAATTACATATAAAACAGTCTGCTAATCATTTCATTTAAATAATTATATCAAGTGCCAATTTTTTGTTGTATTATAGCATACAAATATGCTACATTACAACTGTAAATTGTTATCCCACCACATGCTAATAGACTTTGATTCCACATTCAAACTTTGAGCACTTTTCAAGATGTTATTTCACTGGTTGCCTACGAGGGCTTGAGAGGAGGCGAAATTGTGAGTGAGATATTAAGAATGAGACAAGATGAGAGGATTTCTCCGGTTGGTTAGGAGGCTTGAGAGGGGCGAGAGATTTGAGAGTTTAAGAGTGAAACGAGTTTGAGAGGGATGGCGAGATTGGGGATGGAGTTTGGGAATGGTGCTTAGTAACATTGAGGTTAGATACTGATAGCAGGACGAGATAGGGGACGAAGAGTTTTCCCTTTTCGTCGGGTCAGGCAGCATCCTCTGGCTGCTGGGCGACGTAGAGAGGGAGACACGAGAAGAGCAAAGGATTAGATATAAACACTTTCCGCCGGGTCAGGCAGCATCCTCCGCCTGTTGGGTGACGTAAAAGTGAGAGAGAGAGAGAGAGCAAAGTTTAGACACATAACATACAACAAATCTGACTCTCGCTCCCGACGGGTCAGGCAGCATCCTCTGGCTGCTGGGCGTTTAGTGGAGCAAGAGACAGGAAGGGGACGAACAGGACAAAAGGACAGATCGCTTCGCAACTCAGTGCAGCATCCTCAGGCAGCTAAGCTGGCAGCTGAGCAGCGTGGAGAGCTTAAAAAAAGTGTCTCGGGTCCGTTTAGGAAAGACGAAAACAGAGAACCCCCCCCCCCCCCTCGGTCGGGGCCTGCTCGGCAGGTGGAGGCACGGCCTACTGCATGAGGGGGCTGAAATGGTCCTGGACCTGAAATGGAAGAGAGGAGATGGGACAGCAAGGTTGAGGCCTGGAAGGCTTAGCGCATAAGGAGCAGAAGAATAGGATGTGGTCGGGGGTCCCCTCAGGCGGCGAGGAACAGCCGGGCGGCAGTGGTTGAGACGAGAGGCCGACCCGGACAGCCGGGAGTGAGACTCACTTCCCCTCTGAGGAGCCTGTGCGGACAGTGCGATATAGAAAGGAGCAGAGGTGGGGAGGAGGAGGAACAAAAAACAAACACAGACAAGGAAGCGGAAATAGTGCTGGGTTAAAGTAGAAAAAGAGAGAGATAGACAGGAGGGGCAGCCAATAACACGTGAAACAGCACTGGCCATGCCCTAATAATTGACAAGGCGAGCGCTGCATTGTGTGATTGGCTGGAAATACTAAATGAGGCTGAACTGGGATCAGCTTCCACCCGGAAGAGATCGGCGGATGTTACCGGGCAGGACGCCACAGAGGGAAGGTAAGACTGGCTAAAGAAAAGGATATAGGATAAGATAATAAAGCAGCGCAAAGCGGGAGAGAGCCCTCTACGTCATCCCCCGAATTACACCTAAAGGCTAACACTTAAAAAACTTTCATAAGTACCTTTTTCCGTATGTTTTAAAAATACAGTAGTTAATAATTCACCCCCTGGAGGAAAACTCCATTAGGCTTAAGTCTTAATATAGTGTTAAATTGCTGATGGTTTTTTATTTGAAAATCATTAAAAGTGTTGCTTTATATTGAATCATGGGGTTTAACCACAATGTAGTTAAAATATGTTTCTTTGTAAAAAATGAAAAATATCACAAAAATTGGTTGCAGTCTTTGAGTAAGAACAGAACAATACAACCAAGAAGTGTCACACATTAAACACTAAACATTTTACAGAAGGTGAATGATTTCTGGTTTGATATAAATAGCAAAATAACTTTTACTGCAACTGTGTTGTGGATAGTAAACTCATGTCATCTTATGATAGGGTTGCCAACTGTCTGGTTTTTGACCAGACATCCGGTTTTAAGGGAATTTGTACAGTGTACAGAACCACTGACCGGACAGCAAACGTACGGTACTTGCAAATCTTTCTTACTCACTGTTCGTTGCCGTTTGGGTATTTCCCTTCTTACTGCACTACTAGCCAATCAGAGCCCGCTACGTCCTTGTTTCTCTGTTGGCACTCCTCTCTCATTGCTCCACTGTGCAAACATGTTTTTTTTAATTTTTTTATTAGTCTGTTAAGTTTGAGAACTACACTGAAAGATATTCTGCTTTATTTAGCATTTCAATTTGGAGATTTTTTAGACTTTACTGGTTACAAATTACCGTAATCATTTCTAGCAGGCAGTGTGTGCGTATGTGTGGAGTGTGGGGTGTCCGGCTGGCAACACTATCTTATGACCACAGTCACAATGGTATTGCTCCTGATTACATACATACATGCATACATACATACATACATACATACATACATACATACATACATAAGCAATAAGGCACGACAGGGTGTGGGATATACTCTAATATCCACACGCCCCGGGTGAGTTATAATCACAAGGCGAAGCCGAGTGGCTTTAACCGCCCAGGGAGTGTGGATATTAGAGTATATCCCACACCCTGAAGTGCCTATTGCGCTTATAAAATGGGTCAACTAACTAAAAAAAAAAAAAAAAAATGTAAAAACATGTTTTAATTAACAAAAAAGTAATTTATTAAATATCCATCCGCCTCGGACGTAAAAAATAGTCCCTTAAAACTTAAATAAAACCAAAAATGCATTAATTACAATTTGTAATCAACATTGAACTGATTAAAAACAAGAAGCAATATTTATAGATGTTAAATTGAACACTGCCTTTGAAATTGCAGCTTTGAAGATTTGCAGGCCCTTTTTTTTTAGATGTTCACTGTGTACAGTAGGTGGCGCTGCAGCAAGCGATTTCGAGCAGCATGGTGTTTGATTCATTGTTGTCCTTGTCGTTGTCTGAGGAAGTGCAGTAGGACAATCACGCAGACCTTCTTTGCCACGCCTGGCCATATTTAGTTGCACATCAAAACAAACCTCTCTCACAAGACCTGCGGCAGTGTAAGGTGACAGTGCTCGGGAATACTATTTATTTATTTATTTTTAATCTTCCTTTGTGATCTGGGAGTAATGACAGGTGGTATTCATGCCAGATTTGCGATACTGTTTAACAGTGGCAACAAAGATGTTGTTAGCATTTTGAAATACTCAGACAGTGGCATAAAAAAGACACCCGATGCCCAGGCAGTGGACTTGTGTATTTTTTTTTCCTTTTCTTTTTCTATGTCCAGAAGCTGTGCTTCGGGAAGTTCGATGCCTAGCAGTATTACTTTTTTTTCACCACATGAATAAGTGTTGGTGTCTGATTCAGACTCATCCAAAATCTCATCTAGAGTTTGGTTTCCCAAAAGATCAAAATTGATATACCTCGTCAGTCATCTTTATTGCGAATTTAACTATGGCTATATTAAATGTGGTTAGTCATGTTTATTAATATAAATTTAAATATGGCTACCGTTTTTTTTCCTCAAAATTCTAGTGGCGTATGGATATCTACAAGTGATTCGACCCTTTTTGAAAAAAAGTTTCAACCCATGGGAATATGCTGTAATATACACACCCCCATGTGACCTGTTTTGACCAATCAGGATATTTGTATTTAAAAGACCCATTTTATAAATACATATAATAAGTGTGCCTTTTAATATATAGGATTAAACTATGTAATTAGTGCTCACGTTAACGGGTTTATTGTCACGGTTTGATTTATTTTATTCACTATAATTTTATATTTTACGTTTGCTTTTCCCTGAACTGATTGCATGTCACTTATATTTTAGTTTGTATATTTTCTTTATGATCATTTTGATTTGTTTCTACATGCACACCCGAATTGCATTCCTGCTTCAATTGCTTGTTTACCCTTTGAGTTTAATTAATCCCCTTGTTCCTCATTGGTGTCTTTTGTTCCCACAGCAGTAGCTGATCACTAAAGCCAAAGTGAAGGGACTTTTCTGATTCCTGGAAGACAGGAACGGTGAACTATACAGGCAGCAGGAGTGAAGCTTGGAACTGGTTTAGAGAAAAAGTTGGAGTGAGTTGTTACTATTTGGACTATGTAAAAATGTGTTTGAATTGACCTTAATTATGCCCAGACGATGTGGAATGTGAACTGTAGTGATGTCAAATTGCTTATTGATTTTTAACTGCTTATTGTTTTGTGTACTGTATTGAACTGTTGATTGACTCTGAACTGTTATTGTTTGTATCTGGGGTGGGATACAAACACAGACTTTCCTAAAGTAATAACCTATAGAACCTGGGCAGTGGGGTGTTAAGATACAGCTATTAGGAACTTTCAAGGTGAGGTATTTCTCCTCATTAAACAAGTTTTGTCGGTTACCATAGAGCGCCCCTACTTAGGGGGCTATATATTTACACAAGACAAGTGTTACACATACATACATACATACATACATACATACATAAACAAACAATTGAACACAATGTAAATGTTTTGCTTACATGTTTAAGCATGCCAGAACAAGTACAATTCTAACACACGGTACAAAAAAACCTTGTTTTGACCTTACGTTCAACATATGGCCATGACATATGTTGGAAAGTAAATGTGAAGAAGAAACTGCAGATTTCAAAATTGAAATTTAGGAAACACTGAGGAAAGATTTATCTCAGCAAAAAACATTTGACCTCAGGCTCACTTCCAGCCTCCAAGAAACATGCATACATTTCTTGTTTCGTATTCTGGTATAGCCTGTTACTATAATACATATGACTCTGGATAAAGTGCCCGGTCTTTAACTACATGTGGTCACAAACTTAAAACTTGTGGCGCCAGATCAAGAGGTATGAAAAAGTGTTTAATTTCAGGATGTGCCACTATAAGATATTTTTTTTGAATCCGTGTGAAAATAAGAAAGCAAAGTTGGTAATGCTAAACCTTAACATCTGTTTGCCAGCATGGCAACAATGGGGGGATAGAAAGGCGATCTTTTAAAATCACTAGATTGTAAAAATAGAAGTACTCTTTCACGCTTACCTTCCCAAGCGCTTCACCAGAGGAGATACCATTATAGCTCCTACAAGACCTCCAATGGCAAAAATGGAAACTGTTACTGACCACATGAGTGTCAAGGATGCTGCTTCCATGGGTTGGCCATACCTATCATTCCATGTTTTATTGTAAAACTCCTTAACATACTGGGGAAACAGAAAATAAGTATATATTTATTCACTCATCTTCAAAGGTGTTATTATTATTATTATTATTATTATTATTATTATTAGTTGCAATAGTAAACGTTTACATCTGTATAAACAACAGGGGTCAATTGCAGCATATCAAACGTAGTCCACTTGATGTGTCAAACTAGCGGATTAAGCAGGTTTAGTCGACTTGATTGGACTAAAGTTAGTCCACCCATGTGGACAGGCTGGCTAGTGGTGGTGATGTCAGACCCGGAAGAACACACAGTACTGCGAGGTGAAATGTGAATTGCACTGTTGATCCGGCTTATTGTAAAATAAAAGGTTGAACAAAACAGAGCAAGCAAAATGTTGTGGCGGCCAAACGAACAGACAAGTATCGTGCTGGTGCTCCAGCACACGTGGCAATTGTTTGCTTTTCTATTTTAATTCTTTCTGCTCTCGCTCCCCTTCTCCACTCACCGAACACTCAACCCTGTGTGTCTAAAACGGACTCTATATATATATATATATATATATATATATATATATATATATATATATATATATATATATACAGCTGTGCTGGGATTCAATTACTAATTAATCATTCACTTGAATCCAGCACGTGAACTAATTTGTGCACTCCCCGTGCCTAAATAAAACAACATATTTTAAATCACTCGTGCTACATAGCACCATTATTTCCCATGCACCAATACATATACACCAACATTCACACACCACACGCAGCATAAAACACCCCACCACAAACTTCTAATCCCGAATGCAGCGTACCAGAAGTTAATCATCACAGGTAGATAATCTGCTAAATCAGACTAAACAAGATCCCGATTGCAGCATATCAGATTTCTTATGATGTTGTTCAAGTGGATTAACTTAGTGCTGTGAAGGATAAGACTAACTTAGTATGTTTGCATTTCTCCACTGAAATGACTGGTACATCCATACATTTCTTATGTCCATCACGTTCGGGAAGTCAGATCTGTAAGAATAAAGCCTTGCACAATATATATATATATATAGGCCCTATATTTAAAATAAACATTTTTAATCATGTACCTTTGATACCGCTTTCAGTTTAACGCAATACAATTTCAATTAATATGCCATTATTATAAACAACTAATGGTCCATTATCAAGCAATTAAACTTTTCTGTGCCTATGCAGCAGTGTTCGCAGCTTAAATGCAAGTATGAGCCAGTGTTCTCGCCAGCGCTGTTGAGCGTAATGGGCCATTACGTTGTTACCTGCAAAAATGACGCTGTATCCAGGCCGCTACGCTGTGTTTTCAGTTTGCATAACGGCCAAAAAATAATATTAATCCTGTGAAACATTGTTGATTATTCCTTTATGTGATAAATTGGTTTGCTTAAAATACTTGTTTCAGCTCTCAATACTCTTCAATGGGTTGGTTGTGACAGCATGTTCTTTAGTTTGGTGCGTGTAATGTATGCGACACAGAAACGAGACTGTCTGTGACAAAGAGAGAAAGAATCTAAGCTGCAACCCGACCAGAAAGGGTGCTGTGTAAGGTGGACGGTATGCTTCCCCGTAGACAGGTTGACTTAAGAGTAGGTAGAAACCGGAAGTCGGCCATCTTGGCAGAAGCTCAAGGGGCACGTACAAGAAATGAATCCCTCGGCTACGGGTCAGGCAGCGACTGGAGAAAGGCTGGTGCCGGGCTGATTGCGGGGAGGAATTGGGTAGTACAAAGGAGATGCTGCTACGCGAGTACTTCCCCTTACGCTGAGACTATCCAACTGGCTGGAGCCTGTATTTGTATTTGTTTTGCTGTTTTGCAGAAGAGTAAGACAGAGATCGAGAGCTGCAGCCACGGAGCCAGCTCACATCCACGATTCACTGCTTCACTGCACAGCAGAACACCGCGTACCATGGACACTCACACCACTTTCACCAGGATCACAGAGCAGTTTTGTGCACGGAAGATTGTAGTTATTGGAGTGTTTGTTTTGTTTGGGACTGCAACCAGCCGTGTTTTTGGATTTGGCGACCTGTTTCATTTTTGTGTGCAACTTATTAAATAAGCACAGACGTTTTTGGGAGTTCAATTGTAATGTTGTGTGTCATTTAACAACCACTACTCACTACCCTGTCACATGGGCGAATTAAATTAAACTTTAATATACCACCCACTCGATATATCGCGGGTGTCGGAGTCCAATATAAATCTGCTATATATCGAGGGCCGCGATATAGCGAGAGACCCATAGAAAAACAAATAGGCTAATAACAAATACTGTACAACCACTCCCTCGTTTTATCGGGGACGTCAGTGTCCAATATAAATCCAGCACACCATTTTAATTGGTACTGCGGAGGGTAATTGCTTCTCATCAATTTAAAGTCTCCAATTAATTTCATGCGTCTTCCTCTCCTTTCTGAAATGCAAAAACCCGCTGCATTGAAAGAATCCATTCTCAACATAGGAGGCTTGTTGTTAGGGAGCTGACATCACTGCCCTCTGACTTTTGCTAGAGAGCATTGCTGCCACACGTGAACACCTCGTTGGCTAAAATAAAAATGTATATGATAACAGTACAATATTAATGCTTTGTTTTTAATTGTTTTGTGTATTTTTGTTTGTGGTGTGCAGTACGAAATAAAACGAACAGTAATTCTAAGTGTCTATGTCAGGAGGCTGTGTGGTCCAGTAGGAGGCTGTGTGGTCCAGTAGGAGGCTGTGTGGTCCAGTGGTTAAAGACAAGGGCTTGTAACCAGGAGGTCCCCGGTTCAAATCCCACCTCAGCCACTGACTCATTGTGTGACCCTGAGCAAGTCACTTAACCTCCTTGTGCTCCGTCTTTCGGGTGAGACGTAATTGTAAGTGACTCTGCAGCTGATGCATAGTTCACACACCCTAGTTTCTGTAAGTCGCCTTGGATAAAGGCGTCTGCTAAATAAACAAATAATAATGTATATTGCAGCTAAGGCATGCGCAGTTAGACAGTAAAAATGGGGAGCCAACTCCAGGACCGCGATATATCCGAATCCGCAGTATAGCGAGGGGCGATATAACGAGGGGTGGGTGTATATATTAAACAACTGAGATGTTTCACATACACCATCATAATACATAAAGGAAACTCTTTTTACAATTGCTAAAGTAATCTTTAAATAAGCGTAGTGTATTTAGATAATTGATCGACATAACTGTAACTTAATAAACTTCAAATATTTGCAGGATTTCACAAAAATATTTCCCTCAGATTTATTATATGAAAACGGAGATACTTAAGTTTTAGAAAACATTAACGTTATCTACGTACCGGTGCATTTAAAAGTAGCCATAAATACTATATTAAGAAAATATCACTGTTTAGAAAACACTCAGTCAGGTCTATAATATCATGGCCTAATACAGTAGACCTGACTGAGTGACGATGCCTCATAACTAAATATTATTACACACGTTTTGTGTGTTGACAAAGTCAAACTGCCGTTATCATTTTATCAATTACAATTAAATCATTGGCTTCATCAGATTGAACACGGTCATTTTTTTTGTTTTTTCTTTTATGTTTTAGTCATTTCCCTTTTTTTTCTTAACGCGCTTACCTTCTCTGACAGCCTCGATCTCCCCCTGTCCACAACATTTTTCTAGTGGCAGCTATCATCAGCCCTTGATTCAATTTGCTCAGAACGTGTTGATAATTTGCCCTGAACTGATGCTGCAGCTAGCTGTTTGTGTGTTTGGTGGCTAGTTTACCACCGTAAAGAATACAGCATTGTGAGTGTATCCGTTAGAAAATACACACAACCGTGAACGATAACATTTATTATAAACTTTTTAGAAGTTAAAAAAAAACAACAACCAGATATTAACATACTCAATCTGTTTATAGAAGCAATGGATTTTTAAACTATAAATGTAGTAGTTGCTTCTAATAGGTTCCAGTATGGACGGGATTAAAAAAATAAAAAAAAATATGGACGGGATTTATGTTGTTTTAAATTAAATGTACTTGATATTCTGACATTCAGAATCTTTAAATGCTGTGCCACGAATATTCGCTTCTCATTGGTCAGTTTCCTGGTTACGCATGCGCAGCCAGAATCGGGTAAAAAATCAGATCAGTGAAGCCTGCTCATGATCCGTTTAGTACAACACCTTCTCAAGATCCGGCTCTAGTGAGCCCGGATCCGATCCTGTTCTTTGATCTCGTTAGTACAACTGGCCCCAGGAGACCTTATGCAGGGAGATAAAATAATTTGAGAACAGTTTATACATTCAAAATTGAATAGGACGAACTTCTACATCCTCTTTAATTTATCCCATTCATTTATATTTTCCTTTACTGTTTTTTTCACCAGCTGATGTGGGGCCCCTGTGTCAAGTAAACGTGTGGGTGTATTCCCCTAATGTATCTTTATGTCTCATTTATTTCTGCCAGTAAAATATTAATATAGTTTGTTGCAGTTTGTGCCGATGGTTATTCCTGTGGTGTGGGGGTTATGTTGTCCAAAGAATTGGAATGCGAACATGGCACACTGCATTTACTCAAAGGAGTCATTAGTCATGGTATTCAGGATTCATATTAATTATCTTAAAACTTAAATTTGAATGATCTTAAACCATATTATTATACATGCTTCACATCAATAAAGCAAGTCTAATTTCAACAGTCAGAACATCCACAGAAGCTGATGTTCATTGATAACACTCAATCATAAGATACTTAGTAATACTAAAAGATGAACGTTGGTCTATAACATACTTTTATGGACGTGTCAATTCTCTCAATGTCATTGACATCGGTCACTGAGCCACTTCCTTCCATATCTTTACACAATATCATTAATTTGGTTTAAGAATGCAATGGTTCCTGCATTTGTTTTATATTGATAAGGCTTTGTGTCTTTAGACTTCAACTCCCAGAATCCAACTTCTCCATCTCAACTAATTCTAGCTTTTCCCAAGATTTAAATATTGTAAATTTCCCTAAGCTTCCTCATATGAGTGGAAAATGTATGAGAGACTTTTTTGTTCACTAATTGTTATAAAAACAATAACTTTAAATAAAAAATAGGTTTATTATGTGGGCCTTTTCATAAAAAAAAAAAAAGTAGCTCTGTATTTTTACATTTAGTTCACTCCTTATTAGCTAAATATCTGCCCTTTTGAAAGTTTACTGTACCATGTATAAGACACAGCAAAGCTTAGTCAGGCATTGCAAAAGCATTGTACAGCTCAGGTAAGCGGTGTATGGTAAAGTATGGTGAAAAACCACCCACATGTTGTCTACCTTACCATGGTTGGAGCATTGACAACAGACAGATTGTAGCCATACAGATATGAAGAACCGAAAGCTCCAAACAGAGAAGCTACCACAAGACGACAAGTCCATCCCTGAAATAAAACACACATTCTTTCAGGTTTACACAGGACATACAGTATATCAGCATTTAATGTTGTGTCTCAATTAGAATCTAAAATCCTTAACACACAATTCAATGCACTGTAAGATTGCTGCATTAGATATCTAAAAAAGGCATCTACTGGTAACAGTGGCAATGAACTTAACCTTTACATTTAACTACCTTGGTCTTACTAAGGGTACTACTTATTAAGGGCCTTATTAGCTTCTAATTACCCACACACAATGTATCTGTCATCTCTGCCCTTTAATGTAATAGTACTTTAATTTAAAGTGTGGAAAGCTGACATAAACAGTTTCTGTTACTATCCTCAGGGTCAGATCCAATTCCAAGATTTATATTTTTATATTTTGGTCAGTCAGTACTCTTTACAGGGGAGATAACTACTTCATTGTTAGTTTGAACAAGATAATCCCCCAATTACTCAGTCACAAAATACTGATTTATTATTTCGAAGGCGACTTACAGAGACTAGGGTGTGTGAACTATGCATCAGCTGCAGAGTCACTTACAATTCCGAAAGACGGAGCACAAGGAGGTTAAGTGACTTGCTCGTCACAAAATGAGTCAGTGGCTGAGGTGGGATTTGAACCGGGAACCTCCTGGTTACAAGCCCTTTTCTTTAACCACTTCAGGCAGAGGAACTGTCAAATAAACCATTCTATCTCTATAAATCACAAAGAGTTTTTGATTACTGTATGACAAGTGCCACTAGACATCAGACTCCACAACAAGAAAGATGTAACGCTTTCACTCAATTGTCTCATTGTTATCCAGTGTTTTAAAAGTCTGTTTTTGTGAATTTAAATGGACAGTTATAGATTAATACTTTTAGGTAAACGACAAGTATTACATTTGATTGACTTGACCTTCAAGGGAGTAACAAAAACAAATCAAGTTCAAGCACCTGACAGAATTATTGGTCAAGCAACATTGTGCACATCAAGCCATAAAACCAGATGACATAGGCAGTAATGCCTGGCCAGTTAGCAAGGCAAAGTCATGAGTGTTTAGTGTACCAAGAAAGGGCATCTTTATGGGGTAGAGATAGTGCCTGAGTTGCATGTCTGGACAACCTTGAAAACAGAATCCTAATCTTAAAGGAGCCATAACCAGTAAAACCCACTTCTTATCTCTTATTAGCCCTAGCAATATTATCACTTGTCCATCTTTTCATTTTTTCTAATCATATTTCAAAGATAATAGTGATATTTATCTAGTGATATTATCTATTATCTAATAGTGATATTATCACTATTAGATAACAGTGATAATAGTGATATTACTCTCCTGAGCCTTTCTGAAGTCAAAATACAGTTGCACTGTACTGATGAGCCCCAAAAAGGGTGAAACATGTATGCAGCTACTGTATTTTGACTTTTAAAACGCTGTGAATGTAGCTCTTGTAATGCTTTATTTGCATATCTCCCTACAACCCATTTGTTTATATATATATATATATATATATATATATATATATATATATATATATATATATATATATATATATATGTGGGGGTCTGTGTGATTTAGGGGAGTACTTCAGAAGCTGGTTGCACTTACCTGGGAACAAATAATTCTGTTGGTGTTCCTTCCCTGCACTGTCACTCTCAATCATATATTTTTTATTATGTTTTAATTGTCAATCAAAAGGTCTTACCTGATTTGTTGATTTGCTTCCATCATTTACGTCTTCATTTTCTAAGTTATTGGTTTTCTCAGCCTGCTCCATGGTCTCCTATTAGTGTAATTCTGGTAAACACTGAGAAAACACAAAGGTATATTATACTTAGGCTTGCTACTATTCGGTTTTTAATTTTTTTTGCCAAATCAACGACTACTATCGATGTTTATTTTAGAAAGAATTACCGGGGGTGATCGTTATTTTTCAATTCAAGCAGAGAATGGGTAAAGTCAACCTTTATGCTTTAAAAAAAAAAGACTTTTTATGCCATTGAAAAATGTCTCATTTTGCGAAACCCTTTTATCATATTCAACACGCAACAAAACCATGGTTACAACATTTAACTGAAATAACGTTTGGTCACAGCTGAGCTATACATTTAAAAATGGTCTCAAATAAACTGTAGTAAACGCAGCACATAAAAGTATTACACAGGACTTTATAGCAAATTTACGAGTAAAAATAATATGCTCAGAACAAAACACATAGCTGAACAGAACTAACTTGCACTTATTATTCGGAGTCTGCGCTCCCCCTCTCCTGCTTCAGCACAGCTGGACTCAAGGGGCTTTCACACCGGACGCGGAGCGGCACTGCCGCGAGGAAAAAGCAATTTCAATGAAGGCGGTTACGGTCAGCGGCAGAGCGGCGCGCAAGAGATAAAATATTTTCAGCTTCTGCAGCGCCGCGTCGTGACGTAATCTACCAACAGCCAATCAGGAAAAAGTAGGAGGTTCCTTTGCGAGGAAGAAATAGAAAAATTAAATGGAGGAAAGCTGCAGTCATATTGTAAGTGCAGTTTAAGGTTACATTTAATATAATTACTTTGTAACTGCAGTTTAAAAAATAGGCAGTAGAAACACATTGCAACTGTAGTTTAACAGTGGCCTGTATTATAATCATATTGTAACTACAGATTAACACTAGACTGCAATACAATACCATTGAAATTGTAGTTTTACACCAGACTGTAATAATCAGCAGTTTAACACAACAATGTAATAAAATTCCATTGGAACTGCAGACGCGACGCGAAGAGCGACAAGCGACGCGAGAAAATCAATAAAACCTATGCTTTTCAATACGGTAGGAAAGTGATTGCATCACTTCCTAAGCAACAGATTTGACAACTGTGAGCCTGTTTCTAAACAAACCAAAATATGGCCTCGCCAGCATTGCAGTTCTCTTTAGCGATTCACAAATTAATTTAAAAAAGTGATGAATAGTCAATAAATTCCTGTCAGATCATCAGTTATTCTTTCGATGTCTCCAACGGTATTTTTGTTTGGTAGTTTGCAGGCTGTCACGAGTGTAAGTAAATGTAAAGTAGCAGTGCAGGATTGTGATTCGTAGTGTTCCGCATTTTCGTTTTTTAACTACTAACATTTTTCTGTACATTTTCCGGGGCTTATTTTTCAAACATTAACCGATATGAAATATGAGAAAACAAAAATGTTTAAATAGATGTACATAATATGCTGTATATGTGAAAATACACAATTATACCATCATAAAATCCTAATAATCCTTTGGGAAACGAAAAAAGTTTAAAGTTTCTCCTTCTGTTGATTGCACTCGGGGGCAAAACACCTTTAAATTTCATTTTAAGTGCAGGTCAATGGATACGATGGGTTAGATCAAGCTTTGTTTAGAAACTTTAAACTAATTTTAATACATACAAGTTAATACATGTAAATACATGTATCATATTGCACTTTTCCTATTCTAGATGTACATAAATGAAGATGGTACCTTCAGTAAAGCCGTTACAAAAAACTGAATGTGTGTATATATATATATATATATATATATATATATATATATATATATATATATATATATATATATTAGCTCAAAGAGCCAGCTGCCCAACGTTTCGATATGTTGTACATATCTTTCTCAGGGGAGCCGTATATATATATATATATATATATATATATATATATATATATATATATATATATATATATATATATACACTACCGGTCAAAAGTTTTAGAATACCTCCATTTTTCCAGTTTTTATTGAAATTTACGCAGTTAGTTTAATGTCTCAATGTACTCTGAAATTAAAGCATAGAACAAATAAACAATTGGAGATAAAAAAGAAATTTAATCTAAATTTTTGACTCATCAAAGTAGCCACCTTTTGCAGATATAACAGCTGAACACACTCGTGGCATTCTTTCTACAATGGAAATCAAATATTGTTCGGAAAGTTCTTCCCAACACTGTTGCAGAAGTTCCCACAAATGTGTTGCACTTGTAGGTTGCTTTGCTTTCACCCTTCTGTCCAGTTCATCCCAAACCAGCTTGATGGGGTTTAAGTCTGGAGACTGTGCTGGCCATTCCATGATTTGAAGCCTACCATCTTGTTCTTTTCTTCTAAGGTAGTTCTGACATAGCCTGGAGGTATGTTTTGGGTCATTACCTTGCTGTAGGATGAACCCCTGACCAACTAGGCGTATACCAGAGGGTATTGCATGGCGCTGCAAAATGTTGTGGTAGCCGTTTTGGTTCAGGGTGCCACTCACTCTGTGCAAGTCGCCGACTCTGGATCCAGCAAAAGAGCCCCAGACCATCATGCTTCCTCCTCCATGTTTGACAGTTGGTGTCACACACCGAGGAACCATCCTTTCGCCTACTCGACGGCGTACAAAAACCCTGCGTGATGAACCGAAGATTTCAAATTTTGATTCATCGGTCCATAAGACCTTCTTCCAGTCTTCAGTAGTCCACTGGCTGTGCTTCATGGCCCAGGCAAGCCTCTTTTTCTTATTTTGCCATCTTAGCAATGGCTTTCTTACTGCCACTGACCTGTCAAACCTGCAGCTCAAGTCTTCTCTTCATAGTTGAAACTGAGACTTGCTTACTTCGACCAGTGTTAAGCTGTGCTTGAAGCTGTTGTCCTGTGAGCCGCCTATCACGCAAGCTGTTGACTCTCAGAAACTTGTCTTCTGATTCTGTTGTGGCTTTGGGTCTGCCAGACCTCTTCCTGTCAGAGTTTCCTCCAGTTTCCAAGTGCCTTTTGATGGTGTAGGAAACTGTACTGACTGACACCTTGGCTTTCTTTGCAATTTCTCTAAAGGAAAGACCTACACTTTTAAGGGTTATAATGGTCTGTCTGTCTTCCTTTGTTAATTGCCTTTTCTCGCCATTATGATAGCAATATACTACTTCCTGCAGTACAATACTGTCCAAATAATGCTTAAGAGGGTGTAGTAACACAGTCTGTTCCAACACTGCTTTTATACAGACAGAGGGTTTGTAAGTAATCAACAAAAGTTGGGACACCTGTAGGAATTGTTAGCATCAACTTTCAAGGCTTAATTTACTTCCATTGCTGCAGAACAGCTGTAAGTTGTTATAACCCATTACTTGTTCCCTGAAAAAGGCCTTTTTGTATAACTCTGAAATGTACATTATTTTTCAGTTTTTGGTAACCTAAACTTTTTTTTTTTAACCTTTGGCAGGTTACCGCTTACCTTTGTACCATTTC